>CM070620.1:72589292-73189292 GCA_036346255.1 Ampelocalamus luodianensis | reverse complement strand
TGCTGAAGTTGTCCCACCATTCGGAAGCTGGACCCATGAGCTGGTGTGAAGCAAACAACACCCTCTCACGATCGGTGCACTGAGCAATATCCAACTTCCTACTAATCGCTCGGAGCCAATCATCTGCATCCATGGGCTCTGTCTCGCTTGAATAAGTCGGCGACGATCCTCATGAATTCGACATACCGTCCTTTGGGGTGGTGGAGGTGAGTCGAGCCGAGCTTGCCGGCTTGGATCGTTGTTGATGGACCGGAGAGCGCTCGATCAGCGGTTTTGATTGGCCATCATCTGCTGCCATTCTAATCCATTGGGTGCTGGTGGTGGAATTGGCGTATTTCCATCATCGTTGGCGTCGGTTCCACTTCCCGAGTGATGAGGGTTCACCATCTGTTGGTTATTTCAAGGACTTAGGAAAGGAGAACAAGGATAGGGGAGAAACAAATATGAAGGACTAAGGGGATAGAGCAAAATAATACTCCCAAACGAAAGAAAGAAGTCAAAAGTATTGCAACGTTCTATCGATTGAGATTCTCAATTTGGTGGAACGACTCAATGCACAGAATGAGTCTTGGCAAATCTATACTATATGGCTGAGCTGACATCGTATCTTCTGCTCGTGGTCTTTGTTGACGATGCTCCCTTTATAACTTCATGTCTTCTTGTCTGGATCGTAATAGGAAAACGTATTGACCATCTATAGAAATTTCCGAGGGAGAGGGGATCCATTTACTTTAAAATAGTGAGGAAATAATTAGACAAGAAAGAATTTCTATAAGGAAGCTATAGATAGACGACCAGATGAGAAGAGAACAATTTGTTTTTCTTGCTATAAAATAAGTTTTGAAGTTTTCAACTAACGGCCATTCTAACTCTGGTCACGACCTACAATGATATGGCTCGATACCAATTTGTCGAACCCGGATTAATATCCAGATCCTCAGGCATTTCTCGACTAGTCCCATGATCGTAGCTAGTCCACACAAGAAACAAAATGATAACAAATTCATATCACAATTTTATTAATAAATAACAACAGAGTTGATTACAAAAGAGGCTTACAGGCCCACAATAAAATAAACACAGCGGAAGACGAAGAAGTAGTAGGGTCCAGCGACCGCCACGTGCAATCGATCGGGAAGCGCCTAGTCGTCGAGGTCCACATCAGTAGCAAAGTCTTTCTCCTCTGAAATTTTGTTTGCATAAGCAAGAATGAGCACAACTTCTGTGCCTGATCACCATCAGATGTGTTGGAGGGTTCCAAGTTGACTGGGTTTTCTGTTGTTGACTGGGGCTCGGCTTGATACGATGAAGTCCTTCTGGCTTTAGGAAAGCTTCCAGGGTTCAGCTTCTGTGTAGCCATTCTTCTCTTGCGATTCTCCATTTCTCGGTGTTTGCCTTCTTGACGAATCGCCTTGTCGACTAGTCTGGAAGTCAAGATAATCTGAGAGATCACCGCATGCACAAGTCATCATTGAGTCCTTCCAGGAATTTTTCTTGCTTGTCTTCATCTCTCGTAACATCGTCTGGTGCATAGCGTGCGAGTCGGTTGAACTTGTGCAGGTACTCCGTCACAGAGAGGTTGCCTTGACGGCGTGCGAACTCCTTCTTCTTGAGGGTCATCATGCCGGAAGGGATATGTGCATGGCGAAAGCTCGCACAAATTCATTCCGTGTGATGGCTTGAGCATCGGCAGAGATGAAGTTGTCCCACCATTCGAAGTCGGACCCATGAGCCGGTGTGAAGCAAACAACACCCTCTCACGATCGGTGCACCGAGCAATATCCAACTTACTAATCGCCGAGCCAATCGTCTCCATCCATGGGCTCTGGTCGCTTGAATAAGTCGGCGACGATCCTCATGAATTCGACATACCGGTCCTTTGGGGTGGTGGAGGTGGAGTCGAGTTGTAGCTTGTCTGTTCATACCTTTTACGAGCAGTTCTCCTGGTCGTGAGTTTGGCTTAGACCTTCGTCCGACTAGGGTACCCATTATGTAACCTCTGGAATCTCTACGACCAGTGAGGTCGTGCACCTCAGGGTTACGACCACGAAGACGTATGGTCTTTTATATATTAAAAATAATATATAGAGGCTTTAATCCTCGTCACCAACCTTTTTGTTAAATAGGATATTCTTTGTTAATTTGTCGGTTTTATGTGGATGATATTCTTTAACACTGTATTGTACCACATGCTAGGCCCCCTCCTCCTCCATCTCGATTGTTCTCGTATGCGCATCGGTCCCTTCCCCTTGTCTCATGTCTGCCCGCGGCAACGGTCAGTCTCGAAGAGCTCGAGAATGAGAACGCGATTCCGAGAGTCTGGGATGAGCGATGAGTGAGTGCGCGGGTCTGGAATCAATATAATTGTAACACCCCAGCCCGACAAAGGCCTGGAATGCTACCAAACTAACACTACAACCATTTTAACGCTGATACAATTATCTAAAATCCGACAGAACCTCCTTTGTTTAGTTACTAAACTAGAGGTCCCAACATTTAAATATAACATAGTTAAATAATCCAACATCCAGCATAATTAAGAGACAACCAAAACTATGCTAATCATCACTATATCACCCATAGCATGCTAAACAACTAAAGCATAAACAAAAGGATATCCATAATCTTCTAGTCAACTCTATTACAAATTATACCAAGCATAGGGAGTAATCATAAAGAATTCTTTAAGCAAATTTCTCATCTACTAAATTATCATTCTATCAATTCAAATATGAGTAGTTCGTACCATTGTGCAACCACTCTAAGTTTTACTCCCTCCCATGCATGCCGTTCTTGTAAAGGGGTACCTAAAAACACAACAACAGCAAGAGTGAGTCCAAAGACTCAACAAGTAATATAAAAGGCAACAATAACATAAACAACTGTAATCATCAACATCCATCTACAATCTCTATTATAAACATGTCATGTGCTCATGCCATGCAAGATGTTCAAGTGCACTTTCTCTTTCTCTTTATCTTTTGTATTTTACCGGTAATGCAAAGTATGCAATCGTCGTTGCGTACCCATGCCTGTGCTCGCAAGCGCAGGGATCAATTGCCCAATACTCCGTAAGAAAAAGGGACCTCAAGCCCACACTCCACAAGTATGGAGACCTCAAGCCCGTCATATTCATGACGGGAACCTCAACAAATATTCACGTCATATTCATGACGGGGACCTCAACAAATGCTTGGTCACCACGTGACCAAGTCTTCAATATGTTAGTATGATACATATGAACAAATATTAAATCATCATAATCATGCATTCTCAGCAACATCACATATGAATAAACTTATTCATACTTCTATCACTCATGTTCATAGACATTCATAACATTCAAGCATCCATGAATAATACATATTTTCACAACACTAATAATCATGACCATTGGCATCCATCACACTCTAGCATGCATAAATATCACATATACTCACAATACTAGCAAACAAGTACTTGCCTCAACCATGCAAGAACAAAGGACGTGAAGAGGGTGCCGCCTCCGGGACCAATACCCCACCTAAATTCATTTAAAAGCATACTAAGACAACAGTAATGGACCAAACAAACTATATAAGCAAACGCGAACTCGTAATAGATTTTAACGCGATCTCAACTCCAATTCCTAAATGCTGATCTGTCCCCTCTGTGGATAGTCACATTCTAAAATTCATATCTTTTAGTACAGGAGTCCAAATGAGATGTTCTTGGACTTCCTTGAAAGGTTATCAATCTCTCCAACTAAACTTAGTTGATGAGCCTTCCTGATTCGGCCATCTAATACCCCTACCAAGATAATTAACAGAACATCGATTTCACGTCAGATTCTCTGGATAGTATACTAAAACTACCATACCTTTCATTATGTTTGTCCAAATTTCGCGTTCGTGAGCTTCCCTTAAAGCTACGACAATTATATACAACTTTCGTTATAGTGAGACCTCCCAGAAACTCCTTTATCTATTAGTTTAAGCCTGATTACTAAAAACTATCAGAAACGTAGCAGATTTGCGGAACAACATCGCTACCAAATTCATAACTTTTGAACCGCTTGTCCAAATGACGCGATCTTGTACTCTACAGAAAGGTACCAACGTCGCCTACAATTCTCTAGGATGCGTCCTGATCAGATTCTGCCGTTAAACATCACAAAAACATTGCCCAACCCGATCTGTTCTAGTCAGACCTAAACACCGACATTGCTAAAGATCAAATAACTCACTAATTGGAATGGGACGGGGTCTTACCCTTGAAGAACCGCCGTCGAACGCGATGAACACCCACCCCTGGCCACGATCTCTCCCATCCCCTCTCCTCTTCTTCTACCTCTTCCTCTTCCTCTCTTCCTTCCCCTCCTTCTTCCCAATGGCTGGCAGCAGGGAGGATGGCGCTGAGGAGAGCAGGAGCAGTAGGAGGTGGAGGTAATGTAGCACAGTGGCTACTGTAGCACAAGTGGCTAGGGTTTAGTTCCCCCCCTCCCCTGCCTTCTAATGGGCTACTAGCCCACTTATGGGCCTTGGGCCACTATGGTCGACTCTTCTCCTCTTGAATATGAATTGGCGGCCCATTCGTCTCCTAAAATTCTGAATTTTCTATCTTATTTCTCTTATTTATCTCTCAATTTAGTTGTTCTCTCTCGAATATTCTTTCGAATACTTTTGGGGTATTACAATAATTCCCCTCACTTCATCTGTGCTGAACCCGACAACACCCCAACATTTCTCTAGGTAAATGTCATGCCGTTTGTTGTTTGATTATTTGATCTATTTTCTGCGGTTTGAGATTAGGTATCTTGGAACAGTGCTGGAGTATGCCACACTGACTTCTTTTTTCCTGGATTTTGTACTTAGGATGCAGCATGACATGCAAGGACTAGCGGTGCAATTTACTCCTGAGAGAAAATTACTTATATATGTTGGACTGGAGTAGCTATACTATCAGTAGCAGCTGATCCACCAGTGGCAAGCAGGCTTCAATGGAGAAGTGCATTCAAATCTCCGTTCTTAATGCAAACATTGGTAATCATCAGGCTGGAATAGATCAGAATGCCTCAAAACAAAGCCAAAATATTCAACAGTTCAACTATTAATCTCATAGTTCAAACCAAAACATTATAACTTTTTTTTCATAATTTGGATGGATCATGGATGGATGGTAACCTTCATAATTTTTGCATATTCACATACTCTCACCGGAGTCCGCCTAGCCAGTTTGGTGGGAGAAAATCATAGTGATATATGCATGCATGGATGGATCATGCAATTTACTCCTGAGAGAACCTACGGATGGTGTGGTGCGGTCAGGGGTGCGTCCAGCCGGCCACGGGCCGGACATGGCTGACGTGGCGCGTCCAGCCAGACACGGGCCAGACGAGGCCAACGTGGAGCGCATCCGGCCGCCCACGGGCTGGACGAGCCGAGGTGGAGCGCATCCGGCCAGACAAGGCCACTTGTCGCTTGGACATCGAGTCCGCCGGTGATCGTGCGGACGAGACGTCAAATTTGCTAATTCGTCACAACGAGCGCTACTTCCATAAATAAACATTACAACGGTGTTATTTGCGCCAAAAATTCGTCGTTTCATGGCATTATCACAGTTAATGGGGTGGGTCAGAGAGCTATCATGACCTATACCTTTCGTATGCAGCATAACACTTAGAAGAGGGAATAGGTTGATCAATTTCATGTGTCTTTTATCTTTCAGATGATGTATAGGTCCGCAGTATAAAATACAAACATTTAGAACCTGATATATCTTGCCCCTTTAGCATAGTAGCAATACTCAGCCCCATCTGCATATTCTACCGATCCTTTTCTGTACTGAAATTATTAGATGGCCTACCTTCTGTGAATTCCATTTTGCTTCGGATTTGTCAACACCATTGAAATTTATCACTCACTTAAATTCTACCTAGTTCAGAGCAGCAACAGATTGCTGCTATAGGTTCCTTCCGGCATAGTCCATTGTTGCATATTCGAATATCCATTGTTGCATATTTGAATATTGACATCTACTGAGTAATACAGATACTATATGTGCGTCACATGGATCAAACGTGATCCCAGAATAGAGAGTTGCACATACATTCTATCCCAGTGAAGCTAATGTACCAGCACAATCCGCTGCATCGATAACAATTTGTTTCAATTGGTTTCGTATCTCCCAAAAACAAATAGCCCTATACCTGATATCTCAAACACCGCATACCAAATAACGTTACGACCACCGAACACCGTACAGACCATTACCTAGCACCACATATTCAGTAGAAAAGCGCGGCATCGCGTGCTTTACCAGCTAGTAGTTGAAAAGAGTGATGGCTAGTATGGTAGATCTCCAACCAAATGATTATGTGGAAAATAAGGGAAATGCTAATTCACGGTTACCCATGACTTTAGTATCTCGCGGACAACCCCTCTTCCCATAGCAATTGGCACATCCTTCTCCTTTCAACTCAAATAAATCAAACATTCAAGTGAAATAATGAAACTTTCAACTCAATATAAATCAAAACATCCAAACTTTCAACGTGAACTAATCAAACTTTCAACTTGCAGATTCAAACATTCAACTCCCGATTCAATAAAAAAAAATCCAGAACTTTCGGGCAAATCCAAGCTTTGAACTTGGCGATTCAAACCTTCATCCCACAAAATTAAAACTTTCAATCTCGAAAACCATTCCATATGGACATATGGTGGTCGTCAGCGACCATGGTGGGAAACTACGCCTACCTAGAATTTTGGGGCCACATCAGCGTGCAAACAGGCAGGCAGCGTCAGTTGGCTGATATGAGACGAGCTTGACACCGGCGAGGTGAGGTGGTGATAAGAGGAATAGAAGAGGAAGGAGAAAGGGACGACGAGAGGAAAGAAAAGGAGAAGGGGAAATAGAGAGTCGGGTGGGATAGAAAAATTGTGCAACTGTGTGGGTGTGGTGGGCAACACTCTTGTGTCGTTATGGCGATACGTAGGGCCGGAAAATAGCTCTCGAGGTTCGCGAGCCGGCTTGACTCGAAACGAGCTCGAGCCTCGCGACTCGAGCTCGTGAAATTTTGAGCCGAGCCGAGCCCTATGTTTAGCTCGGGAAAAAATTGAGCCAAGCTCGAGCCCTATATATATGTTTAGCTCGGGAAAAAATTGAGCCGAGCTCGAGCTACTCGTTAGCTAATTTGGCTCGTGCTGTTGATCACGTGAGTCGCCCATTCCCCATCCATCCTACTAAATTCCCCACCTCCCACCCTACTCCCAATCCCAATTCCCCTTTCCCCACCCCATTCATCACGATCGCCTTCCTAGCTTCCTTTCCTGCCTTCCACCTGGCCACCTCCCACCTCCTGAAGGACTTGAACCCACCACCGTCGGGAAGAAGCCAATGGCAACGAAGCTGGTCCCCGTGGTGGACCTCTCGTGTCTTTGTTGCGCCGACTGGATGCCCTCGCCTCCACTGCGCGCCACACCGTCGCCGCGAGCTGCCCGACGCCGACCCTCCCACCTCTCAAGATCGACGCGCCGTCTTCAACCAGAGCACAGACTCTAGCAACGACCCCTCCCTCCTACCCTCCGACCCCACTGCGGCGATTGTTGCGGTTGTTGCTTCGCATCGCAACTAATGTGCTTCGTGCGATGGAAAGCTATGGCCGTAGACGTAGACCGGGCGCACCAAGCGAGGGGGCGGACCAAGCTGTCTCATCCTCCATAGTTGCTCTGGTGTCTTCATCTCAAGACCTCCGCTTCTTTCTTTGTTTCTTCTTTTTTTCGTCGGTCCTCTTCCCCGTTGCTTGCTTTGTTGGTTGGGTGCTGCTGTGCTGGACACCCGTTGCGGTCCGTGCCGCCGCAACGAGAGCAGACCTTCGACCCCACCTCTTCACTCGCGACGACCCCTCCCTCCTTCCCTCTGACCCCGCCGTGGCCGCCCACCCGCCCTCGACCGCCTGTTGTGATCGTCTGCTGCTTGGCTCGCGAGCCCACTCGAGCGAGCTCGAGCTTTGTTTCGAGCCGATACTCCCTCCTGGCTCGTTTCTGAATCAAGCTGAGCCGAGCTCATTGTTCATTCGAGCTTGTGCGAGCCTAGCTCGAGCTGGCTCGGCTCGGCTCGTTTCCACCCCTAGTGATACGACATTAGTCCACGTGTCATAGAGCTTGTGGGGCTGTCCGTTAGACACGTTTTTGTGGGGGGTAACCGCAGATCGGATAGTAAATTTCACTTTTAACCACGTAATCTTATCATGATTTCATTTTGCACCATTCTTAGCAAATCTTTTTACTTTGCACTATCTATTTTTATTTTTTGTTGCACTTTGCATCAAACGAATGTCTTGTCACCGAGAAGAAAACATGGAAGGCGTGCGGGGGAGCAACCCAGAAAATAGAGAGAGCGAGTCATTGCAATGGCCAGTTGGCCACCGCCGACGATACTATGATAAGATTACATAGTCTAAAATGAAATTTACTCAAAATATTATAGAGCAAACTGAAAAACTTACAAGGACCGTTTTTTTGGCCCATCAAATTTGGTCTCCTTGGAATCATGACATGTTGTAGCACTATTATAGTTAATTAGTTGCCTTGTCTTTTGTCGGAACTCTGCAAATCCAAACCCTTATATATATTATGCACCGGTGTAGGATCATACTAGTGTACATAATTATAACATCAATGAAATATCAACCATACATATGATTAATTGCGAAAAAGGTAGCAAATAATATTAAATAACTGAGTTAGGAGCTTATTGTTAGATTTTACATTATTGGCCTTGCGGGATTGAATAAATTAAATATAATGCAACAAAAATAAATATAACTCCAAAGGAGAGCCATAATTGTAAGTCTACAGAAAATCGGCTGGAGTTGCACGACACTTGCCCCCTTCTATACTAGAGAGAGGCGGGGTTCACACGCTAAAGAATGTGGTTGTGGGATAGATGGGCTGGTCAAAAAAACTGTTAGGGTTTCGACGTGCTAGGTTGCGGGGCCCGGAGAGGAGAGTGAAATGACCATGCAAGGATGCGGCCCACTCGGAATTTTGCGAATAAAATTGATTATAGTTTTTAGAAGTACTTTGGTAATTCAAATAAACTCCGAAAATACCTAATGAACTCCACAAATTCCAAAACAAAATTCAGAGGGCATATTTGAATATGTTGTACTGAAATAAAATATGTTCAGTTTAAAATTAGTGTTTATTAATTAGATTGATTCATTTTAAATTCTGAAAATTCATTTAAGTTTTAATTAATTTTGGAAAACTGAAGAAAAACACAAAACCTTATTTTTTATTAAATTTTCAAATAATTGCAAAAAAAATTAGGATGTTACAATTTCCCCATCGCAGACTGCCTTTCCCTGCACTGTCGCCATAACTCGCTGGCGTCCAAGGTCTAGCTCCGTGCCGTCGCCCCGCCCTTCACGAGCCCTGGCGGTGATGCGTCCATTAAAGGGTGATTCGGTGGGGGATAGAGACTTTGAGAGGGGTGGGTGTGGTGCGCTCGAGGGTCGGATGGCTATGTGGCTATGTACCATGTCTGACGGACGGGTGGCTATGAGCACAATGCCTGCCATAAGCCCATAAGTGTTGGTGGTGGAATTGGGACATGGTCTGCCGTCTGCGCCATACATTTTGGACCCGACGATCCACGTTTGGGATTTCATGTTCTCATACTGAATTGGGTGGTTTCTCCTGGTGTTTCCCCCATATAAAACTAGCAATATTATATGCATGCTGCAGCGACCAACCTCAAGAAATGGAAAGGAGCAAAACGTGCTATCGGCAGAAACATAACAAAGGGAAAGGATGCACGGCATTAGCTTTATCGAGGGCTGCACCGGACCATGACGAGACTGGCCTGAGCTAATGGGAATATTCCTCGCTCCTATCACCACCAAGCAACTGTTCAGACCATCAAAGGCGTGCATCGACCAGTGTACCAGTGCGTGTTTGTACCCAAAAAAAAAGTTGCCATTTTCTTGGGGTTTGGATCCGCCAGCACCACCCCGGTATGACGTGCATAGATGAGCAACACGTCACATGGTATGTATAGTTTCGGTGCATCGTATTTTCAATCGGCAATGGCATTATCGAACGCCATCTGCATTTTAATTGTTCGTAATCCACGAGGTCTCCCTAAAAGGAATTGGGGGATGGCTATGATACATATACTCTTGGATAATGCTACTTGGCGTACGTCAGACACCAAACAAAAAGATCAGACGTTTTCGTGCTCCCATATCCCACTGTCTGCTTCTAGACAGTGTGACTCCTTGCCTGACCCACCTTCTGTTATGTTCCACCTTCTGTCGCAGGAATGCACGGTTATCTCAAGTGGTCGATCTTTACCGAACTTACTCCACCCATACAATTACTACTAGCACGAGAGCAGCAGAAAACATAAGCTAGTAGTAATATTGCTAAGTTAATGCCTATGTATCCTAATTTAATTTTATCCTGACATTTTGCCACCCGCAGCGCATGAGCGATCGCATCAAGTGGGTCGCATCGGTCTGTGTAGGAGCAGGAGTATTACTATTTCCGCATAAAACTCCTCCGGGGTATATATGGTACTACTATCTATGACTCCTCCGGAGCGCGCCAAGTACGGGAGGTCATCGACATCGATGTGAGGGCCACCTCGACGTCGCTTGCGCCTCTAAAGTGCATGACGCCGGTTCTGATGTTGTTTTCAAATAGTTATCCTCTATTGTTTCTGCTGATGTTGCGGTCCGTTGAAAACAATGTTGCATCTGTAGAAAAAAAAGTATTGCATCTATAGAAAAAATATATTGCATCTGTAGAAAAAAATATTGCATACTGTTTATGGCGATGTTGTAATTTTTTCCAACGCGTTTTTTCTCAGATGCTTTGTTTTTTGATTTGTGATGTTGCAACCGTTGTCCGGAGATGTTGCAACCGTTTGTCGGGGATGTTGCAACCATGTCCAGGGGATGTTGCAACTATTGTCCTAGGATGTTACAACCGTTGTCCGGAGATATTGCAACCATTGTCCTAGGATGTTGCAACCGTTGTTGTGTAGAGGATGAATCAAATAGACTATTCATAGTGTCTTGTCGGTTGATGGAGGGTGTGAGAAAATCCAGCTCAGTGGATGTGCTAACAACGAGTACAGTCCGTTGCCATGCCTTCGTGCTGGCAGGAGAAACGGCCTGACCCAGCGTGACGCGACACAAAGAGTTATTGCCCACGCATTTCCTGGGCGTGCGCGACAGACTCAGGCGTTCGATACTAGCCCCCAACTTGGATGTCCGGGTGCTAATATCTCCCTAAACTCTTTGTTATAATTTTTTTTTAAAAAAAAACATCAAACACCTTTTCATTCTCCACCACTCCCACTTGTAGGATGATTAGTGGAGTGGGTAATGGAAAAACAATGTATGTAAAGTGAAAAAATACATACATGATACATCTGTATCATAGTCACTACCAAGTAGCTTTTCCTTTTTCCCCAGAAAAAAAAGAAACTTTTCCTTTTTGAAAAATTAGATTAGTGGATGCATTTCCCTTCTGAATATACTCGGTGAGCTCAATGCATTGAACAATGAATTTGGCTGAAAAACAATTGTACCCTCTGTTATTTGTAAACCCAAAGGCCACGTGGCTATACCTAATTACCACTTGGGCTCGACGACTCCCTTACAAGGCTTCTCATAAGCAGCACTTGGAGATGCAAGCTCCATATTGGCGTAGCAAGGCTAGGACTGATCAATACATCAATATATATACTACCACTGGAATGTTATATTTTTTTTTTCTTGACGGAGATGTCACTAGCTACAATGCGAGAGGCATGACAGCAGAACTCCTGAATTTTAACCATTTATACACGTACAGTATATATTTAGATTGACCACATAAAATAATAGTAGTTTATTTATGGAATCCAGTGGCATTTTGGCATGCATGATTTCTCCAGTGGTATAAAGGTGGTATATATCCCTGACTTTAATTCTTGTACTGTACTATTTTTCTACAATATTTTTAAAATAAGGTTACCTGTAATTTTTACTTGCACTACTACAAAAAGGCACATACTGGACGCCTCATCACAGACGGTTGACCAAAACCGTCTGTATTACATGCAATCACAGATGGTTTTGGTTTAGAGACTGTCTGTGTTACTAGCTGCGCTAAAAACCGTCTGTGAAGAGGGCTAGATCACAGACGGTTTATATTGAAAACCGTCTGTGAACTATCACAGACGGTTCGTATCATGAACCGTCTGTGATAGACTTCAAGCCATGGTAAAATCAGAGAGTAAGAAAATTTCAAGCCATGGTAAAATCAGATGCGTCCATGTCAAGGTTGGAGTAGTCCGCCAGGTCGAATAAGTTCTCCTCGTCCCAACTTCCTGGCATAACCGCATGAGCGATTATAAGTGAGAAATGGACAAGGATTTGATGAGCCAAGAATTTCTTCCAGAAATCCGCGCCTTCTTCCCCATGGACGGCACCAGCTGTCGACGATCGAGTCGCCGATCTTACGAAATAAATAGAGGAAAAATGGTACGGGACTTCTAGGGAGAGAATGAGACTGCTCTTTTATTAATATGAACTGACTATTACAGAGGATGCCTATGAACAGGCGGTGGACTAATCCTATTTACACTGAGAGTAATGTTTGCTATGCTACAATATCGGGCTTGAAACACGAATCTGATGCTAATGTCTATGCTTCAATCCGATGCGACTTGATCTCTCTGGCTCCGTCCACACCTCATCTTTAAATAACTCTTGAAGAGGTGGCAGACGTCTGTTGTGAAGTGTCGTGACTGGTCGGAGCGAGATGACAGTTGATGAAGTATCAACTGCTCTGCGGTTGAGTGTTTGTGAGACACTTAACCGTATGGTGGTTGTTTGTCAGTGTCTTAGGATAAAAAAACGTCGCGTGGTATGGAATACACGCATGTGTTCCATTCATCACATGGTAAGGAATATACCTGGAATCAGTTCATACCCTTTCATGAGCAGTTACCTGGCCAGAGGCTAGGTACAAGACTTTGCCCGACTAGGTACCTATTTGAGTAACCTCTAGAATCTTTACGACCAGTGAGGTCGTGAGCCTTAGGGGTTACGACCATGAAGACGTATGGTATTTTACTATGTATTAAAGATAATACATAGAGATTTTAATCCTCATCAGATACTTATCGCGATCTTGACGATCTTGAATCTACCAGACACTTTTTATTATTTATATTTACTTCTCCCTACTTCTCTCAAATCTAACTGAAATAAGGGAAAACTCTATTGACAAAATTTCATGTAACATGTTACTAGTGTTATCGGTAGGATTTGATAAAATTTCATAGCGGGCAAAAAAATTTGGATTTATCTCATTTTCATCGAAATTCAAATTTCAATTCAAAATTTAGAAAAATTTCGTCTTTACATCTGAAAAATTCAAATTTCAATTCAAAATTTTCATCCAAAATTTTGCTAAAATATCTAGTAACCTGTGGTTACCAGTTCTATCGGTGGGTCCGATAAAATTTCCGAAACGATATAATTTTCCCTAGCTGAAATGCATTCTGAAATCAAGAATTCTGAGGCTAGAGTAGTAAACAGTGAGCAAAGCCAATTAGTTGACGTAGTACGGTTGTCACCAACTCCAAGATAACGTTAGCCGGAAGGCTGCATTTGCTGCGTCTTGTGAAGCTCCTCTAAGGCTCTTAACTCTAAGTAAGCATATGTCATCATCCACAAGAGAACTTTATTAAAAAAAACTAGAAATCCAGCTATACATTTGCGCGTAAAACACACAAAGAAGCTCTCATCATGTGCTTCATAGTAGTGACGTGAACGCTCGGAGATTCCTCTCCGACGTCCCGCCTCCTGCGACCGCCTCCTTCGCTCTCTCCCTCCATCGCGCTGCGTGTGTTCGGATCTCAGCTGCTGTGTCGCCGTCGCCCATGACCGTCTCCACGCACCTCTGGATCTCGCCTCGTTCCGCCACTCCCTCGCCGTCCACCAGTGCGCGCACGGCGACGCCCGCGCATTCCTCCACCAGCCACGCCACCGTCGGCTGGTCCGTCCACTGCGGCACGGCCACGATCGGCACGCCGCGCGCGATGCTCTCCAGCGCCGAGTTCCACCCGCAGTGCGTCACGAAGCACCCGACCGCCGGATGGGACAGCACCCGCACCTGGTCGCACCACTCCACAACCATCGCTTGCCCTCCGCCGGCGTCGGCACGACCGGTCGTGCTGTCCGACTCTGCGCCCTTGCGCGCCACCCATAGGTATGGCCGGCCGGTGGCGACCAGGCCATGCCTCATCTCCTCATCCTGCCGCTTGCTCGCCGAAATGATAGTCCCAAACGACACGTACACCACGGACCGCGCGGCCTTGGTGTCTAGCCACTCGATGTACGCCTTCGTGTCGTCGCGCAGAGACAAGTCTGTGCTCGACGGAGACGCGTCGTCCGGCACCACAGGCCCGACGGCGACGGCCTCCATCTGCGGTAGTGAGCGGAGCGCATCGGGCTCCAGTGCGTCGAACGTGTTGACCAGCACCTTGGGCTTGTGCTCGTCGAGCGCCAAGAAGAGATCACGCAGCATGTCGAGTACTACGTAGAGGTGTTGCTCCGGCGAGGTGATGGCCACGATGGACGGGAGAGCGTTGGACTTGAGCGGCGGCAGCCCCGGCAGGTGGACGCTGGCATCGCAGTCAGGGTCGTTGGCGCAGGAGGCGAGGGCCGCGTCGTGGCCGTGGAAGTAGTGGTAGTAGACGGCGAACACGGTGGCCGGCTGGATCCAGTACAGTGCCGCGGGGATGCCGTGCGCGCGCGCGACGTCGGGCACCCACCCCACAAGGAAGGTGTACACCACGCACGTCACGGGGCGGCCGCGCCCGGCGAGGCGGGTGATTACACCGGAGAGCGTGTCGCACCCGACGGCGCGGGTGCGCGCGTTGTAGGAGCGGACGTCGTCCACCTCCGGCTTGAAACCCTCGTCGAAGCCGTCGGAGTAGGGGGCGTGCAGCATGCCCGCGCCGTCGACGACCTCCTCGTCGGCTGACGCGAGGGAGGGGAACATGAGGCGGTGGCCGGACACGGCGGTGGAGAAGGTGACGCGCGCATTCGCCGCAGCGATGCGGGCGGCGAGGCGGCGCGCCGGGTTGATGTGGCCCTGCAGTGGGCTTGTGACGAACAGGATGTGCTGCACCTGCAGAGGAGGGCTCTGGCTCTCCATTGGTTCACCTCGAACTGTGCAGGATCAGATTCGAAGAGCTCATAACAAGTTCGTATATTATTGCAATGTTGCTGCATGTGGAGGTAAGGTAGTAGCCCACCTCTGCATGGTGATCGGTCGGCCCCAGTTTGCGTAATTGCGTTTGCTTAGCTGTCTGCGTCAGAATGTCCTAGCCTGCTGCTCACTAGCCAATAATTCTGACATTACAACTAACACGGTAATGCTTGTAGTTGAAATGATACGAGTTAAGAGATCCCAATTCAATAACTTAAGACTGAACGAAGTCTGAATTGAGCTGTTACTGTGGTCATCAATTTGTTTCAGCCCATAGACATTGGATCTTAAGTTCTTAACTGCTGTTACGCTACGTCAAAATCCAAATCACATAAATCTATCTCGTATAAAAAGTAGTTTCAACTGGATTAAAAAACTTTCAATTCGATGAAAAAAACTTCCAACTGGAATAAAAAACATCCAACTCGATTTCAAAACCTTTGGTGACAGGACGTGTCACCAACCAATTGAACTGGCAAAATTGTCCTGTCGCTAATTCAATTAACGATAGGAACCTCTCCGTACTGTTTCAACTGGCGACGGGGATACTGTCGCTAATTAGAATGGCGATAGAAAAATTTCACCATTCCAAATGGTGACCAACACCTATTTTTGTAAATAAAAAAACTATCTTTTTTTTAAAAAAAAAAAGACTATTTTTTTAATTATTTTTAAAATTAATATTATTTTAAAAAAACCAGGGTTGCTACGGGATTCTGATTCTTTCCTAGCAGTACGTTCTTGGTTGGATTTCATGGAATTTTTTGCCGATACGGTCATTTTATGAAGCGTATTAACAGATATGACAAGTTTGATAACGTATTTGCAAAAATGGCACGTCGGGCGCACGGTGAGCCAGCGCCGCGCTCCCAAAGTGACACGTCGCCGTGGCGCAGAGCTCACCCCGCCCGCCCGCCACCTCGACTCGCGCCACCACCCGCCACGTCGGCGACCCGCGCACCCACTCACCGCCCGCCACGTCGGCGACCAGCGCACCCACTCACCGCCCGCCACGTCGGCGGCAGGCGCGAGCCGACCTGCGCCCAAAAAAAAAAAAAGAAAGAAACCGCGCGGCTCGGCTGCGCCTCACAATAGTGCTTGGTTTAGGGTTAGGTTAGGTTTGTTTAGGGTTAGCTTAGGGTTAGGTTAGGTTAATTAGGTAGTTAGAGTATGAAATTTAAAAGAATTTTAAAATATAGTAGATGAGTTCTAAAAATTATGAAATTTTTTGTGTAGCCTGCTGACACCTTGTACTTGTTTGTGTAAATTTTTCGTAATTTTATCCATTCAAATTATTATCGCTACTGTATGAATTGGTATCCGTGTACTCCCTTGTTTCGAAGATTAAGGTTTCATAATTTCATGTGATTTAAAATATATTTGAGATTTGCCGGACTGGGAATGTATTTGAGATTTGCCGGACTGTTATGCGGAGAATTAAAAAACCTCGTAGTGACCATCTTTTCCACCGTCCCTCCTCTCTCCTCCGCACATCTGTCGCCTCATCCAGAAATTTCGGCGCCAATGTTTACGGAATTCCCGGCGCCAACGCCGCGACTCCTTCTCCGCTCGACTATAAATACCGAACTCTAGCACTCGCTCTTCGCTCATATCAATTGCGTTTTGATTCTCGTTCTTGCGCTCGTCGATGAGAACTTAGAGAACGTAACATAATAAATTTTATTGAGAGATTAACCGTTTTCCTTCTTCTCGTAAGCTCGTCGCTTCGGCGTTGATTTATTACTTCCCCGTCGCTCGTCTTCTCGGCGTTGATTTATTACTTCCCAGGGCTAATTGATTACTTCCTCAGAAGGCGGGTAATTTGTGTTATGCTTTTGCCGTTTCTCGATCGACTAGTCGTAATGAGATAATTTAGAGGTAATTAATTAGTCGTAATTAGTTAGTTGACCATAATAAATTAGTTTAGTGCTAATTAATTAGTCGTAATTAGTTTAGTAGTCATCATTACGATTGTATTAAGTAAGTGGAAATGAAATGCGATATTTTTAGTGGTAATTAATCGATCGTAATTAGTTAGTTTAGAGGTAATTAATTAGTTGTAATTAGTTAGTTCACTAGTAATGAATTAGTTTAGTTGTAATTAGTTTAGTAGTCATCATTACAAGATAGTAAGTAAGTACAAATAAAATACTCCTAATTTTGTAGTGGTAATTAATTAATCATAAGTAGTTAGTTTAGATGTAATTAATTAGTCATAATTATTTAGTGATTGTTGTGGCTTTAGGTATTTTCGAACATGCAAGATTTGTTGGTGTTTTACTGGCGATGGGCTCAGATGCGGGCGGACACGATGGGTTAGACCTATCGAAATGCCGCACAAGGTGGTCGGCGGAGGGCTCCACACGATGAATATTCACGAGCCGCGCTGCATCAGGAGGAGTTAAATCACGGAGGCAACGACGAAGAAAGTTATGATCGAGGCGATCACCGCACGAATTATGTGTGGGAGCTCGTAAAGGTGAATGGAAGCATAGCATGGAGGCGACATGGAGATTGTCTCTCGGCCGGCGGCCATTCACGGGAAGCCTATGGTGTCGTAAATTTCGTACATAGGGCATCGAAACCACGATGATGCCGAGGCCTCTACAAGCCGCAAGCGCGATCCGAGCTCAAGATGGCAGCACGGAATGTGCTTTGCCTCGGAGGAAGTCTCGTGCCTAATTTCGTGCCAAGCGAGGGGCGGAAACATGGTGGTCGGCCGCATCGGCGCCACAGTATCTGGGACGAGCCTCTCGGGTTGGAGTCCGACGAGGCACCACCAAGCTCGGATGGTACCGACGAGGACGCACACGGCCGATGGTCCTTACGTGGCATCAAGACTTGATGATATCGCGGTGCGTTCGCTCGTACTACCGCAAGAAGAAGGCTCGATGGGGTTTGAAGCCGACACCTCTTAGTTGGCGCGCTTCCGCGACAAGGGGCGTTCAACAAGCTATAACGGTATGCCACGTCCATCGGCGTGTGTACCGAGTGCACGGTCCAACCGGAAAATGCGCAATGAAGTGCGTAGTAGAAGGCTGCCACGCAAGGTCGGCGCTTCGCCGAGCAAAGATCTTGGCTCGATCTTCACGGTCAAGGAGTTGATCGACCACGATTGCGAGCTTAGTGAGCCTGCGGCGAGATCGGGCGTGACTTCCGCATATGTTGCAAACCTCATCACGCACCTAGTTGAGGCGACGTGTCTATCTCCCCAAGCTGTTGATGTCGAAGTCGCCAATAAGGTTGGCTATCCAGCTTAGCTACTGACAAGGTCCGACGAGCCAAGCGAGAGGTTATCGAGACTATGTGCGGGACATACGAAGAGGCGTACAACCTTGTGCGAGATTGCTTCACGGTTGCGAATCAAACCCGCACGTACATAAACAAGCTTGACCGTGAAGATCTTGGCAAAGGGCCCAACCGCTTCATCTTGGATCGGGTGTTCGGGCTTTCGCTCGAGCCATCGGGGCTTCAAGTTCTGCCGTCCGTGCTAACCATGGATGGCACTTTCCTTACGAGGAGGTACAAGGGCACCATCCTCACCGGTGGCGGCCGATCACGAATGACCGGCTTCTCCGATGGCATTTGCCATTGTGGAGAGTGAGAACACATCCACCGGTGTGGTTCTTGAAGAACGTGAAGAGGCGGTGGTGGGAGACCGGCCCATGGTGCGCCTAATCACGCATCGCATCTTGGGTTGTTGGCGGCAATCAAGACCATGCGGTTCGACGGATCCATCTCACGGTGGAGCGACATGCAATCTAGGTGGTGCATGAGGCATCTTGCATCTAACTTGTTCACGCGGTTCCAATCGGGAACTCATGAAGGCGTTCAAAGCATTGTGTCTGCGAGAACCGAGACGGAAGTTTGAGTCTATTTGGAGAGACCTCGAACACCGGACTACGAGGCATACAAGGGAGTCCACTCGGAGGGGTGCAACCCGATGGCGCCATAAGCTTCTCCGAGTGGATTAACGCCACGCTCTGAATTGGAGAAATGGTCCTCCTCTATGACCTGAGCGGTGCGAGATGCGGGATTATGACGACCAACATGTCCGAGGTCTACAATAGCGTCCTCAAAGGTGTGCGCGCCTCCTATCACGCGATCGTTCGGGAGACATGGACTCGCCTTGTTGGTTATTTCATCAATAGAGCCACTGCGACCAAGCGGCGATGGGCGAAGGCAGCGGTGGTCCGAGAACATGCAGAGAACACATGGACCGGAAGATGGAGAAGGCCCGAATGCACGACATCCGGGTGATCGGCGGCCTCGCGAAAATGCGAGATCAAGCCGGCGTAATCGTCAACGATCATGCAAGGGGAAAGAAAGCAGGCATGCACCACAGGTGATGTGGCGACATGCACCGCAACAAGCCGGCTCCTCCACAAGCCATGCTCGCACGTGTACAAGGCATGTGCACAAATGCGGCAAATGGCTACACCATACATCTCTGAGTACTACGACATGCAGCACCTATTCGGTACATGGAGTGGAGAGTTTCACTCGTACGGCTTGGAAATGAATTATAAGGATCTTTGGCCGGACATGGTGCAATGGGGTCCCAACGGGACTTGAAGAGAACGAGGAAGGGCGGCGGCGACGCGGCGCTTCGAAATGACATGGATGCTAGTCAGCGTAGCGATTAGCCGCACAATCAAGTGCGGGATATGCAAGACCCACAGGCACTCAATGAAGGATTGTCCCAATAGACCTAGCTCGTCCGGTCGTTATTCAGTGTCGTAATTTCAAGTTTTTCTGTCTTCCTTGTTATGTCTCGATATTTGAATTTTAGGTTTTGGATATTAGGGTTTCATGGTTCCAAATATGCTATACTTTCCCTTACTTTTGAATGTATAAAAAATGCTAAATTGCAAGTCCATTGGAGATGTCGACATGCAATGCACGCGATGCATCCATTAAGCAGTCCACTCGATAAAAGGCAACAGTAATGACATGAAGCAATCCACTCGATAAAAGGCCACCACAATGATGCATCGACCATTAAGTTACATGGTTCACGAGATTGAACATAATTGCGTAAATAAGGGGACGAGTACAAAGGTACATGCTTCTGCAGTGGTGCCTAATGGTAGATGGTGTCTCGCGCTACCCACATAGAGTGTTGTTCACGGGCCGCCTCGGGCGTGGGTTGCCGTCATTGTAGTGGCACGCATATGCAGCTAGGGTTCGCGCGGCTGTGTGGGATCATAGGAACTTCCTATGTTTACGACCTCCTCGTTGCCCCTCTCATGTTGCATCTGTTGGCGGAGGTCATCGTTTTCCTCGTTGAGATCGTCAATCCGTGCCTCCAACTCAAAGATCGGTTCCACAATCTATCCACATACACCGCAACATGTCGTTCATGGGAGGATCGATCCAGCGGACAAAGTCGCATTTCACCATCTGCTGGAAAGGAGGTTAACAGGAGGCTCTATTAGCGATGCGTAAAGGAAACAACACTAATTGTACCCGAGAGTGTGGGCATCGGAAGAAACGTCGTCCGCCATCGAAAGGGCCCTCCAAGACCTGCACGACAGCGTCCTGCCTGTGTCCGCATTTCGGCCATACCGGTTGAGCACGCTTGTTCGGCATCAACAGGTAGTTAGGCCCAAAGTCCTCCCTCCTTTGAAGGGGAAGGTCTTGCTTTGGCGACCCCGGTTGGAATGGTCCTATTGTTTAAATGCGCCATGGTATGTCCTACTTTCGTCGCGTGGGGCGTGCATTTTATAGCCCGCGGGGTGAGGCTTGTAGATGACGAGACCAGACGTGACAGCTCCCTGCAAAGTAAGACGTGACAACACTCTGCCGAGATCAGCTTTTCAGATCGAAAAGACAAGACTCTGCAAAGTAGGACATGACAGCTGCCTGCAAAGTAAGACGTGACAACACTCTGCGTCCTCAGCTTTTCAGACCGAAAAGACAAGACTCTCCAAAGCAAGACGTGACAGCTCAGTAACATCCCAAGTACACACATAACAACCAAAATACGTGTACAAATATAGTAAAATAACACGCGATACTACACGGCTCACTCTTCTGAGTCACTACTATCACGCTGCTGCATGGCGTTGCGTTAGCGTCTTGCGCCTTGTTTTGCGCCGAGCATGACACAGGAGTACGTCCACCGGTCCGGAGAGCGCGTGTCGGTGCGGAGGGTAGGGAGACCGTTGAGGCGGAGGTGGACCGATGGCGACTCGAGCGGTGCACGGTAGCCGTACATGTCATCGTGATCACCATGCCGGCACGGGGACAACTCAGGAATTCATCGACAACGGAGGCTATTAAACCACTTTGGGGTTGCGATGCCTGCAACTCTGGTTGCGCGGATGAAGTCAAGCCTTCGACGTAGGGGGCTCCCGCGTACCCGGAGGAGCTCTGGCCTGGAACGTACTGTGGGGCACCGAACCCAGAGGAGCTCTGCCCTGGAACATACTGTGGGGCACCGAACCCGGAGGAGCTCTGCCCTGAGTACGCTAGAAACCCTGGCTGCCATTGATCGTTCCCTAGCGTCGTGTACTGCTCCCTCACACGAGCTGGGAGGCCCAGATCCTCGTCATCGATCGGCGTGGCTGGCCGTCCCCACGAAAGCAAGGCCGCAAGGCGAACGATGTTAGTACAAGTAAGCACTCTGGACGTAAAGTAACAACCTCGTACCTCCCGGATATGCACTGCAGATAATCGAGGCGGATCACCGATCAGTATCTGGGTCGGACGGCGAGTGATTCATCCCGACGAACCTACCGCGAGAAAAGCGGCATGATGTTAGCGGCATGTATGGCATAAACCAAAAAGCGAGCGTAAATTTGCACATAGCGACTTACCTCGCGGCGACGTCCGCGGATGACCGACGGAAAGCGCTTCGGCGCTGCGGACTCGCTAGGTCGTCTTGAAGACCTAGCGGGTGAGCACGGTCCCCAGCCGAGCCCGATGCGCGGGGTGTAGTCCCTCGAGCGACCGCGGCTCAAGTTCTTTACTATTTTCTTCATCTCCGCCGAGATGTGCTTCAAAACTTTTATACCCGGCGGGGTTCTATCGAGCTCTTGGGCGTCGTCCGATACGCTCTAGGCGTGCGGCGCCGCTCCAAGCTGCGATGACATACGTAACAGTTCATTAACAAAAGTGCGAATGTCGTCAATGAAATCTGCGAACGTAGTGCGTAAGTGCCGTCTGGCGTCGTCAAGTCGGGAAGCGATGTGACGGTCGTGCGTCGCGGCGGAGGCTCTCCTCGTGGTGCGTCGGTGTGTCACCTCCTCAGGCGCTCCGGAGGGAATAGTCGATCTTCGCGCGTTCGTGCACGTACCACTCCATGTACGCACCATCGACTCATGGTCGTGCGGGCGCTTTGCTCATGCCGAATATCCACGTCGCGCGTGTTTATCCATGTCATAGTCCACTTCTCGATGGATTTGCGGTCCGAATCGCCCACCCCACCTCGTTTGCACGCATTTCGGAAAGATTAATGTTAGAAAAGAAGATGTAAGGACTGCGAATATTACTCGGATAAAGTTTGACTCACGGTGTATCTTTCGCTCCGAGAGCTTGCCGTCCGGGAGCGCGGTGGTACAAACCAAATCGTCGCATTCGCGCTGCCCGCGTAAGGCTCCACCATATGTGAGAACACCGGTGGCGTGTCGTTCTACACAAAGATGACGTCCCAGATGCATTGGATGGACAGCCGTGCGGCGCTCGTCGTCGGCGAGAAACCGTGATACCATACACACGGATGATATCGCTCTCGTGCACGACTCAAACTCGTTGTGGTACAACGAGTAGCACCTCGCCGGTCTTGCGGCGCCCAGCGCGAGCGGGCACCGATCCACCGTAAGCCCATGGTGGGCGCGTCTGGCGTCATGTGGGGTCCGACTAAAGGGCACGGTGCACGCTTTCTCTATGGTCGGCGCCCAATAGGAAGTGCTCCCAACTCCACAGTGCGGGAGCACGTAGCGAGCGGCTAGGTTGGTAGCGGTGCTACCGTGTCGCGGCGTCACACAACCCCGGTATGTGGCGCAAGGGCGGGCGATCCCGGCTATCTTGAGGCATCGGCCCGGTCCGCGTCAACCAAAGACTCGGCGATGGGGATGGCGTCGGGTTCAAAACATCCCCTTTGATGTTGGAAACATGACCCAACCAAAGAGTCAGAATGTAAGCAACGAGTGCGTCCTAACGACCTCGTCGGTGCACCTCGGGCATTTCTGAAATGCCTCGGCCAAGTCCGGGGGCGCCACGTGCACCCTCCGGATAGATTGGCCAAAGCGTTGCTCCACCACGGCCTTCGATCCGCACTCGCGGGCCGGAACAAGCGGCACACCTCGGATCGGGAGACCGATCGAGAACGACACGTCTGTAGGGTGACCGTCATCTCACCCCACCGAAAGTGGAAGGTGTGCGTCTCGGCCTCCACACAGCCGACAAGTGCGGACAGCGAGCTACGTCGGTGAACCGCGTCCGCGGAGACCATCCTCGCAAAGGGCAACAAGCCCGTCATGCGAGATCGGGGCGTAACGATCGTCCAGCGCCCACGGTCCCTCCGCCTGGCGCCCGGCGGAGGGCCATCGCGCCAGTGGTGAGCCTGACTTGCACGGTGGTCCTCATCGTAGAATGGTTCCGATGGCTCCGATGCAGACATGCCTAGCAACACATGCATAGAGAACATTAGTCGAATATAGCTAATGAACATAAATGATTGTAAATTAATTTCAATTCCAAAATTTTACGTGGTAGTAACAAGTTTCAAACCTTGTGCATGTTCTTAGCCATAGTGCATGTTCTGCTAACACCGAGTGCATGTTCTAAGCCATAGTGCATGTTCTGCTAACACCGAGTGCATGTTCTAAGCCATAGTGCATGTTGTAAGCTATAGTGCATGTTCAGCTAAAGTACAATAAAAAAGGAAACCAACACAATTCTAAGCCATAGTGCATGTTACTAACACCAAGTTAAAAATTAAAAATTTTACGGTCGGGTTCCTCATACTAACACTAAACCTAACAACAATAAGTGCGCTAACACTAAACCTAACAACAATAAGTCCGCTAACACTAACCTAACAACAATAAGTGCGCTAACAAAGATGCGTCAGGGATCTTGCCATAGTGCATGTTACTCGCTAACACCAAGTTAAAAATTAAAAATTTTACGGTCAGGTTCCTCATACTAACACTAAACCTAACAACAATAAGTCTGCTAACACTAACCCTAACAACAATAAGTCTGCTAACACTAACCCTAACAACAAGAAGTCTGCTAAGTAGACTAATTGAAAAGAAAAGGCTTTGCTAAGTCTGCTAACACTCTGTCTCCTCGCTTTAGTTTCAATTCTAAGTGCCGCTAACACTCTATTTCAATTTTGTTTAACGACCTCTAAATATTTTCATATTTTACAGTCAGGCTCCTCACACTATGTAAATCACCGAGTTAAAATTTACAACACTAACAACAATAAGTCTACTAAGTCAACTAATCGCGTTGCTAACTACTAAGTATTCTAATTACGTACTAATCACACTAAATCTTCCATCAAAATATACCGACTACATAACTATAACTACTTAGTTTCTACAATAACAAACTACAATTCATCTAATCACATTCTAATCACATTGCTAAACCTACCTAAAACTATAGCCAATGCGAATGACACTTACTTTTCTAGGTGCTCAGACGATTTCAACTTCTCTCTGGTTGGCTTCTACCTTCTCTGCCACGAGCTCAGTGCGATATGAAGTGAACTACTAAAAGAACGAATGAACCACTACGAATGCAGTCCCGCTAGCTCTCTCCTCCACTGCTCTTAAAGAGAATCGTTACCGCGCGCGCAAATTAAGCCATAAATTTCGGCTCACAATTTGAGACAAGAGACAAGAGGTGACGGATCAATGCTTTCGGTGGAAAATACAGGAAGTGAGGGCCTCCTTTGCATCTTTTCATAATCAACACATGGCCAGGGCCTGGTTCAAATGTGTAAACAATCAACACGTGTAGCAAATGGAAGGAGGGAGGGCCTTCTGCAAATAGTTCAAATGTGTAAACAATCAACACCTGTTATGGCCTTCTGCAAATGGTTCAAATATAGAGGCTGAAGGGCCTCATCAAATGAAGGGCACTGATTCAAATCTTTGCTATCAACACATATTAGAATAACACAATCATATCGATTAACAATAAAAAATCTAAACAAATAAAATTATACAAAATTTATACAAACAAATAAAATTATACAAAATTTATACAAACAAATAAAATTTCAAGACACTACACAAAAAAAATTTATAATTTTTCAACTCATTTATATTTTAAAATTACCACAAATTTTCCTAAAGCTAACCCTAACTAAAGCTAACCCTAATTAACCTTAAAGCGGGCGCAGCTCACCTGCGCCGGAGCGGCCACGTTGCAGAAGCGGGAGCGGCGGCGCGGCACTGCGGAGCAGCGCAGACGCAACAGAGCTGGCGGCACGAGAGCGCGCGAGCTCCGCGCCCGCCGGCGGCGGCGGCGGGCGGCGGGGCGGCGCGTGGCGGCGGCGGCGAGAGGCGCCGCGGGTGGGCGGCGGGCGCGTGGCGGAGGAGGCGGGCGCAGGTGACCTGCGCCGGGTAGTGAGCCGCGCGGTGGGGCGCGCGTGGCGCGGAGGGAGCGAGGCGCGGGAGGCGGTGAGGTGGCGGGCGGGCGCGCGGCGTGGCGGGAGGCGGTGACGTGGCGGTGCGAAGGGAGTGAACAGTGCGCGGGCGCGGGGTGAGCCTGCGCCCACGGCGACGTGTCACGCTACCATCGCGGGCGCGGGGTCACCGTGCGCCCGAGGTCGCCATTTTTGCAAATACCATTCGAAAGCTGCCATATGTGTAAATACGCTTCATAAAATGACCGTATCGGCAAAAAATTCGATTTCATGTGCTATTACAGTAGAGTTACGTTGGTGCTAATCGGTCCTGACAATGTTTTAATATACGCCAGCAATCACTCAAGTGATTGGCTAACCATCGCACCAATGGAAAAACGGTACTGTTCATCGGGAATGGTTCGTTACATCGGGAAAATAAACTATTCCGCGTCTTGCATCCATCCTCTCTTTTCCGATTCTCGCAAAATTGCTGTGAAGCATCCAAACAAGTCTTTTGAATCATTCCCCTGTTTTGTATCCTGTTGGATTGCACGAGCATTCTTATACGTGTTTTTTTTCTCTATTTGTCAATGAATCACAATCAATCTTACGGAATAAATACTACGGATACGGCCCTCAAAATTATGCAAGAAGAGACATGCGCTTTTTTAGACAAATTTAGGCCTTCTCTAGATATAATAACAACCATACTCGTGTGTTCTTGTATTGAATGAGATTACAAAGCACAACAAGCCATCAAAACTACGTCTAATGGCCTCTGTTCATCCTCTCCTCTTTTTCTATGTACCAGCATCGCCCTTTATAAAGTGTTTGAAATGGTGGCAGTTGTTGTGTGCTAGAAGGCGTTTCGACGGTTGCTTGAATACGCACATTGATGTCAGTTATTGTCAGTGAGACATCCTCCCTTCACGTTCGCCAAGTGGCTATTACCAGAGACAGAGAGAAGTACAGGCGGTTATGCCAAAGACATATAAATGCACGTGTATTAACTACCATGCATAATTGAGTGTGTGTGTATAGTACCCTAGTAGATAAGGTTCTCATGTCGGTGGGATTTATCTATCATAGGATGGTCATGATTTGATCTGGTTATAACAGATCTTACGATCATAGGGTGGTCGTAACCTGAATTGGTCGTAATGTTCCCTGGTCATTGCAGGTATTTCCGATGAGAGGTATATTCGATGGTTATTTAGAATGTCATTATCCATAATGAATATTAAAGATAAACAATTTCATTAATGGAGGATTATTGAATCCTAGTCACTGTTCATTTGCTCCAACCGAGCATAAGAGAGTGCTTGAATCATATTATTAGCTTTTAGTAGCAAATCTCTAAGCCATGCATTCAAATGAAATCAAATGGCCAAACTTACTTCCTAGCTAGCTCTAATCCAATCTATAGTTTCCACCAGGGTTTCGAAAACCGGCGACATCGTTGCGCTTAGAACTGCAAACCCTGGTTCCTACCCTATTTATTCCCCTAGCTATATCTATGTTCCTTGGATGAGGGTTGCTAGAATTTTTTTAAAATAATATTAATTTAAAAGATAATTACAAAAAGAAATCAAAAAAAAATTATAAAAATAGTATAGTTTAGTTCATCGTATAGATATTATTTATGTTCCAGTACTCGAACGATTTAGAATAAATCCACAAAAATACTAAGAAAAATTTGTAGGTTTTCATTATTGCACGGTAAATATTTTGTTAATACCAAAAATACTTTTTAAACCAAGAAAATAGGAAGACACCTCTAAAAATAACAAGATACCTATTAAAAAATCTGTAAAAAATGTAGAATAGCTCAATAGGGTATGTAGAGTTTAATCAAAATAATCCCAACTTTTTAAACTAGAAAAATAGCAAGACACCTCTAAAAATTCTCTAAGAAATCCAGAGTACGTGCATAGGGTATGTAGAGCTGAATTAAAATATTGTGGACTTAATTTTGGTTTCCATTTGTATGGTAAATATTCAATAAATACTGGAGACACTTTTTAAACAACGAAAGTAGCAAGATACCTATTAAAAATCTATAAAAATTATAAAGTAGCTAAATAGGGTATGTATCCCAACTTAATTTTTGTTTCCATTCGTGCACACTAAATAATTTGCAAGCAAGAAAAATAGCAAGGTATCTATAAAAATTCTATGAAAATTCTAGAGTAGCTAAACAGGGAATGTAGACCTTAATTAAAACATTGTGAACTTAATTTTACTTTCCATCTATATACGACAAGATACCTCTAAAAAATTATATGTCGATACGGTTGTGTGCAGATCAGTTTCCTATGTATCGCTAATCGTGCAATAATTGAATTAATTAGATATGTTGCTTCTTATTACTTTTTGTATATGTTTCGTAGTATTTACAATGTATGCACACTACTACAAAACAAGCTATACAAGACGCCTCATCACCGTCTGTGATGAACTTAGCACAAACAATTCTTTTGGAACTGTCTATAATATGGAACTAACGAGGATCTAATAATCCTTCTTTTACTATTTATCTGTAATTAAGTATTATAGGTGAATATGATGTCACACAGCTATTGAGTATACCCCTTACAGTGGTAAGGGAGAAGTCAATCAGGTGGTCGTAAGTTCTTCTACGGCCACACCTATAGTCGTAATTCCTTCTACAACTACCTCGTAATTGTAAGTTCTCCTACGATTATCTCTGGTCGTAAATCTTTCTACGACCAGTACCAGTCGTAAGCTTTTCTATGACTACCCCCTGGTCGTAAGTCTTTCTACAACCAGTCCTACCACGACTTCTCCACAGATAACTGGGTTCACTCGCCTGTAGGCCCTATTAACTGTGAGCCATGAGCAGTCAATATATGTAGTTATTCTCTGGAATAACCGCAGATAACTCACCATTATCTTTGATTGATAACCGTCAGGCAATGTGGCGAGGTTACTACTTCAGTGATTACTCTCATTATTACAGAATAATGGGGCGCCTCCTGACCTGGAACAACTACCTCTCCATGTACTATAAAAAGACTTCTTTCAGAGAGAAAAGGGGGGACTTTGGAGAGGCAATCAGTAGCAGTATTAGCGCAAGTCTTTTCACTAATTGTAACCAGGATACTCAATACAATACACACAGGAGTAGGGTTGTTATTCTCTCTAGAGAAGGCTCGAACCTGTATAAAAATCCCCGTATCTTTTTTCGTCGCACGATCAATTGTGGAGACCCCCCGAATCAAACAATCTTTACGTAAGATCAGTTCTAAAACACCGACAGTTGGCGCCGTCCGTGGGGAACTTCTGGTAATTCCTTGTCAACAATTCTTTCTTTTCTCTTTGATGCTTCAATGGAAGGAGAGTGAAACGAGGAGAACTGGTTCGACTTGGTCGATTACGCAGACATCGACATGGATGTCGGATTCGACTACGAGCCAAGTATCAAATCATCCGATGGTGTTGCCGCCTCTCGATATCTTCTATCAGATCTCGGAAACCACACCATCGGCGGAATTGAGGAGGGATCCTTATCCCTCACAACAGTACGCCCAGTTGAGGAACCAGCTTCCTCAAGAGGTAAGGGTCAACACAACCACAAACAGGGCTTCCCTAAGACAAACTCACAACACGACGAGAGTTTTTCCTCCAAGTGTTTGAGTCCCCTTAAGGAAGTACGACCTAGCGAGACAAGTTCTGGAAGCCATCATTCCAGAGCTTCATCGGCACCTGATGGTCCTTTCTCTTCGGATAATCCCGTAGAGGAGGGAATCAAACACGCTTTTCCTACAAGTTCGACCATCCCATCGCAGGACACACCTACAGACGGAGACGGTTATAACCCGGAGTTCCCCTTCCTAGAGGGGTTTACTCCAAATCGCCAGATGGTGTCTCTCGACTACTCCTCAAGCGAGAAGACCTCGAGCGCAAGTGGAGGTCATCAACGGGAGGTCTTCGTCATTCCCTCTTATAAGAATCATTCTCCCAGAAGAAGGATTGACGATGCTCCCCGACGGGCACACACCACGTCCCCTCTTGGCAATGGCAAGAGCATCGCTGCCGATGAATGGAGTGAACACCCTGATGAACGTGCCGGAAATCCTCAACATTCTCGCACTCCACTGAAACCAACTCAAGGGTCTGATATGGGTGATCCTGAGACAACTTGACAGAGAAAAATAGTGGCTCAGAAAAATCTCCCTAGGCGTGCTTTTTATCAGTTAGAGGAAACTCAAGAGCTCCAGCACATCAATGACTTGCTGGAGAATCCAACTCAAGAGCTCGCTCGAGCACCAGGCTACGGTCTCTTCGCCGAAGAGATCACACGAAGGCTTCAGAACACGATGGTAAAACTCGAGCGTCCTCGTCGACATCAACCCGGAAGTCGTAGTAGTACGACTCCATCTTCCGCCAGCCGTTCGAACAACTCGTCGCATGAAGCTCGACATGATTATCGATCACGTCGCTCTCCTGACTTGAGGAAGGCTCCTCGAACATCCGGAGATCGACAAGCTCCTAGGAGGGGTGATCTTTCACCACCCCAGGGTCGAAGTCTGCGGCAGCAAACGGAGTACGAGGAGTTCTTCCCTCGTAAGACTGAGGCCTACTTTAGGTCAAGTCCACTTGTGTGAGCACCCCCGGTTATTGGAAATGTTACTAATTAAATTCATACTGTAGCACAATTGTTAATGAAGGAACAGTACTGCCCCTTTATTAAAAACCATGCTAAAGATATGAATTTAACAAATGACAGATCCAATAAATGTGATTCGGATATATATGATTCACAATGGTTCCCGGGATCAACGACCATTGCATATATATCCTTCATCAACATTGCATCAAACACATACCACCATACATTGATATAATTAAACATAAGGTTACATCATTCATTAGTACTATAATATTAAGTGACTTGGTCACTTTAACATATCTGTGGAAGCAAAATAAACGGAAAATGCCACCAATGGCCTCATCCACCCATGAGCAATTGCGTGGAGTAAAGAAGTAGCGTCACTCGTTAGCGTCACCCCGATCGGCGCTAACGGGTACTTCATAGAAAAAACCATCCTCACTGCAACAATAGGTGGTAGCACCTTGAGTACAAAAGGTACTCGACAAGTCTTACACAAACTAACAAAAGAAAGTGGTTATTAGGTCCTATTCAAAGGAGTAGAGTTGTTACATGCATAAGGTTACAACAGAAGGTATAAAGGTTCAAATTTGCATAAGCGATACACCTTATCCTACAAAGGCTAACTTTTGATAAAGCAATTTAATAAATCAAAAATAAAGTAAAACAGTAAGTAAATACATTAAATGTAAACGATGATAAAGCATGATTCCTCATGCAAACCGAAAATAAACCGAAACCACATTTTGGAAATCAAAATCTCTATACAGTGATATCGGTTCAAGTTATCGTCCATGACCGTGGACACGGCTATTCGAACAGTTTATACCTGCAGGTGTACATCTTTACCCACATGACTTAGCTAGCCGTTGCCTTGGATGCCTCCGAATGATGACATACTTCCTTTGGTATGCCGACCGGGGAAACTAAGATTTGGTATTTTTCAACAAGCTAACACTATTGAGTTGGACCCCCATGTGTGAACTAATCCCATTAGTGTAGGCTATACCACCTACTAACCACGGGGCACACATGTTGTGTCAGTAATGCTGATCCAAACAATTTAAAGCGAATTGGGTTCCCTACCCATAGTAGAATGCTATCGGCACCATTAAGGTATCATATATGCGACGAGGCACATATACGCCCTCACCCTCCTAAGAACATCTGATACTGACATACAAAGCTCACATGGCATAAAACACAGTCCTCAGACCTAAGCATCTATGCCATACAAGGTCAATACACATATCCTTACTATCCTATTTCCAACTCAATAGTCTCAACATTTTACTTAACCAAACAAATACCATACATGCATGTGGAAGTACGTGGGGACTTGAACCGAATAGTCGAGTTCGGTCCTTAATCAACCGGACAAGTCCACCACAAAACCCAATCTCGTGCACAAAAGCACCATCACTAGCTTCCTCTTGTCCAGATCAATTTGAATTTCAAATACAAGACTGATTTAAAGAAACTGGACAAAGAGTTTAAAATAACAAGGGTTCAGTTGTGATTCCCATGTTTGACAAGATATGCTTGTCAAACTCTAAAATCTCTAGACTGCAAATCTAAGCCAAATATGAAAATAGACCATATAGTATACAGAATACAGTACTACACTAGAGTTGAGTGTATGGTCATAATTAAGGTAATCCACCATGTCAGGTTATAGCTAGCTATTACAAGTCACATTTTGTATTTTCAGACAAATAGCATGCACAAATATCACTGGATTTGTAAAAGCTATTGTACAAAATCTGGGTTCAATATGGTGCAAAGAGGATGCTTGCCTTGATAGTAATAGACTTCTGTTGCAGGCTCAGGTTGTTCAGAAGTATAATCAAAAGCTTCAGTAGAACCAGCTTCTAAAAGAAGCAATAAAATCCAATAAATACCAAAAACGACAACTAGTATGAATTATCAGAAATTGCATGATCAATAAAGAAATGCATGATTAACAGCATGCTTAAGCCCTAACTACCCATAATAATGATAATAACCCATTATATAACTACATTTTTCAAAAGACAAATTAGAGTTTAGTGCAAAGTTCCGCTTTTTGATTTTAAAAGAGTCAAAACAGACAGATTGCAATTTTCGGAAAAGAAGTATAGAACATGCAAAAGTTCATAAACGAAACTTAGCATGATCTTTTAGGTAATTAATATCCCAAACCGGTCTTAGTCTAACCTAACTAGTTAGATCACATCGACTAAGAAGGAATTCATTTTGTCTGCTTAAGCGACAAAAGAAACAGAGACAATTCTCACTAGAAGTTAGAATAGATGATGACAAGAATTGAAAGATCAACTTGTCATGATGCTAGGTTTAGTCAAAACCGAAATAAGATGGTAAGTTGACAGAAGAACCCTAGGTCTTGAAAATGACATGGAAAACCGAAAAGGTATAATATCAACTTTTCGCTTTAAAGCAAGTTGAAGCTACGATGCTTAAAAGAGTGATTCACAGGAGCTTCTAAGGTCCTTAAGATGCTCAAGATGTTAATGCTAGGGTTTTAGCTTACGGGAGAAGAAAAATGCCAAGGGTTTTGAAAACCCGATCTTGAACAACAGAGAATTAAACTCGATTTAACCTACAAAAGATAATCAATCTTTATTGCAAGGTGTAACGAGAGTTTAGGATGGATAAGCAAAGGAACAAGAGCAAGAACTCCACTGGCTAACAATGGAGGATGAGTCGCCAGGTCAACAATGGTGCACCAAAAAGGCTAGGGTTTATATATGGATGTTGAGCTACTGAGCAAAGGGAATGATCTAGAGTTGATGAGGTGTCCATTTAGGCTAATTATCCCAAAAATTAGTTGCAAAAACTTTGGGATAAATCCTCTCCTCTGTTTACAGAGAGATCTGCGCGCTGAGAGAGAGAGGGAAGAAGATAAGAGCCAACTGACATGTGGGCCCCATTGTCATCCTCAGTCGCGCGGGCCTCACAAAAGCTCAAAAGAATATCAGCCGTCCGATTGGAAATGGGCGGCTGTGATAAATAGAGAGATTAAATGATTTGAATCGGTATCATTTAATATGGACCGCACGATCTAGATCGACCGATCGAGATCTAAATGGAATCCCGAAGGCTCCGGGGCTCCGCTTTCAAAGAGAGACGTTGGATTGAAATCCAACGATCAATTAAAAGATATATACGTCACCCCTTTAGATACGATGGCGCAACACCGTTGGATTTGATTTCTACGGTCAGGATGGAAAGTTGAACCGGATGGTCCGATTGCATACACTCATATGGACCGTACGATTGAAATCCAACGATCCACCGATTTTGGGCTTTAGAGGCCCACGGTCAAAAAGGAGTGCCGTAGGATTGAAATCAAAGGTCGCATAAGCGCGCCTCGATTTCAAATTGAAATAAGCAATACCGTTAGATCAAGGATGGGCGGCCACGATTGTCGGGGATCGGAGTCGTCCGAATGCATACACTAATCGGGCCACACGATGAAGATCCAACGGTCGGAGGAGTGCGCTTTAATAACACGCGAGAAAGGAAAAGCGTGAGATTTGAATCTAACGGTGAGATAAAAGCGCGCTTTAGGTTTAAAACGAAAAGGGCGTCACGGTTGGATTGGAAGCGAGCGGTGGAGATTGAACATGGATCGGAGTTGTCCGATTGCACACACTAACCTCGCCGTTAGATCAAGATCCAACGGCGAGAGATTAAAATGCACACGTGGGCGGCTCGTGGAGTGTTATAGCCGCCGTTCGATTGAAGATCAACGGCTTGTATCAATCGTGGAGTTCGGGCTTGCGTTGGAACGTGGTCGGGCGGACCAAATAGGTGGGTTGGACCCAACCACGAAGGTGCGAGTCGCTACGAGACTAGGGTTAGGTTTAGACCAGTTTAGTTGACCCAATCCTATTCAAATTTGTAAAAGGTTTGACTGGGCTTTTAAAAATAGCAAATAAATTCATAAATTCATGAAATTTTTATCTGTAAGCTACTTTGGGATGATATATTTCCCAGATAAATTTTATAAACCGCATTTTCACTTTGTAAAATACATAAATATTTATTTCAGGCGAAAATATTTATTTAAAGACAATAAATTTTTCTTTAAGCCCAAATAATTTCTAAAATGCAACAAAAATATTTTTAGTCAAGATAATTTATCTAGGCTTTCATAAAAATACTTCCCAGTCATAATACAAGTTTTATCTTGTATCCTTTAAGACTTTGAATGGTTCTTTAGGGTTTTGACTACAAAGGAAGGTTTTAACTTGTAACATCTTTGCCCAAAGTGTAAACATGAGCAGTAATGCCATGAACAGTATCTCATTACTGTTCATAAAGCATTTTATTACTGTTTATAAACTTGGGGCTGTTACAAACCTACCCCCCTTAAGAAAATCTTGTCCCTGAGATTTGGAACAAGTTAAGATCAGGAAGAAGTGAAATGGAAATGAATTATGAGGAAATTCAACATCTGTTGTTTTGATTTCCTTTAAAGATAACAAAGAAGAACCTTACATAACAACATAGTGTTATTATTACATCTTTGTTTACATTGGTTTGTTTAAACTTTCCTTTCTTGATTCAAAGGAAAGTACTAAACAACAAAAGATGGGGTGCTCGATCGCATCGGATCTTCGCGCTCCCAAGTGGCTTCATCCTCGGAATGATTAGCCCACTGAATTTTCAAGAACTTGACAGTACGATTTCTTGTCCTGCGTTCCATTGTGTCGAGGATACGTACTGGTTGCTCTTGATATGAAAGATCAGGTTGGAGATCAAGATGCTCATAAGCAGTTGCCTCAATAGGAACACGAAGGCATTTCTTTAATTGAGACACATGAAAAGTATCATGCATTGCTTGAAAGTGATTGAGTAGTTCCAATTGGTAAGCTCGGCTCCTCGCTGGCAATTATTCGGAAGGGTCCGATATAACGAGTGCGAGATTTCCTTTACACAAAACGATGAGTACCCTTCATGGGTGACACTTTAAGATAGACATGGTCATCCACCTCAAAGCTCAATTCACGACGGCGATGATCGGCATAGCTCTTACGAGCGAGATCGCGCGGTTTTCAAGCAATCTCGAATCGCATTTAACTTGCTCTCTGCTTCCTTTACTAAGTCCGGACCATAGAATGATCTTTCACGCACTCGGACCAATTCAATGGAGTCCTACAAGCTCTCCCATACAAGGCTTCAAAAGGTGACATTTGAATACTTACAGTAACTATTATTGTAGGAAAATTCCACATATGGCAAAGATTTCTCCCGTCTTTGCTATAAGATAGCACATAGGCTCAAGAAGATCTTCCATTACTTGGTTCACTCTTTCGGTTTGACCACTTTGGTTTGAGGATGGTAAGCGAGATCGAAAGAGAGTTCGATCTCCATAGCCCGATGAAGGCTATTCCAAAAATGGGAAGTAAACCGAGGACCACGGTCGAAACAATGACTTTAGGAACACCATGAAGACAAACAATTCTAGCAATATAAAGCTCGCTAATTGCTTGCCATTGAAATCGGTCTGGCCACCGAATAAAATGAGCCACTTTAGTTAAGCGATCGATGATCACCCAAATGGCATCGATCCTTGGAAGTCTTGGGAAGACCGAAGAACTAAATCCATACCGATCTCTTCCCACTTCCATTGTGGAATAGGCAAAGGTGAAGGGTACCAATGGCTTCAGGATGTTCACTTTAACCCTTTGGCAAATATCACATTCAAAGAACATAATCGAGCAATTTGCCTCTTCATATGGCTCCACCAAAATATTTTCTTTAAATCTGGTACATCTTGGTACTCCCAGATGCAAAGAAAACTTGAATTATGAGCCTCTCTAAGAATTAGACTTCTTAGATGAGGATCGTGAGTACTACCAAACGATTGCGATATCGAATCATACCACGACCATCTTCGTAAAACTCGTTGGCTTTGCTCGCTTTCATATTCCCTTGATTTGGCTACCTCGGCATCGCTTATGCGGGCCTCGAATCTGAGATTCTAATGTTGGCTCCACATGTAATGTAGCGAGAAACTGCTCCTACCAATTCAAGACTTAGGCGCGAAATCAGCACACAAGTCTTTTTCTGCAGTAGAGAAGATATGCAGTTGCATTGTGACTTTACGCTAAAGCATCCGCCACAACATTGGCTTTACCAGGATGATAATGAATACCCATGTCGTAGTCCTTGATCGGTTCAAGCCATCTTCTTTGTCTCATATTCAAATCAGTTGAGTGAATATATACTTGAGGCTTTTATGATCGGTGTAGATCTCACAACGATTACCAAGGAGGTAATGTCGCCAAATCTTTAATGCATGGACCACGGCACCAATTCCAAATCATGAGTAGGATAATTAACTTCATGAGGGCGCAATCGCCGGATGCATATGCCACAACTCGGCCTTCTTGCATAAGCACACAACCAAGTCCATGGCGAGATGCATCGCAATAAATATCGAAGCTCTTAAGAACATCCTAAGAGTAAGAATCGAGCTTTAGTCAAGAGAGTTCTCAAAAGCCAAAACTCTCTTCACACTTGGTGACCATTCAAATTTCTTCCCTTCGCAAGAGCCGAGTCAAAGGTCTAGCAATCTTGGAGAAATTTTCAATGAACCTACGGTGAATAACCCGCAAGTCCAAGAAAACTCCGAATCTCGGGACATTCTTGGGAGGCTTCCAATTTAGTACATCTTGTACCTTGCTTGGATCGACAAATGATACCTCCTTCGGATAATACATGCCCCAAAAATGCAACCTCTCAGAGCGAAAGCACATTTCTTGAACTTAGCATATAGTCGATGCCGACTAAGTGTTTCGAAAGACAAGTCGCAAATGTTGTTCATGATCCTTATCAGACTTGGAATAAATAAGGATGTCGTCAATGAACACGACAACGAACTTATCCAAGAATTCCATGAACACTGAATTCATAAGATTCATGAAATAAGCTGGAGCATTGGTCAGACCAAAGGACATAACAGTATACTCGTATAAACCATAACGAGTAGAGAAAGTTGTCTTAGGAATGTCCTCGCTCTAACCTTGATTTGATGATAGCCCGACCGCAAATCAATCTTTGAAAAGACGCGGGCACCAACCAACTGATCAAAAAGATCATCAATTCGAGGTAGAGGATATTTGTTCTTGATAGTGACCTCATTTAACGGGCGGTAATCCACACACATCCGTAAAGTGTTGTCTTTCTTCTTAACAAAGATTGCCGGGCATCCCCAAGGTGAGGAACTCGGTCGAATGAAACCTTTGTCAAGCAATTCTCCGAGTTGCTTCTTCAATTCAACCAACTCGTTGACAGGCATTCGATAAGGACTCCTGGATATCGGAGCAGTTCCAGGAACTAGTTCAATCACGAACTCCACTTCCCGATCTGGTGGTAAACCGGGAAGGTCTTCAGGAAAGACATCAACATACTCACAGACAATTGGTACTGACTCCAAAGAAGGAGTGGTATCAACTTGGTGAGCACAAAGATGAGAGCCAATTATTTTGGAATGGTAAACAACTTGAATGCCGTCTGCATTGGTCATAGAAATAGACCGTTGGGAACAATTGATTTGGCCTCGTTCTTGGACAGCCAATCCATACCCAAATGACATCCAACCCTTTAGAGTCAATCACAATTAGATTTGCTAAAAACCTTACTCCAAGGATTGTTATGTTGACCCCACAACAAATCTGATCGGTTTTAAAGACCAACCCAGGTGATTGAATAATAAAAGGTGGTTGGAGGGTATGCATGTCTAACTGGTGTTGAACAGCAAAATGATTGCTAATAAAGAATGAGATGCTCCAGAGTCAAATAAAACGATGAGTGGACTGAAATTAACTAGGAGCATACCCATAACAACTTCAGTGTATCGGCGCCTCTTCAAGCAGTTGATCTCGTTCACATGCCCACGACCGAGCGGATCGGCTTTAATAGGGGCCTCTGCGAAGGGGCTGGCGAACAGGTTGGATAGGGTCGAACAGAGGCAATCCTTGCCGCTTTGCCACACACTTGTTGGCATAATGCCCTGACGACCACAATGAAAGCGATAACCCACAGGTTAACATTGTTAAGGACGGGCTGATTTCCACTTGGTCCCGATCGATTGGTGGGAGGAGATGGACGAGAGCAAACACCGCGCCTTGGTGAAAATGGAGTGGTGCTCGTGGTGGTCTAGACAACCACATCGAGGCCTTGGTGAGCGCCACCAGAACAAATCGAGAAGTCATTGTCGCTGCGTGACTCCTCCAACGCCTTGCTCTTACTCGGCCACAATTGATTTGTTGACCAATTGAGAGAAATTTCTGAAATCATGCAAAGCCACCGCCATCCGCAGTTCTTGAATAGCCCATTCAAGAACCGGTTTCGGCGACGAAGGTCGATCGAAACATCATCGAGCATATCGGCCGGAAGTTGAACTCATGCGATATTCGATTCTGATTTTCGCCCTTGCTTGAGAGCGAAATTCTTGCCGCTTGATCATCATGACCCCTTCGGGAATGTGAGCTTGTAAAAGCTTCCAAGAATTCATCCCAAGTAGGGACATGTCCAAAGAGTTGAATGGCAAGAAGATTATCCCACCATATGCTAGCCGCCCATCGAAATGATAAGCGGCAAAAGAACCTTTTCCTTTCGAGCACCGAGCAATCAAGAGCTTCTTCTCAATGGTTGAAGCCAATCCTCGCTTCCATGGGATCCTCGAGCTGAGAACATCGGCGGTTAGTCCACCAAAGTCGCAAGATCGCCACGCACATGGTGGCCTCCTGCTCTAACGGCTGATGCAACAGGAGTAGAAGTATTGCGCGCAATCTGCTCCAAGATGCACGTCTGGTCCATCCGGTTCGCTCAATTTGCATGAGCACATCGGCCATCGAAGGTGGTGGAGGAAGCTCCTCTTCCGGAGACCACCTTGCGGACCTTGAGAATGGAGGTTCGGGCGGCCCTCCCGAGAATGAGGCACGGAGTCGACATACCCTTCCTTGTTGCGCTTGCGCGACGAGTAGTAGGTCCTGTCATCCTGTTACCACACCATGGTTAACAACACAACAAGGACATACTAAGCAAACACAAACAAGTTTGCAATTAGAAAAGAAACAAATCAGATATACAATTGCATCATGTTATGACATGTGTTCAAAGTAACACCAAACCGTAAACTTCATATATACAACAAAATTTTGGTTCCAGTCTTTCATTATAGGCGGCCATAATGTCGGATTACAAACCGAAAATGGAACTTACATACTTTGTACAAAATACTACTGCCCTATTACATACATTTTATTTAGGACCACTACTAAACCGAAAGACACTCAACCACGAGGGTTCATCGTCGAGGTGCTAGCGTAGAGATCCCGGTTAAAGTTCACCGGAAACTCATTCAAAAGATGAGCTCCAGGGGAACCAGTATCAACAGGATCCAACGGACTAACGAGACGCCTCGGGGAACCCATCAACATCTTCAGCTCGAGTCTCCTTGACCAAGTACCAACCGCTCATCTATAGGCCAAAAAGACAAGATAAGAAACAATTCACTTTCAGATAAACCAACAGAAAGTTGGGCAAGAAGTGACATTAAGGAGGATAAGAAATAAAAATGTCATACTTAAACTTTCAAAATTATACTACTGTTTGAAAATAGTTTTATTAGAAGACTCTCTAACAACTTCGGCCATGCTACTTCTAACCTACAGCAACGTATGCTCACGATACCAACGCGTTAGGACCCCAGTTATTGAAATGTTACTAATTAAATTCATCTTGTAGCACAATTGTTAATGAAGGAACAAGATCGCGCCTTTATTAAAAACCATGCTAAAGATATGAATTTAACAAATGATGATCCAAGAACAGGATTCCGGATATATATGATTCACAATGGTTCCGGGATCAACGACCATTGCATATATATCCTTCATCAACATTGCATCAAACACATACCAGTCATACATTGATATAATTAAACATAAGGTTACATCATTCTGTTAGTACTATAATATTAAGTGACTTGGTCACTTTAACAGTATACAGCGGAAGCAAAATAAACGGAAAATGCCACCAATGGCCTCATCCACCCGCAGTAATTGCGTGGAGTAAAGAAGTGGCGTCCACTCGTTAGCGTCACCACGATCGGCGCTAACGGGTACTTCATAGAAAACCATCCTCACTGCAACAATAGGTGGTAGCACCTTGAGTACAAAAGGTACTCAGCAAGTCTTACACAAACTAACAAAAGAAAGTGGTTATTAGGTCCTATTCAAAGGAGTAGAGTTGTTACATGCATAAGGTTACAACAGAAGGTATAAATGTTCAAATTTGCATAAAGCGATACACCTTATCCTACAAAGGCTAACTTTTGATAAAGCAATTTAATAAATCAAAAATAAAGTAAAACAGTAAGTAAATACATTAAATGTAACATGATCAAGGCATGATTCCCTCATGCAAACCGAAAATAAACCGAAACCACATTTTGGAAATCAAAATCTCTATACAGTGATATCGGTTCAAGTTATCGTCCATGACCGTGGACACGGCTATTCGAATGTTTATACCTGCAGGGTGTACATCTTTACCCACATGACTTAGCTAGCCCGTTGCCTTGGATGCCTCCAATGATGACATACTTCCTTTGGTATGCCGACCGGGAAACTAAGATTTGGTATTTTTCAACAAGCTAACACTATTGAGTTGGACCCCATGTGTGAACTAATCCCATTAGTGTAGGCTATACCACCTACTAACCACGGGCACACATGTTGTGTCGATGAATTGATCCAAACAATTTAAAGCGAATGGGTTCCCTACCCATAGTAGAATGCTATCGGCACCATTAAGGTATCATATATGCGACGAGGCACATATACGCCTCACCCTCCTAAGAACATCGACATCGACATACAAAGCTCACATGGCATAAAACACAGTCCTCGGACCTAAGCATCTATGCCATACAAGGTCAATACACATATCCTTACTATCCTATTTCCAACTCAATAGTCTCAACATTTTACTTAACCAAACAGCGCCCATACACCGCATGTGGAAGTGCGTGGGGACTTGAACCTGAATAGTCGAGTTCGGTCCTTAATCAACACGGACAAGTCCACCACAAACCCAATCTCGTGCACAAAAGCACCATCACTAGCTTCCTCTTGTCCAGATCAATTTGAATTTCAAATACAAGACTGATTTAAAGAAACCGGACAAAGAGTTTAAAATAACAAGGGTTGATTGTGATTCCCATGTTTGACAAGATATGCTTGTCAAACTCTAAAATCTCTAGACTGCATATCTAAGCCAAATCTGAAAATAGACCATATAGTATACAAGACTACACTAGAGTTGAGTGTATGGTCATAATTAAGGTAATCCACCATGTCAAAGTTATAGCTAGCTATTACAAGTCACATTTTGTATTTTCAGACAAATAGCATGCACATATATCACTGGATTTGTAAAAGCTATTGTACAAAATCTGGGTTCAATATGGTGCAAAGAGGATGCTTGCCTTGATAGAAATAGACTTCATTGCGTGCTCGGGTTGTTGAAGTATAATCAAAAGCTTCAGAGAACCAACTTCTAAAAGAAGCAATAAAATCCAATAAATACCAAAAACGACAACTAGTATGAATTATCAGAAATTGCATGATCAATAAAGAAATGCATGATTAACAGCATGCTTAAGCCCTAACTACCCATAATAATGATAATAACCCATTATATAACTTACTGTTTTCAAAAGACAGAAATTAGAGTTTAGTGCAAAGTTCCAGTTTTCAGATTTTAAAAGAGCTGAAAACAGGACAGATTGCAATTTTCGGAAAAAGAAGTATAGAACATGCAAAAGTTCATAAACGAAACTTAGCATGATCTTTTAGGGTAATTAATATCCCAAACCAGTCTTAGTCTAACCCTAACTAGTTAGATCACATCGACTAAGAAGGAATTCATTTTTGTCGGTTAAACCGACAAAAGAAACAGAGACAATTCTCAGCTAGAAGTTAGAATAGATGATGACAAGAATTGAAAGATCAACTTGTCATGATGCTAGGGTTTAGTCAAAACCGAAATAAGATGGTAAGTTGACAGGAAGAACCCTAGGTCTTGAAAATGACATGGAAAACCGAAAAGGTATAATATCAACTTTTCAGTTTAAAGCAAGTTGAAGCTACTGATGCTTAAAAGAGTGATTCACAGGAGCTTCTAAGGTCCTTAAGATGCTCAAGATGTTAACAGCTAGGGTTTTAGCTTACCAGGAGAAGAAAAATGCCAAGGGTTTTGAAAACCCGATACTGAACAACAGAGAATTAAACTCTGATTTAACCTACAAAAGATAATCAATCTTTATTGCAAGGTGTAACCAGAGTTTAGGATGGATAAGCAAAAGGAACAAGAGCAAGAACTCCACTGGCTAACAATGGAGGATGAGCTGCTTCGGTCAACAATGGCTGCAGCTCAAAAAGGCTAGGGTTTATATATGGATGTTGAGCTACAGAGCAAAAGGGAATGATCTAGAGTTGATGAGGTGTCCATTTAGGGCTAATTATCCCAAAAATTAGTTGCAAAAACTTTGGGATAAATCCTCTCCTCTGTTTACAGAGAGATCTGCGCGCTGAGAGAGAGAGGGAAGAAGATAAGAGCCAACTGACATGTGGGCCCCATTGTCATCCTCAGTCGCGCGGGCCTCACAAAAGCTCAAAAGAATATCAGCCGTCCGATTGGAAATGGGCGGCTGTGATAAATAGAGAGATTAAATGATTTGAATCGGTATCATTTAATATGGACCGCACGATCTAGATCGACCGATCGAGATCTAAATGGAATCCCGAAGGCTCCGGGGCTCCGCTTTCAAAGAGAGACGTTGGATTGAAATCCAATGATCAATTAAAAGATATATACGTCACCCCTTTAGATACGATGGCGCAACACCGTTGGATTTGATTTCTACGGTCAGGATGGAAAGTTGAACCGGATGGTCCGATTGCATACACTCATATGGACCGTACGATTGAAATCCAACGATCCACCGATTTTGGGCTTTAGAGGCCCACGGTAAAAAAGGAGTGCCGTAGGATTGAAATCCAAAGGTCCGCATAAACGCGCGCCTCTGATTTCAAATTGAAATAAGCAATACCGTTAGATCAAGGATGGACGGCCACGATTGTCGCGGGGATCCGGAGTCGTCCGAATGCATACACTAATCGGGCCACGATGAAGATCCAACGGTCCGGAGGAGTGCGGGCTTTAATAACACGCGAGAAAGGAAAAGCGTGAGATTTGAATCTAACGGTGAGATAAAAGCGCCTTTAGGTTTAAAACGAAAAGGCGCCACGGTTGGATTGGAAACGAGCGGTGGAGATTGAACATGGATCGGAGTTGTCCGTTGCACACACTAACCTCGCCGTTAGATCAAGATCCAACGCGAGATTAAAATGCATACGTGGACACTCGTGGAGTGTTATAGCTTCGCCCGCTCGATTGAAGATCAACGGCTTGTATCAATCGTGGAGTTCGGGCTTGCGTTGGGCGTGGTGGGCGGACCAAATAGATCGGTTGGACCCAACCACGAAGGTGCGAGTCGCTACGATACTAGGGTTAGGTTTAGACCAGTTTACTTGACCCAATCCTATTCAAATTTGTAAAAGGTTTGGTAGGCTTTAAAAATAGCAAGTAATTCATAAATTCATGAAATTTTTATCTGTAAGCTACTGGGGATGATATATTTCCCAGATAAATTTTATAAACCGCATTTTCACTTTGTAAAATACATAAATATTTATTTCAGGCCGAAAATATTTATTTAAAGACAATAAATTTTCTTTAAGCCCAAATAATTTCTAAAAATGCAACAAAAATATTTTTAGTCAAGATAATTTATCTAGGCTTTAATAAAAATACTTCCCAGTCATAATACAAGTTTTATCTTGTATCCCTTTAAGACTTTGAATGGTTCTTTAGGTTTTGACTACAAAGGAAGGTTTTAACTTGTAACATCTTTGCCCAAAGTGTAAACATGAGCAGAATGCCGTGAGCGATATCTCATTCTGTTCATAAAGCATTTTATTACTGTTTATAAACTTGGGGCTGTTACAACTTGTGACTGGGTATCGTCGAGTATGATCACCTGGTGACGCTAACCCTTCTTTTCTACAAAGAAGGCATCAAGAAGTTATCACTGGATGTCGGACGCCACCGATCTGCGTGCGTCATTCGCCACCTCATTTTCGACCAGCGAACATGGAGAAATTCGATGGAACCCAAAATCCCATTGAATTCCTCCAGATCTAACAACAGCTATCCAAGCAGCAGCAGGAGGAGAGCATGTAATGGCCAATTACCTTCCAACTGTGCTTGAAGGATCTGCTCGATCATGGCTATTGAACCAGCCATTCGAGTCGATCTACTCGTGGCAGCACCTCTGCGACCTTCCGCTGGCGAACTTCCAGGACACCTACAACTGCCTTGGAAAGGACGACGACTTGCACCGGACAAGACAGAACGATTATGAAACTCTACGTCAATTAATCAGACACTTTAGTTAGGTTCGTAATTCTATTTCAGAGGTTTCTGACTCGTTTGTTATCAGGGCTTTCAAGCAGGGAGTCTGCAGCAGAAGGATAACAGAGAACATCGCTTTGAATCCTCCTACCACTGTCGCTGAACTCTTCGAGTTGGCCGATAGATATGCGACTGCCGCTGAAGTAGTCGAGTGGAACAACACTATTGATCACGAAGACAATCTTCCTCAAGAGACAGGCGAAAGTGGTAAAAAAAGGACAAAAAGGCTAAGAAATCCAAGAACAAGGCGAAGAGACATAAGTCTCCGGCTACTGGTTCTAAGGAGGTTCTAGTCGTAAGCGACAAAGAGCCACATAAATCTAAACAAAATCTTGATCGAGGCAAAGGTAAGCACCCTGATCGAAAAAATGACAAACCCAGGTGGTGTCCTTTTCACAAAAAAGAAGGGCATGACCTTCGCAATTACCGAGTTTTTCTACAAAAACTCGAAGACTATTACTCTGGCAAAGAGCCGCTTCCTACTCTTGAACAGGTAGGTCAAACAAGTGGACTGAAGGAGTCGGATGATGATGAAGAGATATCGTTTCAGGATCCACAACACACTATCGATCACATCTATGGGGATCATCGGCATATGAGTCAAGGCGACAGCTTAAAGCTGTCGAGCGCGAGGTAAACACAATCGACTCTCCTCTTATCAATAAGTTGCGAAGTGGTGGAAGTCACCATCTCTTTCGAGAAGGGTGACTTGTCCGATCCTTCGACTAGACCAGTCGATTCCGATTGTGGTCGAACCCACCATCAACAATTGTAGAGTAAATCGAGTGTTGGTTGATGGCGGAAGCTCGTTAAACATACTGTTTACGAGTACCCTGGATGAGATACAGGTTCCTAGGACAAAGGCATGATTGGTACGATAGTCTTTCCATGGAATCGTACCAGGGTCTTCGGCCAAACCAATTGACCAAGTTTCTCTTCCTTTAACATTTGGTTCACCAAGTAATTTTAGGACAGAGAAGATCTCCTTTGACGTGATCGATTTCGATACGGCATATAATGCCATACTCGGACGACCAACTTTGGCAACATTCTTAATAGCTACTCACTATGGGTTTCAATGTATTAAGATGCCAGGTCCCAAAGGAGTAATCACAATTTATTGTGACAAGAAGATGGTGCATTCCTGCGACCGTCGGTCCCTCGAGATGGTTGGACAGATTCCTGCTCGAGACGAAAGTCAGCCTTCAACTAGCAAGTCGAAGCCTAAAGCTTCACCAAAGCCGAACGACCAAGTCAAGGAGGTTCCTCTGGACGTGGAGGAGCCCTCGAAGACTATTCGCATCGGGGACTCTTCTGACCCCAAATAGGAAGACACCCTCATCACTTTCCTCCGAGCAAACACAGATGTCTTCACGTGGCAAGCATCTGACATGCCCGGAGTCCCCAGGGAAGTGATCGAGCATAGGCTAGCCTTACGGCCTGATAAAGTACCCGTAAAACAAAAGTTACAGAGATTTGCCCCGGATCGACGAGATGCTATTAGGTCAGAATTGGACAAGTAGCTCAAAGCAAGCTTCATAAGAGAAGTCAATCACCCAGAGTGGTTGGCCAACCCTGTAATGGTTAGGAAGTCAAATAGAAAATGGCGTATGTGCATAGACTTCACTGATCTTAATAAAGCTTGTCCAAAAGATTATTTCCCTTTATCTCGTATCGATCAGTTGGTTGACTCTACTACTGGTTGTGAAATGTTAAGCTTTCTAGATGCATACTCTGGTTAGCACCAGATCAATATGTGTCGAGAAGATGAAGAAAAGACCATATTCATTACACCATTTGGAATATTTTGTTATGTCAAAATGTCATTTGGTTTAAAGAATGTTGGAGCTTCTTTTTAGCGTTTGGTGCAAACGACTTTTTCACCTCAACTAGGCCGAAATTTGAAATCCAATGTTGATGATCTAGTCATAAAAAGCAGCAAACGACTTAATCATATCGCAGACTTGCAAGAAACATTCGTTTCATCGCACGCTTGGGAGAAAAAAGACTACCTTTCTTCAAACTTCTAAGGAAGCATGAGGGTTTCGAGTGGTCAGAAGAGGCTAACACAATCTTTGAATATGTCAAGAGGTATCTTACGAGTGCTCCGAAACCAGGAGAGACGCTCCTAATTTATCTAGCTGCCACGCCACGAGTGTGAGCGCAAAGATCGGTCGTGAGAACGTGAAAACATACAACGACCAGTTTACTACGTTAGTGAAGTTTTACACGCGCCTAAGGAGCGCTACCCTCTCGTCCAAAAACTTCTATATGCCCTCCTCATGTCTTCGAGGAAAGTGCGGCATTATTTTCAGGTGCACAAACTAGTCAGACGCTTGAGTTTCCCTTGGGAGCGATCCTCCAAATTAGGGAAACAGCGGGACGCATGGCAAAATGGTCAGTCGAACTTGGGGAGTTCGACATTCATTTCGTCTCCCGAACGGCCATTAAATCCCAGATCTTGGCATACTTTATTGCCGAATGGACAAATTCTGAACCTGTTCAAGATCCCCAGTATGATTCCCACGACCAGTGGACGATGTACTTTGACGGGTCACTTACTATAAGTGGCTTGAGGGCTGGGGTGGTCCTGAAATCTCCTACCAGAGAGACCATAAAGTATGCCATACAATTAAACTTTTAGGTCACTAACAACGTGGCAGAGTATGAAGGTTTGCTAGTCGGCATACGAGCCGCGGCGCTCTCGATTAAATCGACTACTGCGTGAGAGGAGACTCTCAACCGGTCGTGAATCAACTCGAAAAGAGTACCAAGGCTCTAATCCAACAATGTCTCGGTACTTATCTAAGTCCAAAGCTTGAAAAGCATTTTCTTGGTTTTGAGGTACAATTTATCCTCGAAAGGATAATTTCTCGTAGACCAACTTGCTCGTATAGCTTTTCTCGATCCAAAGTACCAAAAGGAGTTTTCTTGGAGCAACTCTGCCGCCCTGGTCCTAGAACAAGAGATGCCTCCTATTGAGACTGCTTCTCTAGAATACGAGGATACCTGGATGATTCCCATCTATGAGTATCTTCAAACAGGTTCCGTACCCGACAATGATCTCGAGGCAGATCGATTATCCCGAAAGGCCAAAATGTATACTTTAGTCAGAGGTGTCCTCTATAAAAGAGGCACTCAAGGGGTGCTCATGCGATGCATTCCACGGAACGAAGGATTAAAACTCCTTCACGACATACACGGAGGCATCTATGGGACTCATGCTTCTTACAGAACGCTGGTCGGTAATGCCTTTCGACAAGGTTTCTATTGGGCAATAGCCCTCTACGATGCCAAGGAGCTGGTTAAAAAATGTGTATAATGCCAGTTTCATAGCAGGCAAATACACCAACCAGCTCAGGCATTACAAATAATCCCTCTATCTTAGCCTTTTGCGATCTGGGGTCTTGATATCCTAGGACTGTTACCCAGAGCTCCAGGTGGATTTGAATTCCTTTTTGTGGCTATTGATACGTTCACAAAATGGATAAAAGTGAACTTGTGGATCGGGATAATAACGAAGCAAAAAAAGGTTCATGATAAGATGTGTGATAACTTGATTAGGGGTACCTAGTCGAATAATCACAGATAATGGTAAGCAATTTTTGAGCACAAAATTTCAAGAATTTTGCGACGAGTTGGGTACCAAGTTGTGTTACGCTTCCGTCGCCCACCCCCAAAGCAATAGGGCGGTCAAAAGAGCGAATGGCCAAATAATGCAGGGAATTAAAACTCGAGTCTTCGACCAGCATGTCAAGCGCTCGGGGGCTTGGGTACAAGAATTACCATCAGTATTATGGGCTTGAGGTCCCCACACTTGTACAACCGCATTCCCAATTCCAACTCCTAAAGTTCGATCTCCTCCCTACCATCTTTCTTCTCACTTAAATAAATATTTGGGGTATTACATTCTACCCCCCTTAAATAGAATTCGACCCCGAATTCTAACCACGCTCTACACCAAAGAACAATCACAACTAGAATTTACCAACAATACCACACACCTGCTATGAACAATTCTGGATATTGCTCGCATATGCGAGACTTCAATTCCCAAGTCGTTTTCCTCTCAGACTTATGGGACTACCGCACCTTGATGCAACTAATGTATTATACGTCATCACTCATACTGACCTAACCAGAACCACTCAACGGACATGACTCGAAGATGTGGTATTACTCGCTGGTCAACGGCTCTTATGAAACCTCACACTCCAAATACCTCAAGCATTATATCAACACCGGGTCATACAAAATGTTATATACCGTGCTCCAGGACTCGAGACAATTCTAGCGAATTGCTATCTTCCAAAATCCCCGCAACTTCCAGAACAAACCAAATATACTCTAGGCTATCATTCCCTTTGGGGACCAAACCACAGAACTTCAACATAAACATATGTAACTCTTGTTTCATCTCTCAGTCGACTTCTTCATCCTAATAAGGAGAACCTTTGTTAAGTAGGGACGCGCAACACAACTTATTTTAAAAAAACTTTAATAATCAAAGCTCAGCAGAAAAAAAAAACATTCACAATGCCACCCACTCTTAACCAACTTTCCTATAAAAACACTCAAATCCAAAATTAAAGATTCATCATGAAAATCTTTTCACATTCCAACTAGGAGTTTGCAAATAAACACCACATAAGTAAAAAGAGAAATTGTTCGAATACCCAAATCAAACACTTCATTTATTTTCCTGAACCGGAGGAACCGCCTTGCCGACATAGAGTCAACTCAAATTGTAATTGTTCTCTGTCATAAAAACCCAACTCCAACAAGAACCAATAGAACACTTCTCTACTCGAGAAAATATTCTTTTCTCAAATGTCCTTTTAAGAAATAAACATTCTCCAAAATCTTGGATTTCCAAATCATCAAACTTACTCCTTCCTCTTAACCGGCAACCCCAAAACGATCCTCAAACCGAAAGAACAACCACACTTATCTAGAGGGACTCTATTAATCCACACAAGGATTCTCTAGTCCACTCCTATAATAAAGGAATTATTTTTGACAACTGGTTCCCAACACCTCAATAAAGATTTTTCACCCGCAACCACATCACCTCATTCTGTTAAAGATAATCAACTTGAAATTCTCAGCGCACATACTCATTTACTACACCTGAAGGATTCTATCAATGATCAACACTATTCGGAATCCACTTTTGTTCTTCTTCTTCTACACATAATATTGGGCCGCCGAGGTCCTAGCATAGAAAGGCAAAGCCCAAATTTAACCTCCAAGTCTCCTATAATGAATTTCTAGTATGATTGATATTCTTCAAATTCTTTTACTAACTTTTCACACAGCTCAACAATAACCTCAGTCATTAATATCAATGTTCCTCACTAACCAAGTAACCGCCCAAGGCGTTTCATTTCACGAATCTTGGACCTTCACTAAACCACACCAATCAATTTTCAGCTACATGACCATAATATACTCATTCGCAATACCTCACTAATTGACCAAGATTCAAACATACTCAATCACTAACGTCAATAAATAAATATATATTCTTTGACCAAGATATCCTTAGAGATAATCTAACTCCCATAGGGTTACTCATTGAGGCCGAGTCATGCTTGACAATAGCTCAACAGTCCCTGCTATCCCATTAATTAAAACGACGATTATTTTTTTTCCACACTGCTACTCTCATTAAGCTACACTATCATAATTCTTCTACACAATCTTACTGAGTACCCAATTGCGATACTCTAATAAATTTGGTCAAGATTTTTATACTTTCTAATTCTAATGTTCTGTCAAAATGAACAAAAGATCTTGGACCACATCTCTTTATAGGTTCTACTAGTTGCGACACGTAATCAGTTAGCTCCAAAGACAAACATTCTATTTAAATCGAACCCTCTCCAAGGATTAATCTAATAAATCAATTTACTCAATGCCTCTCAAACAACTTGACACATAAAGGTTCACAAAATCATCTACTAGACCACCACTATCTAATTGCTAATTCACAACCAAAGGGACTTTGCCATACAGTTCGGTTAACCCTTTCTTAGAAAAAGAGGCAAACAGAAACCATTTTCAGCACATAGGAAAAACGTTACCACTTACAATAGTTACAAGTTGAAGAGAAACAATCAAATAGCAAAGATTTCAGAAAACAAAAGAGCTGATCATAGTTGAGGGCACACGTTCCACAAGTAGAGTGTATCAAACCTCAAACGAGAATAAAACATTGGTTTTGGGATTCAGGAAACTCTGTTGGGAAAGCAAAAAGCTTAGGCAAAAATCGATAAACTGCAAGTTACAAAGCTTGACTTCAAACTGAAATACTCCTACTTCACTCTTTCCTTTAACAAAGAAAACGACTTACGTTGGTTACAGCATCACCATGCCAACACCAACAAGAAGAGATTTTAAGACCACAATACATAAACTACTTAGGAACCGATAAAACCTCTCAACACACCACTTTGCTCAAAACAATTTCAGCTACCACATCAACATGAGATCTGAAAGATTACAAATGCGTGACTAGAAGCATTTTCATTTAATCAATGTCAGGCGAGCGATCCAATTCCCTTATACCAAACATTCAATAGTATCATCATAATCCCTTACTGACAATCTCACTAACAATGAAATAATACACTCCTAGCGAGAATCATCGTAGCCTCTTATCCCATCATAAATCTCTCCAAAGAATGTTTTCTCGTGTAGAGAAGTGTTCTATTAGTTCTTGTTGGAGTTGGGTTTTTATGACGGAGAACATTTACAATTTGAGTTGACTCTATGTCGGCAAGGCGGTTCCTTCCGGTTCAGGAAAATAAATGAAGTGTTTGATTTGGGCATTCGAACGATTTCTCTTTTGACTTATGTGGTGTTTATTTGCAACCCTAGTTGGAATGTGAAAAGATTTTCATGATAAATCTTCAATTTTGGATTTGAGTGTTTTTAGAGGAAAGTTGGTTAAAAGTGAGTGGCATTGTGAGTCTTTTGTTTTCTGCTGAGCTCTGATTATTAAAGTTTGTTTAAAATAAGTTGTGTTGCGCGTCCCTGCTTAACAAAGGTTCTCCTTATTAGGATGAAGAGGTCGACTGAGAGATGAAACAAGAGTTACATATGTTTATGTTGAAGTTCTGTGGTTTGGTCCCCAAAGGGGATGATAGCCTAGAGTATATTTGGTTTGTTCTGGAAGTTATGGGATTTTGGAAGATAGCAATTGCTAGAATTGTCTCGAGTCCTGGAGCACGGTATATAACGTTTTGTATGACCCGGTGTTGATATAATGCTTGAGGTATTTGGAGTGTGAGGTTTCATAAGAGCCGTTGACCAGCGAGTAATACCACATCTTCGAGTCATGTCCGTTGAGTGGTTCTCGTTAGGTCGATGAGTGATGAGGTATATCTCGTTGGACCGAAAAGGCGACTAGAGGGGGGTGAAGAGGAGCACGAACTCTTTTTCTCCCAAATTGAATTCAATACGAATCTCACTCCAATAGCTATGAAAGCTATGAAGATCAATCAATCATGCACAAGAAGACTTGTATTGAATCAACTCAAAACCCCAAAGTAAAATCAACACAAAAGCAAAACACGAAGACATCGCGGTCCGACCTCTCACGGGCGGTCGGGCCGTCACCAAGGTCGATCGATCCCATCCGGTCGACCAATACCGGCCGTCGACCGTTCCTCGAGCGGTCGACCGATTTCACGGAGGTCGACTCTCGCTCGATGAACGAGAAAAACAGCCCGACAAACCGAACGCAAATTGATCAAACTTTTGATTCGTGCGTCCAAACTTCGTGAAACTTGACACACAACTTCCTAAGGATGTCAGAACCTATTCCAAGCAACAATTGTGATAATTCTTGCTCAGTTCAGACCTTTACCGCTTGAGCGAAGTTAGGTCAAAACCGAGTGAAAACGAAAATATGATCTTAAGACTTGCACGTGGGTGATTGATGATCTTGATGATCCTAGATGTATTCTCACACGTCACAGCAAGCTAAATCACGTTAAGAAACTAAGCAATAACTCATGGATCAAACAAAGACTCAATTCATCAAAAGAGAGAAAGAAAGCACATGAACTCACTTTTGAAGAAACTTTCTTTGGATTGATTTGATCAGTTTACAGCCACTCCATCAATGGATGGCAAAGACTCAATACATGAGCACGAAATCAAATCCAACTCTCAAGAACCCTAACCTCCGCTCCTCCTCTCCCTAAGCAAATTAGGGTTTCAAAACAATGAAAGGGTCGAAGGGGTGCTGCCACCTCCTCCTCTATTTATAGTGGAGGCTTAGGGTTTCTAATAGAGTCTCCCTAATGGGCTCCGTTAAGGCCCAAAACAACGGGTGACACACGCACGCATTTTAAAGCGCCGTGTTCATGTTGTGCGGCACTCGCTGTTCGCCACGTGTAGGTTGATCCAACGGCTCTCATCATGTCGGCAAGTCTCTCCCATCCGGCCCCACCGAAACCACCATGGCACTTGCACCACCCCGTGCCGCTTGATTCAACTGGCCGCGCCGAACCGCCTGTTCGGTCACCTTTGTCCATCTTGCACCATACTTGAGTCCAATGACTTCACCCGCATCGCCGATCGCTTTGAACCTCTCGCTCTCCAAGCCTAGTCCCGATCATCCTCGCCGTTGACCGTCGTTGACCACCAAGCAACCTCGCACAACAATAGACAAGCAAATCGAATTCGGAACAAGTTCTTCACAACTTGACCCACGTTAGTCAAAACATGCATCATGCAACACATATGCTATGAAATCCACGAACTTGACCTAACAAGCAACCATCGCCGCCACACAAAGCGACGACTTGAAACCGGTCGATCGCCAAAGCATTGGCGGTCGACACCGCCGCCCCGACGCGCCAATGTAAGGCCGGCCGACCGCCACAAAGGACTTAGCGAAATTTCAACGCTGAAATCCGCAACTTCTCTGGAAATTTAAAACGAATAGAACTTTTGACCGAAGCTCCAAAATTATGAGACCAAGTGCGAGAATCTCTCACTTGCCTACACCTCTATTTTTGGCCCACCAAACTTCAAGGTCACTCAACTTGCCGGTCCGACCGCTCATCGACGCCGGTCGGATCGCTACCAAATCGGTCGGACCGCCGACCGGCGGTCGGACCGCCAAAGACAATTCACGAGGCATGGCGGTCGACCGCCACCGGGCGATCGACCGCCGAGACTGACAGAACTCGAACTTTGCCGAAACTCGTGTTTCAAGAAACCTTCAACGTCATTGCCAATTGACACATCATCCTAAGATCATGAGCATATCCCCATGATATCCACAATCTCCCTTGATATCACATTGGCAATTCCCAACAAATGCAAGTTTTGAAGTTTGAAAAGTAAAACTCAACGTTACAAGAAAGGCACAACTTGGTCCATATGCAAGAGAAAGCAATGAAAATAACCAAGTCGGCTTCGAATAGCATCGGCAAGTGAGATAAGGCAAAAGAAAGCAAGAAAGCTTCAATTTCCAAAGAAGAGTCAAAAATCTCACTTAAGGTCCATATGAAAGAACAATTGTTCAAAATGACCTTTGATCATGATGAGGCTCAAGAATTGCAATTCAAGTTCAGAAAGAGCAATAAGACCATAAGAAACTCCCCCTCACTATGATCCTCAAATTTCAGAAAATTTCAAATTCTCCAATTTTCTCCCTCTTTGTAATACTTTTAAATCCTCTCCCCTTTACACATTTTGAAATATCTTCTCCCCCTTTGACAATGGAGTCATCAAGGAAACACGCCTTCCTCTCGTTCAGAGATAACAAATGCAGAATGAGGAAAAAGCATAAGAAGGAGCATGCATGAAATGCAATGGAGTGGCTTCATATTTTTGTATTTTTCAATTTTGGATTACAAGAAGCTTTGGAGATTACCCAAAAGAACAAGCTAGCATCTCAAATTTTGCATAAACACCATATCAGCCTGAATGCGCTAGCAAGATCATGATAAGACATATATAACAAAGCTAAAGCAAGAAGGCTCAATATAAAGCAATGAATTTTAGCATTTTAAGCAAAGTTTCAAATCTAGCAAGTTCATCAACAGAGATCCTAAATGAAATCGCCATGTCAAAATGTCAATGTGAGACAAAGAAGCTAACAAAGACCACATTAAGAGACAAACAAGTCCTAAATTGAATTATTTTGCTCAAATTGTCTCAACCGCCCATTTTTCAACAGATTTTCATTTGCAAAGGAATATTGAAGTTGATGAAAGGTATATCTTAGTGAAGAAGATCCTGGACTAGGAGCCATCCACAAACCCTTCCTAAGCTTCTACCCATTTGAAAATTCATTTTCTTATCCACGTGCTAGATCTCAAGCCTTGCACGACCATCTTAAGCACAAAAAGCTTAAAAGAATGATCTAGGTCATCCAAAACTCCCCGAGTTCATGCCTAGTGCTATGGCAAGCCGTCTCATGAGAAAGAATTGGTGAGATCAGTTTTTTCGCACAAAAGAGACCTCCCCTTTTTTTTCACAAGAGCAGATTTAGATTCTCAAAAGAACAAGAAGCTCAAGTAATGATCAATACTAGATTCAAGAGCTAACACCGCAATTTTGACAGGGCCAATGTCATAAAAGGAGCACTAATTGCGCAACTAGCTAAACAATCCACAAATTGCGTTTTTAGTTCAAGTTGTCTTAAAGTTCTAGCTCATTCAGCAAAGACTTAGCTACACATGTGAAAGCATGATAATTCTAGCAAGTCAAGGAACTAGACATGGCATTGAGCAGAATTGAAATACTAAAAGCTCAAACAGGGTAATAAGCAAAGCTTCATCAATTTTAAAAGACAAGCAGAAAAGCTTATATAACAATGCATCTTTTGGTTTTTCATATGAATGCAGATGAAACAATGAAATGCACACAAACTAAAAAGATCAAAAAGAACAAAAGAAGATCAAGAAAAGATCAAATGAACAAGGTAAAACAGAAAAGATCAAACTCCCTCAAACCAAACCGTAGGGATAAATTACCCTAACTCTCTTCTCAAGGTGGCAAACCTAGTTGGATCTAAAGGCTTGGTGAGGATATCACCAACCGAGCCTTGGACTCCACGAAATGTAGCACAATATCACCCTTCTCGACATGATCTCTAAGAAAGTGATAGCGAATGTCTATGTGCTTGGTCCTAGAGTGTTGCACGGGTTTTTAGCAATGTTAATCGCAGTGTTATCACGTAAAAGAGGAACACTATCAAAAGCCAACCCAAAATCCTTAAGAGTGGACACCATCCACAAAATCGACTCTGACAAACTAGCAAAGACTACATATTCAATTTTCAAAGATGGATTGTGCAATGTAAGATTGCTTCCTAGAAGACCAAGAGACAAGAGAAGTGCCTAGGAAGTGACAAGTGCACGAGGTACTCTTCCTATCTAGCCGATGACCGCAAAATCGAATCAAAACCCCGAATGGACAAGGACGACGAGCAGGAATACCAAATGCCATACTGGAGGGTAGAGTGTAAATACCTGAAGATGCGTTTAACAGCCTGGCGATGGGAAGTCCTCGGAGACGCCTGAAACCTCGCACAGAGGCAGACCGAGAAGTGGATGTCCGGTCTTGAGGCCGTCAGGTACAGAAGGGAGCCAATCATGCTGCGGTACTCGCGTTGATCCATGGCTTCTCCTTCCTCATCTGGATCCAAAGCGATCGAAATCGCCATGGGAGTGGCGATCGGCTTGCGATCACCCATCTCGGCGCTTGAGCGGATCCTTGGTGTACTTCGTCTGATGGATGAATATCCCTTCCTTGCATTGCTTGATTTGAAGCCCCAGAAAGTAGTTGAGTTCTCCCATCATACTCATCTCAAATTCCCTGGAGCGAGTGACTCGCTCATTAAGATTACCAATCATCTGATCCGGAGGATGATGCCTCTGAATATGAAGTGGAGCGCCCGGGGGAGACAATATCTCCTCAACCTCCGCAGGTATTGCTGATGAAGAAGATGCAGCAGGAGCCTCAATTGGAGGTGAAGCGATCGTGCGAGTTCTGAACTTGGGCAGAGCCTCGAAGCGGCAGTGGAGGACAAATATCAGCCGTCATCATCTTCCTCCACAAAAATGCTTTCACACACTGTATCACCGAAATGTCGGATCTAGCTCGGGGCTAGTCTCATCAAAAGTGACATTGCATGTCTCTGGACAATGTTAGTTTCAACATTAAAACCCGAAAACCCTCGAATGTGCGGATAACCTGAAATAAACCATCAAAAGTCCTTGATTCAAATTTATCTAGATTTCTGTCTTAAGAATGAAACACTTAGCTCCAAAACTCGAAAGTGAGAAACAGAGGGTTTTCTACCAAAACGAAGCTCATATGAAGTCTTGCCCAAAGAAGGTCTCAAGTAGACACGATTTGCAATATGGCAAGTCAGAGAAATAGCTTCGCCCAAAACCTCCTCGGTGTGCTATACTCATCTAGCATTGTCCTAGCCATCTCGACTAAGGTTCTGTTCTTCCTTTCCACAACGCCATTCATTGAGGGACGTGTGGAGAAGAGAACGATGCTCAATTCGCCAAAGCACAAAAAGAGGCAAGCGAGGCATTCTTGAACTCCGTGCCATTGTCATCTGCGGATCGCTCTCAAGGCACCGAAAATTCGAAGCCAAACGAAGAACAAGATCACGATAAAACCAAAAGCTTCATTCTTCAAGCAAGAAAGAACACCCAAGTGTATCTCGAGAAATCATCAACTATGACAAGAATGTACCACTTGCCACCAATTGATCGAACCCTAGCGGACCAACAAGATCCATATGAAGCAAGCGTCCGGTCCGTCGGTCATGACCAAAGTCATCAAGGGTGTGAGGCGCAACTTGCTTGCCATGCCTACAGGGCGCACATACAGCATCCTTGACGGCTTTGAGTTTGGGCAACCCTCTCATGAGATCAAGGTTGCTAACTCGCGTCAGATGATCAAAACCAATGTGCCCCAAACGTCGGTGCCAAAGCCAGAACTCAGAAGAAGGTGTAAACAAACATTTAAGAGAACCACCAAAGATTCGTAAAAATCAGCTCCAAAGATCCTAGCAACTCTATAAATCCCAAAACGAGCTCACCAAATAGAATCAAGCACCCGACAAGCATTTTTCTTAAATATTGTCTCATAACCATCATCAAGAAGTTGTGAGACAGAGAGTAAGTTAAACCTAAGCTTGTCCACAAGGGCGACGTCCTTTAGGATGAAATTGTCATTCACCCTAATTGTTCCTGTTCCTTCAATCCGCCCTGAGTATTGTCTCCAAAGGTGATGAGGACATCACCTATCGACCGCGTGAAGGAGGTGAACCATTTTGAGTCTCCGGTCATGTGGCGTGAACAGCCGGAGTCGACGAACCATGTGTCCTTCCTTCCGCGGTGATCCTGAAAATCAAGGTACAAAGAACGATGTGTCTCAATCTCAAGTTAGTTAAACATGACTTGGGAACCCAAGATCGAGACACACGATCAATGAGTAGTATGCAAAGCGTATGCTATCCTTGACTCTATTTGAAATTCTGTTGTGAGCAATGGTTACTCTAACATGAGAGTTATCCTGTCTAGGAGCATGAGCATGATTAGCATGTGAAATAAATCCTAAACCAGGTTTCTTCCTTTCTAAATTACCATGTCTCACAAAAGCTCTAGGTTGATTAGATGACATTCTAGCAAGATTTTTCTTAGCATTTTTCAACCTACGCCAACAGAACTCAACTAAATGCCCATTTTTCTTACAATAGGTGCAATGGTACTTGGTACCACTGGGAGAAGCACCTTTTGACTGAACAGATGGTTGGGCAAAGCCTGCAGATTTGAAAGTGATCTTTGCAGGTTGGGTATCAAATTCAACTAAGCCATTTCTCAAAATTTGAATATCATTAGATTTATCCTGGGCAAAGTTGTATCCTAACCCTTGCTTCTTATAGGGAGTTTTTGACTTGTCAAGAATCATGTTTAACTGTTTCTTACCTTTAGAAAATCTTTCTAATGTGTCATTAAGGTAAGCAATTTCTTTTCTAAGGTTAACACATGAATCACAAGTTTTAGCATAAAACCTCTTCTTATAAGGAGCAACTTCAAGCTTAAGAACTTCACATGAAGCACAAGTAGCAGAATTAATACTGTCCTTAAGCTTGGCATATTTAGCTCTAGCTGCTTCTACAACATCATGTAATTCACGTTCACGTTCTAAGCGATGAGCAAGAGCTAGATTCAACCACATCGAAGCAACCAACGTGCTAGACTTTAAGCATTTTTCGCAAGGAGCAGATTTAACTTCAATTAACTCGGTTCTAGCATTTTCAAGTTGTTGCAAAGCGATCATGAGCAGATTGCGGTTTAGCTAATTCGAATGTAAAGCATAGCAGATGAACATTCATCGATTCAAGACTCTTAGCATTCACAAGTTCTAATGTGAGTTTCTTTACTTGTGACTCTAACTCCTCATTCTTAGTCATGATGAACTTTAAAGCTTTATCCCGACCTAGCATTTGCTCATAGACGCTTTCACATCTAGCAAAGAGAACATCATAAGAAGGAGATACCTCATTGTTGTCATTGATGTCGTCTGAGTCACCATGAAGCACATGCCTGAAGTCCTTGGCCTTCCCTTCTTGTCTTGAGAGAGCTCCTCCTCCTTGTCCTCCTCGCTCCCGAGTCCACATCACTCAAGGATCGATCTCCAAGAGCGGCAAGAACCCGGTGAGCACCTTCTGAGCTTGGCATCATCAAACTGGACTTGCGCCCTTGAGGCTTCTTCCAAGTCGGCTTTTCATCCTTGTGGTTGCTCTTACCTTTCACTTGGGGCAATTTGCCGGATGTGATTAAGCTCTCCACACTCATAACAAGTCACAGGCCGCCTCTCTTTTGTTTCTCATATTGTTGTAGGCCCTTGTGAACTTCTTAATCAAAAGCGCCATCTCGGGCTCAGAATACTCTCAAGATCCTCTTCTTGAATTGCAGATAAAGAAGCAAGTGAAAAACCAGAAGAGGACTCAAACGACCCATCAGAGGCTCTCTTGAGCGGGTCTGCTACCAAAGCCATGTTACCCTTCTTAGAATGGTCAGCTTTCTGGATCTCATGAGTCTTGAGCTTGCTATAGAGCAGCTCCAAAGTCAGATCAGAGAAGTTGACATTTTCCTGAATGGCGGTAGCCTTTATCTCCCACTCCCTGGTGTTGATTGCAGCCAGGAGATGGATGGCATTTTCAGACTGTGTAAATTCAATACCAACAGACTTCATCTGATTTATCACTGTGTTGAAGCGACTGAAAATGTCATCGATGCTCTCACCAGGACGCATCTCGAATTTGTTATATTCTCTTTTATAGACCTGCTGACGCACTTGTTTGATTTGGGAAGAACCCTCATGATAGGTTTCGAGAGTCTTCCAAATCTCATGTGCAGTCTCGAGATTGCAAATCCTATCATATTCCTGTCTACCAAGCCCACCATACAGAAAATTCTTTGCCTTACGGTCATTAGCCAAAAGAGCTTCAGAAGCTGGCGTAGCAACCTCAGGCAAGATAAGCGGGCCTCGAACAGCTTCCCAAATACCTCGTGGTTCGCTCTCAAGAAAGACACGCATGCGGTTCTTCCAAAAGGCATAGTCGTGCCCATCGAAGATATGCGGTTTGGAAGAGTACTTATCCATCGCCAAAGTTCAGTGAACCGGTTAAGATCAAGATTGACTAACCGGGCTCTGATACCACTTGTTGGACCGAAAAGGCGACTAGAGGGGGGGTGAATAGGAGCACGAACTCTTTTTCTCCCAAATTGAATTCAATACGAATCTCACTCCAATAGCTATGAAAGCTATGAAGATCAATCAATCATGCACAGCGGAAGACTTGTATTGAATCAACTCAAAACCCCAAAGTAAAATCAACACAAAAGCAAAACACGAAGACACTGGCGGTCTGACCTCTCACGGGGGCGGTCAGACCGGTCAGCTGGGCGGTCAGACCGATCCCGATCCAGCGATCGAGACCGATACCAGCGGTCAGACCGTTCCCTCGAGCGGTCAGACCGATTTCACGGGAGGTCAGACCTCTCGTTCGATGAACAGTAAAAACAGCCCGACAAACCGAAACGCAAATTGATCAAACTTTTGATTCGATGCGTCCAAACTTCGTGAAACTTGACACACAACTTCCTAAGGATGTCGGAACCTATTCCAAGCAACAATTGTGATAATTCTTGCTCAGGTTCAGACCTTTTACCGTTTGGCGAAGTTAGGTCAAAACCGAGTGAAAACGAAATATGATCTTAAGACTTGCACGTGGGTGATTGATGATCTTGATGATCCTAGATGTATTCTCACACGTCACAGCAAGCTAAATCACGTTAAGAAACTAAGCAATAACTCATGGATCAAACAAAGACTCAATTCATCAAAAGAGAGAAAGAAAGCACATGAACTCACTTTTGAAGAAACTTTCTTTGGATTGATTTGATCAGTTTACAGCCACTCCATCAATGGATGGCAAAGACTCAATACATGAGCACGAAATCAAATCCAACTCTCAAGAACCCTAACCTCCGCTCCTCCTCTCCTAAGCAAATTAGGTTTCAAAACAATGAAAGGGTCGAAGGGGTGCTGCCACCTCCTCCTCTATTTATAGTGGAGGCTTAGGGTTTCTAATAGAGTCTCCCTAATGGGCTCCGTTAAGGCCCAAAACAAGCGGGTGACACACGCGCATTTTAAAGCGCGTGTTCATGTTGTGCGGCACTCGCTTGCTCATACCACGTAGGTTGATCCAACGGCTCTCATCATGTCGGCAAGTCTCTCCCATCCGGCTCCCACCGAAACCACCATGGCACTTGCACCACCCCGTGCCGCTTGATTCAACCGATCGCACCGAACCGCCTGTTCGGTCACCTTTGTCCATCTTGCACCATACTTGAGTCCAATGACTTCACCCGCATCGTCGATCGTTTTGAACCTCTGCTCTCCAAGCCTAGTCCCGATCATCCTCGCCGTTGACCGTCGTTGACCACCAAGCAACCTCGCACAACAATAGACAAGCAAATCGAATTAGAACAAGTTCTTCACAACTTGACCCACGTTAGTCAAAACATGCATCATGCAACACATATGCTATGAAATCCACGAACTTGACCTAACAAGCAACCATCGCCGCCACACACAGCGACGACTTAAATGAAAACCGGTCGATCGCCAAGTTGGCGGTCGGCCACACCGCCGATCGACCGCCAACGTAAGGCGGTCGACCGCCACAAAAGGACTTAGCGAAATTTCAACGCTGAAATCCGCAACTTCTCCGAAATTTAAAGCGAATAGAACTTTTGACCGGAAGCTCCAAAAATTATGAGACCAAGTGCAGTAGAATCTCCTCACTTGCCTACACCCTCTATTTTTGGCCCAGCCTCAAACTTCAAGGTCACTCAACTTGCCGGTCCGACCGCTCAACAGACGCCGGTCAGACCGCTACCAAATCGGTCAGACCGCCGACCTGGCCGGTCAGACCGCCAGCACAATTCACCCGAGGCATGGGCGGTCTGACCGCCACCAGGGCCGGTCTGACCGCCTGAGACCTGACAGAACCTGAACTTTGCCGAAAACTCGTGTTTCCGCAAACCTTCAACGTCATTGCCAATTGACACATCATCCTAAGATCATGAGCATATCCCCATGATATCCACAATCTCCCCCTTGATGATCACATTGGCAATTCCCAACAAATGCAAGTTTTGAAGTTTGAAAAGTAAAAACTCAACGTTTTCGCGCAAAGGCACAACTTGGTCCATATGCAAGAGAAAGCAATGAAAATGACCAAGCTGGCTTCAGAATAGCATCGGCAAGTGAGATAAGGCAAAAGAAAGCAAGAAAGCTTCAATTTCCAAAGAAGAGTCAAAAATCTCACTTAAGGTCCATATGAAAGAACAATTGTTCAAAATGACCTTTGATCATGATGAGGCTCAAGAATTGCAATTCAAGTTCAGAAAGAGCAATAAGACCATAAGAAACTCCCCCTCACTATGATCCTCAAATTTCAGAAAATTTCAAATTCTCCAATTTTCTCCTCTTTGTAATACTTTTAAATCCTCTCCCTTTACACATTTTGAAATATCTTCTCCCCTTTGACAATGGAGTCATCAAGGAAACACGCCTTCCTCTCGTTCGGAGATAACAAATGCGAGAATGAGGAAAAAGCATAAGAAGGAGCATGCATGAAATGCAATGGAGTGGCTTCATATTTTTGTATTTTCAATTTTGGATTACAAGAAGCTTTGGAGATTACCCAAAAGAACAAGCTAGCATCTCAAATTTTGCATAAACACCATATCAGCCTGAATGCGCTAGCAAGATCATGATAAGACATATATAACAAAGCTAAAGCAACAAGGCTCAATATAAAGCAATGAATTTTAGCATTTTAAGCAAAGTTTCAAATCTAGCAAGTTCATCAACAGAGATCCTAAAATTTCAACGCTGAAATCCGCAACTTCTCTGGAAATTTAAAACGAATAGAACTTTTGACTGGAAGCTCCAAAAATTATGAGACCAAGTGCAGTAGAATCTCCTCACTTGCCTACACCCTCTATTTTTGGCCCAGCCTCAAACTTCAAGGTCACTCAACTTGCCGGTCCGACCGCTCAACAGACGCCGGTCAGACCGCTACCAAATCGGTCGAACCGCCCGACTGGCGGTCGGACCGCCGGCTACCACGAGGCATGGGCGGTCGACCGCCACTGGGCGATCGACCGCTGAGACTGACAGAACCTGAACTTTGCCGAAAACTCGTGTTTCCGCAAACCTTCAACGTCATTGCCAATTGACACATCATCCTAAGATCATGAGCATATCCCCATGATATCCACAAATACATTAGTTGCATCAAGGTGCGGTAGTCCCATAAGTCCGAGAGGAAAACGACTTGGGAATTGAAGTCTCGCATATGCGAGCAATATCCAGAATTGTTCATAGCAGGTGTGTGGTATTGTTGGTAAATTCTAGTTGTGATTGTTCTTTGGTGTAGAGCGTGGTTAGAATTTGGGGTCGAATTCCATTTAAGGGGGGTAGAATGTAATACCCCAAATATTTATTTAAGTGAGAAGAAAGATTGTAGGGAGGAGATCGAACTTTAGGAGTTGGAATTGGGAATGCGCTTGAGTGTGTAGCGAGTGCGGTTGTACTTTTGGCTAAGTTTTGGTTTAGTATGGTTGTCTTAGCATGCTTTATATTTATATTCAGGTGAGGGATTCGTTCCAGGGGCAGCGCCCTCTCCGCATCTTTCGTCCCTGCACGGTTAAGGCAAGTACTTGTTTGCTAGTATTGTGAATAAATGTGATATCTATGGATGCTAGAGTGTTATAGATGTTGTTGACCATGATTATTAATGTTGTGAAAATATGTATTATGCATGGTTGCTTGAGTGTATGAATGTCTATGAACATGAATGATAGAAGTATGAATGAGTTAAATTCATAAGTGATGTCGCTGAGGAGGTATGATTATGATGATTCAAGATTTGTGCATATGCATCATGTTGACATAATGAAGACTTGGTCACGTGGTGACTAAGCATTTGTTGAGATCCCCGTCATGTATATGACGGGCTTGAGATCCCCACACATGTGGAGTGTGGGCTTTAGGTCCCCTTTACTTGCGGATTATTGGGCAATTGGTCCATATGCTTGCGAACACAGGCATGGTATGCGGCGACGGTCGCATATCTCGCATTACCGGTGAAATGCGAAAAAATGGAAGAGAAAGAAAAGACGCATTGCATATTTGCATTCATACATCATGTGATATGTTTTTCGAGTAAAGCTTTGGAATGGAGCGTTGGTGTTGTAATTGTGAGTTTAATGTTTCATTATTGGTACTTGCTGAGTCTTTGGGCTCACTCTTGTTTTTGTTGTGTTTTAGGTACCTTTTGCAAGAACGGCATGCATGGGAGGGAGTAGACTTGAGTTGGAGTCACACACTTTCACGCTTCTTTAAAAGTTGATTAATCTTCTTAGAGTGTCCATTAATAATTAATCGAACTGCTTAAGAAATAATCATAGTTAGGCCTCATGCATCGAGGTTATTTGTAATAATGATGAGTAACGTACTTTGGTTAACTTTGAATATGTTCTAGCTGAGTAGTATGTTTTTAATGTTTAGTGATGATATTGGATGTTGGAAATATTTAGTTATGATCTACTTTCTATCTTTTGGGAACCTCCGTATAGTAACTTACAAAAGAGGTTCGACCGAAATTTAGTAGATTGTCCTAGTTTAGCTTTGTTAATGTTTCCTTTAATAGCATTCTAGGCTCACGTTGGGTTGGGGTGTTACACCGAAGTCACTGAAATAAATACGCGAAAATATGCTAAATTCAAATAAAAATCCAAATTAAATAATTTAGGTTCTAAGAGATAGATATTTAAATTATATTAATTTAGAAATTTGAATCACTTGAATCGGAGCTCGAACGAAGGAGAACGTGTTCTCGGAACATTCAAATTCACATGAAATGATAGAATTGGATTTTTTCAGAATTTGTGGATTTTTTCTAAAGGAAAAAACATTATTGCATCAGCATGACAGAAATGAGCATTTTATATTTTTCGGCCGGATTGCTTTCCTAAAGAAAAAGGAAAATACGCCATGTAGGCGATGACGAGGCAACCACGTGGGCAAGGTGGTGAGGTGGCACTAACGTGGGCGGCCACGTCAGGTCGATGAGCGGCGGCGCTCGGGCGTTGAGGTCACCGGTGCTATGCACCACAGCGAGGGCTGGTTTAGGTACCAAAAGAGGCAGCAGAGGGAGGCGAACCTAGGGCGCTTGGTTGCAGCAGCGAGGCACGACGAGGTGGCTGGCGGCTAGGAAGAAAGGGGCGGCGTTCGGTTGAAATCGCGACAATGCTCTAGTAGGTTTACGCGGGCGAGGAGAGCTTCATGTAGAACGCATTGAGGAGATGCCAATGGTGATGATGACATCACCGAAGCTTGGTCAATGGCGAGGAAGAAGGTGGTGGAAGGAGCTTCGGCTGACGGGAGGAAATCTCTGTTTGCGACGAGGAGAACGGGAGAGAGGAGATGAAACTTGGGTGAGGAGATGAATAAAAGGAGGGGCTCGGGATGCTCCTATATATAGGGGTGGAGGAGGACGGAGGCAGGAGATTGATGCGGCGTGGATCGCGGTGGTGGTTACGCATTTCGGCGTAAATGTGCACAAAAGAGGGGAAAATGGCATGAAATGGGCTCGACATGAATAGGGGATTTGAATGTGCTTGAATGCGTGAGAAGAGGGGGAAGGTAACAGCTGTCTTTAAGGGCTTCAATGCCTAACAATGGCGGTCGGGCATGATAGTGCGAGGAAGAAGAAAGATAGGAGGAAGAAGATGCCTGACGTGCTGGCCCTACTTATTGGAGAAAGAGAGAGAGAGAGAGAGGAAGTCGGGCTGGCATGGGTGGGCTGACGAAATGGGTTGGGAAAAAGAGGAATGGGTCAGGGAGAGAGGATTTCGGCCCAAAGAAGAAAACTGGATTTTTAAAGCTTTTTGAATTATAGAAAATACAACAAATCAAATAGGTTTTTAGAAAATAGCAAATAGAGTTAAAAAATTCTAGAAATATTCACAGAAATTCTTGAAATTATCTTGAACTTAATAAAATTAATTCCAACTTAAATTTGGATTTTATTTTTGCACATAAATTATTTTTTTATTTCAGTAAATAGGAAAAACCTTTTTAAAATCTAGAAAATTCAAGAAATTAAATTAATTTTTATTTTAAACTTTAAATCTAAGAAAAACCCAGAAAACTCAATAAATTTTCTTTTTGACTTTTAAAATCTAGGAAATTCAAGAAAAGCAAGAAAACTCTTTTAAAACTCAGAAAATCCAATAAAATAATAACTTTATTAATTTTATTTTTGGCCACAGAACTTTGGGATGTTACAAACTATCCTCCTTAAAAGGAATCTCATGCCCAAGATTCGGATAGGCTAGAAAGAAAGTTGGGAATACATGGTCTTCAACTAGAGCTGTCGTTGCACGTATTCTGCTCCACATTTGACGGGGCCTGAGCTATGATGTTGTACCGATGTCTCTTTCCAGAATTCTGCAGCTTCCTTTTTGTCTGCATGGTGTTGATTGTTGGAACTTCAAAGTTGTTTGTGATGACTGGATATTTATTGGCATAGTGTCATGTCTCTTGGCAGTGGAAGCACGTGATATCTGCGGCATGAGATGAATTCTTTTGTGACTGGCCTCCAATAGATGTGTTGGGGGACCAAAAGCTGGCTTGATGGTTCATTGCTATTTCTTGGGGCATTGGCAAGCCTAAACTTATGTTTCTTTGCAATTGTTACAAGTATCTTCTATTATTTTTACCACCTGTTGCTGGTGTTATGGTCTTGATTAGAATTGCTTATGGAATGATGTCTGAAGTGAGTGTTAAGCATCTTTTTTAGCATTGCTTGGCAAAATGCTCCATATCTCGACAATTGAAGCATTGTAATTCTGCCCTTGATGTCTTATTCTGCTGAGGTTGGCCATCATTGTTGTTGCGGCATATCTGCATCACTGGATGTAGTGCTGTTCCAAGTGTCATGATCGCGGTTGTTGTTTGTGCTTGGTTGGGTCGAGGTTGAATCTCACGTGCCTTGGAGTTTCTTACCACACTTTGCTCTTGATCTAGCATCTTGCTTTTGTGAAGATTGTCCTTTTGATTGAATGTCTTGTGTTTGATCTGGCTGGAATTTTGTTCCTCTTATTCTTGTGGTAACTTGGTAGATGTAGCTATGGTCCTGCCTTCCTTGCCTTGAATGAGAGCGGCTTGATAACTTTCACACTATTGCTGTAATACAGAGGTCAATATTGTCTTAAAAGGGCATTGAGCCGAGTAATGATCTTCACCTTCACAAAAGTAACATGTAATCTTGTTCATTAGAGATTCTCCGAGTGGATGATTTCCTTCACAACTTGAGGAATTGATTTTGTGCTCACTAGCATTATGTCCTATCTCTCCACAAAGAATACAAGCACAATTCTTAGGCTTGTTCAGTGGGTAGAATCACAAATGTTTTCGCTCAGCTTGAGCTTCTGCCAGGACCCAAAAATGCAATTTTGGACCCTTTGTGTGTAATGCACTAGTCAAGGATCACACTAGTGCACACAGTGTCAACATAGATGAATATCATTCCACACAAGACGATTACAAGAATAAACGATTAGTTTGAATAATAAATAATGGTTGTGACCTTATGGTCGAGTTTACAATTATTAAGCCATGTGGGATTAGCAAGAAATAAATAAACAACAGCGGAACAAAAACAACTCCAGCGGGCACCCATCGACTCGTCACAGGTAATCGACTAGGATCAAGACCTAACGATCAAGAACCCGTGAAACTCCTCCTCGAAGGTAGACGATGATTCCTCCAATTCACCAATGAGTACTCCATGTACACAACAAGTTGTATCACAGAATGCAATTATAGATGATAGCTTATTGCAAAGAAAATGACTTATGTGGCTATTTTGCAATAAAGCAGTATTTGCAATTGAATACAAATTATAGATTGAAAGCATAATTCAAACAAATAAACAGTAATAGTTTAACAATTGTTTTCACAAAGACACAAAACCTAATCAGTTTCTTTCACACAGCCATATGAATTAAATCACACAGCTGTCCCTTTCCAAATGTTTTATGAAAATCTACCCCTCGTGTGAAATCCTCGAGCAAGTCCATGACCACGGATGCGGCTATTCGAATAGATTGTTTAACACTCTGCAGAGATAGTACACTTTACCCACATGATATAACAAGTGTAGCTAGCACCAATCATAACAAAACTTTTTCAAAACTTTATCTTAACAATTGACACTCCCAATGTGTTTTACCATCGTATCAACCCTAACACAACGATTTGATACGACGCACACCGTTGGACCTGAAGATGGTGAACCGTTCATAAATGTGACCTACAAAGTAGTCCACACCTCCACCCATCACTGAGCGCCTAACCTACTACCTGAGTAATCAATGTCAAGATTCCGTAACTTACTAAGTTAGACTCGTCCCATCAGGCATGTTGTCATACAATCATGGCTCAGTTCAATGGCGCACAAAGTTAAGTCCTTAATTGACCAAGGCAAGACTGCCAATTTCCAACTAAGTAACCATGAACCATATATCGCAATCACACAACTACCATATCACATAGTTCCAGCTACTCTCCTCAGTCTAAATCTTTTCTCACCCTGTTGGTTAAGTGCAACACATGTCATCAACGAGTAATAGCATACAACACACAGTTTTACACAAAGTTTTATATTCACCTAGTCAAGTTTATATTTACAACTCAATTGACATGAATGACTCATTGCATGGCTAAGCAAACTATTCAGATCTAACCAACCCACGTTGATGCTATGATATTACCAACTAATAATTAACCAAGCTAGGATGACAAAAGATCATAATAATACAATAGGCAAGATGGATATAATCAAACATGATAAATAGCTACTCCCACGTTACTTACTAAGGTTTCAACACTAAATGTCCTGCCGACCAGACAGGGCCCCCCTCTTGTGCCATTGTGAGCATACATCAATCCCGCAACTCATGCTTCCAAGATAGAACTAAAATTAAGACATTGCTAATTAATTAGCGAGGTTCATCCCATACTGGACATGTGGTTGTACGACAAGGTCCAGTTCAATGATGCACAAGATTAAGTCCTTGATAAGTTATTGAAGGGATACGGGTAGGCTACACTAGCTGAAAATTCAAAAATTCTACCACGTAAACCAGGAAGTCAAGCAAGCAATAAGATCATAGATTGTTACCACTAAACGCGCAGAGCAGTGGAAGAAGAGTTGGAGCAGCCTGATCCAACGTCGAGCGTGTCGATGAAATGGTCATAGTCGATCGTCTAACGTCCTCGATGTCGATCGTCTCCTCTAGCAACCAATTGTGTTCCTTGCGAAGTTGTGGATCGTCCTCGAGCGCAACAGCAACACTAGTAGCGCCTCTACGATATCCACATGTCCAGGGAAAGAACACCGTGTGCCGATGTGCTAGCACTGACTCGCACAGTAGGGCTCTCTCAAGAAGATGGCGGCTAGGATTTTGTTGAGCAACTCACGTGTCTCGTATCGTTCCCAACAGCCTCATATCCTCTTATATAAAGCTCATGACAGATCCTATCCAAACACGTTTCTAACCTATTAAGCATGTGACCATGTAGGTTCATGCGTAATCGGTTGTGATTCGGAAACCCTTTCCGATCACGAGTCGTTAGCGGTTCCTAACAGGACATAACGATTCCCGAATACACACAAATTATATCAGACGAACCTTAATGCAATATGATCTACAAGTAGGTCCTTATCACTTACGACTAGCTCGTATCTCTATACGACCAGTTCATATTTAGTCATGACTAGTTTGTAACTCCTAACGACCAGGTTTCAACTACCTAGTGATCATATTCGACCAGTCTACGATCAGCTCGTATCTCTATACGGCTAGTCCGTATTTGATCGAACTAAACGACCTTCTCATGTATTCTCCATTTGCCTCACGATATCTGGTTGAACTCCAGGTGAGATGTTATGTTATCCATGGACTGTTCAATTTTTTCTCGATCAAGTGTCGGATAACTTTATGTGGTTAACTCTTCGACCACTAGTGGCACGGTCATGCACTTTCTTAACCCGACCACATCGAGGGGCCCAGAGACATCTCTCATGTTATGTTAGGGGGGACAAATCCCATATCCGACCGGTCACATTCCTCCGCATATTTCATAGCATATCCGAAAGCTACCTTTATAACTATCTAGTTACAGAGCAGCGTTTGGCAACCCCTAATTGTACTATTACACATGTAGGAAACCATACTGATCTCAGGTCTAAGGATTATAAATCATCATTTGCCGGAAAAGAAAAAGAAGAGAGAAAAGAATATTCAGATAATATTCCCTTCGGATTTAAAAGAAAAAGAAATCAAAACTGACAAGTGGGACCAAGGTGTAAGAGAGAGAGAAAGAAAGAGAGACTTACACATGGGACCCACATGTAAGAGAGAGGGAGAGGAAGCTACAGAGTGAGGAAGAACAAAGAAGCTTGGCCGGTGCAATTGCAAGCGGTGGTTGCTGGTGACCGGCAGCAAGATAATGGCCAGCAAGGACAAAAATGGAACCCCGGCATTGCGGTGATTCTTTGGGTGGTGGCGGCTTGGCAAGACTGGCAACGAGGTGGCTACGATGACGACATTGGCAGCGAGGGAAGCTTTAGGCGATGGCAGTTATGGCGAAGCAATGGCACCCAAAGGGAATGGAGGGGAGCACCAGAACGACGACGGCACAAGGAAGGCAGAGAGCACCTTGGAGCAGCTGGAGGATGACTAGAGCAGCGGCGAGATGGGGGTGGCCGGAGAGGAAGAAGAAGAACGATGGCCGGATGCTATGGCAGCAAAGAACCCAAAAGAGAGGTGGGGATTGGAGAAGAAGGATGGGGAATATGTGGTGATGCACTAAAGACAACGAGAACCTCACCGGAGATGGAGATAGAAATGGGATGGCGCGGCCGAAGTTGGAGGAGATGGTGGCGACGGTGACTCGATGAGCTCCCAGGGACAAAGAGGTGGGCACAGGCTAGAACACGATGAGGTGAAGACAACATGGGGTCAAAGCGGCGGAGAGCAACGGCGATGGTGTAATCCAATGAGGACAACCTTCGGTGGTGGTGGCTTGTTAGTAGTGATTTAACGAAATGGTGGCACAACTTGAGAGAAGTTAGGCTTTGGGAGAGGAACTCGGGCGAGCAAAAGGACGTGGATGGCGCTCTTATAGGGTCGGAATGGGAGAGTTTGCGAGGAGTCGCAGCGATGCAAAGGTCTTTCTCGGACACGGGATGGAGGCATCCAACTTGAAGACAACACCAATGTGGCATCAAGGTGGGTCCACCCGACAGCGAAGGAAAAAAGGAAGAAGGAGGTGGGCTTTGGGCAAAAGGAAGAAGCGGGAGTGGCTTGGGCCGAGAAGAAAATAGCCAGGCAAAGCGAGCCGGGAAAATGGAAAAAGGAACTGGGCCAAGTGGAAAAAGAAAAGAGATGGGCCGAAAAGAAAGGAATTCAACCCAAAAGGAAAAAAGATTTCCAAATTTCAGATAAGAGATTAAAGAGAATCGAGCTCGATTAAATAGCAAATAAGCTCTAAATATTCCTAGAAAATTCCAAAAAAATTCTTTGGAAGTCAAGGAACCCAAATAAAACAACATTTAATTTAATTGGAGTTTAAATTATTCACATTAAATTATTTTGATTTCTAAAAATTCAAATTAAACTTTAAATTAAACAAGAAAAATCAAATGGTTACTTTTGTTTTCAAAAGCTTCAAAAACAAACCAAAATTTTGGATGTTACATGCGGTGGCGACGGCACTGGTGCACGGGGCCAGCGGTGGTGACTGCGCTCCGATGGCGAATTATTGAGAACATCAAAATTCCGTTTGAATAGAAAGGTAGATAATGTTGAAAGAAACATGTAGTTAAATGTAACATCCCAATTTTGGGCTTGTGTTTCAAATGTAAGAAAATCAGTAGAAATTAAAACTTTTTCTTACATCATGTATTTCCTGTGGTGCCAAGAAATTCTTGTACAAGGAAGTGTGGAAATACATTGTCACAAGTCTTGTTGATCCAAATCTTGCTATTCCAAAAACAATCTTGTCAAATCTTATGATCACCCTCTGAAAATATTTTTCCTAAGTCTCTGTGATGGTAAGTGACCCTCTCAAAAATTTCACAATTTTTAGAAATTGTTTGAATATTTTTAGAGGCAATCAAACTGTTTGACTCTCACCAAATATTAAAACAGAGCCTTGTAGAATTTTTGGAAATTTATTCACAGCATAAAACCTCTGAAAATTTTACACAAGGTTAATATCTGAGTTAGCAAACTTCTGTAAAATTTTCATAATTTCGGAGTTATTTTGCTACCTCAAATAAATCTTTCAAAGTCTCTGTTCTTTTCAAAGTCAAACTTGGTTTTATCGTTACTTGGGTTCGAGTCGGACTCGCTCGAGTCAATCGATTTGATCGAATCAACTAAGCGCACCGAGCCTCCCTTTAAAACGCGCGCATTCTCAACCGTTAGATCTAAATCGCACGCGGCAGCGCGCACAGATCGTTTGGACCTTCCGCTGCAAGATTGATTGTCAACCGTTAGATCGCAATCCAACCGCCGAGATTTCGAACCCTTCGACCCTCCGGTTGCGATTTTTGAATCGGAGCCGCTGATTAAAATCCAACGCCGCGCGTACCTTCGTTGTAATTTGAGTTTGCAACGTGGAGCTATCTGAGCCATCCATTTCTAATCTGAAGGCTCGCAATCTTCCCGTTGTGTTATAAACCTGGTAGGCGTGGCACTATCTCAGCCGTTCGCGTTTCATCCAACGGCTGTGAATCGCCCGAGCTTTTGCGCTGGTCATCTTCAACCTCCCGCCGTGCGAAAACAGTGCAAGGCATGGTGAGGTCATTTCTTGCTCCCTAAAGCCACCCTAGCCGACGTGTAGGAGTATGGGAGGTACACTGAGCTAGGCCATGCCCTAATGCACGTCTTCACCTCTTTTCCTTGTCGGTCGTGCGTGGTGCTTTGTGTTTTGCCGCCCGAGAGAGGGGTGCAAACCTAACACTTTCGTGGCTTTATAAGCACCCTCATTGCTTCCTAGTATCTCTTTAGACCACCACCAAGCTTCACTCACAGCATTGGAGCTTAATACCTCAAAAATGGCAAATCGCCATTGTTGACCCGTGGAGCTCCATTGATGTTCTTGGTGTTCCAGTGGTCCTCCTTCATGTTTCTTTGCCCTAACCTTGTTCATTTACTTCCTTGAACATTTCCCCTCACTTAATTTTGGATTTGATTCTCGTGAATTGTCCAATTTGGGTTTGTTCAAATTCGCCGAAATTGGTCATCTTCTTCCTCACTTCGTGAGTGCTCCATTTTCCAATTCTTTGCTCTTATAGCTTCGTGGATCATAATGAAGCTATTTTGATACTTTGGTATCACTCATTTGGCTCGGGTGTCAATTTGAACCTTCTTCTTCAAGTCCGTGAGCTTTCACCTTGATCAAGCATCTCCGCCATCTTGAAGCTTCTAGTCGCTAAGGTAGCTTCTTATTAGTCCTTAGAAGCTCGCACCCGCTTCCTTGACCGCAATGAGCTTTCGCTATTTTCATGTTTAGCAAGAAAGCTCCGCTTTTCATTTCGGCTAGCCGGCGTTCGACCCTCACCACGGCGAGAATGCTACCATTAGACTCGTTGTGCTATTGCGATTCCATTTTAGTACTTGGTGAGCGCCGCGCATGCTGTCGCCGCGATTCGCCGTTGAAGCCACTCGGTTTTGCCGCACACGCTCCCGTTTTACGTCACCATTAGGACGCATTAATTACCAATCATTAGTTATTAATTGTGTCTTAGTCATTATTATTGAGCCACCACCGGTGGGCCCAATATCCTTAAATCAATCTACGTTCACTCCGCATCGTTCCGACATCATTAATGTCAATCATTGCTTAATTAAATGAGTCGGCATTTAATCGCCGAAATAACCTCGGGTCGATCGATCAGGCCCGAGGTTAGAATCAAATCTCGTGATCATTAGAGTCTAATTAATGTCAATCATTAGAATCATTAATTTGGTCTTAACCGCCGCTTAGTCGCCGACTTGTGGCCGGCACCGTGCACGTGGGTTAAATCGCTTGCGGTCGTAACTCGTGAGTCACCGACATGCGTGCCCCACGTGTCAAGATCCCTTTGAACTTCAATCGATAGTCACCGCCGATCCCTTGATCAACGGCCTAGATCTTGTATGCATTCGACCATCCGCTCCCCTCATCATCCTCGACCGCCCATCTCGTGATCTCGCGCGGTGAGATCATGAGTGCAATCGGACCTTCCGGTTAGATATGGATTCTCGAGCCGTTCATCCTTAGATCTGCGGTGCGTGAGTTCACCGAGGCAACCGCATCGTCAGGTTGCATACACTGTGTGAGCCGTTGGATCTTGATCCAACGGTGGGCTTCTAGTGACTTTACGCGCATGCGTCGCTGTTCTCGCGCGCGTGAGCCGTAGGATTTTCGATCAAGGGTGGAGAATGGTCCACGCCATTTTCTCGTTATTAGGTTGTTCGTATTTGGTAAGTAATTGTTTAACAACTGAAAATGATGTAAAAACTTTAGAAACTCATAACTAATTCATTTTAACTGCTTTTTGGTTAATTCCAACTGTAATAAATTATGTTATCACTTTAGTTTATTATAAAAATGGATTTGAGCATGTTCTCAGAAAGTAAAATTGCATAACTAGGAATAACTTGATTTACGCCATTTTGAATATTCCGTAAAATGAATAAAACTTTAGAAAATGCATATCTTGCTCTGTGTATGTCCAAAATGAATAATTCCAACTTTGATAAATTTGTTATTAACCCAATGTTAATATAAAAATGATGGTAGGTCCAAGATTGTAGCAGAAAACCTTGGTTAATGATTTAGTACCTATTTTCAAAGATTTAGAAAATTCGGGAGACTTATAAAATGCACCAGTAATTCTCTGTAAATGCAAAATATATATGATAAATTCTAGAGAACCCTCTGTTGGTATACTTCATCAGAAAATTAGCTTTGAACATATTTATGCTCTGGAAAGTGCATTATGCCAATTTTGCATCTTAGAAAAATCATAACTAAATCACTTTAACTCCAAATGACCTGAAATTTTATATGGGTTATTTCAATACCAGTAGGTAGCTACCATAAAATTTCAGCTTCAAAATCTTTCTAGAAAATATTTTTGCTACAGTGTTAATTATGGCGAAATTGTATGTTTAGGCAATATCTTTGCACCACAAATCCAAATTAGGTTTTTCCAGTTTCTATGTCTAGGTATATTCGTATTCTACCTTATGTGTAAATTTCACGATTTGGTTAAGTTTTGCTTGCTCTTTTGTTTATTTGTGGTTCGTCTTATTGGTTGTTCTTGGTTCTTTTGACTTTCGCTTAGGATTCGACATTTGCGGTAATCCCGAGAACGATCCTCCGCAACCAATTGAGCAGCAGCAAGAAGGCAAGCAGTTTGATCATGTTAATCCCAGTATTTTAAGTATTTATGTTGATTACAAATTCTATGTATGCATTGCTACTTTGTTTTAATAGTTGGCCTAGTAGATGCATTTCCTTAGCAAATGATTATCCTCTACTACCATGAGCCTAGGTTACTTGCTGTGATTTAGAGTTCGTGGATGGGCTCTTGTCACTTAGTAGTTGCGAATTAATTGCTTAGCCATGCTTAGCTTCGGTAGAAATGGGCGGTTATCGACTTGTCGATAACCTTGATCACACAAAACTTATTATGATTTATGATTTCCACCTTGTGCCATGTCTACTTGTGAAAACTAAAACTAAAGGCAAAATGATTTAGACTTGGGCACAATGGTATGTTGGTGTGGTTCTCGGGTGTGACTGGATTGGTGCCTAAGTCACCAAGGACCGAACATCTTGTTACACTAAACCAAGCATTTTAGCGTGCTAACCACACTAGAGGGTATGGGACCTCTCTTGACTTAGTACTTTGGCGTGTATTGGCTCGGTCGCAGGAGGTCGCAGGAGGGATGGTGTTGGGAGCATTGTAGTGTCCAAAGACTTCACCGGGATGGGATTTGTTGTCTTTCGGCTTGCAATGTAAGCGTATGGTGTTTCTACCCATACGAGCGGCTCGTAGTTCATACACAATATTGGAAAGCGTCTCGTAGGACTTAGCCGTGCGCATACCTTCGGAAGTGTGTTTTGGCTTAAAGCGATGCAAGTGTGGGTACATTGGTACACCTGCAGGTTAAAACTATTCGAATAGCCTCGCCCTAGGTTATGGACACGCTTGGGGAGGTCTTTCAAGAGTTAGACTACAACCTTTTAAATTAAAACTTGATGGGTGGTACGAATCGGGATTAGTGCTATGTTGTGGTGGCTATTGGGATAGTCACTTCCAGTGGTTACTTGTATGTATCTTTATTACCGTTATTTCAACATTAAAAACAGATTTGCAAACTTGCTTTTAAATGTATTACATTATTGCAAATAAAGTTGGCTTCATGCAAAATGAGACATACAACCTCCACCTAAACAAGCTTGCATGTAGTTATGAATAGGTCTGCTATTCCACACGTCGATCTTGCGGGTACAAAGACAATCTTTGTACTCGGATGCTATGCTTAATTGTTTTGTTGCAGAGGAAGGAGGTGAGCCCGAGGGCCTCACTTTTGCGAGCTGTGTTGTGGTAGTTTATGGGCGACTAGCTTACGGCCCTGTCGGTTGCCTTGTGGGTGTGTGGCTAACCTGGTCGACTTTTGTTCTAGCCATCTTATGGCACATTTTGCTTCCGCTGTCATTCTTGTATATTATTCTATTTGGCCGGTCGGCTCTCTTTTGTAATAACTTTACTTTATGTTGTTTTTGAACTTAGTGATATCGTTGTATGGAAATGATGTGTAATTTTGTGATGATGCGCATATGTTGCAATTTGGGAAACATATGTCCATCGAGGCTTAGAATGTTTAATTAGTAATGCTAGAACCATTTGGAGGTTAAGTGTTACTAGTTAAATATTCCGGTCCTCACAAAGTTGGTATCGAGCCATCTCGACCATAGAAACCCCTAGCTTGGTCGCTTTAGGATATTTTGAAAACTTACTTTCAAATAGTTTATGAAAACTTAAGTAAGTTCTCTAATTTTATTCCTTATCTGCCTTAGCTTGCTCATCTCACCTTACTCTCACTTAAGTTTGAAAAGGTTGTTCTCTCTCCTTTCAAAAATTAGCCTCTATCGATTAACGGGTTTTGGGAGAACCATGAGAGAGCTTGGAGAAAGAAAATAGGACAGCTAGCTAGTGGTGAGTAAATAAGGTAGGAAATGAGAGGATAATTCGACTAAAACTTGTGGGAATAAAAGGGTAAGAAGTGATATGAGATTAGCTAATGCCTATACTATATTAGGTGGTTATACCTTGATTTGGACTGTTTTGAGTTAGAATTTGGTGCTGAAATTTTGGGTCTTCTCAAATGATTACTCGTTTTCCATACGAGTTAGTCATAACAGAAGGTGGTTGTTATCTTTATGACCTCTGCGATTTTATGTTGATACTTGAGCCTTTAAAGAGTGTTTTGTTAAGAGGTTAGTAGTTTTCTTTGTCTCCTGTTCCGGAGTTGTGTTTTAACTGCTTTTGTGGAACAGATGACAAGAACCACTCGCAATGATCGTGCATACTGGTTCGATGAGGAGCTTCCCCTCCTCCGACCATGGTCGAGGTTCGCTCGGTCGAGCGGAATCGCATGGACCGCACCCGTATCTTGGAGGTCATTGCGAGAACACCTCCGCCTCGCCGCCGCCGAGATCCGGAGGTGGTGGCCACCGCCTCGTGGTGGGCTTGCGGAGTTTCTCCGCACGCAGCCACCCACTTTCTCTCGACGGAGGATCCACTCGACGCGGATGATTGGCTGCGCCTTGTTGAGCGAAAGCTCAATATCGCCGCGGCCGGAGCGAGAGCGGGCACTCTTTGCATCCCATCGGCTTGAGGTGCGGCACTATCTTGGTGGGAGAACTTTCTGCCATGCAGCCTCGCAGCCACGTTGTCTCGTGGGATGAGTTTCGACCGCCTTTCGTCGGGCCCACATACCGATGGCCTCGATGAAGCTCAAGAAGAAGGAGTTTCTTGCGCTTAGCAGGCGCAAGTCCTGTCTCTGAGTATCTTTACGAGTTCAACCACTTGGCTCGTTATGCTCCAGAGAGGTGGCCTCGATGAGGCTAAACAGAGAAGTTCATGGATGGGTTGTCCGAGGAGCCGCAGGACAAGCTATCTATAGTGGACTTTGTCGACTTCCGTGCCTTGGTTGACAAGGCCATCGCCGCCGAGCACAAAGCGGCGCGCCGGTGAGTCCCGCAAGCGCAAGTGGGAGGCACATCGATGCCGCAGTGGCCTCACTGCCCCCGTGTTGGGCCCCACGAGGCTCGTGCTTTGGCTTCACCACCGCCAAGGCCGTCGGCACCGCTGCTCGCCCCGCAGCCGTGTTTCACCCGTGCACTGCGACCAGAAGCGAGTTGCGCCCGCAACCCAGTGCCGATGTTACCGCCGCTGCAACAAGAAGGGCCATTATGCTAGCATTGCCCTCGAGGTGCAGGCGGCCTCGTCCCAATGGAGGACGCGAATGGTCACACACCACTGTAAGGTGATCCGAAGACCTGTGGTGTCGGGAGTGGTCGAGTCAACCACATCTCGGCTGAGGAGGCACAGGAGGCGCCCGACGTTGTGTTGGGTACGCTCCTTGTTAATTTACATCCTGCTACAGTTTTATTTGACTCTGGAGCCTCGCATTCTTTTATTTCGAGGTCTTTTCTTTGTTGATTGTGGGCTTCACTGTGTTCCTCTGGGGATTCCACTGCTGATTCGCTCTCCGGGTTCGGAATTGAGAGCTGACCAAGTATGCCGGGATGTTCCTATCCACATCGAAGGAGTGGGATTCTTGGCGAATCTTATCCTACTCGACTCGGCGCGCTGGATGTGATTCTTGGCATGGATTGGTTGTCCCAACACTTGGGGCAAATCGATTGTGCCAGAAGATTGTCTACCTCACGATCCTTCAGTGAACAGTTGGGTTTTCGCCTCGATTGAGAACCCCATCTTTATGTCCTTGAAGCGAAGCGGCATTGAGATTCGCGACGTCCCCACGGTGTGTGACTTCGCGGATGTCTTTCCCAAGATTTGCCGTGGATGCCTCTGTTCGCGATCTGAGTTTGTGATCGAAGTTCTTTGCCCTGTCGCCCTATTTCTAAGAGGCCGACGCATGCCTCCTAATGAGTTGGAGGAGCCAAGAAGCACCGGGTGAGTTGCAAGGAAGGGTTTTATCCGTCCCTAGCTCATCTCCTTGGGGTTGTCCAGATTATCTTTGTGAAGAAGAAGGACAAGACCTTGCGCATGTGTGTTGATTACCGTCCGCTTAATGAGGTGACGGTAAAGAACAAGTATCCTTTGCCCGTATTGATGATCTTTTCGATCAATTGACCGAGCACGAGTCTTCTCAAGATTGACTTGAGACTGGCTATCATCAAGTCGATCGGGCCGAGGATATCCCTAAGACGGCCTTTGCTACTCGTTATGGTCTTTACGAGTACACCGTCATGTCTTTTAGTTTGACCAATGCTCCCGCTTTATTCATGAATCTTATGAACTCGGTATTCATGGAGTATTTGGATAGGTTCGTGGTGGTATTCATCGATGATATCCTTATCTACTCCAAGAGTGAAGAAGAGCATCTTGAGCATCTTCGACTTGTGTTGGGCAAGTCACGCAACACCACCGTATGCCAAATTCAGCAAGTGCGAGTTCGTTGAAGGAAGTGGCGTTCTTGGGCCATGTTCTTTCAAAGCAGAGGTGTGGTCAGGATCCTAGCAAGGTCGGTGATGTGCTATCTTGGGGTCACCAAGTCGGTCACGGATGTGCGGAGTTTTCTTGGTTTGGTGGCTACTATCGCGCTTCATCGAGAATTTCTCCAAGATTGCAAAGCCTATGACCGAATCGCTCAAGAAAGACAAGAAGTTTGAGTGGTCCGCTTGTGATGTGAGTTTTCAGAACTCAAGAAGCGGTTGACCTCACCCCAGCAGCTTGTTCTCCCGATATTCACAAGAGTTTTGATATCTTTTGTGATGCTTCGTCAGGGTCTTGGTTGTGTTCTTATGCGGGAGGGCAAGGTTGTGGCCTATGCATCGCGGCAGCTGAGGCCTCATGAACTCAACTATCCTACTCATGACTTGGAGTTAGTCGTGGGTCCATGCACTCAAGATTTGGCGGCATTATCGATTGGTAAATTGCGAGGTGTATTCCACCACAAGAGCTTGAAGTACTTGTTCACCCAACCGATCGAACCTCGTGCAAAGAAGATGGTTGGAATTGATCAAGGACTATGACATGGGCATTCGGTACCATCCGGCAAGGCCAATGTCGTTGCGGATGCACTCGATCGGAAGGTGTATTGCAACATGTTGATGCTCCAAGAGCGGCACTGCTCTCATTTCAAATTTCAGCGCCTTAATTTGGGTTTGACCGAGCACGGTTCTCTTGCTACATTGGTTGTGCAACCAACCTTGGTGGACCAAATCAAGGCGCACAATGAGATGATGTTGGTGTGAGCGGATCAAGCGTAACATCAAGGATGGGATAGCCAAGTGCTTTTCGGAGGATGAGCATGGCGTTGTGTGGTTTGGGCGCGCCTTGTGGTCCCTAAGGTCATGGAATTGCGGATTTGATTCTCCGCGAAGCCCATGATTCTCCTTTGTCTATTCATCCCGGGGCTACCAAGATGTATCAGGACCTTCGTCAGAGATTCTGGTGGACTCGCATGAAGCGCGAGATTGCCAGGTTCGTTGCCGAGTGCGACGTGTGCTGTCGTGTGAAGGCCGAGCATCAGCGTCCAGCAGGTCTTCTTCAGCCTTTGCCAGTGCCAGAATGGAAGTGGGATTCCGTTGGCATGGACTTCATCACCGGGTTGCCCGCCACAAAAGGAATGATGCTATTTGGGTCGTGGATCGACAAAGTTGACTAAAGTGGCACATTTCCTTCCTGTCAAGACTCAGCTTCGTGTGGGGCCTTTGGCCGAACTTTATGTCTCGAGGATTGTGAGTCTTCACGGTGTGCCGAAGACGATTATTTCTGATCGTGGTGCACTTTTCACCTCGCGGTTTTGGCATAGTCGCAGAGGCTATGGGGACCCGCCTTCATTTCAAGATGACCTTTCATCCTCGGGACCGATGGTCGACGGAGCGAGTCAACCAAGTGTTGGAAGATATGCTTCGTGCTTGTGTTCTCTCCTATGGGAAGAAGTGGGAGAAATGTCTACCATTTGCCGAGTTCTCCTACAACAATAGCTTTCGTGCCGCCTTGGCATGGCACCTTTGAGGCTTTGTATGGGAGGAGATGCAGAACCCCATTGAACTGGTCGAGATCGTGAGCGCGATTTTCGCCTTCACTGATCAATGAGGCCGAAAGTCAAGTTCGATTGATCCGCGAGCATCTCGCGCCGCGCCATCCGCACAAAAGAGCTATGCGGTCGTCGTCGCCGTGAGTGAGCTTTGAGCCCAATGACTTTGTGTATCTCAAAGTCTCACCCTTGAAGGGCCATCGGCGTTTTGGCATCAAGGGCAAGTTGGCTCCTCGATATGTTGGGCCTTACCGTATCATCGAGAAAGTTGGAGCGATCGCATGCATTGGAGCTACCACCGCACTTGAGGGGGTGCATGATGTGTTCCATGTTTCACACCAAGAAGTGCCTCGCGTCCCGACCGAGGAAGCTCCATTGGAGGTTCTCGATGTGCGGAGAATTTGACCTACCACGAGCATCCTGCTCGTATTCTTGAGGAATCGAGCGGAGGACGAGGAACCGTGTCATCAAGTTCCTTAAGGTTCGATGGTCAAACCATTCTCAAGAAGAAGCAACTTGGGAGCGCGAAGATCGCCTTCGTGCGATTTTCCTTCTTTCTTCTCCGAGTAAAATCTCTCTGCCGAGATTCTTGTAAGGGGGAGAGTTGTAACATCCCAATTTTGGGCTTGTGTTTCAAATGTAAGAAAATCAGTAGAAATTAAAACTTTTCTTACATCATGTATTTCTGTGGTGCCAAGAAATTCTTGTACAAGGAAGTGTGGAAATACATTGTCACAAGTCTTGTTGATCCAAATCTTGCTATTCCAAAAACAATCTTGTCAAATCTTATGATCACCCTCTGAAAATATTTTTCCTAAGTCTCTGTGATGGTAAGTGACCCTCTCAAAAATTTCACAATTTTTAGAAATTGTTTGAATATTTTTAGAGGCGATCAAACTGTTTGACTCTCACCAAATATTAAAACAGAGCCTTGTAGAATTTTTGGAAATTTATTCACAGCATAAAAACCTCTGAAAATTTTACACAAGGTTAATATCTGAGTTAGCAAACTTACGTAAAATTTTCATAATTTCTGGAGTTATTTTGCTACCTCAAATAAATCTTTCAAAGTCTCTGTTCTTTTTCAAAGTCAAACTTGGTTTTATCGTTACTTGGTTCGAGTCGGACTGGGCTCGAGTCAATCGATTTGATCGAATCAACTAATCGCACCGAGCCTCCTTTTAAAACGCGCGCATTCTCAACCGTTAGATCTAAATCGCACGCCCGCGCCAGCGTCGCTTCGGACCTTCCGTTGCAAGATTGATTGTCAACCGTTAGATCGCAATCCAACCGCGAGATTTCCGAACCCTTCGGACCCTCCAGTTGCTGATTTTGAATCGAACCGTTGGATTAAAATCCAACGCTCGCGTACCCCTTCGTTGTAATTTGAGTTTGCAACGTGGAGCTATCTGAGCCATCCATTTCTAATCTGAAGGCTCGCAATCTTCCCGTTGTGTTATAAACCTGGTAGGCGTGGCACTATCTCAGCCGTTCGCGTTTCATCCAACGGCTGTGAATCGCCCGAGCTTTTGCGCTGGTCATCTTCAACCTCCCGCCGTGCGAAAACAGTGCAAGGCATGGTGAGGTCATTTCTTGCTCCTAAAGCCACCCTAGCCGACGTAGGAGTATGGGAGGTACACTGAGCTAGGCCATGCCCTAATGCACGTCTTCACCTCTTTTCCTTGTCGGTAGTGCGTGGTGCTTTGTGTTTTGCCGCTTGAGAGAGGAGGGGTGCAAACCTAACACTTTCGTGGCTTTATAAGCACCCTCATTGCTTCCTAGTATCTCTTTAGACCACCACCAAGCTTCACTCACAGCATTGGAGCTTAATACCTCAAAAATGGCAAATCGCCATTGTTGACCCGTGGAGCTCCATTGATGTTCTTGGTGTTCCAGTGGTCCTCCTTCATGTTTCTTTGCCCTAACCTTGTTCATTTACTTCCTTGAACATTTCCCCTCACTTAATTTTGGATTTGATTCTCAGGAATTGTCCAATTTGGGGTTTGTTCAAATTCGGCCGAAATTGGTCATCTTCTTCCTCAGCTCAGGTGAGTGCTCCATTTTCCAATTCTTTGCTCTTATAGCTTCTGTGGATCATAATGAAGCTATTTTGATACTTTGGTATCACTCATTTGGCTCAGGGTGTCAATTTCGAACCTTCTTCTTCAAGTCCGGCGAGCTTTCACCTTGATCAAGCATCTCCGGCCATCTTCGAAGCTTCTAGTCGCTAAGGTAGCTTCTTATTAGTCCTTAGAAGCTCTGGCACCCGCTTCCTTGGACCGCAGCGGAGCTTTTCGCTATTTTCATGTTTAGCAGTAAAGCTCCCGTTTTCATTTCCGCTGGCCGTTCGATCCCTCACCGCGCGAGAATGCTACCATTAGACTCGTTGTGCTATTGCGATTCCATTTTAGTACTTGGTGAGCGCCGCGCGCCGTTGTCGCCGGCGATTCGCCGTTGAAGCCACTCGGGTTTCTAGCACAGCGCTCCGTTTTAAATCGACTCATTAGGGCGCATTAATTACCAATCATTAGTTATTAATTGTGTCTTAGTCATTATTATTGAGCCACCGACCGGTGGGCCCAATATCCTTAAATCAATCTACGGTTCACTCCGCATCGTTCGACATCATTAATGTCAATCATTGCTTAATTAAATGAGTCGGCATTTAATCGCCGAGAAATAACCTGCGCCGATCGGTGGTGGGCGAGGTTAGAATCAAATCTCGCAGCCATTAGAGTCTAATTAATGTCAATCATTAGAATCATTAATTTGGTCTTAACCGCCTCGCTTAGTCGCCGACTTGTGGGCGGTGCAGCTCGCGCGTGGGTTAAATCGTTGCGGTCGTAACTCGTGATCACCGGCATGCGTGCCCACGTGTCGAGATCCCTTTGAACTTCAATCGATAGTCACCGTCGATCCCTTGATCAACGGCCTAGATCTTGTATGCATTCGACCATCCGGTTCCCCTCATCATCTGGACCGTCCATCTCGTGATCTCGCGGTGAGATCATGAGTGCAATCGGACCTTCCGGTTAGATATGGATTACGAGCCGTTCATCCTTAGATCTGCGGTCGTGGTTCCGAGGCAACCGCATCGTCGGTTGCATACACTCGTGTGGCCGTTGGATCTTGATCCAACGGTGGGCTTCTAGTGACTTTATGCCGGCGTGCTTCTGTTCTCGCGCGTGGCCGTGAGGATTTTCGATCAAGGGTGGAGAATGGTCCACGTCATTTTCTCGTTATTAGGTTGTTACGTATTTGGTAAGTAATTGTTTAACAATCAAAATGATGTAAAAACTTTAGAAACTCATAACTAATTCATTTTAATCGCTTTTGGTTAATTCCAATCAGTAATAAATTATGTTATCACTTTAGTTTATTATAAAAATGGATTTGAGCATGTTCTGTGTGAGTAAAATTGCATAACTAGGAATAACTTGATTTACGTCCATTTTGAATATTCCGAAAATGAATAAAACTTTAGAAAATGCATATCTTGCTCTGTGTATGTCCAAAATGAATAATTCCAACTTTGATAAATTTGTTATTAACCCAATGTTAATATAAAATGATGGTAGGTCCAAGATTGTGCAGAAAACCTTGGTTAATGATTTAGTACCTATTTTGAAATTTAGAAAATTCAGGAGACTTATAAAATGCACCAGTAATTCTCTGTAAATGCAAAATATATATGATAAATTCTAGAGAACCCTCTGTTGGTATACTTCATCAGTAAATTAGCTTTGAACATATTTATGCTCTGGAAAGTGCATTATGCCAATTTTGCATCTTAGAAAAATCATAACTAAATCACTTTAACTCCAAATGACCTGAAATTTTATATGGGTTATTTCAATACCAGTAGGTAGCTACCATAAAAATTTCAGCTTCAAAATCTTTCTAGAAAATATTTTTGCTACAGTGTTAATTATGGTAGAAATTGTATGTTTAGGCAATATCTTTGCACCACAAATCCAAATTAGGTTTTCCAGTTTCTATGTCTAGGTATATTCGTATTCTACCTTATGTGTAAATTTCACGCATTTGGTTAAGTTTTGCTTGCTCTTTTGTTTATTTGTGGTTCGTCTTATTGGTTGTTCTTGGTTCTTTTTGACTTTCGCTTAGGATTCACATTTGCGGTAATCCGAGAACGATCCTCCGCAACCAATTGAGCAGCAGCAAGAAGGCAAGCAGTTTGATCATGTTAATCCCAGTATTTTAAGTATTTATGTTGATTACAAATTCTATGTATGCATTGCTACTTTGTTTTAATAGTTGGCCTAGTAGATGCATTTCCTTAGCAAATGATTATCCTCTACTACCATGAGCCTAGGTTACTTGTCTGTGATTTAGAGTTCGTGGATGGGCTCTTGTCACTTAGTAGTTGCGAATTAATTGCTTAGCCATGCTTAGCTTCGGTAGAAATGGGCGGTTATCGACTTGTCGATAACCTTGATCACACAAAACTTATTATGATTTATGATTTCCACCTTGTGCCATGTCTACTTGTGAAAACTAAAACTAAAGGCAAAATGATTTAGACTTGGGCACAATGGTATGTTGGTGTGGTTCTCGGGTGTGGTCGGATTGGTGCCTAAGTCACCAAGGACCGAACATCTTGTTACACTAAACCAAGCATTTTAGCGTGCTAACCACACTAGAGGGTATGGGACCTCTCTTGACTTAGTACTTTGGCGTGTATTGGCTCCGGTCGCGAGGAGGTCGCGGGAGGGATGGTGTTGGGAGCATTGTAGTGTCCGAAAGACTTCACCGGGATGGGATTTGTTGTCTTTCGACTTGCAATGTAAGCGTATGGTGTTTCTACCCATACGAGCGGCTCGTAGTTCATACACAATATTGGAAAGCGTCTCGTAGGACTTAGCGTCTTGACAGCATACCTTCTAAGTGTGTTTTGGCTTAAAGGCGTGCAAGTGTGGGTACATTGGTACACCTGCAGGGTTAAAACTATTCGAATAGCCTCGTCCTAGGTTATGGACACGCTTGGGGAGGTCTTTCAAGAGTTAGACTACAACCTTTTAAATTAAAACTTGATGGGTGGTACGAATCGGGATTAGTGCTATGTTGTGGTGGCTATTGGGATAGTCACTTCAGTGGTTACTTGTATGTATCTTTATTATCGTTATTTCAACATTAAAAACAGATTTGCAAACTTGCTTTTAAATGTATTACATTATTGCAAATAAAGTTGGCTTCATGCAAATGAGACATACAACCTCCACCTAAACAAGCTTGCATGTAGTTATGAATAGGTGCGCTATTCCACACGTCGATCTTGCGGGTACAAAGACAATCTTTGTACTCGGATGCTATGCTTAATTGTTTTGTTGCAGAGGAAGGAGGTGAGCCCGAGGGCCTCACTTTTGCGAGCTGTGTTGTGGTAGTTTATGGGCGACTAGCTTGGCGGCCGGATCGGTTGCCCCGTGGGTGTGTGGCTAACCTGGTCGACTTTTGTTCTAGCCATCTTATGGCACATTTTGCTTCATTGTCATTCTTGTATATTATTCTATTTGGCCGGTCGGCTCTCTTTTGTAATAACTTTACTTTATGTTGTTTTTGAACTTAGTGATATCGTTGTATGGAAATGATGTGTAATTTTGTGATGATGCGCATATGTTGCAATTCTGGGAAACATATGTCCATCGAGGCTTAGAATGTTTAATTAGTAATGCTAGAACCATTTGGAGGTTAAGTGTTACTAGTTAAATATTCCGGGTCCTCACATTAAAAGGGCTCACGAAAATACTAAATGGATGAAGAGAACGAGCGCGATGGAGTTGTTGTCGGTCTTGGGGAAGAAGCGGTGGCCGGTGGTGCTCTAGTGAACTCTAGGCCAAACTGAACCAAGACGTTGTAGAGGATATCTTGAGGATACTCCAGTAAAACTTTGATGATCAATGGTTGACGCGATTGACTGGGAGAGCATGCCGAAGATGTCACTGGAGTTGGGGAAGAAGAGGTGGCTATCCAGTCCTTTTGTGGCCACTGCACCAATAAGGAAATCAAAATTCGCTTCAATAGAAATGTGGGAATCTTAAGAGGAACTCGATGGTAAAATTGAGTGCACAACTGAGCAACAGACAGAGATCAAGTCCATCGGATTACTCACCGGACTTGGAGAAGAAGGGCTAGCAGAGGGAGCTCCAGGAGGCTTTGGCTAAAGCGAGCGAGGACATTTGTGGGAATGAGATGGAGAGACTACAGGTCCAATTTATAGGCGCAAAGGAACAACGGTTTGGTCGGAATTGATCGTCGGTTATGGCTGGAGTTTAGCAGTGGTAATCGGCGTCGGTTATTGTTTCAGCTAGTAACAAAAAATCATTAATAAATCCAAAAAATAGATATTTTTCTTCTGAAAGTTCCAAAAGACGCTAATTAATCTGAGATGAATAACAATACAACTTCGAAAAATTCACTAAAAATCTCAAATACTAAATACAACATTTTGAATTCAAATAAAATAATAATTTGTTTTTACACAGTAATTATGTTCAAAATGGTAAAAATTCTTTTTAAACTTGAAAAATAGTAAGACAGCTCTAAAAATTCTACACATTTTTATACTAGTTAAATAGTGCATTTAGAGCTTAAATAAAATATTTTGAACACCAATTTCTTGTTATTTTCGAACATAAAATCATTTTTAATTGCTAGAAATTACAAAAAATCAAAAGGACTTTTAGAAAATGGCAATTAGAGTTCAAACATTCTGAAAAAATTCACAGAAATTCTTTGAATTATTTTGAACTTAAATAAATTATTTCTAACTTAAATTTGGTTTTAGTTTTTGCACATAATTTTTTTTCCATTTCCAGAAAATAGGAAAAACTTTTTAAATTCCAGAAAATACCTTGGGGCCAAAGGAACGCAAATAAAATAGTTTTGAATTTAATTGAAGTTTGATTTATTCATATTAAATTGTTTTAATTTTGGATATTTCAAATTAAGCTTTAAATAGCTTAATAAAATTCAACTGATTCTTTTTATTTTGAAAATTTCAAAAAGACACAAAAATTAGGATGTTACACTTGCCATGTGTGATAAGTTGTTTGCAATGTTAGGCCTGTTAGCAAATTGAAATATCCAGTGTTTTAAATGAGAGTGCAGTTCACATTGCCAAAATATGTGAACCTTGTTTGCGTGTAACAGACAGTTGTGGCGCCCCGTGTCATTACCTGTCGGGACCCAAAATTACGATTTTGGACCCTCTATGTATAATGCACTAGTCCAGGATCACGCTAGTGCACACAGTGTCAACACAGGTGAATATCGATCCACACAAACGATAAATAAAGTAAACGATTAATTTGAATAATAAATACTGGTTTTGACCTTATGGTCGAGTTTACACTTATTGAACCACGCAGGGCTAACAGAGAATAAAATCACAGCGGACAGAAATAACTTCAGCGTAGATCCCATCAATTCACCGCAGGCAACCAACTGGGATCCAGACCTTAACGATCACCAACCTTCGATGAACTCCTCCCCGAAAGCAGGCGTAGACTCCTCTTCTTTTGTAGGTTTGGACGCAAGTTTTACAACAGCGCAAGTTTTACAACAAGCGTGAGTACACAACCGTACTCGCAAATCATACCACAGAATGCAATTTAGAGATGCAGGCTTATTCCAAAAGAAAAGGCTTCTATGGTCCTTTTCATGAAAGCAATATTTGCAATGGAATACAATAATAGATTGAAAGCATAATTCAAAACAAATAGACAATATTTATTTAACATTTGTTCTCACAAAGACACAAAGCTAGATAGATCATTTCACATAGCCATATGACTTAAATCACATAGCTCCCATCCCAAGCATTTTATGAAAACTACCCCTCGTGTGAAATCCCTGAGCATGTCCATGACCGCGGACGCGGCTATTCGAATAAATTGATTTAACACTCTGCAGAGTTTGTACACTTTACCCACACGATACAACTAGTGTAGCTAGCACTAATCGTAACAAAACAGTTCAGAAACTTCATCTCAAACATTGACATTCCCAATGTGCTTTACCGCCAGACCAACCCACAAAGAAAGCTAGTCCGACACACACCGCTGGATAGGGATGCGGCGAACCATCCCGCGATGCAACTACCAGGTAGGTACACCTCCATCCTGTCATGAAGCCTAACCTATCCACCTGAACATCAATGTCGAGACTCCATAACCTACTATGATAGGCCCGTCCCATCAGGCATGTGGTCGTACAGTTAGGCTCAGTTCAATGGCTCACAAAGTTAAGTCCTTAATTGACCAAGGCAAGACTTCCATTTTCTAACTATGCCACAAAGATTATCATTCCCATTCACAAAGTCCACCAAATCACTTAGTATCCACAACTTGCCTCAATCCAAATCTTTTACCACCCAGTTGGTTTTAGTGCAACACATGCTATCACGAAGTAATAACACATAGCACACAGTTCTACACAAAGTTCCATAGTCACTTAGTCAAATTAATATTTGTAACTCAAATGAGATATGAGACTCGTAGCATGACTAAGCAATTGTACTCGTATCTAACCAACCCACGTTGGTGCTACATTAATACCAACTAAATAAACCAATCTAGGGTGACAGGAGATTATGACATACAAAGCCAAGGTGGTCATAACAGATTGGATAATAACTATACCCAAAAGCATTTAAATACATACTTTAAAGTAAATGCAATAATTGAAACAAAGTACTTTTTAGAAAAACTGGGATTCAACATGATCAAAGGTATGACTTGCCTTGGAAAAGGTCTAGGTACTGGTCTTGATCTTGAGGTGCTCCTTCCTCTCCAAAATTCCCCGACGTATCGACGTCTACTCGCAAACGAAGCAAATAAACAAAACAAAAAATAACAGAGGCAAAACAAACTCCAAAAATTAAATAAAAATCTCAGATACATAGATCTCGAATTTAGATGAATTTAGAAATTTGAATGGGCTCAATCGGAGTTCGGATGCAAAAGATATGAGCTTGGGAAGTTTCAATCTAAAAGAAAACCCTAATTTTGGATTTACTGGAATTTCTGAATTATTTCTTAAAAGAAAAATCGGATTATTGCACAAGCATGATGTCAGCACAGAGAATTCGGGATTAAGATAAATAAAAAGAAAATTCTGACATGTGGGACCCACACGTCAGCCATACGGCTCACGGTAGACTAGGTCTACCGATCCTCCGGATCTGGAGACCGGTGGACTGTGCCACGCAGGCGCACACGTGTCTGCTGACACGGTGCCACACACGCGACACGTAGGCGGGGGCACTGACACGGCGCTGAGGTGGCGGCTGACGCGGCGTGCCACGCCAGATCGAAGGCGGCGGCGCTCTGGACCATCCGACAACGGCGAACGGTGGAGCCTCGCCGGAGATGACTAGTACCAAGAGGTAGCCCAGGTTATTGTGCACACGAGGGTGCACTCACGGGTGGTCGGGGTCGACGGAGAAGGCCGGCGGCGAGGTTTATGCGGCGGAGCTTCTCGGCTTTTGTCGGGCAGGGCCTCCAGTGAGGCTCCGGCAACGCGAAGCGGCTCTGGAGGTAGATGATGCGACGGCGAACCCGGCGGTGCAGACCACGAGGGCAGGGCGACATCAACGGCGGCGCAATTCGAAGAAAACGCCGGCGGCGACAAAAACCTAAAAACCAAGTTGCGGCGGTGCTAGGGCTCGGGGGTGGAGAGGGTGGCGGCTCTGGGTTGCAGGCGCAAGGGCGAACCCAGGGGTCCTATTTATAGGGTCCGGGAGGGCTAGGAAGGCGTGCGGCGGCGGAACCCTAAAAAGAGTCCGAGATGGTCTCACGAGAAAACAGAGATAGAAACGAATCCGGATTCGATTTTTATCCGAAAAGATGCAGGGAGGATGGAGATAAGATTTGCCGCGTTTTCTAGAAGGGGTTCAGTTGTAAACTTGATTGTGTCGGACGGAGCTCGAGCTCAAAAACATGGCGGACGTGGGCGACGCTGCGCGAGGACGAAGCCGTGCGCGAGGAGCACGACGAGGGTGTGGGGCCCACGATCGCGAATCTGAGGCGAGGACGCGCATGGCCGGGCTTCGCAAACCAGGCAACGAGAGAAAATGGGCCGGGGTTTAGGGATTCGGCCCAAACACAAATATGAGATTTTAAATAGATTTTCTATTTTGTAAAATACCAGAAATTCAAATGAGCAATAGAAAATAGCAAATGAACATAGAAAAATTCTAGAAAAATCTAGAAAATATATCTGAGCACATAGAACCCAAATAAAATAGTTTTGACTACTGTTCATGTTGGGATTATTCATATTAAATATTTTTGATACTAAAGTCCAATATTAAGCTTTTGGATTAAATTCAAATAAAATCAAATGGTGACTTTTCTCCCTACTAACTATTTAAAATATTTTAAAGCTCAAAAAATTGGGATGTTACATTACCCTAGGGGGTAATCATACTTAGGCATTCGGATTACTATTCATCTGCCCGGTGGAACACCGCTCCGACGAATAGCAAGCCTTTACCAAAGTCAGCGCAGTAGAACAATAGATAGAAACTATACATCTTTATTACAACATTAGCCACGCAAGACTAAAGTCTTATATTACAGTTAGTAATTTACAATAGCAAAATGGGACCCCGTCCCCTCACTTGCCTGCCCGACTCTACTGGCCACCTAGTCATCCCATGTGTCAAATAGGGCGTCCACCTCGCCCTGCTCCTTGTGGTAAGGGTCTTCATCCCAGCGGTCTCATCGGTACCTGCATGCCCGTCGTCCCACTCAGGATAATCCCCGGCCGGACTAGGATCTAACAAAGGAGAATAATAGCAAGGTTGAGTACACTAGTGTACTCAGCAAGCATTAATAGCAAAAATGCACTGTATAACATCTCTGTTCCTTATCACAATTTCTAATCATCTCTTTTCTGGAAAATAAATCAACTCCTTTAAATCTTTAGGTGGCAAATTTTAATACTAAAAAGACTACTTGTCACACGAATAGAAGATAGACCCCCCAGTGGTTCCCGTTAGTTCCAATCCAGGAACAGGCATGAATTCATGATTTTATTTAGCACTACGCAGGCTTGTACCACTTTACCCATAGCTATTCTGACCCTTACATAACTGGGTTCCCAGCATTTCTTTTGATGCGGGTTCAAGATCAGAATACAGAACTTTTTCCAGGTTACGTGATTAAGTCTCCACCCATTACTTTCTATCGATGCCGACCTTGCCATGATGCTGGCCTAATCACCCACCGAGTTCCAGTAATGTTGGTTGGGCCAGCCTCCCCGCAACCAACACTCCACCTAGCGCTATAGCGCCTTGGATCACCCACTCCCAGACTCTATACCGGCTGTGGATTCCTCCATCACACTTACACATAGTACTTACCCGATGTGAAGATTTTAATCACGTAACAAGGCAACATTTTCTGCCAATCGCAACAGGAAAATGGTTGGCACTTGAATTACAGCCTCTTATCCGGTGAGAGTTTTGTTGGTACTTATACATTAACTCTATGTAAAGGGTCCCACCTCTTACCATCATCTCTACCTGCCACGGGCCCCCTTTACCAGCCATATAATTCTCTTTCTCATCTCTATCATCTTTCTCATATCTTTCATCTTAATCTCGTTCATTTGATTTCATTTTGAGACATAATTTTTATGCAATATATATATATATATATATATATATATATATATATAGTAAGGCAGTATACAGTTTACATTTAATATAACTATATTTATGATCAAGAGAATAGCTTACCTTCGTAGTAGTAGAATTGGTCGGTGCCGATGAAATCAGTATCAGGTACTCCGGTCAGCGTGGTTTCTTCGTTTGTAGCAATGAGGTAGCACGAATAATATATAAACAAATACTTAGTTGAGTTTGAGTGATATTACACATACATAGATTAGTAGCTTCTATTGTGTTAGCAAAATTTTAGATTAACAACATTTTTCGATCCCTACTAAGTTAGCACTGCCCGAGGGTGGTTGTTCGACGATCTACCCGCCTAATACCTATAGGTTTGGCATGCCCGAAAACGATCCTGCTATTAACAATAGTTATGGCAGTTCATACTGTTTAGTCGAACATTGATATGGTTCTAGCATTTACATTTTTATTCCAGACCTGAATTAATACCCAAGCCACCTAATCATATACACTGGAAAGCATAAATATATATATTGATTCTATTCTTTGAGATTTGCGATGCTGAACATATTTTTTTAACACCTAATCTAATCTTCTAACCCTAATCCTATTCCTACCAACTTCCCAAACTCCCTTCTCACCTCACCTCACTCAGCCGACACCCCCTCCAAGGCGTCTGCTTCTCTCCCCCATCCCCTTTCTCTACTCCCCTCCAAAGCTCCTCCAAAGAATCCCCCTCTCGGTTCTACTCTCCAGTCGGCAGGCCCGGCCTCAAGCACCGCCACTGCCGGCTCGCCACCACGGGCTCCCCTCCCCGGCGCCCCCTATCGGCTCCCCCATCTTTTAATCTCCCTCTCAGTTTTCACTACCAGCAGCACTTCCTCCTCCTGGTTCTACCTCCTTCTTCCTCTCCTATTCAGATATAACCGCCTAGATCTCTTCCTCTTGGCATCTCCTGGTCCGGCTTCCCTATGGCGTCACCTCGGCTCCTAGCTACCCAGCTCAGCTCAATGCCGCCTCCCCAGCTGCCTGCCGGCGCCCGGCTCGCCCCCTCTCTCTGCTACTCTCCCCCCTTCTTGATGCTGTCGCTTTTAGATTGAACAAGAGTTAGCTTTTGGTGCCGATGCAAATTTAGCTACCTGATTCTTTTGTGTTTATGGGTGTTTTTCAGATCTGATGTTACCAGCTTGTTGTATCTATGCCAATCTATGCATGCATGGAAGAAATGGCAAGAAGCAATGTGGGGATGAGGCTGCTACTATGACCTATTGCAGTACAAACATACTTCCCTACACCACTTCTCCCCCTACTGCTTGGTAATGCAAGGATCTGAGGGCTAAGTGTTATGGGAGATTGATGTGTATGGGTACTTTGGGATGCCTAGAAATGGCTGAATGACAACAAAGGGCTTAAAATGATGTGCTCCTGATTGAGCCCGACAATGGTGGGGTAGAGGTTGGCTACCTAACAAATCGATGGTTGGCTCTATTCTGGGAAAAAGTTGGGGTTGCTTCTGTCGGTCGCTTTCTTGGGTGGATGCGGCTGGTGGTCGGCTTGAGGGGTCCCTAGTTGCCTCCTCTTCTGGCTCCTTCTCTTCTTGCCTTCGGGCTCCTCACTCTTGACCTTCTGGACTCCTGGCTTCCTCTCTCTACTTCCGGTGAAGAGGCTTTGGGGTGGTGGTGAGGCAGTGGGAAATGGCAATCTAATGCGAAGGGGAAAGACTACTGTGGGGGTTGTGAGTGGCAGTGTGAAGCGAAGCTTTCGGCAGGGGGATGGCTCGCGGCTGGGCTCTTTGTCTACTCTGTGCCAGACCTTATCCCCTCCCCCCTCACAACGCACTGTTTGAGCAGAACCCACTGGGTAATAGGGGTTGCAGCAACTGTTTGGCTGTTTTGCAAACGTGGGTGTTGGGTTTTGGTGCAAGCCGAATGAGGAAACCCACGGAAGTGATACTGTGCTAACTAACTTAGATTGACCTGGTATTTTGACGATCAAGGCGCCAACCAACTAAAGTGGGTTTGGGAACCTTGACGATCATGGTGCCAGCGGATTTAGGTTAGTTTGGGAACCGACTGTGCTTCTTGAAATCTAACAGTGCCTTCTTTTTACTCTACTCAATACTACTACCTTTTTGGTGTACTGACGGTTTTCTGAGTGTTTGGGCTGCACAAAGGGGCGGATTGGGTAATGGTTCGAAGGTTTGATGATACAAGAGCTAAGATGCAGGAAGGCTTCGACGATGCATGCATGCAAAGGAGTTGAATTGCGTTTTTTATTGCCTGTTGTAAAGTATATTTAAATTGGTTGTAACATTTTTGTGTAACGAGAATTGATTTTGTGATATATGGCTTGAGATGATTTTGTTAGTGCTATTGAGCTGACAATTGTTCTTATGGTAAATGACATTTTTTTTATTATTGCTAATTATAGATTTATGAGGATTAGCTTGGCTTAATTAGTTCGGTTTCTCACATCCTCCCCCCTTAAGGAAATTTTGTCCCCGAAATTAAAATCTCACTTGAAAAGGCTGGGATAGGCTTCGCGTAGGTCCTCTTCCTTCTCCCAAGTGGCTTCTTGTACGGAGTGGTCCTTCCACCTCACCTTGTAGAAGCGAATAGTTCGATGCCTTAACTGACGGTACCCTATTTCTAGGATCTTCACGGGCTGTTCATCATACGTCAGATCATCTTGCAGGGGTATACGAAGTTTAGTTATGTGTTGGGAAGGCTCTCTCAAACATTTCCTTAGTTGGGAAACATGAAATATGTCGTGGATTCTTGATAGTTGACTTGGCAATTCCAATTTATACGCTAGGGTGCCTTTATGCTTTAGGATCCTAAAAGGTCCAACGTACCGGGGACTTAGCTTTCCGTTTAATCCGAATCGACGCACCCCGCGCATGAGTGATACTTTTAAATACACGTAATCCCCGACTTCAAATTGTAGGTCTTTTCTATGTTTATATGTTTAACTCTTTTGCCTACTTTGAGCAATTTTGAGACGTTCTCGAATTAGTTGAATTTTTTCATCGTTCTCCCGTACCAGTTTAGGTCCTAACAATGGTCGTTCTCCAACCTCATACCAACAAACGGGCGATCTACACTTTCGGCTGTAGAGGGTTTCGTACGGGGCCATTTGAATACTAGATTGATAGTTGTTATTGTATGCGAACTCCGCCAACGCTAAATATTTTTTCCATGATTCTCCGAAATTTAGCACACAGGCTCGAAGCATGTCCTCTAGGATTTGGTTTACTCTTTTAGTCTGGCCATCGGTTTGTGGGTGATAGGTCGTGCTGAAATTGAGGTGGGTGCCCAATGCATTGTGTAAACTTTTCCAGAAACCAGAGTTAAACACTGATCCTCTATCGGAGGTGATAGTCTTTGGTACTCCGTGCAGTGTGACTATTCTTTCTATGTAGAGTTCTGCTAGCTTGTTGATCGAATATTTTTGGTTGGTGGCAATAAAGTGGGCTGATTTAGTAAGACGGTCCACGATTACCCAATTCACATCTTTCTTTTTGATGGTCATGGGAAGGCCTGTTATGAAATCCATAGAGACATCTTCCCACTTCCATTGAGGTATTTCTAGTGGCTTTAGCAATCCTGCAGGGCGTTAGTGTTCTACCTTAACTTTCTAACAGGTGTCACATTGGTTTACATACACGGCTATGGTTCTCTTTATGTTTGGCCACCAAAAATTCTCTTTTAGATCTCGATACATTTTTGTACTGCCTGGGCGTATGGTGTATTGTGTATCATGGGCTTCACGAAGAATTGTTTCTTTAATTTGGGGATGGTCAGGAACACATATTCTTGATTGTCAGCATAAAATTCTTGAGTTATCTATCTGGAACTCAGAAGGTTGGCCTGATTTAATTCTTTGGATTTCTTCAATGATGAATGGGTCACACAGTTGTTGTTCTTGTATCCGTCGCAAGGGTAGGATGGAATATCATGGCTGAAATGGTTGCTTGAATCCGTAATCTTCACTTCTATATTCATTTTGGCCAAGGCTTGAATGAGTTCACATGCGTGACTTTTAGCAGAAAGGTGATGACACTGAGATTTCCTGCTGAGGGCATCAGCTACTACGTTAGCTTTTCCGGGGTGATAATTTATGGTCAGATCATAATCCTTGATTAATTCTAACCATCTTCTTTGCCTCATATTCAACTCTTTCTGGGTAAAAATGTATTTAAGACTTTTGTGGTCACTGTACAATATGCACTTTGACCCATAGAGATAATGTCTCCAGATCTTCAGATCAAACACTACCGCTCCCAGTTCGAGGTCCTGAGTGGGATAATTCATCTCGTGGGGCCTCAATTGTCTGGAAGCATAAGCTATGACTTTATCATCCTGCATTAGCACACATCTAATCCATACTTCGATGCATCACAATATACCACATAGTCAATCCCTTCTTTAAGTAGGGACAAGACTGGTGCAGTGGTTAAGCGATGTTTTAATTCCTGGAAACTTTTCTCACATGATTCTATCCATACGTACTTAGTGTCTTTCTTCAGGAGTTTGGTGAGAGGGGTGGTTATTTGGGAGAATCCCTTTATGAATCTTCAGAGTATCCCGTGAATCCTAAGAAACTCGGATTCATGTGGTATTCGTTGGACGCTTCGAGGACATGACTGTATTGATTTTGGAAGGATCTACTTCTATTCCTCTTCTAGATATGATATGTCTTAAGAATGCTACTTGGTCGAGCCAGAATTCACACTTACTGAATTTGGCAAAAAACTGGTTTTCTCTAAGGACTTCCAAGGCAACTGTGAGGTGATGCACATGTTCGTCCTCACTTTTTGAATAGATGAAGTCATCTATAAAGACAACAATGAATTTGTCTAGGTGTCTCATGAATAATTTATTCATTAGATTCATGAATACGGCAGGGGCATTGGTCATTTCGAATGGAACTACTGTGTACTCATGATGTACTGAGAGACAAAGGTTGTATTATCAATGTCGGTGGGGTTGATTTTGATCTGATGGTATCCGGATCTTAAGTCAATTTTTGAGAATACCCTTGGTCCTTTCAGTTGGTCAAATAGGTCATCTATTTTGGGCAAGGGGAATTTGTTCCTCATGGTGACATTATTTAGCTCCCGGTAGTCAGTACATAATCGTACTCCTCCATCTTTCTTCTTTGCAAACAAAACCGGGGCTCCCTAAGGTGAGGTACTTTCCCTAATGAATCCTTTATCTTCAAGTTCGTCTAATTTCTTCTTGAGTTCTACCAATTCTTTTGCGTTCATTCTATACGGTCTTTTGGAAATTGGTGATGTTCTTGGAATTAAATTGATGGTAAATTCTATTCCTCTATCTGGGGGCATACCAGGTAATTCTTCAGGAAATACATCCGGGAAATCCCTGACGACTGGTGTGTCTTTTACTTCTTTTATTTGTAGGCTGGCCAAGCTAGGATTAGCTGGTTTTGGGCTGTTTCTACTTCCAATATATTGTAGTCGTGTCCCGTTGGGCTTTCGAATTAATGCCTGCTTAGATTCGCAGTCTATGTTTACACCATGGGCGGATAGCCAATCCATACCCAGGATTACTTATAGACCTCTTAGATTGATTATGAAGAGGTCTGCTAGGAACTTGGTGTTAAGAATTATAATGGCTTGATTCTTTCTAATGGACGTTACTTCTAACATTCCAGCTGGGGTACTAGCTCCCATAGATTTTTTTAATGATTCAGTTGACAAATTGTTCTCGGTTATGAATTTATAAGATATAAAGGAGTGAGTGGCTCCAGGGTCAAATAAAATAGTACCTATGGAGGGTGGGAGTAATAGCATACCCGTTACCATGTATGTTGCTTCTCCAATCTGCTCTGCAGTCACATGGGTCAGGCGTGCTGGTCCTCCTATGACTGGTGGGGTGCTCCTGGGCTGATTCACACAGCTGTTCTGGGGTGGTGCTGGGAAAGGTTGTCTTGGTATATAGACTGGCTGTGGTGGGGTTCCACATGTTTTCTGTGGGTAGGGGCAGTCAGCCTTACAATGACCAGACTTCCCACAATTGAAGCATGCACATGTGCCTCTCAGGCAATCCTTTGTCAGATAGCTCCCTCCACACTTAGCACACCTAATTGCTATGACCATTGGTTGCTGGGGGGCTATGGGTCTTTGGAAGGATGGATTGGAAGGTTTCGGCTTGGGTGGTCCATATCGAGGTGGTTGTTGCTGTTGTATGTATGGGCAAGGCCTCTGAATAGGAGTTGGGCGGTGGTCTGTTTTAGCCTTTTTTTTTTCTTCGTTCTTCTATCAAGTTGGAGTGCTCATTTTCTAGGATTATGGCTCTGTTGACTAAATGCTGAAATTCGGTTATCTTGTTGATGGATAGTAGCATTTTAAGATATGGGTGTATTCCACCCAGGAATTTTTCTATCTTCTTTTCTTCGGTGTCTACGTCGCCTGGGGCATAGCGAGAGAGTTCATTAAACTGACCAAGGTAGTCTATCATCTTCTTCCTGCCTTGGGTCAGCGCTCTAAATTCACGTTTCTTTACTTCCATTCTACCAGTGGGAACATGGGTTTCAGTGAAACGTAGTTTGAATTCAGTCCATGCAATTGGCTGCTTGCCGACATAGTTACGGTTGTAGTTGAGCCACCAGGTAGCTGCTAGTCCGGTCAACTAATGTGACGTATACCATACTTTCTCTGCATCTGAGCACCCGATTATGTCAAGCTTCTTCTCTATTTCTACTAGCCAATCACTTGCATCTAATGGGTCGGTTGCTTTGGCAAAGGTGGGAGGGCGAGTTTGGAGGAAGTGTAACATCCCAATTTTCTGAGCTTCAAAAATCTTTTAAATAGTTAGTAGGGAGAAAAGTCACCATTTGGATTTATTTGAATTTAATTCAAAAGCTTAATATTGGACTTTAAAATCAAAAACATTTAATGTGAATAATCCCAACATGAACAATAGTCAAAACTATTTTATTTGGGTTCTATGTGCTCAGATATATTTTCTAGATTTTTCTAGAATTTTTCTGAGTTTATTTGCTATTTTCCATTGCTTATTTGAATTTCCAGTATTTTCTAAAATAGAAAAGCTATTAAAAATCTCAGATTGGCTTCGGGCCAAATTCCCTTCCCTTCGGCCCACTTCTGTTCCTAGCCCAGCCCACGCCGCCGGCCCAACCCCCGAGCGGCAGCTCGCCTCTTCCCTGCGCTCACGTGCCGGTCCCACCCGTCAGCCGCACCCGCGCCGTTTGCGACGCGGACTCGCGCGAGCCGCAGCCACTGACAGGCAGGCCCCACCGAATCCTGTTCATCGTCTCCGAATCAGTTGGGGATTCGTTCGCCGCCGCCGCGTGCCGTTTTTGGGCGTTCGTGCCCTGGACTCTCCTAAGCCGCCACCTATAAAGGGAGAGTGAGCCCTTGGCTTCCGCACCACTCTCGCAGCCGCCTCTTCGTCCACGCTGAACCCTTGCCGCCGCAGGAGCTCGAGGAAGCATCTGCGCCGCCGCCAACTCCGACGAGCCTGTGCGCCGCCGCCAGTGCCGCTCGAGCTCCCTCGTCACTGCCGTTGGCATCGCACGGAGCTGCGCGACCTCGTGGTGACCTTCGTTTCGCCATAGCGTCGCCGTAACCCCGATCCCGTCGAGCCTAAAGCTCCTCCGCCGCTCAGCGCTCGCCGCCAGCCATCCCAGTCGTCCCCGTGCACCCATGAGCACCCCATCGTGATCGCCTGAGTTCCCTCTTCACGCCGGTACCACCCACCGCCGACGAGGAGCCGCCGTTCGCCGGAACCATCGGTTCCCAAGCCTCTGCCGCCCTCGTCGTCGCCACGTCGCCGCCACCTCAGCGCCGTGTCAGCGCCCCCACCTACGTATCGCCTGCGTGGCGCCGTGTCAGCAGGCACGTAACCGTTTCCAAATCTAATCGGCTCGGTAGAACTGGTCTACCGTGAGCCATCTCGTTGACATGTGGGTCCCACATGTCAGTGTTTTCTTTTCATTCTTTTAATTCCCGAAATCCCTGTGCTGATGTCATGCTTGCGCAATAATCCGATTTTTTTTAAGAAATAATTCGGAAATTCCAGTAAATCCATAATTAAGGTTTTCTTATAGATTGAAACTTCCAGAGCCCATAACTTTTGTATCCGAACTCCGATTGAGCCCATTCAAATTCCTAAAATTATATAAATTCAAGATCTATTTATCTGAGATTTTTATTTAATTTTTGGAGTTTGTTTTTCCTCTGTTATTTATTTGTTTTGTTTATTTGTTTCGTTTGCAAGTAGATGTCGATAAGTTGGGGAATTTTGAAGAAGAAGAAGCACCTCAAGATCAAGACCAGTACCTAGACCTTTTCCAAAGCAAGTCATACCTTTGATCATATTGAACCCAGTTTTCAAATTACTTTGTTTCAAAGTATTGCATTCTACTTTCATTATCTATTTAAATTCTTTTGGGTATAGTTATTATCCAATCTGTTATCACCACCTTGGCTTTGTATGTCATAATCTCTTGTCACCCTAGATTGGTTTATTAGTTGGTAATATTATAGAACCAATGTGGGTTGGTTAGATACGAGTACAATTGCTTAGCCATGCTACGAGTCTCATATCTCATTTGAGTTGCAAATATTAAATTTGACTAAGTGACTATGGAACTTTGTGTAAAACTGTGTGCTATGTGTTATTACTTCGTGATAGCATGTGTTGCACTAAAACCAGCTGGGTGGTAAAAGATTTGGACAGAGGCAAGTGGTGGATACTGTGTGATATGGTGGACTTTGTGAATGAAAATGATAATCTTTATGGCATAGTTAGAAAATGGAAGTCTTGCCTTGGTCAATTAAGGACTTAACTTTGTGCGCCATTGAACTGAACCTTACTGTACGACCACATGCCTGATGGGACGGGTCTAACATAGTAGGTTATGGAGTCTCGGCATTGATGTTCATGTGGATAGGTTAGGCTTCGTGACAGGGCGGAGGTGTGACTACCTGGTAGTTGCATCGCGGGACGGTTCGCCGCATCCCTGTCCAGCGGTGTGTGTCGGACTGGCTTTCTATGTGGGTTGGTCTGGCGGTAAAACACACTGGGAATGTCAATGTTTGAGACGAAGTTTCTGAACTGTGTTGTTACGATTGGTGCTAGCTACACTAGTTGTATCGTGTGGGTAAAGTGTACAAACTCTGCAGAGTGTTAAATCAATCTATTCGAATAGCCGCGTCCACGGTCATGGACATGCTCGGGGATTTCACATGAGGGGTAGTTGTCATAAAATGTTTGGGATGGGAGCTATATGATTTAGGTCATATGGCTATGTGAAATAATTGTTTAGCTTTGTGTCTTTGTGAAAACAAATGTTAAATTAATATTGTCTATTTGTTTTGAATTATGCTTTTAATCTATTATCGTATTCCATTGCAAATATTGCTTTTATGCAAAAGAACCACAGAAGCCTTTTCTTTTGGAGTAAGCCGCATTTATAAATTGCATTATGTGGTATGAATTGCGAGTACGGTTGTGTATTCACGCTTGTTGTAAAACTTGCTCCCAAACCTACAGAAGAAGAGGAGTCTACGCCTGCTTTCGAGGAGGAGTTCGTCGAAGGTTGCTGATCGTTAAGGTCTGGATCCCAGTTGGTTGCCTATGGTGAATTGATGGGATTTATGCTGAAGTTATTTCTATTCCGCTGCTATTTTATTCTCTGTTAGCCCTGCGTGGCTCAATAAGTGTAAACTCGACCATAAGGTCAAAATCAGTATTTATTATTCAAATTAATCGTTTACTTTATTTATCGCTTGTGTGGGTCGATATTCACCTATGTTGACACTGTGTAGTGTGATTTTGGACTAGTGCATTATACACAGAGGGTCCAGAATTGTAATTTTGGGTCCCGACAGAGGTGGTATCAGAGCCATACTGACTGTAGGTCTTGACCTTAGCTAGATTGGTCGTCTTTAGAATGTCCAAATAATTTTATAAAAGTTAAAATTAACTTGCAAGATTAATTAATTGCTTAACTCTTCTCATATCTCTCTCGACTCAACTATTGTTGTAATCTTTTCTCTTCCTGATGTTTATAAGTTGCTCTTACCCACTTCGTCTATCGTGATAGATGCCTCATCTCCAGAGCTATGGTGAACGCAAGGGAGGATATGCCGCTGAGCTTTGGAAGCTGCTACAGGTTCTTGGAGGCTTTGATCGTCCGTTGTACATCGGCAACAACTGGACTGTGAACGGTCAGGACCGCAGAGTGATCTGTCGTCTGACGATCTATGCCAGGAGGAACGACAAGGCAAGCCAACCCTCGCACATCTCTGTAAGGAAGATCACTTGGCTGGAAGGCATCCAGGAATCGTCACGCTTGGCCATGCTATGTATCTGCAACATCTACGCACATGAGCTTCAAGACACCGTCTTCCGTTACCACCCCAGAGCTGCAGCCGTAGATTTGCCGACACGCTACCCGTCTACAGAGGAAGAGAGCAACACTACAGTCGTGCACCTCGCCCAGTTCGTGGCCGCCTAGGAGGAAGCATTGGAGAGGACTACCACAGAGCTGAATCATGTCTATGAGACATTACAAAGAGCTGAAGAAAGGATCGCTATTCTGCAAGAGATTCTCTACGACCAGGATGACCATGAGGAACATGGCGAGGAAGAAGAAGAACCCGAAGAGGACCCCGAAGAAGATCTAGAGGAAGGTCCAGTTAAGCCAGAAGGAGCCGTAGAGCCAGCTGAGCCAGTTGCACCAGGAACGCCTGTTCCTGCTACACCAGTCCCAGGGCATCAGGATTAGTTTGCCAGGTTGCCGGCTTACTTCTGAGTCTACAGCCGGCCGGAGCGCCGCCGAGGCTGTGTAGGCTTTCTTGAGTAGTTGGTCTTAAGTTTTAGTTTTGCAGGCTTAGCCAGTTCAGTTTAGTAAGTTGCCCTTTAGGCGGTAGTTTTGTGTGCTTAGGTCGTTGTTTCTTTTGTGTGCGAGTATGAGCTGCAAAGGCCCTTAGCCATTTGTTGCAGCCATGCTAAGACCTTAATTAATAAAAGTATTTCGTTTGAGTTTCTTGAGCTGTGTTTTGTTGGGTTTAACCTACCCCTGCTTAGTCCTTAACTCATCTTGTGCTTGCTACCTCATCTAACCCATGGAGCTTCACGGATGGTTCAAACTCATCGATCACTTTGCAAGTGGTTCCGGTAACCCGTGTACGGAGGCAATGAGCAACCAGCCGCAGGAGCAGTTCCGCCACAAGCACCCCCGATTGACTTGCAAAATTTTGGAGCTTTCATGGCAGTGCAGACTCAACTAATGAATACCATGATGAATCAGATTCAAGCCATGAGCAATCAGAACAACAACAACAATCATCAGCATGGAGCCCTATCTACTCATGGTCACCATGGACCGTCTAAACTTGCGGAGTTTATGAGGACTCGTCCACCAACATTCTCTGGACACGTCTCCCCAGCGGAAGCAGATGATTGGCTTCGGGTTATTGAAAGGAAGTCGCGATTACCCAAAGGCAAATGACCGTGAGAAGGTTTTGTACGCTACTCACCAGATGGAGGGCATAGCTGCTGAATGGTGGGAGAACTTCTGTGTCGCTCACGAGACGCCACAGAATATCACCTGGGAGAAGTTTTTTGCAGCATTTTGCCAATATCATGTACCGGAAGGTATTATTGATCTGAAGACGGATGAGTTATGTGCTCTCAAGCAAGGAGCTATGTTGGTATCCGACTATCTCAACAAGTTTTCCCAGCTAGCTCGCTATGCAGTAGAGGATGTCGCCACAGACAAGGCTCGCTAGAGTCGCTTTCTGAAGGGGCTAAACACCGGACTGTAAGTCAGTCTGAACGCCCATACTTTCCCTGACTTTTAGGAGCTGGTCAATAAAGCCTTTGTTCTAGAGGACAAACGCAAGGAATTGGAAGACAACCGTAAGCGCCGGATGGCTCAACAAGGAAACCATCAGTCTCAACAGAAGATAAGGACAGTTCCACCACAGTTTAACCGGTTCCCACCGTAGAATTCGTTCAGGGCACCTGCACCAACTTCAGCACCCCGTCCAGCTGCCCAGAACTTCCGCAACCCTGCACCTGTCAACCCCAACCTGGGAAGCAATCAGCAAAGCGGACCAAGAGTCTGTTATGCCTGTCGTCAACTAGGACATTTTGCCAGCCAGTTTCCGTAGAAGGGAACAATCACTCCAGTACGCTTCAATCTTGGAGCTACACCATCTAAGACACCAACGCCAGGCAAAGGAGCTTCACAAGTTGTAAGTCAAGCCGAAGGAGCACCGCAGTCGATGATCAGAGGTCGTGTCAACCACGTCACTCTGGAAGGAACCCAGGAAGCACCGGACGTCATACTAGGTAAGTTTCTGGTTAACTCAGTACTAGCATCAGTTTTGTTTGATTCTGGAGCTTCGAATTCGTTTGTTTCTAGAATTTTCGCAACCAAGAATAAACTGGAAGCTGTTCATCTTAAGCATACTCTGTTAGTCCAGTCGCCTAGAGCAAAGCTAAGCACTAAGGTGGGATGTTTAGGAGCTAAGTCACTCATAGCTGGAGTTGAGTTTCTAGCCAACCTGATTGTTCTAGATACCCAAGCTTTAGATGTCATTCTTGGCATGGATTGGTTATCCAAGCACAAAGTCGTGCTAGATTGTGGCCGAAGAACCGTAACAGTTGAGGATACCAAGGGAAACAAGGTGGAATTTCTAGCCACCTCAGTTCGTGATGGACATCTGTTAGTGAACAGCCCAAAGACCCTTTCTTTAGAAGGGGTACCAGCCGTCAGCGAATATCCAGATGTGTTTCCAGAAGAATTACCAGGAATGCCCCCGGACCGTGACATTGAGTTTGTCATTGACCTAGTGCCAGGGACAGCACCAATTTCAAAGAGACCCTATCGGATGCCAGCCGATGAATTGGTAGAGATGAAGAAGCAGATAGAAGAACTTCTTGAGAAAGGTTTCGTGAGACCTAGTGCGTCGCCATGGGGAGCGCTAGTGTTGTTTGTCAAGAAGAAAGATGGAAGCATGAGGATGTCTATTGATTACCGTTCCCTCAACGAAGTTACTATCAAGAACAAGTACCCACTACCCCGGATTGATGATTTGTTTGATCAGATGAAAGGAGCCGGAGTGTTCTCAAAGATCGACCTGCGATCAGGTTACCATCAGCTGAAGATTTGTCCTAAGGATATACCGAAGACTGCTTTCTCAACGCGGTATGGACATTATGAGTATCTAGTTATGTCCTTTGGTCTGACTAATGCCCCAGCATACTTCATGAACATGATAAATAAAGTATTCATGGAATATTTGGACAAGTTCATAGTCGTGTTCATTGATGATATTTTGGTTTACTCCAAGTCGGAGGAAGAACACGCCGAACATTTAAGGATAGTCTTGGAAAAACTCAGAGAACATCAGTTGTATGCCAAGTTCAGTAAGTGTGATTTTTGGAAGAAGGAAGTTGATTCCCTTGGTCATGTAATGACAGCCGACGGAGTAGCATTTGACCCCGGTAAAGTTAAAGCAGGGTTACATTGGGAGCAGCCCAAGACTGTAACTCAGATTTGCAGTTTCTTGGGAATGGCAGGCTATTATCGCCGTTTCATCGAAGGATTCTCATCGATTGTCAAGCCTCTTACGTAATTGTTGAAGGAGGAAAAGTTCACTTGGACCTCCGCCTGTGAAGAAAGTTTTCAAGAATTGAAGAAGCGTTTGACTTCTGCCCCGGTGCTAATTCTCCCAGATGTTCGCAATGATTTTGATATCTACTGTGATGGTTCGCGTCAAGGATTAGGATGCGTCCTGACGCAAGAAGGAAGAGTCGTCGCTTATGTGTCAAGGCAATTAAGACCTCACAAGGAGAATTACTCTACTCATGATTTGGAATTAGCTGTCGTAGTGCATGCTTTAAAGATTTGGTGTCATTACCTCATCGGTAATCGCTGTGAAGTCTACACAGATCATAAGAGCCTGAAGTACATCTTCACTTAGTCAGATTTGAACATGAGACAGAGAAGATGGTTAGAATTGATCAAGGATTATAATCTTGGAATCCACTACCATCCCAGAAAAGCCAATGTAGTTGCAGATGCCTTGAGTCGTAAGAGTTACTACAATGCTTTGGAAGTGGAAGAGTTTTGTTCAGAACTTCAAGACGAGTTTCAGAAGCTAAGGCTAGAAGTTGTATCTAAAGGATTTGTGGCCAGTTTAGAAGTACAGTCTACCCTAGAGAAGCAGATTCGTGAAGCGCAACCAAAGGATCCCGTGTTGTCAGACATCAAGCTCAAAAGGGCAGAAGGGAAATTCAAAGATTTTACCAAGGGTGATCAAGACATAATCTGGGTTAATGGTCGTATCAGTGTACCAGATATTCATGGGTTGAGGCAACTATTCTTAAAGGAAGCCCATGACTCAAAGTATTCGATTCACCCTGGAAGTACTATGATGTATCAGGATGTTAAGACTAAATTTTGGTGGCCAAATTTGAAGCGAGAAGTCGCAGAGTTCGTTGCCTTGTGCGACGTATGTTAGGAGGTAAGTGCAGAACATCAAAGACCAGTAGGTTTGTTGCAACCCTTGAGGATTCCAAAATGGAAGTGGGAAGAGATCGGAATGGATTTCATTACCGGTTTACCCAAGACCCAATCGGGTTATGATTCGATTTGGGTAATCGTTGATCGCTTGACCAAGGTTGCTCATTTCCTGCCAGTTAAAACCACTTACTCAGGAGATCGCCTTGTGGAATTGTACATGGCCGGAATTGTCAGTTTGCATGGTGTGCCCAAGAAGAAAGTGTCAGATCGAGGATCTCCTTCACCTCTCGTTTTTGCCAGAGTTTGCATGAAGCATTGGGTACTCATCTGAATTTCGATCGCGTATCATCCACGCATGCACGCAGGCGGTCAAAGTTAATCAGATATTGGAGGATATGCTGAGAGCTTGTGCTCTAGCTAATGCTACCTGTTGGGATAAAAGTTTACCATATGCGGAATTTTCGTACAACAACAGTTATCAAGCTAGTTTGCAAATGTCACCATTTGAAGCTTTGTATGGCCGTGCCTGCAGAACCCCGTTGAATTGGTCAGAAACAGCTAAATGTTTGGTATTCGGTCCAGACATCATTCAAGAAGCAAAAGAGCAAGTGGCCATGGTTAGAGTGAGATTGAAGATAGCTCAGTCCAGGCAGAAGAGCTATGCTGATAATCGTCGTCGTGATCTCAGCTTTGAACCCGAGGAATTTGTTTATCTTCGAGTTACTCCGCTCAGAGGTGTCAAAAGGTTTCATGCCAAAGGGAAGCTTGCCCCTAGGTATGTTGGTCCGTTCAAGATTTTGGAGCGCCGTGGAGAAGTTGTTTATTAGTTGGAGCTACCGCAGTCGCTAGCAGGAGTGCATGATCTCTTTCATGTTTCGTAGTTGAAAAAGTGTCTTCGTGTGCCAGAAGAGCAAGCCCCGCTAGAATCGATTGAGTTGAAGGAGGATCTCACCTACAAGGAGCAGTCAGTCAAGATTTTGGATGTCGTAGAACGCCACACAAGAAGCAAGACTGTTCGTTTTTGTAAGGTTCAGTGGAGCAACCACTCCGAAGGAGAAGCAACGTGGGAGCGTGAAGAAGAGATGAAAGCCGAGTTTCCCAGCCTTTTCCCTAGCTAGCTTGAATCTCGGGGTCGAGATTCCGTTAAGGGGGAGGCATCCCAATTTTCTGAGCTTGAAAAATATTTTAAATAGTTAGTGTAATACTCCGAAACGCGTTAGAGAGAAAACAAACATTAGTTAAAGGGGTTTTTCTGAAATTTCTTCAAAACCTAGGCCATGGGCTCTTAGCCCACAACACCAAGGCCCAAAAGGGAAGAAACCCTAAATATGCTACAGTACCATGACTTGCTACAGTGCGTCTGTCGTGCTACAGTAACCTCCCATGTTTCCCCTTGCTGCCATCCTCTCCAAAGCACTTCCTCCTGCTGTCTTGTGTGCGCCGGCCAAAAGCAAAAGAAAGGAAGAGAGGAGAAGAAGAGGGGAGGAGCGCCTCATGGGAAATTCAGCGGGCTCATGTGTCTCCAAGGGTAACAATCGTCGATTGTTGTTTTATGTTTGATCGTACAAGCAAAATTGATTAGAATCATTTGGATCAAAGTCAGTCTGCAATAGATCGAATCTGTCCAGTATGTTGCGCGGGCTGTTTCGACATCTTAGAGGCAGAATTATAAGTTTTGATCTCCTAGATATTTTTAGATAATGTTCTTAGCTTTCGGTGGCCGCCAAGAATACCTGATTCCGACGTACGGATCAAAAGTTATGATTTTTTAGTTTCTACTGTCCAGAATTCTAACGAGAATTAGCAGACACTGTAATTGTTAAAATTTGACCTAGTTCGAGCATGCTTCAGAAGTCTTGCCCATAATGACTTTTGTATGTGATCTCATTAGCTTTCAGTATTAATAAAGAACACCCCATTTGGATTTGTATAACAAAAGTTATGAACGTTTTAAGTTGACTATCCAGAACCCTGAAGAGAATGAATTGTCGAATTTCCTTTTAATATATGATCAAGTTAATGGCAAATTCAGGGCTTTCACCCAACTAGGTTATTGTAGGACTGGGTCTTCGCTTTTGATATTGATAAAGAAATCTAAGTTTGGTTTAGCCAATTAGAAGTTAAGGCATTTATCGTGCTGCTACCCAGATATTGTTGGTAGTTCTGACAGAAGTTGTTCATCGGTCTTTTGGAGTTAGGTACGTACAGAATTCGGGATTTCCACCAACTAAGTTGTTGTAGATAATCTGGTTACCTTTCAAACAAGCCTAAGTTTATATTTTTATGAATTTCAGAGCAAAAGTTATGTCAATTTTAGTATTGCTGCCCATTATGGTTTTCTCTTGGAATGTAGTTCAATTGGAGTAAAATTATGTAGTTAAACGTTTGGGTATTGGGGTATGTGTAGCAAGTAGTGTCTTGACTTCGTGGTTCTTATTGAGTAAACTAATGGTGTAGGAGGTGAGGCTCCGAGATTAGCGGCATCGTCGTTACCTCCTAACTCATCGCAACGCTAAAGGCAAGTACACCGACGTTTGTATGAATTGTGTATGTTGGATGCTTGATGTTCGTATTGTGTTTTCATTTGATACATGAGAAGTTCCGATGATTATGTTCCTTCCGTATGTGAAATTCATATGTTCGGTGATGGTTCTAGTCGTTGTTCATAAGTATATTGATAATCTTATCAAATGTGAATTGCGAATGCTTAAATGTTTGTGTTGTGATTTCTTATGTTACATGAGAAGGTTCAAAGTTTATATTCTTTCATTTGAGATATTCCCATACCTAGAGATGATGATATTCTTTACTCAATAATTAATTCATGCATCCATAATTCATGTTTCATCCACGGGAGTGGATTGTAAGTCCCACCATTCCAAAGTGGGCAGTTTTGGACATTGTCATGTCTCGTCCACGGGAGTGGATAGAAAGACCCATCAATTCCAGTATGGGCACGTAAGACCCATCAATTCCAGTATGGGCAGATTTGGACACCTGTATGAAATGTTCTTCATACGGGATTTGGATCCCCGCACTTTTGTTAAGGTGCGGGCTTAAGTGAACACCGACGAATGTATCACTAGCTATACCGGTATAAGCACGTGTGCAGTCCTTTCATTCATTAAATCCATTCATTTCATGCATTCAATTATTCATTCGTGGTATGTTCGGATTCTGGGTAGAGTTTGTCCTATTCATAATTGTTGTTTGTACTTGCTGAGTCTCGGACTCACTCTTGCTTTGTTTATTTGTTTTTTTTAGGTGATCGTTGATGATGTTCCTCTTGGGAGGGAGTAGACACGCACTACTCATTGACTTCACCTTACACCAGCTTCAATAAAAGAATTAGATTATGTACTTCCTTCAATAAATGATGGTCTGTAATAAATAAACTTAGATGTGGATGATAACTTTCTCTATGTTAAGATTGTTTAAATAACTGCTTATGTTCCCTAATCATTCGTTTGATATGATTATCTTAATGGATTCAGTAGACTTAAGTATTTGGAATTTGTGGCTGTTGTTGGATTCAGATTTAATACCTGCTTAGGTTCTAAAAGATGTTGATCTTTTTTATATTAGTTGATGAGTCTTGTACAAAACCTTTTGCGGTTTTGTTGTATGTTAGGTCTTTAGGTAGCATTTTGGCTTCCGAATAACCAGGGTATTACAGTTAGTAGGGAGAAAAGTCATTATTTGGATTTATTTGAATTTAATTCAAAAGCTTAATATTGGACTTTAGAATCAAAAACATTTAATGTGAATAATCCCAACATGAACAATAGTCAAAACTATTTTATTTGGGTTCTATGTGCTCAGATATATTTTCTAGATTTTTCTAGAATTGTTCTGAGTTCATTTGCTATTTTCTATTGCTTATTTGCATTTCCAGTATTTTCTAAAATAGAAAAGCTATTAAAAATCTCAGATTGGCTTCGGGCTGAATTCCCTTCCCTTCAGCCCACTTCTGTTCCTAGCCCAGCCCACGCCGCCGGCCCAACCCTCGAGCCGTAGCCCGCCTCTTCCCCACGCGCGCGTGCCGATCCCACACGTCAGCCGCACCCGCGCCGTTTGCGACGCGGACTCGCGCGAGCCGCAGCCACTTATAGGCGGGCCCCACCGAATCCCGTTCATCGTCTTCGAATCAGTTGGGGATTCGTTCGCCGCCGCCGCGTGCCGTTTTTGGGCGTTCGTGCCCTGGACTCTCCCGAGCCGCCGCCTATAAAGGGAGAGCGAGCCCTTGGCCTCCGCACCCCTCTCGCGGCCGCCTCTTCGTCCGCGCTGGACCCTAGCCGCCGCAGGAGCTCGAGGAAGCATCTGCGCCGCCGCCAACTCCGTTGAGCCCGTGCGCCACCGTCAGTGCCACTCGAGCTCCTCTCACCACCGTTGGCATCGCACGGAGCTACGCGACCTCGTGGTGACCTTCGTTTCGCCGGAGCGTCGCCGTAACCCCGATCCCGTCGAGCCCGAAGCTCCTACGAAACTCAACGCTCACCACCGGCCATCCCAGTCATCCCCGTGCACCCGTGAGCACCCCATCGTGATCGCCTGAGTTCCCTCTTCACGCCGGTACCACCCACCGCCGACGAGGAGCCGCCGTTCGCCGGAACCCTCGGTTCCCGAGCCTCCGCCGCCCTCGCCGTCGCCACGTCGCCGCCACCTCAGCGCCGTGTCAGTGCCCCCACCTATGTGTTGCGTGCGTGGAGCCGTGTCAGCAGGCACGTGTGCGCCCGCGTGGCACGGTCCACCGGTTCCAGATCTAATCGGCTCGGTAGACCTGGTCTACCGTGAGCCATCTCGCTGACATGTGGGTCCCACATGTCAGTGTTTTCTTTTCATTCTTTTAATTCCTGAAATTCCTGTGCTGACATCATGCTTGCGTAATAATCCGATTTTTATTTTAAGAAATAATTCGGAAATTCCAGTAAATCCAAAATTAGGGTTTTCTTATAGATTAAAACTTCCAGAGCCCATAACTTTTACATCTGAACTCCGATTGAGCCCATTCAAATTCCTAAATTTATCTAAATTCGAGATCTATTTATCTGAGATTTGTATTTAATTTTTGAAGTTTGTTTTGTCTCTGTTATTTATTTGTTTTGTTTATTTGTTTCGTTTGCGAGTAGACGTCGATACGTCGGGAAATTTTGAAGAAGAACAAGCACCTCAAGATCAAGACCTGTACCTAGACCTTTTCCAAGGCAAGTCATACCTTTGATCATATTGAACCCAGTTTTCAAATTACTTTGTTTCAAAGTATTGCATTTTACTTTAATTATCTATTTAAATGCTTTTGGGTATAGTTATTATCCAATCTGTTATGACCACCTTGGCTTTGTATGTCATAATCTCTTGTCACCCTAGATTGGTTTATTAGTTGGTAATATTATAGCACCAACGTGGGTTGGTTAGATACGAGTACAATTGCTTAGCCATGCTACGAGTCTCATATCTCATTTGAGTTGCAAATATTAAATTTGACTAAGTGACTATAGAACTTTGTGTAAAACTGTGTGCTATGTGTTATTACTTCGTGATAGCATGTGTTGTACTAAAACCAACTGGGTGGTAAAAAATTTGGACTGAGGCAAGTGGTGGATACTGTGTGATATGGTGGACTTTGTGAATGGGAATGATAATCTTTGTGACATTGTTAGAAAATGGAAGTCTTGCCTTGGTCAATTGAGGACTTAACTTTGTGCGCCATTGAACTGAGTCTTACTGTACGACCATTTGCCTGATGGGACGGGCCTAACATAGTAGGTTATGGAGTCTCGGCATTGATGTTCATGTGGATAGGTTAGGCTTCGTGACGTATGGAGGTGTGACTACAGTAGTTGCATCGCGGGGCGCCGCGCATCCCCGCCCGGTGTGTGTCGGACTGGCTTTCTATGTGGGTTGGTCTGGCGGTAAAGCACACTGGGAATGTCAATGTTTGAGACGAAGTTTCTGAACTTTTTGTTATGATTGGTGCTAGCTACACTAGTTGTATCGTGTGGGTAAAGTGTACAACCTCTGCAGAGTGTTAAATTAATCTATTCGAATAGCCACGTCCGCGGTCATGGACATGCTTTGGGATTTCACACGAGGGGTAGTTTTCATAAAATGTTTGGGATGGGAGCTATGTGATCTAGGTCATATGGCTATGTGAAATAATCTGTTTAGCTTTGTCTCTTTGTGAAAACAAATGTTAAATTAATATTGTCTATTTGTTTTGAATTATGCTTTTAATCTATTATCGTATTCCATTGCAAATATTGCTTTTATGCAAAAGAACAACAGAAGCCTTTTCTTTTGGAATAAGCCGCATTTATAAATTGCATTCTGTGGTATGATTTGCGAGTACGGTTGTGTACTCACGCTTGATGTAAAACTTGTGCCCAAACCTACAGAAGAAGAGGAGTCTACGCCTGCTTTCGAGGAGGAGTTTGTCGAAGGATGCTGATCGTTAAGGTCTGGATCCCAGTTGGTTGCCTGTGGTGAATTGATGGGATCTACGCTGAAGTTATTTATGTTCCGTTGCTATTTTATTCTCTGTTAGCCCTGCGTGGCTCAATAAGTGTAAACTCAGCCATAAGTTCAAAATCAGTATTTATTATTCAAATTAATCGTTTACTTTATTTATCGCTTATGTGGGTCGATATTCACCTATGTTGACACTGTGTGCACTAGCGTGATCCTGGACTAGTGTTGTCAGGACCCGGGATTAACATCCCAAAATCCTCTGTGCATATCTGAACTAGTCCCATGATCAGTAGCTAGTTCACACAGTAAACAAATATGATAACAAATTGATATCACAAATTTATTAATAATCAATAGAGTTTATTACAAAAGTGGCTTACAAGCCAACAATAAAGAACACAGCGGAAGACGAAGAAGTGGTAGAGTCCAGCAATTTGCCACAGGCAATCGACTAGGGTAGCGGCCTAGTCGTCGAGATCCACACTGGTAGCAAAGTCCTTCTCCTCTGAAATTTTATTTGCATAAAGCAAGTATGAGCACAACTTCCGTGCTCGCAAGTTACACCCGTCAAATAACAAAATGACATGCATACGTGGATGTAACAAAGGATGGCTTATTGGTTAAGTTGCATAAAGTACCATTTTCTTTAAATACTTGTACTAAGTTCAAAAGCAGATATTTTATAACTATAAATCATTTTATAAATTCTCAGCTTTATAGTCAGATAACATTCACACATGAATGGTGAACGATACCCTTCTATCACAAGGCTACCTACCCAATTCCCATTTGGATAAACCAGTTTGAAGAACTCTTTTTCAAACAAAAACCAAATTCTAACTTTGAGTGGGTTTGCCAGCATGTCCATGACCGTGGACACGGCTATTCGAATAGTTTACACTCTGCAGAGGTTGTACAGCTTTACCCACAAGAGATAATCAACTTTTAATGTCCGTCCGACACACTTCCGAAGGTGTGCGACTAAGTGATTATCACGAGGCCTTTACAATGCGTCATTCCAAAGTAGTCATGTCCGCTAAGGTTTCACTTCCTTTGGACTAACCATCCGCCAGAAGCCCCCTCTTGTGCCAAGTGGGAATACTGTCTAACCGACACCCACACACCAAAATGGCACAGCTAACAATGAAACGTTGCAAATTAGTTGGCCAGGTCCCGCCCACACAGGACATGTGGTAGTACGATAAGGCATAGCAAGATGCGGCTCGAAGATCGGTCCTTAATTGACTTGGGCGTCTTCCGAAATAAACCCTAGGCCTTAATCCTAACCAGATTAAACCCGTGCATAAACCTGCACCCACCAATCAGCCATTTCGCCCCAGTCCAAACCCATTTTTATTTTATTTTCCAAGCAATTCATTTCTACAAACCTTCTATGGTAAAACAATACCACAGATCCAATTTAAATCAAATTTGGAGGATTTTGCTAAAATTTCCCAAATACAAGATTTGATCTAAGCATTGGCTAAGCATATGATTAGCTCTAATATCGTTTTGCCTAATGGTGACAAGGTATTCACGCTCAACCTTCAAATTGGCTATACAAGGAAGATTGGAATAACTAGACAATTAAAACAGGGAATGAAAATAATTGTATAACATATGCATGCAGTAATAATTTAAAACAGAATATAAATAATTTGAAATAATGGGATCAATATGATCAAGGGTATAACTTGCCTTGCTTGATGAGGTGATGTTGTTTTCCTTAACATATCACCTGGTACTGAGGTGATGTTGTTTTCCTTAACAGGTCACCTAGTACTCATAAGTACTTTCTCTAGGTAGTCCAAGTGTACAATCACGATGATCATACAGTAAAAATTAATCCTCTTATGTGCTCTTCAAACGGCGTCGAAATCTGACTCTCCGAAGTCGTCGAAATCTAATCGCGAAATAAGCCAAATTCAAATAACAACTCAAATGAACTTCAAATTAAATAATTTTGGTTTGGTTGCCTATATCTCAATTTTATATGAATTTACAAATTTGAATGGGCTCAAACGGAGTTCGGATGCAAGAGATATGAGCTCTCGAAGATTGAAATTACATAAAATGATAGAATTAGGGTTTTTCTGAATTTTGGGAATTATTTTTGTAAAGGAAAAGGTTTTATTGTATCAGCATGACATCAGCAGGTGGAAATGGATTTTTAGCTGAGTTGTTTCTGAGAAGGAAAGTTGACTTATGACGTAAGCATGACATCAGCGACAGGATTTATATTTCGATTGAATTAATTTCCAATGGAAAAAAGAAGCAAAAAAGCCACGTGTGCGCCACGTGGGCGGACACATCAGCTCAGGGCTGAGTTGGCGACGTCGTGGCAGACACGTGGCAGTGCCACGTCAGCCGCAAACCAGCGGCGGCTTGGCTGCGATCTCGCCGGCGATAGGAGCTCCGCGGCGGTGTGGGTGGTGTCAAACGAGAGAGGATGCTTCGCCGAACCTGGTGCTCACCTCCAAAGTGCGGGGACGCGATGCGGTGGCCGGCGGCGAGGTTCGGCTCGTGGCGGTGTGGCGTTACGGTGAGGCTCCGGCGTTGAGGAGGTGCGGTGTCGGCGGAGATGCGGCGATGCTAAAACCGAGGTCCTCGTCGACGATGGGTCTTCACCGGCGCCGAAAACGAAGGTTTTTTAGCTTCGGTTGTGCGAGTAAGAGCTTGAAATTCGGGCGTTTAGGAGGGAGAGGAGATGAGGGACTTGGGGTTTTGGGATGAGTCAAGAATGGCGCACCCGGTGCTCTATTTATAGGGGCCGGGGGAGGGGCGGAGCGGCTTGTGGCGCACGAAGCTCCATGCGGACTCTTCGGCGGAAATCAAGAAATTAGAGCGAGAAAGGAAAGGAGAGAGGCGGGATCAGACGCGGTTTTGAATCCCGATTCAATTGCGCATGAATTCGCGGTGATTCCGGGTGATTTGCACTGGATTTGGAAGCTCCCGAGCACTGGATTTGGAAGCTCCCGAAGGCGTATCCACGGCGGCGGCGCTGCGCGTGAAGGGGAAGAAAGAACGGAGAAGAAGGAGACGTGGGCCCACTAGCGGTGGTGGCCGAAAAAGGAAATGGAGCGGGGCAAAGCAGTGGCCGCTCGATTTTAAATCGACAATCCAAAATGATTTGAACATTCGAGCCGTTCCGAACGAAAAACAAGATCGGGCCGTTAATCTTTGATCGGACAATCTAAACCAAAAGGGACGTTCGGACGTCTGAGAGATTCAACAAAATCTGACCATTCAAATCAGATCCGGCGATTAGCAAATGAAGGTGTGTTTAACATGCGAGCGTGCGGGATGAGCGTCGGCCGCTGGATCTTGATCCAACGGTTAAGATCACGCGGTGGAGATGGGAGGCGGCCGGGTGCGGGTGGGCCAAAACGGGTCGACACGCGCGTGAAAGAAGTGGGCCGAACGGAGGATTCGGCCCAAAGAGGGATTTGAGGTTTTAATTTGATTTTCCAATTTCAGAAAAGGAGTTAAATCAAAATAACTTCTAGAAAATAGTAATTTAAATCCAAAAATTCTGAGAAAATTCATAAAAATTCTCTAAGGCATTTTGGACTGAAATAAAATAATTCCAACTTATAATTGGCTTTTAATTTTGTAAATAAATTATTTTGGCTTTAAAATATTTAGGAAAAAGCTTTTAAAATATCAAAAAATTCTCAAAATTAAATAAGTTTTCATTTTTCAGGACAAACCAAATAAAACTTCAAGAACTTCAAATAAATTTCACTTTTGACTTTTAAAATTTTAAAAAAATTAGATGAGGCAATATAACTCTATCAAATTTTATAAAATCCAATAAAACAATAAATTTTATTTATTTTATTTTAGTAACAGTACTTTGGGATGTTACAAGTGCATTACACAAAGAGGGTCTAGAATCGTAATTTGGGTCCCGACAGGAAGTCACCCAAACTAACCCCGTGTGACGGTTCGTGAGGTAGTAGGTACTATACGAGTCAACATGGCTTCCATGAAGCAGTTTTGGTTTTCCTAGGCTTCTTTTCAGGAGTTTTCTAAGAAGCTTAGTACATCAGCCATGACTCCTAAAGGATCTGTTGTTCTTATAGGTGGCATTTGGCTGGTTCTGGTATGGTAGTAGCTTGAGGTTGATTAGGTGTTGACTCACTAGGATTCACTAGTGGGTTTTCTGTGGACTTATCTTGTGGCAAGAGCCCCAATCTCAATCCCAGTTTGCATTCTCCACCCCTTGGCCTTCCATCCTGCGGGGGAGGTGTCAAGAAATGGTTTGCATTAGTGGTTGTATTCATAACTTGTTATCTGTTGATGAGTTATCTTTTTTTCTTTTTCTTTTCCTTTTTTTTTGATGATTTCTCAAAATTTTCACTTCTTCAGCAATAGCTTGAGGTAAGGAAATGATTATCATGTTTATCTGACAGAGCCGGCCCTCAGGTGAGTTACGATTATCCACACACAGTAAACAAATAACACCAAGAAACAAAGAGATGCAAAAAGATCCAAATTCTACGCTATCTGAGTTTCATGCCCAGTCATGCTCGAGTACCCGTTCTCGAGACCACCCAAACCATGTGTTTGGGACAGCTCAGAGCTTGCCTCTAAGTGCGACCTACACTACCCTAGATCCACGTGCCCAGGTATGCTCGAGATCCTGTTCTCGAGACCGCCCAAACCACGTGTTTGGGATCGCTCAGGGCTCATTACTGAGTACGCCCAGGACTTCCCTCTTGGGTACGCCAGAGCTACACGCTCGGAGTGCCACGAACCACTCGTTCGGGAAAATTTAATCTGTGGAAAGGAGGTAAGTCACATTCTTTTACACTGTCAGCCTGTATTTTTTTCTTTAAGTATATTTGCTTTCTTTTAGAATGTTGACAGATGAATTTTTAGTTATACAGATGAGAAGGTAAGGAGGCCTATGGGTATGGTCTGTACTTATCCAGAGTTGGAAAAGTGAGTCCATGCCAGAATTCTATTCCATGCCTCTAGCCCAGGCATCAAAACTTAGGATCTTATATTGATATTCCCCTGCCTATAGTTGCAACTCATCCATCCTATGTTGAACTGCGAGATTGATCTACTGATGGAATAACATAGCATAATAGATCCTGATACAACACAATCTGACATACTTAGCATACAAGGTAGAGGAAGTAGTGAATACCACAAATGAAACTCTCAGCTAACACTAGTCTGCTCGCGACTCGATAGGGCCAAATGGTCGCTAACTACTCCTCCTCAGAGTCACTCTCCTCCTCATCTGCTAACCCCCGACTGGTGCTGGCTCCTCCAACTGGGTAACTACTACTAGGACCTCCAAAGTAGACACGAAGAACCTCATCTACTAGTGCAGAATCTCGAACAGGGTCTGTGTGTACACTACTACAGAAAACGTTATCACAGACGGTTCGGAACCGTCATCACAGACGGTTCGGCACCGTCTGTGTTTTTGTACGTCTGTGATAACAGGAGGTTATCACAGACGGTTAAACAACCGTCTGTGATAAGTCACAACACAGACGGTTCTAACGAACAACCGTCTGTAATATCCATATATCACAGACAGTTATATTTACCAACCGTCTGTAATATACACATATCACAGACGGTTCATTACTAGCACCGTCTATGATATCCATATATCACAGACGGTTCGTAAATATCGCCGTCTGTGATATATGGATATCAATCATGAACCGTCTGTGATATCCATCTATCACAGACGGCGATAGTTATGAACCGTCTGTGATAGCTCTTTCAGCATAACTAATTTAATTTTGATTTTCGGCTAGTATCAGGAATTGCTAGCCATGCCCTCTGAAAACAAGCATGCAGAAAATAGATACATTACAGATGAATCAATCGTTGACACTCAAAGTGATCATTTAACTCAAAATCAATTAGACATGAATATGTATCAAATATTGTCGCTAGAGTTACAATTGAATTACAACTATTCAAAGTGAATTACATTAATGAATCATTCAAGGTCATTCAGCGGTGTTGAAGTAGTGAAAATCTCCGTTGGCGCTAATGATATCCGTCATGATGAAGGTGCAGAGCTTCCCTCGAACATCCGAGATCTCTCTCTGAACGAGTGAATCCAAATCTATATTCAAGCCATGTAGCTAGCAAGAGTAAAGTAGTAAGCATATATATTTAAATTTATAATTAGGAAATAATTATTGCGAGATTGACCAACCTCGGGATCCTTCAACTTAGCACTCATGAGAATCTGCATATGATGGCAAACGTAGAATGCACATTCTTACATTTTTTTGTCAACGGCACTGCAAAAATAGAATTACATATATAGGTATAGTCAGTTCGAGACGCATTATTACGAAGTATGATATAGAATTATTGTGTTGTAGCACGTACTGGAAATCGCATCCTGTGATTAAATGTGGCATTCGTTCCCTTGTATAGCCCTCCCTCGGCAATATAGGAGATGAACGACCTACATGTTTCCAAAAAGTTAACCTCGAACATTTCAAACGAAGGAAGAGTACAATAGAGTTATGTATGGAGGAAATAAGCACACCTGTCGAGTACTCCTTGCACAAGGGTGAAGTCGTGGTTTTTTTTATTAGGGAATCAAGGTATAGTACCTGGTTCCTCTTTGGTATAATGACTAAAAGGATCCAGTGGTGCCTACTCATGTATGTCGCTTGAGTCATTAAACCTATGTTCGTGCTGCGTATAAAGTACAAATGAAATTTGTATAGCAAGTAGTGAAGCACTTACTTATGGTTGTAGGGCACCATTATGTAGTCCTTGTCGTTTTGAGCAAGCAATCATGTCGTTATGTATTTCTCGACGTAGGATGCGTCTGCCAAGATGGTTTGCTCAGAGACCACGTGTGGATCGAGGAAACCCACCGGTTCTTTCAATCGCCGGGCATTTTTAATCATGTATCTATACATAAGCAATGAGTTGTTATATTCGGCATTACGTGAATGTAGAACTTGATTGTACACACTTACAGTGTGCAGCATCGTAGAAGTGAGGCATCGAGGGCTTTGAGGTTGAATAGGTCGAATAAGTCGTCGAAGCCCACGACGAAAGGGGCCGGCTCATGGAGGAAATAGTCCTCCTTGTATCTGACGGTGATTCCATCAGTGCACCCTTTCTCTTTGGTCTTGTGCAAGTACCAGGTATGCAAACTCTGACAACCTAATCCAGTAGCGGCCAATCTCGTGGTGGTCGCCAACGGACTTCCGAAAGAGTATTTCTTAGGGTTAGGAGGCGGAAGCGCCTTAATGTTCTTCGATTTCGATTTGTCCTGAACGACTTGCCCACTACGCGTCCTCCTGTGAGACGACTCGGGAACCGATACGGCGGCACGCTTTTTTTGTTCGTTCGGTGTCTTCTCCACGGGAACCGATGAGGCGGGCTTCTGAAGCGAAGGTTGAGGTGTAGTCATGGAGGGTCCTGTTGGAGAGGCATGGTCGTGTCAAGATGGTTGGGGTGGAGTCATCGAAGGTTGAGGCAGCACTACAGGTTCCAGGGCGATGTCCTTCTTGGGCCACTGGATAAAACTGTACACGGCATCCCCTAGTGTTCTGATGTCGTCGTTCGCGAATCTCCAGGGGGACGGCCCTAAAATTGTCATGTACCATGTTGTAACATCCCAATTTTGGACTTGTGTTTCAAATGTAAGAAAAGGGGTAGAAATTAAAACTTTTTCTTACATCATGTAATTCATGTATGTACTAAACAGTTCATGTACAAGAATTATGGAAATACAAAGTCACAGGTCTCTGGATCCAAATCTTGATCCTTCAAAAACAATCTTGTCAAATCTGTTGATCATCTCCTGGAAATATTTTTCCTAAGTTTTTGGGATGGTATGTGACCCCTCTGAAAAATCTCACAATTTTTAGAAATTATTTGAATATTTTTAGGGGGCAGTCAAACCCTAAAACAGAACCTTACATAATTTTTGTAGAAAAATGCACTACATAAAAACCTCTGAAAATTGTACAAAAGGTTAATGTCTGGGTTAGCAAGCTCCAGTAAAAATTTCATAAATTTTGGAGTTGTTTTGCTATCTCAAATAAATCCTAAAAGGTCTCAGCTTAAATTAAAACCTAACTCGGTGCAATCGTTCCTCGGAGTGCGGACGGTCTGCTTGAACCATTTGACTTGACTCAGTCAACTAACTGCACCAGGCCCCTTTCTAGCGCGCGGTTGACATCATCCGTTGGATCTTAATCAAACGGTCCCGGGTGATTGATGCTTTCGGGCCGCCGCGAAGTCCTCGTCGATCAGAGCCGTTGGATTAAGATTCAACCGTCCTGATTCTTTGGGCTGATCGGGTCATGCGAATGTCCCAATTGATCTCAGCCGTTCGTTCTTGATCGGATCGCCCTGTTTGTCTTGAGTGTTAGAAACCCTCAGCTGGCGCCATTTAATCGTAGCCGTCCATTTCGAATCCAACGGTCACGGCGTCTCCTTCTATTCTTCTTCCTCCTTTGGTTCTCCGTGCGGCGCATGTGAGCAATGGCAGGAAGAGAGAGAGAGGGCGGCTTCGCTTTGTCACTTCGAGCTCGCTCTCGTCAACATCTCTCTGTGGGGCATTAAATGCGCCCCAGGCTTTCGGCTCTCCCGTCCCGACTCTCACTTGCACCCATCATTTCTTGGTCCATGACCGTAGCATGAGCCGAGCCCACCATGGACTCTTGTTCTTGCTCAAAACCCTAATCCTCCCTCTTTAAATAGCCCCCTTAGCCCCTCCTGGTGTTCCTTTACACCACCCCTAGCCTCTTCTTTATTTTCGGAGCGTATCACCACTGAAATTCTCAAACCACCATTGGAGGCCGTGGAGCTCCATTGTGAACTTGGGTGCTCCAGTGGTTCATCTTCAATCTTTCTTGTACCCTTTTGAGCTCCTAAACTTCATTTGCATTTCCCCTAACTTAATTTTGGGTTGCATTCACAGGAATCACTCAATTTTAAGTTTGGAGATTTTCGGCCGATTTCACCCCCTTTCTTCTCCAACTCCGGTAAGTGGTTCTTTTGCATTTACTTACTCATGGAGCTTAGGAACCACAATGTAGCTATTTTGATCACCCATCGGTGTTCATTTTGCTCAGGTTGTCATTTTCTTATCATCTTCCTCGGCTCCGGTGAACTCTATCGTGTCCAAGCCTTCTCCGCCATCTTTGAAACTCCTCCCGCTAAGGTAGCTTCTATTTAGTCCCTAGAAGTGATGGCACTCGCTTGGACCGCAATGAGCTTTTGTCGTTCGCGTTTTGCCGAAAAAGCCTCCATCTGGGTTTTCCGGCTCGCTGGTATTCTAGACCTCCACCGCCGGCAAGGTCATCACCATTAGGTCCGCATCGCTATTGCGAGTCCATTTTGGTATTTTGTGGGCGCCGCCGCGGCCGGAGTCGCCGGCGACAAGCCGAGGAATCCACTCGGTTTTTGTCAGCTGGGAGCGCCCGTTTTCGTAAGATTATTAGGACACGTTTAATGCCTGATTATTGTTAATCATTGGGTGCATTAATCATGTCTTAATCGTGCCCGATGTGCCTCTTGCAGTGGGCCCAGCCCCTTAAATCACCACGCTGGCGTGTTTCAGCGCTTTTCGGACATCATTAATGTCTAATCATTGATTAGTTAAGTGTCGGTATTAATGGTTGTCGGGAATAACCTCTTGGGTCGCTGCCATGTGGGCCCGTATGTTCAAAGCTAAAATCCAGAAATCATTAGTGCTAATTTTTGGTCCTTTTATTGCTAATCATTGTTAGCAATAAATATGTCCTAAGCCGCCACCCTGTGTCACTGCCAGGTGGGCCCTTTAATAACTTAAAACACATCCGTGCAAATCGTTAAGGCACATTAAATCCCTAATCATTAGTTCAGTAGTTAATGATCTCGCCCTAAAAGTCCCCTCGATCGACATGTGGACCCGTGCGCGTGCGTAGAGTAAACCTTCGCGTATGTGACTCACAGTCACTGACATGCGGCCCCACGTGTCAGCGCTTCAATTTGAACTTCGATCTAAGTCCGCCGTCCATTTTGCGATCTGCGGTCGGATCAAATGGGCGTTCGGGTCACCCGAACTCCCCATCCACGTGGGCCGTCCGTTCTCAGATCTGCGGCTGAGATCGATGTTTCGTTCGCGAGGTCCGAACAGCCCCCGCTCGTGGCCTTCCGATCTCAAATCGACGGTCGAGATGAATTGGGCCGCTCGGGTCGCCTTCGCGCGCCCCCTTCACCTCGGCCGTTTGATTCCAAATCAAGGGCCCATAGTTGTCCACATCGATTCCCTTGTGATAAGTGTTGTTTTATTTCGGTAAATAGTTATTTGTCAACTGAAAAATTGTGTAAAAACTTTAGAAATTCATAACAAATTCATTTAAACCCTTTTTAATTGTTCCCAACTGTAATAAATTTGTTTGACACTAAAGTTTTATTTAAAAATGCTTTTAACCTTGTTTCTGTAATGAAAATTCCTGTAAGCGCAAGAAACTTAATTTCTACTGTTTTTGGTTTTTTCCTGAAATTAAATGAAATCTTATAAAATGCATATCTTGCTCTGTATATATCCAAAATGGGTGTTTTCAACGTTGACAAATTTGATTTTAACCAAACTTTAATATAAAAAATGATTGTAGGCCCAGGATAGCACCAGAAGCATTATTTAATAACTTTGACCCTATTTTCAGCTTTTAGAAGAATCAGAAATCTTATAAAAGACACAAGTAATTCCAGTAACTCCAAGTTGTGCAAACTCAATTTTGTTAAATTCCTCTGTTAGCAAACTTTAATATGAAATAGGTTTTGATCATGATTATAATTCTGTAAAGTAACTTGTGTTAGGTTTACAACTTAGAAAAATCATAAGTAAATCATTATAACTCCAAATTTAATAAACTCAACTTTGCTGACCTTAGGATGGTATTTCCTCCATGCTATAAAAATTTCAGACTTTAGATCATTTTGGAATTTTATGCTATGAACAGTAACAGATAGGAATTAAAATTGAATTATTAGGCTGACAGAAATGGTTTTAGCTATAACTTTTTCATATTAAATCCTAATGACTTGTTTCTTATTCCTAAAATTGTCTAAAATCAATCCCTAGCTGCTGTATAAATTTCATTAAATTTGGATGTCTTTTGTTGTTGAACTTTATTTGGTGTTTTTCGTTCTTATTTGTTTTATCGCCTTTTCGCGGTAGGTTCCGAAGAAAATTGTTGATTTCGTGAGCGAATCTCTGCAGCAAGAAAGTGATCTACAGCAAGGCAAGTAGTGTAACATCATTTGATCATATTGCCCCTATTACTTTTAAAGTCTAATATCTTGTTTGCAAAATCTAAGTATGCATGCTTCTTTGTGTCAAAGTTAATTTCTTTGTGTCGATTAAGAGGTAGCTAGTCCTATTGCATCGTTGCCCTGAAATTATTCATCCCCGCCACTACCCTAGGTTATTATACTCACTGGTGAATTAGAGCCCGGTGGATGATTTATAGTCTTTTATTGTCTTTGTGATATGATGCTTAGCAATGCTTAGCTACCGGTAGAATTGGGCGGTTATCGACTTAGTCGATAACCTTGATCACACAAACTTATTATGACTTCATGATTTCAGCCTTGGTGCTATATTTAATTGTAAAAACTAAAAATGAAAGCAAAATGATTTGGACTTGGGCACAATGGTAAGATGGTGTGAGTTTGGGTGTGAATGGAATGGTGCCCAGGTCAATTAAGGACCGAACATCTTGTGAGTATCTGTTATCCAGGAAATTTGTGCGTGCTAACCACATTAGAGGGAAATGGGACCTCTCTTGACTAATTACTTTGGGGGTGTTAATTAATGAGTCGCGTGGTGGGTTGCATATTTAACTATATGCAACATGGACATGTTTGTGGGAGGGGAGCACCCGCTTCGGTCGGTGTATCCTACTCCACGTATGAGTCCTTGTGATCCATATTTCGTCGGCAGATCACTAAGGGTTAACCCCCAAACGTGCGGCTCTTGATTAGCATTTTCCATTGGAAATGTCTCGTAGGACTTAGCCGTGCTGGCATACCAAAGGAAGTGTGCTTAATAGCTTGGCAAAAAGGCAGTCTGAAGTGTGGGTACATTGGTACACCCCTGCAGGGTTTACAAACTATTTGAATAGCCTCGTCCTAGGTTGTGGACACGCTTGGGTAAGCTTTTAAAGAGTTAGACTACAATCTTCTTAATTAAAACTTGACATGGGTGGTACGAATGGGTAATTCGTGCTATTGTTGTGATGGCTATTGGGTTAGTCATCTCCAGGTTGTTGTTGTTACTTATTGTATCTATGTTATTTGTGCAAATGAAATTCAGATTGTTAAAACAGCTTTCAATCTATTATCTATTGCAAATAAAACTTGCTTTATGCTGAAAATTAACCTTGAGCCTTCTCCTTTGATTAAAGCCTGCATGTAGTAGTAACTAGGTTTGTTACCCGTAAGTCTTGCGAGTACGTTTTTATACTCATTTGCTTTTCTTAATTGTTGCAGAGGAAGAATATTGATCCCCAAGGGATCAACTTTGGTGAGTTTTGTCACGGTAGGGACGACTAGCTTGGTGGCCCGGTCGGTTGCCCTGTGGTTATGTGGCTAACCGGTTGGCTTTTGTCTTAACCATCTTATGGCACTTTTGCTTCCGCTGTTAATGATACTTGTTGTTATTTGGCCAGTTGGCCCTTTGTTGTAATAACTTTATATTATGTATGTCTTTTGCTAGACCTGTTATATTGCGATGTATGGATTTGATGCATGATTTTGTAACGGGGTGTGTATGCTGCATTTCTGGGAAGTATACATATCTCGAGGCTTGGTTTATTTCTTTTGTGATGCTAGGGTCAATGGAAGGCTAAGCATTACAAGTCAAATAAATCGGGGTCTCACAAAGTTGGTATCAGAGTCATACTGACCGTAGAAACCCCTAGCTCGGTCGTCTTTAGGATATTTGGAAAACTTATTTTCAAGTGTCAAATGGTTTATGAAAATTGAAGTAGAGTTTCAGATTTTGAAAATTGAAGTAGCTTGCTCATCTCACCTTATTCTTGATTGAATTTGGAAAATTATTTTCCCGCTCATCTTCTTTTCAAAAGATAGTTGTTTATCGGTTAAATTGGTTTTGGGAAAACCATGAGAGTTTTAATTTGAAGTGTTGGCTGTTTTGGAGTAAAGATTAGGAGCTCCTGAAGATGAAGATTTCGACTACACACTTGATGGGGAAAATCTGGACAGCAAGTTTAAGATTCTGGACAGCTAGCTATTAATAGTGTATAGTGCTGAAAATGAGAGATAAATTCAACTAAACTTGTGGGGATAAAAGTGTAAGAAGTGATATGAGTTAGCTAAGTGTCTAACCTTCCTTTAGGTGACCTTACCTTGCTTTTTAGCTGGGTTGAACCAAGGGTTATATTCTGAAATTGCCTTCCTAAAACTGATTGCTCGTTCTTCCATACGAGTTAGTTATACTAGGGAGTTGATTTTGTAAATTAAGATCTTGCGTTGATTTTATGCTGGTTTTTGAGCTTCTGGAGTTCATTTGGTAGAGATGTTAATGGTTTTTCCTTGCCTTCAGTTTCGGGCTTGTCCCTTGTCCATATTAGTATCTATCCCCACCCCAACTTTCAGCAGAATTCTCTAGTCCTTGGCTCCTCTCTCGCTTTCTTTAGCTACTAGTCTTCGGATTCTTGCTAACCCATCTCTTCGTAGCAGGATGTCTGGACAGACCAGCAGTGGTCTAGGTCAGCAAGTTGGCTGGGAGGGAGATCTCCCTGACTCCAACTGTCCGGACGAGACTCGCAAGCGCCTCCACTCTGGCAAATGTGACGGATTTTGGTCCCATTGCCCCGAGGAGAGGCGGTTACCCCCTTTCTGCTTTGGCGGTGGTGAGGAGAGCCATGCCGCCGAAGGTTACAAACTAGGGAAAGTCAAGGTCTGCCAGCGTTGTGGTGAGGAAGGACACTTCAGCAACGAGTGCACTACAACTTGCCCAAATTGCAATGACAACCACTTGCCCGGGAATTGTCCGACTGCCAAAGTCACTTGTTTCCTTTGCGAGGGAAGCGATCACTATCCCAAAGAGTGTAGTTTGAACAGGGTAATCTCCAAGTCGTTAGAACTACAACGACTGCTTCTTTGGTCATCTGTAAGCACTGCAACCGCCGATGCCTCCAAACCAGAGAAGTTCCTGGATGATTTGTCTGAGGAGCTGCGGGGCAAATTACCAGTCTATACCTTCCCTAACTTTCAAATTGTGGTCGAAAATCCCATTGTTCCTGGGGCCAGAAAGAGGAAGCTAAAGGACCATCGCAAGCGTCAATAGATAGCTGATGTCACTTGTTTCTTCTGCAACAACAAGGGTCACTATGTGCATGGTTGTCCTAAGGAGGTTGCAGCAACCCCTCACCCTCCGCAGGCCATACCCCAATCGTGTGCCCCTGCAAGTCAGCGTGGAAGCCCCCACAATTTGGTCGTGGTCACATGCTTCTATTGCCACAAGAAGGGGCACTACACCAATGCGTGCCCTGTGAAGAATCAGGATCAGAAGGCTGCTCGTGGTCAAGTCAACTCCCTCTCCGCCAAGGAAGCACAGGAGAGTGCCTGATGTCATGTTAGGTACGCTTCTTGCCAACTCTCGCCTTGCTACTATTTCAAATCAGGAGCATCAGCCCACGCCCAAAGTGACACGTTTTCTACCAGTCAAAACCAAGATTCGTACTGGTCACTTGGCTAAGCTGTACGTCTCAAGAATCGTAAGCTTGCAAGGCACCGATGGTGCTCTGTGCCCATGTTCAGACTACCCCTCTTTCATTTCCGAGTGAGCCAAATCTCGGGACGAGATTTTTGTAAGGGGGGAGGTTTGTAACATCCCAATTTTGGAATTATGTTTCAAATGTAAGAAAAGGGGTAGAAATTAAAACTTTTTCTTACATCATGTAATTCCTGTATGTACTAAACAGTTCATGTACAAGAATTATGGAATTACAAAGTCACAGGTCTCTGGATCCAAATCTTGATCCTTCAAAAACAATCTTCTCAAATCTGTTGATCATCTCCTAGAAATATTTTTCCTAAGTTTTTGGGATGGTATGTGACCCCTCTGAAAAATCTCACAATTTTTAGAAATTGTTTGAATATTTTTAGGGGCAGTCAAACCTGTTTGACCCTCAGTCAAACCCTCAAACAGAACCTTACAGAATTTTTGGAGAAAAATAAACTACATAAAAACCTCTGAAAATTTTACACAAGGTTAATGTCTGGGTTAGCAAGCTCTAGTAAAAATTTCATAAATTTTGGAGTTGTTTTGCTATCTCAAATAAATCCTAAAAGGTCTCAGCTTAAATTAAAACCCTAACCTGGTGCACTGTTCCTTGGGTGCGGACCAGTCTCGGGCTCGAGCCATTTGACTTGACTCAGTCAACTAACTGCACCGGGCCCCTTTCTAGCGCGCGGTTGACATCATCCGTTGGATCTTAATCAAACGGTCCCGGGTGATTGTTGCTTTCGGGCCGCCGCGAAGTCCTCGTCGATCAGAGCCGTTGGATTAAGATCCAACCGTCCTGATTCTTTGGGCTGATCGGGTCATGCGAATGTCTCAATTGATCTCAGCCGTTCGTTCTTGATCGGACCGCCCTGTTTGTCTTGAGTGTTAGAAACCCTCAGCTGGCGCCATTTAATTGTAGCCGTCCATTTCGAATCCAACGGTCACGGCGTCTCCTTCTATTCTTCTTCCTCCTCTGGTTCTCCGTGCGGCGCATGCGAGCAATGGCAGGAAGAGAGAGAGAGGGCGGCTTCGCTTTGTCACTTCGAGCTCGCTCTCGTCAACATCTCTCTGTGGGGCATTAAATGCGCCTGGGCTTTCGCTCTCTGTCCCGAGTCTCACTTGCCCCCATCATTTCTTGGTCCATGACCGTAGCATGAGCCGAGCCCACCATGGACTCTTGTTCTTGCTCAAAACCCTAATCCTCCCTCTTTAAATAGCCCCCTTAGCCCATCCTGGTGTTCCTTTACACCACCCCTAGCCTCTTCTTTATTTTCAGAGCTTATCACCACTGAAATTCTCAAACCACCATTGGAGGCCGTGGAGCTCCATTGTGAACTTGGGTGCTCCAGTGGTTCATCTTCGATCTTTCTTGTACCCTTTTGAGCTCCTCAACTTCCTTTGCATTTCCCCTAACTTAATTTTGGGTTGCATTCACAGGAATCACTCAATTTTAAGTTTGGACATTTTCGGCCGATTTCACCCCCTTTCTTCTCCAACTCCGGTAAGTGGTTCTTTTTGCAATTACTTACTCATGGAGCTTCTGGGAACCACAATGTAGCTATTTTGATCACCCATCGGTGTTCATTTTGCTCAGGTTGTCATTTTCTTATCATCTTCCTCGGCTCCGGTGAACTCTATCGTGTCCAAGCCTTCTCCGGCCATCTTTCAAACTCCTCCCGCTTAAGGTAGCTTCTATTTAGTCCCTAGAAGTGATGGCACTCGCTTTCTTGGATCCGCGTGAGCTTTTGTTTTTTTCGCGTTTTGCCAAAAAGCCTCCATCCGGTTTTCCGCTCGCGGCGTTCTAGACCTCCACCGCCGGCGAGGTCATCACCATTAGGTCCGCATCGCTATTGCGAGTCCATTTTGGTATTTTGTGGGCGCCGCCGCAGCGGAGTCGCCGGCGACAAGCCGAGGAATCCACTCGGTTTTTGTCAGTTGGGAGCGCCCGTTTTCGTCAGATTATTAGGACACGTTTAATGCCTGATTATTGTTAATCATTGGGTGCATTAATCATGTCTTAATCGTGCCCGATGTGACTATGGCAGTGGGCCCAGCCCCTTAAATCACCCACCGGCGTGTTTCAGCGCTTTTCGGACATCATTAATGTCTAGTCATTGATTAGTTAAGTGTCGGTATTAATGGCTGTCGGGAATAACCTCTTGGGTCGTTGCCATGTGGGCCCATATGTTCAAAGCTGAAATCCAGAAATCATTAGTGCTAATTTTTGGGTCCTTTTATTGCTAATCATTGTTAGCAATAAATATGTCCTAAGCCGCCACCCTGTGTCACTGCTAGGTGGACCCTTTAATCACTTAAAACCCATCCGTGCAAATCGTTAAGGCACATTAAATCCCTAATCATTAGTTCAGTAGTTAATGATCTATCCTAAAAAGTCCCCTCCAGTCGCTGACATGTGGACCCCGTGCACTGTGCACGTGGAGTAAACCTTCGCGTATGTGACTCACAGTCACTGACATGCGGCCCCACGTGTCAGCGCTTCAATTTGAACTTCGATCTAAGTCTGCCGTCCATTTTGCGATCTGCAGTCCAGATCAAATGGATCGTTCGGGTCACCCGAACTCCCCATCCACGTGGGCCGTCCGTTCTCAGATCTGCGACTGAGATCGATGTTTCGTTCGCGAGGTCCGAACAGCCCCCGCTCGTGGCCTTCCGATCTCAAATCGACGGTCGAGATGAATTGGCCGCTCGGGTCGCCTTCGCGCGCCCCCTTCACCTCGGCCGTTTGATTCCAAATCAAGGGCCCATAGTTGTCCACGTCGATTCCCTTCTGATAAGTGTTGTTTTATTTCGGTAAATAGTTATTTGTCAACTGAAAAATTGTGTAAAAACTTTAGAAATTCATAACAAATTCATTTAAACCCTTTTTAATTTTTCCCAACTGTAATAAATTTGTTTGACACTAAAGTTTTATTTAAAAATGCTTTTAACCTTGTTTCTGTAATGAAAATTCATGTAAGCGCAAGAAACTTAATTTCTGCTTTTTTTGGTTTTTTCCAGAAATTAAATGAGATCTTATAAAATGCATATCTTTCTCTGTATATATCCAAAATGGGTGTTTTCAACGTTGACAAATTTGTTTTTAACCAAACTTTAATAGAAAAATGATTGTAGGCCCAGGATAGCACGAGAAGCATTATTTAATAACTTTGACCCTATTTTCAGCTTTTAGAAGAATCTTGTAAATCTTATAAAAGACACAAGTAATTCTCCGTAACTCCAAGTTGTGCAAACTCAATTTTGTTAAATTCCTCTGTTAGCAAACTTTAATATGAAATAGGTTTTGATCATGATTATAATTCTGTAAAGTAACTTGTGTTAGGTTTACAACTTAGAAAAATCATAAGTAAATCATTATAACTCCAAATTTAATAAACTCAACTTTGCTGACCTTAGGATGGTATTTCCTCCATGCTATGAAAATTTCAGACTTTAGATAATTCTGGAAATTTATGCTATGAACAGTAACAGATAGGAATTAAAATTGAATTATTAGGCTGACAGAAATGGTTTTAGCTATAACTTTTTCATATTAAATCCTAATGACTTGTTTCTTATTCCTAAAATTGTATAAAATCAATCCCTAGCTGCTGTATAAATTTCATTAAATTTGGATGTCTTTTGCTGTTGAACTTTATTTGGGGTTTTTCGTTCTTATTTGTTTTATCGCCTTTTCGCGTTAGGTTCCGAAGAAAATTGTTGATTTCGTGAGCGAACCTCTGCAGCAAGAAAGTGATCTACAGCAAGGCAAGTAGTGTAACATCATTTGATCATATTGCCCCTATTACTTTTAAAGTCTAATATCTTGTTTGCAAAATCTAAGTATGCATGCTTCTTTGTGTCAAAGTTAATTTCTTTGTGTCGATTAAGAGGTAGCTAGTCCTATTGCATCGTTGCCCTGAAATTATTCATCCCCGCCACTACCCTAGGTTATTATCCTCACTGGTGAATTAGAGCCCGGTGGATGATTTATAGTCTTTTATTGTCTTTGCGATATGATGCTTAGCAATGCTTAGTTACCGGTAGAATTAGGCGTTATCGACTTAGTCGTTAACCTTGATCACACAAACTTATTATGACTTCATGATTTCAGCCTTGGTGCTATATTTAATTGTAAAAACTAAAAATAAAAGCAAAATGATTTGGACTTGGGCACAATGGTAAGATGGTGTGAGTTTGGGTGTGAATGGAATGGTGCCCAGGTCAATTAAGGACCGAACATCTTGTGAGTATCTGTTATCCAGGAAATTTGTGCGTGCCAACCACATTAGAGGGAAATGGGACCTCTCTTGACTAAGTAATTTGGGGGTGTTAATTAATGAGTCGCGTGGTGGGTTGCATATTTAACTATATGCAACATGGACATGTTTGTGGGGAGCGGAGCACCCGCTTCGGCCGGTGTATCCTACTCCACGTATGGGTCCTTGTGATCCATATTTCGTTGGCAGATCACTAAGGGTTAACCCCCATACGTGCGGCTCTTGATTAGCATTTTCCATTGGAAATGTCTCGTAGGACTTAGCCGTGCCGGCATACCAAAGGAAGTGTGCTTAATAGCTTGGCAAAAAGGCGGTCTGAAGTGTGGGTACATGTGAGGACCCCAGTTTATTTGGCTTGTAATGCTTAATCAACCACTCGGTCCTAGCATCACAAATCAAATAAACTAAGCCTCGAGACATGCATACTTCCCAGAACTGCAGTATGCACACCTCATCACAAAATTATGCATCAACTCCATTCTAAACATAGAGTCCAAACATCACAATACTAAACAGTAAACAACAGTAGAGTTATTACAATAGAGGCCGACCGGCCAAATTACAACAGATAACTAAATAAACAGCGGAAGCAAAAGTGCCATAAGATGGCTATAAACAAAAGCCAATCAGTGTTCACCTGCCTCCTCTGCAACAAAAATATTAAGCAAAGCATATGAGTACAAAAATTGTTTTTGTACTCGCAAGACTGACGTGTGGACTCGCAGACCTATGCATAACTACATGCAGGCTTATTTGAGTGGGACTGTATGGCTCATTTTAGCACAAAGCAATCTTTATTTGCAATAATGTAATACATTTAAAAGCAAGTTGATAATTCATTTTTAATGTTGAAATAACAGTGAAATAAAGATAGATACAAGTAACCACACAGTGACTATCCCAATAGTCACCACAACATAGCACGAATCACTCGATTCGTACCACCCGTCAAGTTTTAGTTAAAAGGTTGTAGTCTAACTCTTGAAAAGCTTACCCAAGCGTGTCCATAACCTAGGGCGAGGCTATTCGAATAGTTTTAACCTGCAGGTGTACCATCAGTACCCACACTTGAGACCGCCTTTAAGCCCAAGCACACTTCGAAGGTATCTTGTACAACTAAGTCCTACGAGACACTTTCCAATATTGTGTATTAACTACGAGCGCTCGTATGGATAAAAATCCATACGCTTACATGGTAAAGCCGAAAAGACAACTACCCACTCAGGATAAAGCTTTTCGGACAACTACCATGCTCCCAACACCATCCCTCCTGCGACCTCCTGCGACCCGGAGCCAATACACGCCAAAGTACTAAGTCAAGAGAGGTCCCATATACTCTAGTGTGGTTAGCACGCAAAAATGCCTGGATAACAGGTACTCACAAGATGTTCGGTCCTTAATTGACCCGGGCACCATTCCAGTCACACCCAACAGATCACACCAACTTACCATTGTGCCCAAGTCCAAATCATTTTATTTTTAGTTTTTAGTTTTAACAATTAAACATAGCAAAAATGCTGAAACAAAAGTTATAATAATTTTGTGTGATCAAGGTTACCGACTAAGTCGATAACCGCCTATTTCTACCGATACTAAGCATGTCTAAGCAGTTGAAATTGTATCTACTAAGTGACAAGAGATCATCCAACGATCTCTAATCACAGCAATAACCTAGGCTCAAGTAGTAGAGAAATGTCATTTACCTGCAGATTATGCAACTAAAGGGCCCACTAACCATATTTTAACACAAAATAGTAATGCATACATACAAGTTGCAAACAAAATATTAGTTTGAATATAAAGGGATTAACATGATCAAACTGCTTGCACAGTTCTTCTTTGCTCAATATGTTGCCGAGGCTCACTCGATAATACCAGAATCGTCGCAATCTATCGATCAAGCAAAACGAGCAAATAAGAACAAATAACACCGACAATAACCAAACTTCAAATTAATCCAAAGAGCACAAATTTCACACAGCAGCTATAGCATGATATAACAAAATTTTAGAAACAGAGAACATTATTTTTGGAGTTATGAAGAATTTTCTAGGAATTTTCTAAGTTAACAATACATAAAAACACCATTTAATTATTTGACAAAAATTTAAGAACAGAGACATATCTAAAACTTATCCTGATAAAAAGTACATTAAAAATGAAAATTTACAAAATTGGATTCACTCGATTTGGATCAAAATTGAATTAGATATGAATTTTCTAAGTTTTAAATGAATTAACAGCACAAAAGAAATTCAATTCGGAAATCTCTAAAGCATTTAATCCTCTTTATACCCACGGCCAGCTAGCCACAATGAATGACAGATGGGGCCCGAGCGAGGGCGCTGACCAGGTCAGCCTTGACCCCGCCCACCGACGGTGACGTCGACAACGTATTCTCCGAATACGCCTTGAGTTTACTCCAAGCGCATTCTAAAAATACGCCAGCCCGTCTCACAATGGAGGAGCTCCTACCGCGACTTCGTCGGGCGCCTCGCCGGCGAAGGAGAGCTCGTCGGTGTCGGACAAGGACAAAAATGGAACCTAGACAATATCGCGCACCCGCGGGCACCAGAGGCCAGGTCGGAGGTGACCCGATGCGACGGTGCGACGGCGAGGGGCGGAGTACAACTACGGTGAAAAACGGCAACACCAAACGGGCAACACTTATCGTGAACTAATGTGTGCAAAAGCTACCCTGAGGTCCTACGAACTTACGGGGATGACACGGTGAGGATGATTCGGCCGGAGGTGGACTGGCGAGGATGGACCACGGTGGCGGTCAAGGTGTCACCGAGGTGAGAGCAACCTGAGCAAAAATAGGGAAAAATAGAGGTAGGGACAGGTCAAAAAGGGCTAGGCGACCGTGCACGAGCAAAGGATTGAAACAAGATTGACCTCACCGGTGATGGGGAAGAAAGGGCTGCTCACGGCCGGAATTGAAGAACCTCAAAATTCGACGACTCCTGCGAATGATTCTCAAAATCAGTTGAGGGGAAACAACAGTGGTGAGATGGAACATGATATGACGCGAAAAAGGAAGGACGATCTTCACTGGTTGCGATGATGACACGACGGCGGCGACACGGCCGTGAACCAGAGCCGGCGCACTTCCTTGGTTTGAGCTCAGAGGGAGCAATGGATGGTAGGAAGTGGCTTTATGGTGTCCAAAGGAGGAAGAGGGAGCTCCGGGTGCCCTTAAGTAGGGAGAAAGAGCGGAGAAAGCAAGAGGAGACGCTCTCGGCGACGATGTGCTCGGAAGAAAAGGCAGCGAGTTGGTGAGGGAACCGACGGGCGTTTAATCCGCCCAATGCATGGGATGGTAGCGGACGATGTGGCCGAAGTGATGCGCGCGAGAAAACCGGGAAGCGGTGAAAGGACAGCGAGCCGAGGTGGCGCCCATGCGTGTTGCCGGCGGCACTCGACTCTCAGTCGAGAGGTAGGTGACGACCTGACAGGTGGGGCCCGCCCGTCAGCGACAGCGACAAAGCGGTGCGAGACGGAGTCGGGTGCGGCGTGACGAGCTGGTTTGACTCGATCAAGAAAATGTCGACCGCAAGATCTGGATTGGACGGTTGAGATGAAAGGATGCAATAGGCCAGTCCGATTGTTTCAGATGATACGAACCACACGATCAGCATCCGACGGTGGAGAGTGATCGGGCTCGGCGGCGCGGCTAGAAGGTGCGGCTGAGCCAAGCAACGCGGTCGGACTCGAGCCAGAGGTCAGGTCCGAGCCCGAGGAACAGTGATTTCAGATTCTGATTTCAAAAGGCTGAGAAAGTGTGGGGAATTTTCTTAGAGGTATCTCCACAACTCCAAAAATTCCGAAATTTTTATGGTAACTCCTCTGGACAGAGAACAACCTTGCATAATTTTTCCAGGAATTTTTAGGCAATGCAGTATTCCCAAAAAAAATCACAAGCTGCTGTCCTAAAGAGTTGACCAGAGATTCAAACTGGTTTGACTTGCTCATTTGAAATAGCAACTAAAATCTAAAAATTGTGAGATTTTGCAGAGAGGTGACTAGGAAGGTTAGGAAGGTAGGAAAAATACTTCCAGAAGATGATCATGAGTTTTTGGCTTCTTTTTCTCTTTGTGTTTATAATTTGGTTGTATGTTTTCAATTGTTTTCAAAATTTCAAAGACAACATTTCAAACAAAATTTTAGGAAATTAATACATGCTCAAAAGTTTTAAATTATACTCATTTTCACACATTTGAAGTACAGGGTTACATTACAGATGTTACAGTACATTGGTACACCCCTGCAGGGTTTACAAACTATTCGAATAGCCTCGTCCTAGGTTATGGACACACTTGGGTAAGCTTTTCAAGAGTTAGACTACAATCTTCTTAATTAAAACTTGACATGGGTGGTACGAATGGGTAATTCGTACTATTGTTGTGATAGCTATTGGGTTAGTCATCTCCAGGTTGTTGTTGTTACTTATTGTATCGTTGTTATTTGTGCAAATGAAATTCAGATTGTTAAAACAGCTTTCAATCTATTATCTATTGCAAATAAAACTTGCTTTATGCTGAAAATTAACCTTGCGCCTTCTCCTTTGATTAAAGCCTGCATGTAGTAGTAACTAGGTTTGTTACCCGTAAGTCTTGCGAGTATGTTTTTGTACTCATTTGCTTTGCTTAATTGTTGCAGAGGAAGAATATTGATCCCCAAGGGATCAACTTTGGTGAGTTTTGTCACGGTAGGGACGACTAGCTTGGTGGCCCGGTCGGTTGCCCTGTGGTTATGTGGCTAACCGGTTGGCTTTTGTCTTAGCCATCTTATGGCACTTTTGCTTCCGCTGTTAATGATACTTGTTGTTATTTGGCCAGTTGGCCCTTTGTTGTAATAACTTTATATTATGTATGTCTTTTGCTAGACCTGTTATATTGCGATGTATGGAATTGATGCATGATTTTGTAACAGGGTGTGTATGCTGCATTTCTGGGAAGTATACATATCTCGAGGCTTGGTTTATTTCTTTTGTGATGCTAGGGTCAATGGAAGGCTAAGCATTACAAGTCAAATAAATCGGGGTCTCACAAAGTTGGTATCAGAGCCATACTGACCGTAGAAACCCCTAGCTCGGTCGTCTTTAGGATATTTTGAAAACTTATTTTCAAGTGTCAAATGGTTTATGAAAATTGAAGTAGAGTTTCAGATTTTACTTCTTATCTATCTTAGCTTGCTCATCTCACCTTATTCTTGATTGAATTTGGAAAATTGTTTTCCCACTCATCTTCTTTTCAAAAGATAGTTGTTTATCGGTTAAATTGGTTTTGGGAAAACCATGAGAGCTTTAATTTGAAGTGTTGGCTGTTTTGGAGTAAAGATTAGGAGCTCCTGAAGATGAAGATTTCGACTACACACTTGATGGGGAAAATCTGGACAGCAAGTTTAAGATTCTGGACAGCTAGCTATTAATAGTGTATAGTGCTGAAAATGAGAGGTAAATTCAACTAAAACTTGTGAGGATAAAAGGGTAAGAAGTGATATGAGTTAGCTAAGTGTCTAACCTTCCTTTAGGTGACCTTACCTTGCTTTTTACGGTGGTGCGGACGCCATGTCGCTTACTTGCTATCTATATATGCAAGTAAGCAATATGCTTAAGCTCTAACTGATCAGATTCAAGCAGATTTACTCAACTTAACCGAAAATGATGCACAAACGTAATATATAAAGAAGGATTGATGATAGTTTGTGCTCTCAGAAGGAGAGTTGCAAAAGAACAAGTCTTTGCCATCTCAATCCTATTATCTATACTCTTCATTAAATGAATATGATAGTATAAATTCAAACTATGAGCTCTAAACGATTACTTTGCTTAATCACAAATGATCTCAATCATTCACGAAAATGATCTTAACTATCACATTCAATCTCAGTATAAGACAACAGTTCATCACAGAGCGAACCAGAAGAATCGGAATAACTAGCATTCAACCGAAAGTAACAAATTAACAGTATATCAAATTGACAGTAGCAAGTAATACAATAGAGCTCAAGAATGAACTAACTATCACATTCAATCTCAGTATAAGACAAAGTTCATCAAAGAGCATGTCAACAAAGCCCACTGATCAATTTGCAATTTCTTTAGTACTATATTCAGTTCACATATTATCAAAGACTATCAAAGTCAATATATCCACCGGGACAAATAGTAATATAGGAATACTCACAGAGAGGATGCCGCACAACAACTCACGGTGCAAGGAGGAGGCCGGTGCAGGGGAGGAGGGAGGCGCGGTGTTGGACCAGTCACGGTGAAGAGCAGATTATACAGGAAGTTAATAATGACGACATTGCCGAGGAAGTTAATAATGATGACATCGCCGAGGAAGTCAACGATATGCCGGATGTGGACTGTGTTTTTGATGATAGGTCGTACGATGACAATCTGGATCAGATGCTACGCGATGTAGAAGGAAACTACAGTGAGAGAGAGTTTTGTAAATTCGAGCGCTTAATGGAGGACTCGGGGAAACCTTTGTTCCCTAGCTGCAAGCCGGAATACACAAGGTTGTCAACCGTACTTGAACTGCTGAAATTGAAGACGAGCAATGGTTGGTCCGACAAGAGTTTCACGGCGTTGTTAGGTCTCCTAGCGGACATTCTTCCGGAGGGAAACGTGTTGCCCAGCACCACCTACCAAGCCAAGAAGGTTCTTTGTCCATTGGGAATGAAAGTAGAAAGAATACATGCATGTCCGAACGATTGTGTCCTGTATCGTAAAGAGTATGCAGACTTGCATGTATGTCCCATGTGCAAAGCATCCCGATACAAGCGTAAGAATACTGCTAAGGCAAAGCAAGGACCTCCTGCTAAGGTGTTGTGGTATCTGCCTGTGATCCCATGTTTGAAGCGTTTATTTGCGAACCGAAAGGAGGCAAGATTGCTGCGTTGGCACTCGGAGGAGCGTAAGAAAGATAGAAAGCTAAGACACCCTGCTGATTTTGCCCAGTGGAGAAACTTCGATCGGACCTTCAAAGAGTTCGGTGTGGAACCGAGGAACATAAGGTTAGGGTTGAGTACAGATGGAATGAATCCTTTCGGTAACATGAGCAGCCGACATAGCACCTGGCCCATGAATCTATATATGTACAACCTTCCTCCTTGGTTGTGTATGAAGCGGAAGTACATTTTGATGTCACTACTTATCCAAGGGCCGAAGCAACCTGGGAACGATATTGATGTGTACCTAGCACCATTACTGGATGATCTTGTGACACTGTGGAACAAAGGGGCACAAGTATGGGATGCATAAAAACGAGAGAACTTCTCTTTACGCGCCATGTTATTCTGCACTATCAATGATTTTTCTGCCCTTGGTAACCTGTCGGGCTTGATGCGAAAGAGCCAAAGCTGTCCTCCGCACTGCTTAGATGCTACGGAGAGTGTATGGCTAAACAACTCGTGCAAAACTGTGTTTATGCGTCACCGTAGGTTCCTTCCCAGGAGTCACCCATACCGCAAGATGAAGAAACAATTCGACGGAAATAAGGAGGACAGTTCAGCTCCAAGGGCTTTTAGAGGGAAATAGGTCTATGATATGGTTAAGGATATCGATGTTGTGCTTGGGAAGGGACGTAAATTAAAAACCCGTCAGAAGAACATCTAGAAGAAGCGGTCAATTTTTTGGGACTTACCTTATTGGGAGCACTTAGAAGTTCGTCACTGCATCGACGTCATGCATGTGGAGAAGAATGTATGTGAAAGCTTGATTGGTCTCTTACTGAACATTAGTGGCAAAACAAAGGATGGTGTTAACGCACGACGTGACTTGGTTGATATGAACATAAGGACCGAGTTAGCACCGAAAGAGACCGATAAAGGACGAACATACCTTCCACCAGCTTGCTACACTATGTCCACGGCCGAGAGAAATGAATTGTGCCAAAGCTTGCATGGTGTTAAAGTCCCGTCTGGTTACTCCGCTAACATTAAGAAACTTGTTTCTATGCAAGATTTGAAATTAATTGGTATGAAGTCTCATGATTGTCATGTGCTGATGACACAAATGCTTCCTGTTGCAATTAGGGGTATCTTGCCGAACAAGGTCCGAGTGGCAATCTTGAGGCTGTGTTATTTCTTCAACTCAACTGCTCAGAAGGTCATCGATCCCGAAGGACTAGATGCTCTACAGGACGAGGTGGTGACGACTCTATGTCAACTTGAGATGTATTTCCCTCCGTCATTTTTCGATATCATGGTCCATCTCATTGTTCATCTTGTGAAAGAGATAAAGATATGCGGTCCTGTGTTCCTACGTCATATGTACCCGTTCGAGAGGTATATGGGAATTCTCAAGTCCTACATACGGAATCGATCTCGACCGGAGGGCAGCATCATCGAAGGTTATGCAACCGAAGAGGTCATTGAGTTCTGCGTCGACTACATGGCTCAGGTGGAACCGATAGGTGTGCCTCTATCTCGTCATGAGGGAAGGCTGGATGGTATCGGGACCATCGGAAGGAAATCAATCACTCCCGATCTGGATACGTACGCTCAATCCCATTTCACGGTCTTGCAACACATGACCCAAGTGTCCCCGTACATCGACGAGCACAAAGACATGGTACGCCAACAGAATTCAGACCGGTCAGAGGTTTGGATCACGAGAGAGCACAATCGTCGGTTCAACGAATGGTTAAAGGTGCGAATCATGACTGGGAGGTCATCAAGTGATGATACGCTACTATGGTTGGCAAAAGGGCCACAATTTACAATTATCACATGGCAAGGATACGACATAAATGGGTACACATTTTATACGGCAGCTCAGGATAGGAAGAGCACAGTCCAGAACAGCGGTGTCCGCATAGATGCATTCAGTACCGATGGGCTGAGGAGCTCGTACTATGGGCAAATAGAGGAGATATAGGAGCTTGACTACGTGCTTTTCAAGATCCCCCTATTTTGGTGCTGTTGGGTCCATCTCCCACAGGTGAAGGTCGATAAGTACGGCATCACTACCGTGGACCTCGATCATGTCGGATACAAAGATGAACCATTCGTACTGGCTAACCAAGTTGTTCAAGTCTTCTATGTAACCGATCCGGCAAATAAGAAGCGTCACGTAGTTCTTAATGGAAAAAGAAGGATTGTCGGAGTTGAGAATATAGTGGACGAGGAAGAATACAATCAATTTGACGAGTTGCCTCCTTTCGGAGACGACATCAGGCTCGAGGAAGAACCCAACGAGGAAGCTAGCTATATGCGCGTTGATCATCATGAAGGGCTATATTTTAATTAAGAAATTACTCCATTGTAATTAATTTATTCCATAACATCATGTGTTATGGACTTGTAATCTGTCGTACGTATATTTTGATGTCAACGTGGAATTGTAATCGCTCCTGTCCTTGTGGACCGTATATTTTGGTGCATTAAAATTTTATTTAATTGAAAATAGTCCAGCTGCACCACCTTTCTAGAGAAACCTAAAAAACTGAAATTTTATGGCAAATAGTCCAACACCTTTGCAAAGAAACTGGCATACTCATGCCTAATCCTGCAGTCGTCACTACAGAAGACGACGTAGTCGTCCCACCCTTCCACACCGCAGCCAATGCTCGTGCACCGGTGGCCATCCTCCGACAGCGCCCACACCCGGCCCAGTGGCCCGGCCTTCTTCCCCCACGGCGCCGCCTGGACCATGTCCGGCGAGCCTCTGCACCGCCTGCACTCCGGTTGGTCTTGGTCGCTCGCACCCGCCGCCGGTCGGCTCGTCCTCGACTGGCCGATGTAGTGCTTCCCAACGCCGCGCGCCTCGCCGGCCGTGTAGAGGAGGAGACCGAAACACGTGGCGCGGCCTTGTGGCGGCCACGCCGCCGTTCAAGGAACATGAGGCCGCGCTACATGTTTTGGGGCGCGAAAACAAGCCCGAGGCCGACGATGAAACAAGCCCCCGGGTTGCCGGCGCCGGCCAGGTGGTTGACAACGGTGAGGTAGCGCTCGTTGTCCTGCCACTTCATCGCCTCCTCTCGCTCCAGCGCCACACGCCTCCCCACGGCGCGTTCCTTGGACACCTTGTATAAGGCCTTGCAACTCCAATATACGTACATACAAAATTCAAGATGTTAGAATAAATAGTAGTACGTACGTACGTATTTTGTAGATATAAAGATGTACGTACGTTAATCATAGGCTGCATAGGTCCTCCATGGGCTGAGGAGAGCTCGCGGCCACACGGCCGACGATGTCGACGACGACATCGTGAGAAAGAGCGGCGATCACCGACCTCCTCACCTTGGTGCTGGCCGTCATGCTCTGCATGCTCACCTTGGAGATTGCTGCGTGTACGTACTCAAAACCGTGAGACGAAGAGCGATGGGAGGAGTTTAATCTTCGGTGAATTATTCCGTCTTATAAAGAATTAGGAGTAACTGGCACGTGAGACGAAGAGACACATGTATCGTTGGCGTGCGAGCCGAAGAGACGGTTCTGCATTGGTGAGATGAAGAGACACATCGCGCGGGAGACGAAGAGGTAGGAAAGAAATATCACAGACGATTCTATCTCGGAACCGTCAGATAATACTATCACGAGCGGTTCTTTAATATAGCCGTCTGTGATAGTAATATATTACAGACGGTTCTACAATTGAACCATCGGTGATACTTCACAGACGGTTTTATTTCCAAACCGTCTGTGATAAGGCGTCCTCATCACAGACAGTTGATATTACGAACCGTCTGTGAAGTATCACAGACGGTTCGTAATATCAACCGTCTGTGATGAGGAACTGTCACAGACGGTTTTTATTACCAACCGTCTGTAAAGTATCACAAACGGTTGGTAATAAGAACCGTATGTATAAGTTCAACACAGACGGCTCCTTTGGAACTGTCTGTGATGAGGTGTCTGGTATGGCCTGTTTTGTAGTAGTGGTATGTGCATGTGATGCCCGCTAAGCTCAGGTCGCATGCGGTGAGGAAGTAGGTGGTCTAGTGTAGGGGCTAGGATACCTGCTACACCTCCCTATGGTGGTGGGGTATGGATAGTAGGGTAAAAATTATAGAATGTAAGAGGGATGGAACCTGCTGGGGGTATAGGAATAAATTCCTCGGCTGAAAAAGGCTCAAATGCAGTAGAAGGTGGTGCAGCTGGATAGTAGTGGGGTGGGTCTGTGGGTGGAGCTGAGGGTGTGGAACTGTGGGTGGAAATGGTGGTGGAACTGGGTGAGTACTATGCCCTGGGTCAGTAGTGGTGTGAGTAGGGTGGCGGGGTGGAGCATCTGGAGTAGCAGTATGGTGGGTCGCTCGGAGAGCCTCTGAGGCATGGAACTACTGTTTCCAGTACTCGGAGCTCGCCTCGGCTCTAGCTAAGGCTCCTCGGGTGGTGTCATAAACCATGGCACTAGCTAGAAGAATGGTGCATGTGGTATCATGCTGCACTGCTGCAATGGCTGGGGAGAGTGGTGGGCAAGGATAGCTGGTGGTCTAGCTGGGACCAAATTGTCTCCCTAAACTCCCTGGGGCTGGCTATAGGTGGTATCTCTCCAAACTGTGATCCTCAGCTGGTCACCGAAGTGAGCCCTAAGTGTGAGGATGGCCTTATAGGCTACCTCCTGCATACGCCTATACTCATATGAGGAACGCCACTCCTCTGTACACTCATAATAATAGGCTAGGTTTAAGGTAATCCCCATGATAATGACGCCAATCACTGGTGTAGCTTCCCCCACTTGGACCTCTAGGAAAAACTCTGGAAAAGGCGCCCCCAAGTGGTGCAGTAATCTCCCTAGAATCAGCACGTGCTCCCCCGCACTTTCTCAGAAGGGATACGGAACCTAGTCATCCTGCAAGAAGGGATGGTTTTATGTTAGTATTGGTGTCCCCTTAAGAAAAGGTAAGCCTTTTAACATATTAATTTGGAAGCAATACTGAAATAGAAAGTGACAAAAGACAAGAGTTAACAAGTACTTAGTGCAATATAGCAAGCGAGAAAGCGTTCTTATGTTCTGCTACAGTTTCTATTTATTTAGCGTGGCTCAATCTTATTGCTCTGATACCAGCTATGGCGCCTCGTGTCATTACCCCAGGGGGTAATCACACTTAGGCATATGGATTACTATTCATCTGCCCAGTAGAACACCTCTCCGACGAATAGCAAGCCTTTACCAGAGTCAGTGCAGCAGAACAATAGATAGAAACTGTACATCTTTATTACAGCATTAGCCACGCAAGGCTACAGTATTACATTACACTTAGTAATTTACAATAACAAAATGGGACCACGTCCCCTCGCTTGGCTGCCCGACTCTACTGGCCGCCTAGTCATCCCATGTGTCAAATAGGGCGTCCACCTCGCCCTACTCCTCGTGGTAAGGGTCTTTGTCCCATGTAGTCTCATCGGTACCTGCATGCCCGTCGTCCCACTCGGGATAATCCCCGGCCAGACTAGGATCTAACAAAGGAGAATAATAGCAAGTTTGAGTACACTAGTGTACTCAACAGGCATTAATAGCAAAAATGCACTGTATGACATCTCTGTTCGTTATCACAATTTCTAATCATCTCTTTTCTGGAAAATAAATAAACTCCTTTAAATCTTTAGGTGGAAAATTTTAATATGAAAAGACTACTTGTCACACGAATAGAAGATAGACCCCCCAGTGGTTCCCGTAAGTTCCAATCCAGGAACAGGCATGAATTCATGATTTTATTTATCACTGCGCAGGCTTGTACCACTTTACCCATAGCTATTCTGACCCTTACTTAACTGGGTTCCCTGCATTTCCTTAGATGTGGGTTCAAGATCAGAATACAGAATATTTTCCGGGTTACATGATTAAGTCTCCACCCATTACTTTCTATCGGTGCTGACCTTGCCACGATGCTGGCCTAATCACCCACCGAGTTCCAGTAATGTTGGTTGGGCCGACCTCCCCGCACCCAACACTCCACCTAGTGCTATAGCGCCTTGGATCACTCACTCCCAGACTCTATACCGGCTCTGGGTTCCTCCATCACACTCACACATAGTACTTACCCGATGTGAAGATTTCAATCACGTAATAAGGTAGCATTTTCTGCCCATCGCAACGGGAAAATGGTTGGCACTTGAATTATGGCCTCTTATCCGGTGAGAGTTTTGTTGGTCCATATATATTAACCCTATGTAAAGGGTCTCACCTCTTGCCATCATCTCTACCTGCCACGGGCCCCCTTTACCAGCGATACAATTTTCTTTCTCATCTCTATCATCTTTCTCATATCTTTCATCTTAATCTCGTTCATTTGATTTGATTTTGAGACATAATTTTTATGCAATATATATTCTGTAATTCGGTGATGCAAGGATCTGAGGGCTAAGTGTTAAGGGAAGTTGATGTGTATGGGTACATTGGGATGCCTAGAAATGGCTGAATGAGAACAAAGGGCTTAAAATGATGTGCTCCCGTTGAGCCCGACAATGGTGGGGTAGAGGTTGGCTACCTGACAAATCGATGGTCGGCCCTATTCTGGGAAAAAGTTGGGGTTGCTTTCGTCGGTCGCTTTCTTGGATGGATGCGGCTGGTGGTCGTCTTGAGGGGTCCCCGGCCGCCTCCACTTCTGGCTCCTTCTCTTCTTGCCATCGGGCTCCTCACTCCTGACCTTCTGGACTCCTGGCTTCCTCTCTCTGCTTCTGGTGAAGAGGCTTTGGGGTGGTGGTGAGGCAGTGGGAAATGGCAATTTGATGTGAAGGGGAAAGACTATTGTGGGGCTTGTGAGTGGCAGTGCGAAGCGAAGCTTTCAGCAGGGGGGATGCCTCGCGGCTGTGCTCTCTGTCTACTCTGTGCCAGACCTTATCCCCTCCCCCCTCACAATGCACTGTTTGAGCAGAACCCACTGGGTAATAGGGGGTTGCCGCTACTGTTTGGTTGTTTTGCAAACGTGGGTGTTGGGTTTTGGTGCAAGCCGAATGAGGAAACCCATGGAAGTGATACGGTGCTCACTAACTTAGATTGGCCTGGTATTTTGACGATCAAGGCGCCAACTGTGAGACCCCGGTTTATTTAGCTTGTAATGCTTAGTCTTCCATTGACTCTAGCATCACAAACAAAATATCCCGTGCCTCGGGAAAATGTATACTTTCCAGAATTGCAGTATACACACCCTTTTACAAAACATTGCATCAATTCCATACAAGATCGTACAACCGAACCAAAGCTTTGCAAGCAAAAAACATACATAACAGTTATTACAAAAGAGAGACCAACCGGCCAAGAACTAAAAGAACAGCGAAAGCAAAATGCCATAAGATGGCTACAAACAAGAGCCAACCGGTTTGCCTCACACCCACAAGGCAATCCGACCGGGCCGCCAAGCTAGTCGTCCACACCGCAGCAAAACTCACAAAAGTCGATCCCTTGGGGATCAACCTCCTATGCAACAAATAAGTAATGCAAATGAGTACAAAGATGTTCTCGCAAGACTTACGAGTAACAAACCTAGATACTACTACATGCAGGCTTTAATCAAAGGAGAAGGCTCAAGGCTAATTTTCAGCATAAAGCAGATTTCATTTGCAATAGATAATAGTTGAAGGCAGTTTTAACAATCTGAATTTTATTTGCATAAATAACAGCGATACAATAAGTAATAATCATAAAGACATCCTGGAGATGACTAACCCAATAGCCATCACAACAATAGCACGAATTACCCATTCGTACCACCCACATCAAGTTTTAATTAAAAAGGTTGTAGTCTAGTTCTTGCACGACCTTACCAAGCATGTCCATAACTTAGGACGAGGCTATTCGAATAGTTTGAAACCCTGCAGGGGTGTACCAATGTACCCACACTTCGGACCATCTTTTTGCCACTAGATTAAGCACACTTCCTTTGGTATGCTGGCACGGCTAAGTCCTACGAGACATTTTCAATGGATTGCATTAATCAAGAGTCGCATGTATGGGGGTTGACCCTTGGTGACCTACCGGTGACAAAGATCACAAGGACCCATACGTTAAGTCGGAACACCGACCCAGCCAAAGCAACTGCGGGTGTCCTGGGTATGGAGAACCTAACCGGAATCCCCATCCCTCTCATCCCAAAACAAACACTAACAACTACCACCAGCGACTCATCAATTAATACCTCCCAAAGTACTAACTCAAGAGAGGTCTCATATATCTCTAGTGTGGTTAGCACGCAAATGTCGCTTGGCTTAGTGACACAAGTAATTCAGTCCTTGATGACCCGGGCACCATTCCAGTCACACCATAAGATCACACCATCATACCATTGTGCCCAAGTCTAAAATATTTTATTTTCAGTTTTGGTTTGCACAAATAAACAAAGCACAAGGTATTGATCATAAGTAATAACAAATTTTGTGTGATCAAAATTATCAACTAAGTCGATAACTGCCCAATTCTACCGGTAACTAAGCATTGCTAAGCATCATATCGTAGAAACAATAAAAAGACCATAAATCATTCACCAAGCTATAATTCACCAGTGAGGATATAACCTAGGGCAGTGGCTGGGGTGAACAATTTTAAGGCAACAATGCAATAGGATTAGCTACCTCTAATCGACAAGAATTCACTTTGACACAAAAAGCATGCATACTTAGTTTTTGCAAACAAGATATTAAACTTTAAAAGTAATAGGAGCAATATGATCAAATAATGCTACATCTGCTTGCCTTGTTGGAGATCACTGGTTTGCTGCAGAGGGTCACTCTCGCAATCAATAATTTCTTCGGAACCTATCGCAAGAACGAGAAAACCTAATAAAAACGACGAACACACAAAAGACTCAGAATCCAAAATGCTACAAAATCTATGAAATTTACACAGCAGGTAGAGCATGATTTTAGATAAATTTAGCAACAATAATCATTTGAATTGCATTAAGTATGCAAAAGTTATGGCCTAATTAAGTTCAGTCTGCTAGAAAATTCAAAATTAATTGCTATCTATTACTGTTCATCACACAAATTTTTAGAAAGTTTTTGAACATGAAATTTTATGATAGACAAATATTGACATTCTAAGGTTAGCAAAATTGAGTTTACTTCATTTGGAGTTGAAATGAATTTATTATAATTTTTCCAAGTTGTGAAACTAGGGCATAATCAATTTCAGAGACAAAAACCACATTAAAACCTATTCTACACTAAAGTATGCTAACAGAGGAACCTAACAAACTTTAGTTTGCTAAATTTAAAGTTACAGGGAGAAAGTTATGCATTTTTGAAGTTCAAAGCAATTAACAATTTGCAATTAAAAGCTTTCGGGCCTTTTCCTAAAAACCAACTCAATCTGGGGAGGTCTTGGGCCGTTGATCTGAAATCGCACGGCTCACAAGCACGGGCGCGCAATACCCACGAGCACCCGTGCGAAAAGGGTTCAACGCGCCCAAAGGAGGTCTTAACCGTTAGATCAAGACTTGACGGTCCAGATCTAACAAGGAGGTCCTAAGGGTGGAGGTCTACTGAGGGAGGTCTTGATGGCTAAGATTCTCTTGGGGGAGATCCTAACGGTCGAGATCTCCAGAGGGAGGTCCTCACGGTTGACATCTAAGAGAGGGGAGGTCCTGAACGATCCAGATTTCCAAGGGGAGGTTCTGAACGGCTCAGATCTACCCAGGGGGGGTCCTAGAGGTTAAGTTCTAACAAGGGGAAGGTTCTGGATGGCCAAGATCTATAAAAGGAGGTTCTAGACGGCCAAGATCTAACCTGAGGTGGTCCTAAAGGTTAAGGTCAGCGAGGAGGGAGGTCCTGAGGTTTTCTTTACAAAAGACCAAGGGGTGGTCTTTTGTAAAGAGGACCCCGAGGGTGGTTTTTGCAAAATGACTACTGGAGGTCTTTTGTGGAACCACAGAGAGTAGTCCTAACAGTCCAGACTAAACCTAAAGAGGGCTTTAACGGCTAAGAGCTAATCTAAGAGGTCCTGAAGGTTGTCAAGGTGGTGTTCTAGTGTACGACAACAGGAGATCATGGTCCACATGTAAACGACACAGGAATCATTTCCAACAGCCATTAAATGCCAATCATCAAGCTACAGTGACTGTCCAAGTAAGGCACGACAAAAACCCGAGTTTGAGTTTGAGCTCACCACCGGTGACTCCGGCCACGGCGGTGGGAACCAAGGGCACCAATGGGTTCACAATAATGTTGTGCACCCACCGGGCCTAATCTCAACGGCAGCGGCGGCCCAGAACACCGGCGAACCGGAGAGAGGTAATGAGGACCGACACAGCTAAACACGAAAACAACAAAGAGCTCCGCATTGTTCCGAAAAGCAGGTGCCCACACCTCTAGGGACTAATAAGAGGTTACCTGAGGTGGAGAAGGACCAGAGGTGGTCGGAGAAGCTCCGGCGAGGAAGGAGCTGGCCGGCGTTGAGGAAGAAGGGGCAAATCCGGCCAACAAAGAGTAAGTCCCCAATTTGACACCTCTGTGAAGTCAAACAAAATAAGTTAGGGGAATGCTCAAGGTGGTCAGAAGAACAAAAGGGCACGTCAAGAGTTGCAATTGAACCACTGGCGCCCTGATGTCCTCGAGGAGCTCTAAGGTCCGGCAATGGCGGCGAAAACTCTCGGGTGTTTTGAGCACAAGAAAACAGAGAGGAAAGCTAGGGTTGCAAGATGGTGTCTAAAAGAAGCTAAGGAGGAGCTCAGGAGCCTTTTATAGCTAAGGGAGCAAGGGCAATGCTCTCGGTGCACTGAGCTCAGGGTACTGCTCCGGACAGGTTGGAGTGACAGGAGCAGTTGGAGACCAGGACTTTTTAGGGCAAAGTCACTGGCACACATTTAAGGTTGGCAGTAAAGAGCCGTTGACAAGGACATGAAATGGCAAGGCACTGCTCCACACTGCCATGGCTCTGGCACACCCGCACGCTCGTGAAAACGATGATGACCAGGCTCGGGGAGGTCCCACCAGTCAGTGAAAGAGCTCAAGTGGACTGGTCAAAGAACAAAACGTTTGGGTTGAGTGTTGAGACCGAATTGGGGAGGTCTTAACGGTTGGATTTGAAACGAAGGGCCCTGATTTTTAAGTAAAGCTCGGAGGTCTTAACGCCCAAGGGGATCTGAGACACAGATCAAGATATGGACGGCCCACGATCACCAAGGCGCTAATAGAGGTGGTCACCCGAGGTGGTCTGGAGGGTTGTCTTTGCAAAAACGCCAAAGGTGGTCTGAGGGTGGTTTTTGAGGAGGTCTTGGAGGAGGTCTTTGGACCCGTACCAAGGTGGTCTTTGCAAAGATACAACGGGTGGTCCAAGGGGAGGTCCGAGAGGGTGGTCTAAGCGACCCAAGGATTGCGGCGGTTAGATTAAGATCCAACGGCTAAGAAGCGTTGGCGCATTCGGGGGCTCGGGATGGTGCTAAGATGGTTGGGTTCAACCAGAATAAGGGGTTTTGGGCTCGGGTTAGACTTAAACCCAACCCAAGAGTTGACTAGGGTTTGATTTTGAAGCTGAAACTTTGAGGGATATTTAGAGGTAGGAAACTAACTCCAAAATTTCTGAAATTTTTACAGTAGCTTGCTGACTTTGAGATGGACCTTGTGTAAAAAATTTAGAGGTTTTTATGCTGAGCATTTTTCTCCAGAAATTTCTCAAGGTTCTGAGTTAGGGTTTGACTCAAAGTCAAACTTGTTTGACTGCTCTCTAAAAATATTCAAACAATTTCTAAAAATTGTGAAATTTTTCATAGGGGTCCCACATCATCCCTAGAACTTAGAAAAAATATTTCCAAGGAATGATCACAAGAATATCTAGAGAGGTTTTCAAAGGGTCAAGGCTAGGTTAAAATGACTTGTGATTTTTGGATTTCCACAATTCCTTTACAAGAATTTTCAGAAATTCCATGCAACAACAAGATGTAAGAAAAAGTTTTAATTTCTACACATTTTCTTACATTTGAAACAAAAGATGAGAATTGGGATGTTACACCAACCAACTAAAGTGGGTTTAGGAACCTTGATGATTATGGTGCCGGCGGATTTAGGTTGGTAGGGGAACCAACTGTGCTTCGTGAAATCTGACAACGCCGCTCTACTCGATACTACTGCCTTTTTGGTGTACTAACAGTTTTCTGAGTGTTTGGGCTGCACAAAGGGGCGGATTGGGTAATGGTTCGAAGGTTTGGTGATACAAGAGCTAAGATGCAGGAAGGCTTCGACGATGCATGCATGCAAACGAGTTGAATTGTGTTTTTTATTACCTGTTGTAAAGTACATTTAAATTGGTTGTAACATTTTTGTGTAATGAGAATTGATTTTGTGATGTATGGTTTGAGATGATTTTGTTAGTGCTATTGAGCTGACAATTGTTCTGATGCTAAATGACATTTTTTTTATTATTGCTTTTTATTATTGCTAATTATAGATTTACGAGGATTAGCTTGGCTTAATTAGTTCAGTTTCTCACAACAGTAAGCAAGGATAGCATATTAATGGTCGGTGGAATTTTGGACAGAAATGAATGCTCACACAAATCATATCAAAATTGGCACACAAAAGCAGTTCAAATTAGTCTGAATACCTGATCAGTTTATTGAGCTTCCTACTTACCTGTACAAATGGAACTATCATTCCGGAGGTTCAGGGGATCATAAGGCTGCCTGATGGCTAATACTGGGTCCATCATGCCAGACTGCCACATGACCAATTCATAATTTTCAACTTTACATGCATGCCATTTAAGGTTTCAAAGTCTGTAACCTCATCAAACTTATGGATGGATTTGGAAAAGTAAATGTGTCATGAAACTCAAAGTCTTTGCTTCGTTGTTTTTATCAGACAGATTAAACACTCGGAATATGCTACAGAGGAGACACTACATTATTCTAGGGAACAATTTTTGTGTACTTTGTACACAAGTTGAGGAAACACTTTGGCATCTTTTCTTTAACTGCTGCGTGAGTAGAAAATGCTGGCAATACCTTGGAGTTCATTGGAATCGTATGGCAAATATACATCAAATGCTACAAGAAGCAAGACAAACCTTTCAGCAGCTTCTGTTTATGGAAATCTTCACCATAGCATCGTGGCGGATATGGAAGCAACGAAATGCAAAAGTTTTTTAAAACAAAAACCCTACTTTTGGCAGTTGGAAAATCTTGTTCAAACATGATGTCACACTATTTATGTTTAGAGTGAGTTTCAGTTTTATTATCTTTGTTTGGCTGGATTCTCTTAGCTAATTCCTTTTTTCTTGTAAATTCTTAACCTCTGCCCCGTAAATAGGACAAGTGTTTCATCAGGTGCCTAGACACTCAAATCAATACCCGTTAATATGCTTTGAGATTCATAACGTTTGACACGAATATCTTCACATACCCATAAAAACTTCACATACCCATAAAAAAGTGTAGCACAGATGGACGGTGTCGGGGAGTGGACTGTCCCTTGAAAGGTTATGTCCTTCGACGGCAAGTTCAAGGACCAACCTCAGCGGGTCAGCCGCCATTGTCGCCACGGCAACCGCCGCCTCCCACAGCTGCACCTCCCGCAGCCTCTCCTGCGCCACCGCGAACTTCACCTCAAGGCGCCGGACCCTCTCCTCGCTCCTCCTCTTCTGCTCCGCGAGGCTCACCGCACGCCTCTTCATGGCCTCCCCATCCTCCCTACACTGCTCCAGCCCCGCGTCGATGCGTGACTTGGCCTCGGCCTCCGAGAGCGATCACTCCAGCGCCCGCCTCTTGGCTGCCAGCTCCAAACTCACTCTGAGCCGCTTCATCGCTGTGCTCATCTCGTCGAGACCCGACATGGCCTGCTCCCCGAAGCGCTCCTCGACGCTCGCGTCACCTCGCCAATCTCCCCGATCACGGCGGCCTGGTCGAGGGGCACAGCGCGGAGCAGCGCCTTGATCTTGGTGATCTCGATGTCCGTCTGCCGGCACAGCTCGGGATCCTCGATCTTGATGAGGATTGGCGGATAGCCGTGATAGTAGTTAGTCGGGTAGTCGAGGAGGGCGACGTCCTCCTCAACGTTGAGTTGCTCCTTTTCCGCCTTGAACTTCTGCACGTAGTTGCCGGTTTCCGACAGGAGATTAGCACCCCGAGCTTTTATTGCGTCGTAGTCCAAGTCATCGATGTCGTCGACGACATCATCGAGTCGAGTGTTATTGTCGTCGTCAACGACAGGGGCGGATATGGGTGTACAGATGTAAACCCATATTTATTTATTTATTTTGCAAAAAAAACTTGATATATAGTAGGTATAATAGCTACATATAATGATAGTTCTGCCAAAAACATCATATTTCAACCTCCAAGCGATTTTACCCCACCCCACACCTTCCCATTCCCAATTCACACTCCAGCCGTGCAGCCCAATAGCCCACTTACCCTCCACCTCATCAAACAGGTCATCGCCAGTCAGCAAATCAGGCCTATTGGCCGAACCTGACATATCCATGATGCCAAATCCTAACCTAATCTCTCTCTCTCTCTCTCTCTCTCAGGGCACGCGGTGGTGGGCACAAGCTGGTGTGGCTCGTGGCGGGCGGGGAACGCGCGGCGACGGCCGGTGTAACATCCCAAATTTGGTTCCAATTTAAAACTACATGATTTTTATGAGTTTCAAAAACTTTTTAGTTGTGCATCAAAAAATTCTAAAAATGTTTATCTTGTATTTAAAATTTTAAAACAATTTCCTTGGCTGAAGAATCGAAAATTGCAAAAACTTAAAATATATTTGATTGTGACCCAAAAATAATTAAAACCTAGTTATTACAAAACCTCCTCAAAGTTCAAATTGAAACCCAAATCAAATTCTGAAATGCAAATAAAATTTCAAACCTTATCTCCTTCCCACTCTTCCCCTTGGGACAAAACCCACTTGTCGGCCCGACCTCTTTTCTCTTATCTCCCTGGCCGAGCCAGCCCAGCCGCTGCCCTCTCTTCTCTCCCTCCTCTCCCTCTCACGGGCCTCAAGAGACCAGCCCAACTCCTTACCTCTCTCACGCTAGCTGGCAAGCTGGCCCCCATCCCCACATGTTAGCACGGAGGGAGAGCCATTGTTTCTCTTCTCCCTCGCGCTATCTCTCTCTCTTTCTCTCTCGCTCGCCTATTGCGCCTGTACGAACGCACGACGAGCGAGTCAAAGCAGTTGTGGCATCATCCCCTCCACCTCGAACCTTGTAGCAAGTGTCGCGACCTTGTCAAATTGGAGTCATCCCATCAAGCCGAGTTCACGCACTGCTCATGATATCTCGCGCCCGAGCCCGTTGCCGTGCCAACTGCCTTCCCCTCCTTCCTTCTTCCTCTCTATTTCAGGCAAAGCCAAGCGCGTCACCTTTCTTGCCTGCTCCTCCTCTACTTTTCCCCCAACTTCTCCCCCTCCTCTCCGCCTTGGGTGGAGGAGTACCCAAGCCACGCTGGTCACCTTCTCCAGCTCTAACCGCCGGCTTTGCCCATCAATTCCGACCATTGGGGTGAGCCTCTGCCTTCATTTTCTTGCGCGTCATGGTCACCTCAACTTCCTCTTCTTCAAGCTCACCTTGCCCTTCTTATTTCCCCACAAAGCAGGGCGGAGCGTGTCCTCGTCGTCGCCGTCCGCAGAGTAGGCCGAAGCGTGTCCTCACCGTCGTAGCCCCATTCCCTTCACTTTGGTGAACTTCAACCTCGAAGCCCCTGTCTGTCTTGTTCGCCTCGGTCTCCTCTTCCTAACCCCTCCATGCTTTTTCTATTGTTGTGACCCAGAGTTGCCGGAACACCTTCATCACTGTCGCCGCCCCAGAGCACACGTAGACCCCACCACCACACTGGATGTCCTCTCAGTTTCCAACTTAGCTCTTCCGTTCCCATGTGTTCCAGTATGGAGCAAACCTGGTAGGATAGTCAATGCCGCTTCTAGATGACAGTAGCACCGAGCCGCGCCACTATAGGTCACCGTGGATATCACTCCCCGTCACTTCTCTAGAGCGCCGAGAGCACCTTTAGCTTCATGTTGGCAAGTAGATGGTAGTGGCCCCTTCAATTTGTAGTTTCTAGCCACGTTTGGTAGTTGGCCTCACCTACAGTGTCGTCACCGCGGTCCTGGGAGTAGTGCCACCACCTCAAGCCATCTCCCATTGTACCATCGGCACCGATAGGATCACCTAGTGATATAGATGCTTAAGTCATGCTCTAGCTCGCGAATTGCGTAGCAATTTTTTGGTAGTCCGTGCACAGTTCCACCGCTGCCTGAGAGCCTCTCCCGCCACGTCGTCACCGCCGTTAAAGTTGCCAGGATTGATGGCCCAAGCCGACCATAGCTTCTCCTGTGCACTCCTCTGTTTTGGACGAAGATGCACAGTAGCATTGACGTGTGGACCCTGCTTGATTAGGGTTAAGTTTATTCCGATTTAATTAGTGCTTAGTTAGTAGGTAATGTTAATATGACGTGGATGTGGCACACGGTAATTAGAAAATCTAATTAGAAGTTAGATTAATGTCTAAGTATATGACATACGGCCCCACCACTTAAAACACCATATAGATTTAGTATATGACACATGACCGTAGCTGCCGATATTTGGGCCCACAGCTGTGAGCTGTCATATGACCAAGTCCATATGGACCACAGTGCCACCTGTTGAGTTTTCTTAATAAAAATAATTGGGAAAGGAAATAAAGTCCAGCTAGGCCCCACCTGTTAGCTGCAATGGACATTTCTTAGCAAAAATAATTGAGAAAAATGATTATCATGTTATTCATGATTGCTAGTCACAACACACAAGCACCACTCGTATTTTCATGACCCTACCAACGATCAGCCCTAACTGACTGAGGGCAGGCCACAATGGCGACGTGGCAGAACAATGAAAATAACAAACACAAATTATAGAAACGCAGGCACAAGCGCATCTGACAAATCAATATACACCTGAATCATTTCCTTCTCCCTGGTCAATCAGTTCAGCTGAATAGATTAGGAATGCAAGCTCCCGAGTCAGGATTCTGCTGTTCCTTCCAGATACGGCCAGTGACCCGCAGTTTCAGCTCTTTCCTATCTCCACCTGAGAAGAATAGAGCCATGTTGCGCTGAATAATGAGGCCATCATGGCTGTCCCTAACCTTACGGTGGCTGTCCCGGATGCTGCGGGGAGTGCCCTCCCATATCATCTTCCGGCCATTCGCCCCAACCTCAAGGCTATAACTGTAGTTCCTTGCATCATTTTCGTCGCCCATAAAACGAAGGAAAGCCATGTACACTGGTGCCATTCCAAGTTGGAAGGCCTCAAAGTGCAAGCAGAAGTATTGCCCAAAACAATGAAAGACCTAGAAAGAGATATGATAATATTAGACTATTATCACATCATTTAAACATGGATAATGAATAACTGTCCCTGTCATGTCAATGGAATGTGAAGGGGGGGGGGGCAATTTTTCCTATCTGTAAGCATTGATAAGCTTTTCTGCATATCAGCACTAAGTTTTTAAACCCTGATATTTTTAACGAGGGATGTTGCAGATCACTGAAGGTAGGAATAGTACCATCCACACCAATATATATTTTGATCTGGTGAAACTGATACAAGTGGTACAAGCAATCAAGACAAATCAAGAAAGCCTAGCAGTTAAAGCATGTAGCTAAATACCATGAACGGAAGTAGATACTTACAGTTAACATCCAAGTTGCATTTTCAACCTCTCTGGGATTGGACTTAACATAGCGGTGATTGAATGTGCACCCTGAATGCATGTCAACTTTATGATTATCTCTTAGATGTGCAATAAGGAAAGGAATATCCCCGACGACTGAACATTCAGAGCCTGCATAAGGGCAGTTGTATGGCCTGAAATTGCACTGTGACTCATGCTTGACTTTGCTGTAGTAAGGGAAGATCTCTGGACAACCTAGTGAGTAGTATTTGCAGGGTAGCTCAAGTGATTCAGCCACTTTTTCCAATGCCAAACACCTAATGTCACCGAGCTCCTGTCGACAGGTCGGGCAGCGATTGTGCACCTGGGCTTTGCAGGTCGAACACAGAGTATGACCATTTTGGCACTGAAACATAACAAAATTATTAGTCGCTCACAAATTATTTCTTATGTTGAATCATGACTTACAAATGCTGAACCTAGGAAAAAAAATCACAGTTTCATGCAGTAAATCACAAAAACTGGGATGCATAGTATCATTTACACAATTTCTAGCAGAACAAAGGCAACTGAAAAAAATAATTATGTAAACAAACAAATTATTGAAAGTATTGGAACAAGACAACACAGGATGAAAGACAATAGTAGAAGTACAAGATAGGGGAAACACATGCTAAATCCATGCTTGTGATGATACCACATATTATGAAGTTCTAACCACTTGCACACCCAATTGTACGGTTGTACATTATCTAACAACTTCCTGTATCATATTGTGAAGTTCTAATCACACAACAGCGTGTCGTAAGATATGATTTTTGTATGCAGTAATTTTGCCAAAGATTACCCCTTTCATTCATAATAACATCGCAGTCTGTGTTAAATGCCATATAAGTTGTAAGGATTCCACTGAGATCATTCATAAAACACATTGACTTGCATCTGATTGCTGTGAATCTTTTTAGCTTTAATTTTCTCTTGTGAGCTCTGATTTTTATGTTTAGTAAAACAAAAACAACAGCTGGAATACAGCATGACCACATACACTTAAACATTCTTAAATATACACTTAAACACACACTCACATCACATGTGTGCGTGTGTGGTGTGTGTGTCAGTGTGCATCTACCTTATAATCACAAAAAATATATACTTTAACATGCTAACAATGACAAGCTACTATCTTACGATAGTGTACCACAGGTATTATGATATCATTTTACGAAACAAAAAACCGTTCCATGGCCAGTTCTGGTTTTTCGCCAGTTGCCAGTGGTAAACGCTTGAAAACCACCCAAAAATAGGACAAATTTTACATTTTAATTTCAAAGAGAACAAAAAAGATTAAAAATTCGAATTTGAATTTTCCAAATTAGAAAATTGGCGACTTCGGAAATCTTGGGGAGCATTGAGATTTCCAAAAACTGGAGGTAACCAGCCGGTTTTCTGAACCCTAGTGTACCAAACATGCAAGCAAGGAACCCAGTGGACAGTGTCTTCTGATTTGCCGCTAGGAAGATGAGATGGTACCCAGGACCAAGATATAGATAGGTACTTAATTTTATTTTTTTACCGGTATGCAGGATAGATTGCTCAAGAGTTCTGAAGACTTCGAGGAAGCTAACTAGCAGCTCATTACACCACAAAACCTCAATGCTCTTACTCCAATATGCAACTTATATTTTTGTAGGCTATAAATGTGCTATATCCCAGATATAAGAAGTATACCCTTTGGGTCATTTGTTGCAGGTTATCACTCAATTTTTCAAAAAATGTGACAACATATCATGACAGTCTAATCCACTTACAAAAAAAATACATAGCAGTACAATCCAATGGGTCAGAGGAACCAATATGAAACTGCACAAAAAAAAAAGAGTACAGGAAAAGGGAAAACAGAAAAGAAAAGGAGGAAAAGGAAAGAGATATTTGACAGGGTGAACCACTCCGTACCATCGCAAAAATTACTCAAGTTGGAAAATATCAAATATGTGTCACTGACCTATGGCCCCAGGCTCAGTTGTTAGCCTCACATTCAATGGTATTTTCCAATTATACATCTCTGCAATGGTATCGAGCTGATTCTCTCTACATTTGACAAAACAAATACTACACTACGCTACTTACTAATTGCTATTGGCTAAATCCTTTTATAACAAGCAGATAAGATGTTTTCTTCCAAGTACTTTTAGATACAAGAAACTTACATAACCAGCTCACAGAAAAGGAGCTCAAGAACAAAATCTACACTAGAAACATAGGGGTGTATAATCGGCAGTTCAACTATAGAAAAGGCAAGAGGACATGACAAGGGAAATAAACATATTAATTACTCCCTCCAGTCACGAATACATGTACATGCCGTTTTGGTATACGTGCAACCAAACTTTCAAAACTTTAGCTATCTATATCTTTTTAAATATTTAGATTGTATACATGGAAATCATATGTATAGATTTGTCTCGAAAAGTATTTTCATAATATTATAATTTAATTGGGTGTTATAACTATATTATAATAGAAATTAGTGGTCAAAGTTGTGTTTTAGAGACTGTGTCAATGTCCAAAACGACATGTATTTGTGACTGGAGTAGCATTTTTGGCTGATCAAGTCTTGACCCAAACATAGAGATATTTGAGAATCATGACTGAATTATTGACATCATATTTGAGTCCTAAAAAGCAAAACAAAATCGGTATCATGGTATGTCACTCTGGCAAGCATCACAATACAAATTACAAGCATAAAACCTGAAACTGCAGTACATCAAGATTAGTGTATTACTAGATGATCTATGGTTCTGTTAAAGTATATTTCATTAAACAAAACTCCAGTGGGAAGACCAACAATATATATTATGTTAACAGAAAAAATGGTCAATTTTATGGAGAAGATCAAGTTTGATGTGAGAATTAAGCACTAGCAGAATTCCAACACACAAGATTTGTCAGCTTGAAGAAAATCTTATCGGTAAATTTGTAATAGAACCATAGAGAAAAAAGCATAACAGCAAACAAAAGAACAATTTGAGCAACTTGAACTAAATGGCATTTTCCAGGTCTCAACCCTGACCTTCCGTTTGTGTAAGGGCATGCATGCATGCACACAGGACATCCTAGACTACAGATAGAAATGCACACCTTTTGTAAATGGACAAAGAAGGGTACAAATGAATTGTTCTTAAGAACCCAATACTTCACTAGTATATGCCCTAGCCATCATTCTCACCTCCCGGCAGTGATATATTCCACTACCAAGCATCTAATACCATTAAAGAGGGCCTCAAAGTCAAGAGATTCCTACAGAGACGAAACAAGACCAAGAAAAATCGATCCTCATCAGCAAATGTTCTGCCGCACATATTTATTCCAGACACAAGCATAAATTCAAAAAAAAATGCTAGATTGTTGTGTACCTAATTGGTTCGAACGTGTTACAAAATGCAAACTACACGGGATCAATCAAATCCACTGCATGGAGTACGGGGGAAGGAAATTACATTTGTCGATCACAAAAACAATTCATCCTCTCAAATGCCGAATTGCCAAACCATCATTTCCCATAATTCTTTTCATATAAACTCCATTGTACATTAAACTCGATACTACTCTCCTAGTTGAAGAAGCCATCCTATTCCCTCAAATGCACCAACTACGCCATGCCTCATGAGAGGAAGAAACCCACGCACAAGCAACAAAGATCCCACCTTGACGGCACCGGATCACGCAATTCTCCGACATTAAGCCGAGATCCCGAAAGAAGGCAAGAAACGAATCGAGGCGCGAGGGCGGGTGCGGACCTGGTTGATGGGCGGGTACATGGAGTTGGTGCAGACGGGGCACTCTAGCAGCTCGTGCACGCTCGTCGCCGGCGAGATCAGCGGCCCCGTGATTGCCCCACCCGCGCCCCCGCCGCCGCCGCCGGAGACGACGACCACGTTCACGACCGCCGCCGCTGCTGCGGCGGCGGGGGAGGACGACTTGAGGAGGGGGCGGGGGAGGTGGGACGCCGCGTCGTCTTCATCCATGCCATCGGAGGAGGACACGCACTCGATGCTGTCCATCTCCATGGCCCGAAGTAGATCGAACCGAATCGTGCCGGACTTTGGTTGAACTCGGGGGCGGTGGGGGGAGGGGGGGTGGGTGGGTAGGGATTCGACCGCCCGGTGCCTCCTCTCCCTCTCCTAGGCCTCGAATTCTTGAAGAAATTGCTTGCTCCTCCAAGAACAAGAACAGGGAGGAGAACCTAATGGCGACGGGATACGAGGGTGGGGGCAGACCGGCAGAGAGGATAAATGGTCTTGGGTGTTTTAATTCGGATTTCCGTTTGGTGGTGGTGGTACTGGTGGTGGCGTGGTGGGGCGCTTGATTGTGCTACGATGGTGTGGGGTACGGTGGCCGGTCTTCGCTTTCGCTTCCTTCTTTGGGGATTTTGTTACAGGATGGGTGGTGGTGGTGCGGTGCATGTTCAAATTTAAACTTGTCGCCCGGTGGGCGGAGAGGACAGCAGGCGTGGGTTGGCCGTTGGGCTCAAATGCGCCGGACATGGATCAGGGAAATTAGTACAAACTTGCGTTCGAGAGAGCTAGACCTAGTGCCCCTTTGGAGTGCAGCACCTGAATTCGCACGAATTTCATATGAAATAGTTCAATTCATATTAGTTTTAGAGAGTGAAAAATCTTGTGTTTCAAACAGAGTCTTAGACTCAACTCTGCTTGTTTTTTAACAAAAGTGCGAGCTTAATTTGAGTATAATTGGGACACCTTGAAAATCGGCTTGTACCTATCTCAAGCTAGTCGTGGATCAAATATAATCAAGAAATTTGACTTTCAATTCCATAAGGTAATTAGAACACCTAATGCTAAAGCTAGAAAAATATCACGAGCAAGTACATAAGGTTAGTACAAATTCTAATTTAGTTCCCGGCTAGTGGAATTATAATAGGTGTATTAGAATTCGAAATATATGGAGCCAAAATCGAGCAACCTAGACACTTTAACCCTACTTTTTTTTTCAACTAAGCTCCAAAGTTGCTCAAACCCCGCTCCTAACAAGCCAAGCCAATACGCAAACAAAACTTGAATGGCTCACAAGCCTCGAGCTTTTCTTGTGACTCTAATTGAGGCTCTATTGGGCTAAGCCCTACCTTAAGCTTGTCTAGCTCGTAGCTCACACGCTAGAGCCTTCCACTACACAACAAATGTTGGAGCTCATAACGAGGTGTTGGGTTTAGGTTCCTAAAAATATCTTTATCAAGCTTCCCTTGTCTCATAGCCATAATGTGTTTCATCTCAGCCTTCGCTCACTCTCTACTTCAGCTTCTCATTTGCACCTTCTCACCTTCATAATCTATGTTGTCATCCCGTCCTCTTTAGGGCTTATTTGGAACACGAAAATTTTACATAAACTTTATGTGAAAACATATCAAATCTCGTAGAGATCTAGATAAATTATCGTGTTCCAAACCAGATCATATCATTCTCATTGCCTTAGTCATGAAGTCTCTCCCTTGTTAAGCGGTAGGGACTCAATGAGGCTCAAATATGTGATGGCTACGGTGGCTAACATTCCCAACAGTGATGATGCAATGTAGCGGCTTCTCAACGGCATATGAATGTGATGAGCCTCTTTGAATTAGAGACAGGTACCACAAGCGTGACTAGTCAATGACTACCAATGGTGTTGATGGAACTGGTGGCAAGTCAACAACTACCAATGGTGATTGTGGAACTGGTGGACGCCAACCAGTGTTGTAAGAATCGGTCGTGACGGCCGATTAGTCGGCCGTTTAATCGGAATCGGTGGGCAAACCGTCACGTATATATGAATCGGAGAACAGTTAACGCTTGTGAACGTCAAATCGGCCGCATTATCCGATTAGTCGGCTGTTTCCGTATAATCGCCCCGCATAATCCGCATAAACAGACGATTAATCGACCGTCACGACCGTTTTTTACAACAAAAAATCAACAAAACGTACAAAAAGATTGTCTCATAGAGTATCATCCAATCGTGGTTCCAAATCTATACTACTAGCAATTGATGAAAGTGAGAGTGACAATGAGTTGGTTGCCTCTTGAAGAGGATTTTCTTGCTTCTAATGAGCCTGAGACCAAAGCGTATGGTAGTGATGTTGTGCTTGACAATGATTCAGAGTAACTGATTCTCTCATGGTTGTGGGTCATTTTATGTATTTACAACACTGCTTAATTCTTTTGGTGGTCGTTTCACTAGTGTTAAGTTAGTCTAGTCTATGTGACAATACATATTTTTAATCTATTATCTAAACGTGTTGCAAGTCGTACTTTGGTGTAGAACTATAATAGCCCACCGATCAATCTTGTTATCTTTTGAGTTAGTAATGAAGTTATCATGTACAATTAAAGGGTGGTATACGTTTATTTGATAGTATTGACAATATAATGTGTTCAAATATCTCTGAAACTAGCATTATGATCAAATATATGAGAACGTCAAATTGTTCGCATAATTCTGATTAATCATCCGTATTCTGATTAATCACTTGACAATACTCTATCCGTCCGACAACCATATTCTGTTTTTTACACCACTGACGCCAACTACAATGAGTAGCAAAGGTATGCAACAATTGGTGATGGGATGGGCGATCTTGCGATAAGTTGTAGGGGGTGTCTGGTTGGGAGGTAAAAGTTGCCGCACTTCCTTAGACAAGTTGGACCAAACGAGGTTTACTTTATTTGTAGCCACAATCAGAATGTGGCATGCCATTTTTTTCTTAGCCACCTGCCCACTGTGTACACTCATTCCTGTGCCAAATTTTGTCACACATCTGGCGAACGATTAGGGGGTGTTCGGTTGGTGCCAAAAATTACCACATATAAGTTAGTCATGTTTGACTTTGTTAGTCTAGTGTTTGCTTTGATGTCTAACTTGTAACGTGTCATACTTTCTTAGCACCATACCCCGCATGTCATAGACACAATTTTTTTTTCTCAAATCATGCCACACTTGTGACCAAGAATTTGCTTGTCACAGAAATTGTGACTCCCGCACTTTTGGCAAAAAAAAAAATTGTGGCACCATGAGGCAAGCATCTAAACAGGCCATATGCTACAAAATGTGTGTCACACCTAGGGATGCCTGCCCGATAGCCCGATTACGCGCGGGGCAAAAACCCTAATGAATGTAGGCATGTTACTCCTTTTGTGTCTGCGGGCATATTCGTGGGAAAAAACCTCTACCCAATGGGTAAACAGGCACAGACATAGGTGAGCTCCATTTGTGCTCGTTTCGTCCGATTACCTGTCAACTCAACTGACATGTGGACTCATGATGAAAACTCTAGGCCACCTCTTGTGTCCAGAGATACAAGATCTCCACTACTCCCTACTAGGGTAAAACTCTAGGCCACCTCTTGTGTCCAGAGAGTCAAGATCTCCACTACTCCGTACTAGGGTGCAAACGGTATAGGTAATTCCCAATCGATCCGGTACCGAATCCGGTCGGTACCAAATTCGGGAAAGAAATTCAGTATCTGTCCGGGTTCAGTATCGGTACCAGATTGTTAGTCTTGAATTTGGTAGTGAAATTGGGAGAGCTAATATCCGACCGAATAGCATCAGTAAGCAGATAACCGGATATTATCTGGCCGGATATCCAAATTCATACCACACCGCACAGTCACACTACACACCACTACTACAGAAACCTCATCACAGACGGTTCGAAAAAGTCATCACAGACGGTTTCCAACCGTGCGTATCATACGTCTGTGATAACGGCGGTTATCACGAGCGGTTTTGAGCCATGCAGTGATAAAGCTATCACAAGCGGTTCGGAACAAGAACGTCAGTAAAAGCACTATCACAGACGGTTGAACAAGAACCGTGCAGCGATAATCAATTATCACGAGCGGTTCTTGTTCCGAACCGTCTGTGATAGCTGTTTTCACATACGGCTCTTGTTCCGAACCGTCTATGATAGCTTTTTTTATTGCAAAAAAAATATTGTCATTTCATGGATACACTCATACACATACACTGTCATTTCCGAAGCCTCCCAAACATGGATTCATTGATACACATACATGGATTCCCAACTGCTAAGCCTCCCAATAAATTTCTCAAGCCATGGATTCATGGATACACGCATACACTCGATCATATACAAGTAACAATGTAGAGAATCGGAGGAGAATCTAACAGAAATCTGGATATGAATCTAACACAAGTACCACAAGCTCATACATACAAATCTGGATCTGAATCTAATAGAGGAGGTCAGCGTTGGTGTCGGCGTCGACTCTCAGCTGTTGGGGAGGAAGACCACGTCGAAGGTTGGGGACTGTGGGAGCAAGGGAGGACCGGAGCCTGGAGGTGTAGCGGGGGCCAGGGAGCTGCGGAAGGACCGGAGGAGCAGCTATCAGCCAGAGCTCGGAGGAGGACGGCCGGAGCAAGGGAGGACCGAGCCCAGAGGAGGACCGGGACTGCGGGAGTGCGAAACTGAGCGCCTAGAGGAGGTCGGCCATAATATATAAGGACATATTTTGCCTCCCGCTCACGCGTTCAAAATTTTCAAATTCCCGCGCTATGAATCACAGACGGTTTCATACAAAAACCGTCTGTGATGACAAATCACAGACGGTTCGTATCACGAACCGTCTGTGATAAGTAACTCATCACAGACGGTTCTTAATACAAACCATCTGTGATGAGGCGTCCAGTATGACCTGTTTTGTAGTAGTGCACGGTCATACCTCCGTACCTCACACAGGCCGCCTTCGCCCATCGCCCGCGGCCTACCACCGCTGCCGGCAGCAGCCGCAACCCGCAGGGAGCCAGCGCCTCCACCTGCCACCGTTGAGGGGAGTGCTGCCACCTCTGCCTGACACCATCGGGAGTTGCCGCCTCTGTGTCACCCATGGCCTGCCGCTTTGCGGTCACCACAACCTCTGCTCGGCTTCTTCGTCACCACCTCGTGTGAGTGCCACAGCATGCGTTTGCTCTCATCGCGCCCCAGTGACTCATGGGCTCCACCCTTGTCGCTGTCGTCGCACCTAGGCAACCCACGACGCTCACCCTTGTCGTCGTCGCTGCGCTCCGGCAACCTGCCACCGCCCACTTGTAGGATCAAGGATAACCGACTAGAGGGGGTGAATAGGAGGTTTTTAAACTTTTAAACAAATTAACGAGATAAGCTAATTAATAACTTAGTCTAAACAAATTATACTTCTAGCTAAGCAATACAAGCACAAAGATCAAGTTAGAAATATAAATGCGGAAGAGTAAAGACTAGGAATAACCACAATGAGACAACGATGTTTTCCCGTGGTATCGAAGACTTGCCGGTCTTCACTAGTCCACGTTGAGGGAGCTTGAACCAATCAAGCCGGCTCCACGTATTAAGCCTTTCCTCGATCACTATTGGTTGTTCTTCCTCCACTCCGGAGATGGTGAACACGAAACCACTCACAATATGGGCACCGGGCCTCTTCACAATCTTCTTGAAGAGATCACCGTGCAATCACCGTCAAGCCGTCTAGGAGTTCGGCAAAACTCCAAGAGTAACAAACCAAGACCTTCGCTTGACGACACTCAAGTGTAACATCCCCATTTTGGATTGTGTTTCAAATGTAATAAAATGAGGGTAAATTAAAACTTTTCCTTCATCCTTTTTCTCTTGAAACTTTTCTGAAATTCTTGTAAAGGAATTTTGGGAAATTCAAAATCAAAATCCTCATTTATCTCAAGTCAAAACCTTCAGGTGAAATCCTATGTCAAACCCTTGGTAATAAATTTTCTGGGCTCTAGGGTTGCTTGGTAACACCTCTGAATTATTTCATAAATTTTGGAAATTATTTGAAATATTTTAGAGGCAAGTCAAACCTTGGTCAAACCTCTGAAATCACCTTCTGGAATTTCTGGAGAAAAATTCAGTGCACAAAAATCTCTGAAATTTTATGGAAGGTTAATCCTTAAGTCAGGAAGCTCTAGTTAAAATTTCATAAATTTTGGAGTTGATTTGATGCCTCAATTAAATCCTCAAAATTTCAGTTCAAAAATCAAAACCTAACTGGTTTGCATTGTTCCTCGGGTGCGAGTCAGGCTCGGGCTCGAGTCACTTGACTCGACCGAGCCAACTTAACTGCACCCGGCGCGGTCGAGCGAGCGCCCGCGTCATCAGCCGTTAGATCTCCATCGGACGGCTCTCATTCGTGTAAGCATTCGGACAACTCCGGTTGCCCTATGATTCTCAGCCGTTGGATTTCAATCGGGCGGTCGACGCTCATCCGATGCCGTTTCAACGCGATCGCACGCTAACCCTTGGATGCAAATCGGACGGTTGGCCGTCGTCGCCTTCCTCTCGCTCGCGCGGCGCAGCGCCATGGCGGAGCTGAGCGTGGGCGCGCAGTGCCTTGTCCCATCCGGCGGCCTCGCAACGGGTGTCTGCAGCGCATTAAATGCCCGTCACTCCACCGCCCCGTTTAGTCGTCGTCTCAACTGCTCCCGTCGCTCACGGCGACCGCAGCGGCAGCGGGAACCCGAGGCGGCCAACGGTGCCATCCTCGCTCCTCAGGCCTACTTAAGCCCCCATTGTCCTCCTTTGTCCTCCTTTACACACCCCTTGAGCTCTCCCGTGCACCCACTGCCCTTGTGGAACTCCCGAGCGCTCAAAATCTCCTCGCCGCCATTGTTGCCCGCGGAGCTTCTCGGTGAACCCAGTGCTCCAGTGGTTCCACGGCTCCTCCTTGCTCTGTTGCTTCCCCTCACCTCGGTGGTGCTTAACAACCGCTCCATTTGAGTTGTTTCAACAGAGCACGGGATTTTGATTTCCCCAATTCGCCGCGAGCATCCTTCTTCGTCTCGGTCCGGTGAGTGCTCCTTTTCTAATTCCTTTCTCGGGGAGCTTCTCGGTACTCTCTAGAACCCATCGTGATGACGCAAAGATGGTTGATTTTGCCCAGCCATCTTCCTCGCGTCATCTTCCTCGGTCCGTCGCGGAGCTTCGTCGCGGGTCGCTCGACCGCCTCTGCACTCGCGTCCGTCGGGTAGCTCCTGGTAGTCCCTAGATGCTCAGGCACCGCTTGAATGGACCGCTGCGGAGCTCTTTTGCTGCTTATCGTCGTTGTCATTTTTACCGCGCCGCCCCTCGTCGTCGCGCCGCCGCTCTGGTCCACCACCGTCGGTGTGGGTGGTACCAGAGGGTGCGCGATGCTATTGCGCACCCATTTCTGGCATTCCCTCCCGCCGCCGTGCCTTTGGTCGCCGGCGTTTTGCCGGTGAAGCCTTCGGCCGCGTTGTCGGACGCGCGCGCGCTGCGGCGCGACGTGGCGTTGTCGCCGTCCGTCCCTAGATCTGCGGTCGGTATTTTCGTTAGATCTGTGATGTGCACTGTGTCGCGTTGCTTGTGAGCCGTCCATCTCACGATCGATGGTCCACAGCCGCTGCCTCCCTCTCGCGCGCGAGAGTTCAAACCGCCGCGCGTGGTTCAATGTCGTCCGTTGGATCGAGATCTGCGGTGTGGGTTAACCACGTCGCCTCTTTCTCGATCTACCGGTTTCGCTAAGTCCAAAATCCGTATCACATTAAGGTCTTGTCATTTTCATATCTTTGTCATCTGAGCTCCAAATTAGATGATTCCAATTTTGTTAGTTTCCTTATACCTTGAACTTAAATATAAAAATAATTGTAGACCATGATCAAACCTGGAAAACCATTTTCAAAAATAGTAAACAATTGAACTTAATATCGTTTTTCGAACTTTCAAAGAAACTTGTAAAATGCATATCTTTTATCTATAGCTGATTTTTGTATGAATCCAATTGGATTAGCTTCCACTGATAGTGTGTTTGCTAGAAAATTGGTTTCACAAATTTTACTGTTTTTAAAAATCATAAGGATCATAATTTAGTTTAATACCTAAACAATTTAGACAAATCATAACTCTTTCAATATAACTCCAAATGACCTGAAATTTTATATGGGTTATCACTACACCAGTAGGTAGCCACCTAAAATTTCAGCTCCAAAATATTTCTAGAAAATTTTTTGCTACAGTGCTAATTATGGCCGAAAATAGGTTTTTAGGGATATCTTTTGCACCACAAATCCAAATTAGGTTTTCCAGTTTCTATGTCTAGGTATGTTAGTATTTTACCTTGTGTATAAATTTCATCGCATTTGGATAAATTTTGCTTGCTCTTTCGTTTAAGTGTTGCTCGTCTTATTGGTTGTTTTCGCTCTTTCGCTAGGCTTCGACATTTGCGGTAACCCCGAGAACGACCCTCATAACAAATTGAGCAACGACAAGCGAGCAAGCAGTTTGATCATTTCCCATTTGATCCCATTACTTTTAAAGTCTAATATTTTGTTTAACTTCTATGTATGCATTGCTAATTTGTTGTTAAATTGATTAGCTAATCCTCTAGTTGCATAATCTGTAGGTAAATAAGTATCCTCTACTACCTGAGCCTAGGTTATTTGTGTGATTAGAGTTCGTTGGATGAGCTCTTGTCACTTAGTAGATCTCGAATAAATATTGCTTAGCCATGCCTAGTATCGGTAGCATTGGGCGATCATCGACTTAGTCGGTGATCTTGATCACACAAATACTTATATTATTCCATTATGTCCAACCCTTGTGTTTTACCATTTTGCAAATCAAAAACTGAAAACAAAAATTATATCTTGGCTTGGGCACAATGGTATGTTGGGTGATCTGTTGGGTGTGATTGGAATGGTGCCTAAGTCCCTAAGGACCGAGTTACTTGTGCCATTGATCCAAGCAATTATTGCGTGCTAACCACACGAGGGGGATATGGAACCTCTCTTGACTAAGTACTTTGGAGGGTGTTAATTATGAGCTGGTCGGTGGGTGTGTTCTTGTGTGTGTGTTGTTGGAGGGGAGCATTAGCAGGCCGGTTAGGCTGTCTAATGTGTCTTTCTCCCGTGGGTTGCGGCTCTTAATTAGTATCGTCCATTGGAAAGCGTCTTGTTAGACTTAGCCATGCCTGCATACCAAAGGAAGTGTGCTAACCGTGGCTGGTGGAAAGGCGGTCTATCGTGTGGGTACATTGGTACACCCCTGCAGGGTTAAAACTATTCGAATAGCCTCGTCCTAGGTTATGGACACGCTTGGTTATTTCCCACAAGAACTAGACTACAACCTTTTAAAAACTTAAACTTGACACGGGTGGTATGAAGGGGTACTTCATACTATTGTTGTGGTGACTATGGGTTAGTCACTTCTAGGTTGGTGTTGTTCTCTATCTATTGTTATAATTGTCTCTCTGTTATTTGAACAATAAAAGTTAATTGCAAACTTGCTTTGAATCTATTACCCTATTGCAAATGAAAACTTGCTTTATGCTGAAAATAAGTCCAGAGCCTCATCCACTTAAATAAAGCTTGCATGTAGTTAATTATAGTTCATTATCTCACACGTCGGTCTTGCAGTACAAAAACAAGTTTTGTATTCATCCGCTTTGCTTAATATTAATTGTTGCAGAGGAAGAAGGTGAGCCCCAAGGGCCTCACTTTTGTGAGTTGTGTTGCGGCGCCGTCTGGGACGATTAGCTTGGCGGTCCGGTTGGTTGCCTTGTGGGTAAAGGCACACCGATTGGCTTTTGTTTATCGCCATCTTATGGCCATTTTGCTTCCGTTGTGTATTTACTTATTTGTATGAATTTTGGCGGTCGGCCTCTCTTTGTAATAACTCTCTTTATATTATCTATGTCTTTGATTTGTTGCTTTGTGCTTGGCTCTATGTGTATGAATGGAATTGATGCATGATTTTGTAACAGGTGTGTATCTGCAATGCAGGAAGTATACATATCTCGAGGCTTAGTTTATTTGATTTGTCTTGTTAGGACCAAGTGGATGGTTAAACAAGTACAAGCCGAATAAACCGGGGTCCTCACAAAGTTGGTATCAGAGCCATTCCGACCGTAGTAACCCAAGCTTGGTCGTCCTTAGGATATTTTGGAAAACTTAATTTCAAAGTATCAAATGATTTATGAAAGCTTAAGTAAGTTCTCAGATTTTACTCCTTACCTATCTTAGCTTTCTATCTCACCTTGCTCTAATTTGATTTTTAAAGGTTGTTTTCCTCTCTTTCCCTCTAAAGATAGTTGTTATCGATTAATTGGGTTTTGGGACCAATGAGTTTGGCAAATTGAAGTGTTAGCTGCCCTCTACAAGGTTTTGAAGCTTCCGAAGTTGAAGATTTCAATTAGGAGGCTTGGATGCAAAATCTGGACAGTGAGCATTCAATTTCTGGACAACAGGCTCAAAGGTTCTAAATAGGGTAGAAAATGAGAGGTTAATCAATTAAAACTTGTGGGAACAAAAGGGTAAGATGTGATACTAGTTAGCTAAGTATCTAACACCTATTTCGTTGATTTAACCTTGCTCTCGAGTAGTGTTAGACTTGTTGTAGTGTGCTGAAATTTTTATCTTCTCAAACCATTGCTCGTTCTTTCAATACGGGTTAATGACATTGAGAAGTTGAGCTTGGTTTGGAGTTTCTTTGCTGTTTTGGAGCTTCTTTGGAAACATTTAAAGTTTGTTTACTTGCTGTTTTTGGCTTTCGGTTAGGGTGTTATCTCATTCCCCTAATCGTTAGCTTTTCGCTTTCATCAACTTCTAGTATTAGTGTTTTGGTTTCTAACCTAAATTTCTTGAATCGGGATGGTGGAGGTACTCGTAGCGCCGTGGTCGCAACTGGTTTGGATGAGGAGCTCCGCCTCCTCAGACCATGGTGAGGTCCTCCTTCGGATCGGCGCAACCGTTCGGAGGACGGGAGGGTCTGTTTGGATGTTATTGCGCGCAACACCTCCGCCCTTCCGGTGCCTCGGGATCCGGCAAGGGGTGGACATCGATCTCGTGGGGTTTGGTGAGTTTCTTCGCACTCAACCCCCACGTTCTCAGTCCCGAGGACCCATTGGGCGCGGATGGTGGTCTGCGTCGAGTTGGCGTAAGCTCGGCGTTGCTCGGTGCTGGACCGGGGCAGGCACTCTTTGCCTCCCATCGCCTTCGGGGTAGCACTCTCTGGTGGGAGAACTTCTTGGCCATGCAGCCGCCGCCACACCGTCTCTTGGGATGAGTTCGGACGGCGTTAGTCGAGCTCACATCCTGCGCCGCTTGATGAAGTCAAGAAGAAGGAGTTTCGCGCTCAAGCAAGGGCGTAAGTCGGTGATGGAGTACATGCGAGTTCAACCACTTGGCTCGTTATGCTCCATCCGGTGGCCACCGATGAGGCCAAGCGGGAGAAGTTCATGGAGGGTTTGTCGGAGAGCCGCAAGACAGGCTCTCCATTGTGGACTTTGCGACTTTCGGGCCTTGGTGGACAAGGCCATTGTTGCCGAGCACAAGGCCAAGGCTCGGGCGAGTCCCGCAGCGCAAGTGGGAGGCCCAACCGGTGCGCGCAGTCGGCCTCTCTTGTCCCGTGTCGGGCCTACCCGAGGCCCGTTCGTGGCTTCACTACCACCGAGGCCGCGGCGACGGCTCCTCGCCCTCCGCGAGCGTGCCCGATCACGTGCGCCACGAACCAGCAGGTGGCCCCGCAATCCGGATGCCGGGGTCACTTGCTTTTCGTGCAACCGAAGGGCATTATGCCAATAGTTGCCCTAACGGATCGAGCGGCCTCGTCCTAATGCGGGGCGCGCGCGGGAGGTGGTCCTCCCGAGATCGAAAGGTTGTCCCCGCTACCCAAGGCGTGGGTAGTGGCGCGTCAACCTCATCTCCGCGGAGGAGGCACGAGGAGGCATCCGGCGTCGTGTTGGGTACCCTTCGGTTAACTCTTTCCACCTTTCTGATTTTGTTTGATTCAGGCACATCTCATTCGTTTGTTTCTGAGTCTTTTGCTGTTGTGGGAGGTCTTCTTTTTGCTCCATTGTTGGTCCCGCTGCTCATTCGCTCTCCCGGTTCGGAGTTGAGAGCTGAGTCCGAGTGTAGGGATGTCCTGTTGAGATAGAAGGGGTAGGATTCTTGGCAAACCTTATCCTCCTTCGATCGGCGATCTTAGATGTAATCCTAGGCATGGATTGGTTGTCTCAGCACATGGGACAAATTGATTGCGCTAGGAGGCTTATCTACCTCACGATCCTTCCGCGGCGAGTTCGTTCGCCGAAAGGCTGCGGTCCGCATCTCTTCGCGCTCGAAGCGAAGCCACTCTAGATATTAGCGAAGTCCCGGTGGTATGTGACTTTGTTGATGTCTTCCCGACGACCTTCCGGGATGCCACCATTCGAGACCTCGAGTTTGTCATTGAGTTGGTTCCTGTGCATGCGATCTCGAAGAGGCCTTACCGGATGGACCCAATTGAGTTTGTGGAGTTGAAGAAGCAACCGAGTGAGCTTCAAGAGAAGGTTTCATCCGCCTAGCTCATCTCCTTGGGGATGCTCAGCAATCTTTGTCGAAAAAGGACAAGACGCTGCGCATGTCGTTGATTACCGTCCACTTAATGAAGTAACGGTAAAGAACAAGTACCCTTTGCCCGTATCGATGACCTCTTCGATCAATTAACGGAGCTCGAGTTTTCTCCAAGATTGATCTGAGAGTGGGATATCACCAGGTTCGGATTCGACCTGAGGATATTCCAAAGACGGCTTTTTCTACTCGTTATGGCTTGTGCGAGTATACCGTCATGTCATTCGGCTTAACCAATGCTCCGCCTTGTTCATGAACCTCATGAATTCGGTGTTCATGGAGTATTTGGATAGGTTCGTTGTGGTCTTCATCGATGATATCCTTATCTACTCCAAGAGCGATGAGGAACACACCGAGCATTTGAGGCTTGTGTTGGGCAAGCCGTGAGCACCAACCGTATGCGAAGTTCAGCAAGTGTGCGTTACGGTTGAAGGAAGTAGCCTTCTTAGGCCATATTCTTTCGGCGGGAGGCGTGGCGTGGATCCTAGCAAGATCGACATGCTTTCACGAGTCGACCCACTTCCGGTCACCGAAGTTCGGAGTTTTCTTGGTTTAGCGGGATACTATCGCCGCTTTATCGAGAACTTCTCCAAGATAGCGGCCGATGACGGAGTTGCTCAAGAAGGACAAGAAGTTCTCATGGTCCGTGATTGCAGGAAAGTTTCAAGCGCTTAAGAAGCGATTGACCACCGCTCCGTTCTTGTTCTCCCGATGTCCGTCGAAGCTTGATATCTTTTGTGACGCTTCTCGCCGAGGCCTCGGTTGTGTCCTTATGCAAGAAGGCAAGGTAGTGGCCTATGCATCAAGGCAATTGAGACCTCATGAACTCAACTATCCTACCCATGACTTGGAGTTGGCGGCGTGATCCATGCACTTAAGATTTGGCGACATTACCTAATCGGTGTCGTTGCGAAGTGTATTCGGATCACAAAAGCTTAAAGTATTTGTTCACCCAACGGATCTGAACCTCGGGCAAAGGAGATGGTTGGGCTGATCAAGGACTATGACATGGGTATTCACTACCATCCGGCAAGGCCAATGTCGTTGCGGATGCGCTTAGTCGCAAGGCGCATTGCAATGCATTGTTGCTCCAAGGCCCTCACCCCTCTTACGGAGGAATTTCAGTCTTAACTTGGGTTTGGTTGAGCATGGTTCCTCGCGCCTTGGTTGTACGACCAACCTTGGTGGATCGGATCAGTCCGCTCGCTGATCGGATGTTGGAGTAAACCGCATCAAGGAAAATGTCAAGAATGGAACAGCCAAGTGCTTCTCCGTAGATGAGCTTGGTGTCTTGAGGTTCGGGCAACGCCTCGTGGTTCCAAAGGACAGGAAGTTGCGGGATTTGATCCTCCGCGAAGCCCACGATTCTCCGTTATCCATTCATCCCGGGGCCACGAAGATGTACCAGGATCTTCGCCAGAGATTTTGGTGGACCCGAATGAAGAGGGAGATCGCAAGGTTCGTTGCCGAGTGCGACGTGTGTCGTCGTGTCAAGGCCGAGCATCGTCGTCGGCAGATCGCTTCACCTTACCACCAATCGGAGTGGAAGTGGGATTCGGTCGGGATGGACTTTATCACCGGCCTACCCAGGTCACCGAGGGGCAATGATGCCATTTGGGTTATCATTGACCGGTTGACGAAAGTGGCGCACTTTCTTCCAGTCAAGACCAAGATTCGTACCGGTCACCTTGCGGAGCTCTATATCGCCAGGATCGTGAGCTTGCATGGGGTACCGAAGACGATCATTTCTGATCGTGGTTCCATCTTCACTTCCCAGTTCTGGCATAGCTTGCAAGAAGCTATGGGAACTCGTCTTTCTTCGGACAAAGATATCACCCCAAAGCGGATGGTCGGGCCAGAGGTCAACCAAGTTTTGGAGGACATGCTGCGAGCTTGTGTCCTTTCCTATGGGAAGCATTGGGAGAAGTGCTTGCCATTCGCTGAGTTTTCTTATAACAACAGCTTCCAAGCCAGTCTCGGCATGACACCATTTGAGGCCTTATACGGGAAAAAGTGTAGAACCCCGTTGAACTGGTCTGAGACCGGTGAAAGACCTTTCTTTGGCCCGGACTCAATTAATGAGGCCGAGGGGCAAGTCCAGCTCATTCGTGATCGCTTACGCACAGCTCAATCCAGGCAAAAGAGCTATGCGGATCGCCGTCGTCGTGAGTTGAGCTTTGAGCCCAATGACTTCGTTTACCTCAAGGTTTCTCCTCTAAAGGGTCACCAGCGTTTTGGTGTCAAGGGCAAGTTAGCTCCTCGATATGTCGGTCCATACCGTATTATCGAGAAGAAGGGAGCTGTTGCCTACAAGTTGGAGTTGCCTGCTGCACTTGCGGGAGTACATGATGTGTTCCATGTGTCCCAGCTAAAGAAGTGCCTCCGTGTTCCAACAGAGGAAGCTCCGTTGGAAACTCTTGATGTTCAGGAGGATTTGACCTATCGCGAGCACCCTGTTCGCATACTCGAGGAGGCTGAGCGAAGAACAAGGAATAAGACCATTAAGTTCCTCAAAGTTCAGTGGTCAAACCATTCCGAGGATGAGGCTACTTGGGAGCGAGAAGATCGTCTCCGTGCAGACTACCCCTCTTTCTTTTCCGAGTGAACCAAATCTCGGGACGAGATTTTTGTAAGGGGGGGAGGTTTGTAATATCCCCATTTTGGCTTGTGTTTCAAATGTAATAAAATGAGGGTAAATTAAAACTTTTCCTTCATCCTTTTTCTCTTGAAACTTTTCTGAAATTCTTGTAAAGGAATTTTGGGAAATTCAAAATCAAAATCCTCATTTATCTCAAGTCAAAACCTTCTGGGTGAAATCCTATGTCAAACCCTTGGTAATAAATTTTCCTGGGCTCTAGGGTTGCTTGGTAACACCTCTGAATTATTTCATAAATTTTGGAAATTATTTGAAATATTTTAGAGGCAAGTCAAACCTTGGTCAAACCTCTGAAATCACCTTCTGGAATTTCTGGAGAAAATTCAGTGCACAAAATCTCTGAAAATTTTATGGAAGGTTAATCCTTAAGTCAGGAAGCTCCAGTTAAAATTTCATAAATTTTGGAGTTGATTTGATGCCTCAATTAAATCCTCAAAGTTTCAGTTCAAAAATGAAAACCTAACTGGTTTGCACTGTTCCTCGGGTGCGAGTCAGGCTCGGGCTCTAGTCACTTGACTCGACCGAGCCAACTTAACTGCACCCGGCGCGGTCGAGCGAGCGCCCGCGTCATCAGCCGTTAGATCTCCATCGGACGGCTCTCATTCGTGTAAGCATTCGGACAACTCTGGTTGCCCTATGATTCTCAGCCGTTGGATTTCAATCGGGCGGTCGACGCTCATCCGATGCCGTTTCAACGCGATCGCACGCTAACCCTTGATGCAAATCGGACGGTTGGCGTCGCCGCTTTCCTCGCTTCGCGGCGCAACGCCATGGCGGAGCTGAGCGTGGGCGCGCAGTGCCTTGTCCCATCCGGCGGCCTCGCAACGGGTGTCTGCAGCGCATTAAATGCCCGTCACTCCACCACCCCGTTTAGTTGTCGTCTCAATCGCTCCGTCCTCCACGGCGACGCGCAATGCAGCGGAACCCGAGGCGGCCAACGGTGCCATCCTCGCTCCTCAGGCCTACTTAAGCCCCCATTGTCCTCCTTTGTCCTCCTTTACACACCCCTTGAGCTCTCCCGTGCACCCACTGCCCTTGTGGAACTCCCGAGCGCTCAAAATCTCCTCGCCGCCATTGTTGCCCGCGGAGCTTCTCGGTGAACCCAGTGCTCCAGTGGTTCCCTGGCTCCCTCCTTGCTCCTGTTGCTTCCCCTCACCTCGGTGGTGCTTAACAACCGCTCCATTTCAGGTTGTTTCAACGGGAGCACCGGGATTTTGGATTTCCCCCAATTCGGCCGCGAGCATCCTTCTTCGTCTCCAGCGCCGGTGAGTGCTCCTTTTTCTAATTCCTTTCTCAGGGAGCTTCTCGGTACTCTCTAGAACCCATCGTGATGACGCGGCATGGTTGATTTTGCCCAGGCCGTCTTCCTCGCGTCATCTTCCTCGGTCCGTCGCGAGCTTCGTCGCGGAGCTTCTCGACCGCCTCTCGCACCTCCGCGTCCGTCGGTAGCTCCTCGTAGTCCCTAGATGCTCGAGCACCGCTTGAATGGACCGCTGCGGAGCTCTTTTGCTGCTTATCGTCGTTGTCATTTTTACCGCCGCTCTGGTCCACCACCGTCGGTGTGAGTGGTACCAGAGGGTGCGCGATGCTATTGCGCACCAATTTCTGGCATTCCCTTCCGCCGCCGTGCCTTTGGTCGCCGGCGTTTTGCCGGTGAAGCCTTAGGCCGCGTTGTCGGACGCGCCAGGCGCGTGCGCGACGTGGCCCGTTGTGCGCCGTCCGCCCCTAGATCTGCGCCGGGATTTTCGTTAGATCTGTGATGTGCACCGTGTCGCGTTGCTTGTGAGCCGCCCATCTCACGATCGATGGTCCACGGCCGCGCCTCCTCTCGCGCGAGTTCAAACCGCGCGCGTGGTTCAATGTCGTCCGTTGGATCTCGAGATCTGCGGTGTGGGTTAGCCACGCCGCCTCTTTCTCGATCTACCGGTTTCGCTAAGTCCAAAACCGTATCACATTAAGGTCTTGTCATTTTCATATCTTTGTCATCTGAGCTCCAAATTAGATGATTCCAATTTTGTTAGTTTCCTTATACCTTGAACTTAAATATAAAAATAATTGTAGACCATGATCAAACCTGAAAACCATTTTCAAAAATAGTAAACAATTGAACTTAATATCTGTTTTCAGAACTTTCAAAGAAACTTGTAAAATGCATATCTTTTATCTATAGCTGATTTTTGTATGAATCCAATTGGATTAGCTTCCACTGATAGTGTGTTTGCTAGGAAAATTGGTTTCACAAATTTTACTGTTTTTAAAAATCATAAGGATCATAATTTAGTTTAATACCCTAAACAATTTAGACAAATCATAACTCTTTAAATATAACTCCAAATGACCTGAAATTTTATATGGGTTATCACTACACCAGTAGGTAGCCACCCTAAAAATTTCAGCTCCAAAATATTTCTAGAAAATATTTTTGCTACAGTGCTAATTATGGCCGAAAATAGGTTTTTAGAGGATATCTTTTGCACCACAAATTCAAATTAGGTTTTTCCAGTTTCTATGTCTAGGTATGTTAGTATTTTACCTTGTGTATAAATTTCGTCGCATTTGGATAAATTTTGCTTGCTCTTTCGTTTAAGTGTTGCTCGTCTTATTGGTTGTTTTCGCTCTTTCGCTTAGGCTTCGACATTTGCGGTAACCCCGAGAACGACCCTCCGCAACAAATTGAGCAACAGCAAGCAGGCAAGCAGTTTGATCATTTCCCATTTGATCCCATTACTTTTAAAGTCTAATATTTTGTTTAACTTCTATGTATGCATTGCTAATTTGTTGTTAAATTGATTAGCTAATCCTCTAGTTGCATAATCTGTAGGTAAATAAGTATCCTCTACTACCTGAGCCTAGGTTATTTGCTGTGATTAGAGTTCGTTGGATGAGCTCTTGTCACTTAGTAGATCTCGAATAAATATTGCTTAGCCATGCCTAGTATCGGTAGCATTGGGCGATCATCGACTTAGTCGGTGATCTTGATCACACAAATACTTATATTATTCCATTATGTCCAACCCTTGTGTTTTACCATTTTGCAAATCAAAAGCGAAAACAAAATTATATCTTGGCTTGGGCACAATGGTATGTTGGGTGATCTGTTGGGTGTGATTGGAATGGTGCCTAAGTCCCTAAGGACCGAGTTACTTGTGCCATTGATCCAAGCAATTATTGCGTGCTAACCACACGAGGGGGATATGGAACCTCTCTTGACTAAGTACTTTGGAGGTGTTAATTATGAGCTGGTCGGTGGGTGTGTTCTTGTGTGAGTGTTGTTGGAGGAGCATTAGCAGCCGGTTAGGTTTGTCTAATGTGTCTTTCTCCGTGGGTTGCGGCTCTTAATTAGTATCGTCCATTGGAAAGCGTCTTGTTAAACTTAGCCATGCCGCATACCAAAGGAAGTGTGCTAACCGTGGTTGGTGGAAAGGCGGTCTATCGTGTGGGTACATTGGTACACCCTGCGCAGGTTAAAACTATTCGAATAGCCTCGTCCTAGGTTATGGACACGCTTGGTTATTTCCCACAAGAACTAGACTACAACCTTTTAAAACTTAAACTTGACACGGGTGGTATGAAGGGTACTTCATACTATTGTTGTGGTGACTATGGGTTAGTCACTTCTAGGTTGGTGTTGTTCTCTATCTATTGTTATAATTGTCTCTCTGTTATTTGAACAATAAAAGTTAATTGCAAACTTGCTTTGAATCTATTACCCTATTGCAAATGAAAACTTGCTTTATCTTTGAAAATAAGTCCAGAGCCTCATCCACTTAAATAAAGCTTGCATGTAGTTAATTATAGTTCTGTTATCTCACACGTCAGTCTTGCAGTACAAAAACAAGTTTTGTACTCATCCGCTTTCTTAATATTAATTGTTGCAGAGGAAGAAGGTGAGCCCCAAGGGCCTCACTTTTGTGAGTTGTGTTGCGCGCCGCCTGGGACGATTAGCTTGGCGGTCCGGTTGGTTGCCTTGTGGGTAAAGACACACCGATTGGCTTTTGTTTATCGCCATCTTATGGCCATTTTGCTTCCGCTGTGTATTTACTTATTTGTATGACTTTTGGCCGGTCGGCCTCTCTTTTGTAATAACTCTCTTTATATTATCTATGTCTTTCAGTTGTTGGTTTGTGCTTCGGCTCTATGTGTATGAATGGAATTGATGCATGATTTTGTAACGGGTGTGTATACTGCAGTGCAGGAAGTATACATATCTCGAGGCTTGGTTTATTTGATTTGTACTGTTAGGACCAAGTGGATGGTTAAACAGTACAAGCCGAATAAACCGGGGTCCTCACATCAAGTGCAATAGGATCAACTAGAATGATGAATGCACTTTGAATGAGCTCAACAACCTCTCAAAGAGTGAACAAATGAATTTGAGGAGTTGAATGAATGCACAAGGCTTTAAGGATGTTAAATGTGGTCTAGCACTGTGTCCTTGAGCAGGTGGGGGAGTATTTATACCCCCCAACAAAAATTATAGCCGTTGGAGAAGAAAACTCCACTTTTCAGCTTCGAGCGGTACTACCGCCAAGTACCTAGCGGTACTACCGCACTTTTCCAACCACTTCAGCAACGGCTATATCAGAGGCATTAAATGTCCTGACATAGCCGTTTTATTTTGCAGAGCGGTACTACCGCCAACTAACAAGCGGTGTTACCGCAGAGCGGTCATACCGCAAAATGAGTGCGGTACTACCGTTTTCCAAGAGAGACAAAAGAGGTGCGCGCTGGAAAACACATACCGCCAAGTAACGATCGGAATAACCGGCGTGCGGTACTTCCGCTTATCAATTGCGGTACTACCGCATTTCGGTCATACCGCATGAATACTTGCGGTACTACCGCGTTGAGGATTTGGCACCGAGACCAGAGAAGGGTCTCTCTGTAAAAAACATACCGCCATATCATGTCCGGTCATACCGCAGAGCGGTAGTACCGCTGGTTCAATGCCGGTACTACCGATTGTCCTGCCAAGATGGTATTTGCAAATATAAAAGCAAACCAAATGCATGCATGATCCTAGATTGATCCATAAGGCACAAGAACATGCTATCAAGCTACTAGTCATGATTCCTCTTAATAGTATGGCATTTAACCTATAATTCGGTCGTCCAACCATAATTCCTAAGATCGGTAAAAGGTAAAAGATTTCTAATCTACTTGTACCTTGACTTTGATCCAATTTGATCTGCACGACATCCTTTATCATGTGGCTTCATGATCATTCTTACCATTTGGACTTAATCTTACAAATATTCAACAAACACATTAGTCCAATTATCACATATTATCATAAATTACCAAAACCAATTTTTAAGGGGCCTAGATGCTTCTCAATCTCACCCTTTTTGGTAATTGATGACAACCTAGTTAATATGTGGGAAGTAATGTTTTGAGTAAACCCAAGATAGTAAAAACAAGTATATCCTTTTGATGGCTTAAAAAAAATTGTTAAGCCGAAACGAAGAAGACTCCCCCTAAACATGTGCATGAAGTAGATTGAACATGTTAAGAACATAAGGAGAGAATTTTGACAGAGTTTCTTTAGATTGTTGGTTTTGAGGAAACATTTGCAATGAAACGGCATTTGTCATAATTGCACTAAAGATATATATACCAACACGCTTAATCAACAAGTTTAACAAGAACATAAAGATAGTTGTTTACAAGCATTCAACCAACTTAATAAGACAAGGTAGCAAAAGATTGTCTCCCCCTAGACCTTACTTCCCTTCTAGCTACTTCTCCCCCTTTGGCATCAAAGTACCAAAAAAAAACATTTAAACAGCTGGATCCTGAGGAGGAAGAGTCGAGGAATCCTGAGGAGCAGGAGCCTGGGAAGGTGAGGTAGCTGGAGCCTGAGAGGAGGTCCCTGCTGCAGGATGAGTACGACGCCGAGAGTAGCGCTGAGGAGTTGTTAAAAACTGTTCCATGGAATCCACCATCTCTGTTAAAGCAGCCAACCTATTATGAGTCTCAGACTGAAAATCTCTTTGTTCTGTCCTCATTTCCTGCTGGGTGACCTTAAGTTGCAGAAGGTTGTTCAGAATCAAGGTTTGATTTCGAGAATCAGCTAAGGATTTTGACCTTGAGAGACATTTTCAGCTGCAACCTCTGGAGCAACTTCTTCTTGCTGTACCTGCTGCCCTTGAAAGCGAATGGGGGAGTTTTCTCTTCGCTTGTAATACTTATGGGGAGATCCCAAACCTCCCTGATACTCAATCTTGCTCAGAATTAAAGCCATGATATAAGGAGCATGATAAATCCTCTTTACCCTGTCATTCTTGGAAGAAACTATACCCCTGATTATGACATCCACAACATCAAATTTCCTTCTATGTGTGATATTATCAATGATATTCCATACATGTCCTCGAACAGCATCAAAGTTACCACTCTTGGGAAGAAAAGTATGATTAATAATCCTATTAATCAGACTGGGAATGGGTAGCAAGCCATGAATCTTCCCTGGAGTGTACCTGACATTCTGATCATAGAATTCTGTCCAGGCAGGGACAAGTAGAGCTGGTCTATCAAAAAGCTTATCCCAATTCCCAGAATGTATCCTCAATACACGCTCAAAATTCCCGCACGCGCTATCCCGCTCCCTCCCTCCTTCCAGATCTGTTTTCTCGGCGACGGCTGGCTGTCGCACGCGGTGCACCCCAACTCTCCGGCCAACTCCCTCATGCACCTCTAACCACAAGCCGCCGCCGTATACCTCAGTCCCCACCACCAAATCTCCAGTCCCACCCACACCTCCCACCCCCTCCTTCTGGTTGCGGTTTGGATCTGCAGGTGCCTCAAGCCCTCGACCGTCGAGGCTGTTGGAATTAATACGGGCTGGGCCCATGTTTAATTCTAATTAATTCCTGGAAAATCCCAAAGGCCCATGTGCATGTGCTAAAACTATTTAGTCCCATATGGAGAGTTGAATGGGAGTTACACCACTTTAAAAGGTGGAATGTGGTAGCCCCCTTGTGGAATGGGAGAGAGCTAATACACGCGCGCGCTCGCTCGCCTCGCCACGCCACGCCTCGCCAAGCCGAGCCGAGCCGAGCCGTGCCGTGCCGTGCCGTGCGGTGCGGGTGCGGGTGCGGGTGCGCGTACGTAGGCGTGTCGGGGGCGTGCGCGTTTTTCTTTATTTATTCGAAATTTGAAACGCACTGACTCGCAGTTAATGGCATTAACAAATGATTGGCAGTGAGTAATGGTAACCGTTTCTAGTCTCTTCGTTTTTGCCATTAAGTAGAACATGCTTTGTTTCAGAAATCGCTAGCAGTAATGGCTGTGGTTACCAGTGACTGGGTAATGGCTGCGGTTACTACTAACTGGGTAATGGCTGCGGTTACTACTAACTGGGTAATGGCGGCGGTTACTAGTAAGTAATGACGGCCGTTTCTAGTCTCTGGGTTTTTGCCATTATAGCATTTGTTCTTCTGTGCTTTTTCTAATACTCTCCACGAAAGACAAAAGAATACCACTAGTTTTGTTGCTGTCTCCGGCGATCTCCATCCCGGCGAGGCGCGTGTACGATCGCACCGGGAGAGCAGGCCTCCGGAACCCTCGTCATCGAAGGCTTGCACGAGCGACGACGAATAAGGTTTTTGGGGAGCATTCGTGCGACTGCTCGCTTCTTCTTCTTCATTCGATTCTCTGCTACGTCTACATCAACTGCACGACTACTACCACTACGCCATGACGAACGACAAGACTCCTGCTGCCGCTCTGGATCCGAACTCCTCTGCGCTACTACTCCTTCTACTGCATCCGGGTATGTCTATGTTACACATATTTGTTGGTTAGTTTTCTTATCTGTTGTTAACTTGAACATTGAGATAGGTATACTAGTTTATGTCCTTCTGGATCTTAGTATGGCTATAATGTTTTTGTTCATTTACTTTGTGAAAATGACTAGAGTAATTCTCATGATTTATCTACTATATTTCTGGATTAAAGTAATTCGAAAAATGCTCATACTTTCAACAATCCAAAAACCTTATTCTAGGCATTTTTCGTCAACTGGTTTTGCCGCTGCGCTAAAACCCTCTGAATTCGACGGTGCGAATTACAAGAGGTGGCGCACCAAGATGGTGCTTTGGCTAACTGCCATGAACATTTTTCATGTGGCAAGTGGCAAGCCTGAAGGAACACTTACTCTTGAACAGGAGCAAGCGTTCGAGGCTGCTGATAACCTTTTTAAAGGTGCCGTGATTAGCGTTCTTGGTGAGAAGTTAGTTGATGCATACATGGTGATCAAAACTGGGAAAGAGATGTGGGATGCACTCGAGGCCAAGTTTGGGGTTTCGATCGGCGTTGGAATTGTATCTCATGGAGCAATACCATGACTATAGAATGGTTGACAGTCGTTCTGTAGTTGAGCAGGCTCATGAGATACAATCCATGGCCAAAGAACTCGAACACTTCAAATGTGTATTACCGGACAAGTTTGTCGCGGGAGGCATTATTGCCAAGCTTCCTCCTTCTTGGAGGAGTTTTGCTACTTCCATGAAACACAAGAGACAAGAGTTTTCTGTTGAGAATCTCATCGGGTCTCTTGATGTTGAAGAGAAGACGAGGGCAAAAGATACACACATCAGAGGTAATGAGGGACATTCTAGTGCCCATGTGGTACAGAAGAAGAATGGCCAAGCTCAAAAGTTCAAAGGCAAGAACAAGATCGCACAAACAACTAGCTTCAAGAAGAAGAAGAAGAACACAAAGGATAGCCTTTGCTTTATGTGTGGCGAACCTGGTCACTGGTCATTGGGCCAAGGATTGCAGTCAACGCAAGGGTGGGAAGAATCAGCAAGGGCAGAATTCTAAGTCTGCTAATGTTGTTGTTGGTACTACTGAGACGGGAACATCAGGATATGGTAATTTACCTACTATTCTTTCCGTATGTCAATCAACCGATTGGTGGATAGACACTGGTGCTAATATACATGTGTGTGCTGATATTTCATTGTTCTCTTCTTAACAGGTCACTCGGGATTCAACCGTTCTAATGGGGAACGGGCCACATGCCACTATTCATGGTGTTGGCACGGTCGATCTGAAGTTTACTTCGGGGAAGATCGTGCAACTAAAGAACGTGCATCATGTGCCATCTATCAATAAGAATCTCGTGAGCGGATCTCTTCTGTGTAGAGATGGTTTTAGACTGGTATTTGAGTCCAATAAATTTGTAATGTCCAAGTGTGGACAATTTGTTGGTAAAGGCTATGTGTGCGGAGACTTGTTCCGCCTATCTCTTTCAGATTTATGTAATAATGTTGTGAACCATGTTTGCAGTGGTAATGAGACTACTATTTGGCATTCATGACTTTGTCACATAAATTTTGGTTGCATGACACGGTTAGCCAGTTTAGAGTTAATCTCGAAAATCACCCTTGCCAAAGGTTCTAAATGTCAAGTTTGTGTGCAATCAAAGCAGCCTCGTAAGCCTCATAAGGCTGCGGAGGTAAGAAACTTGGCATCATTAGAACTCATACATTCAGATCTGTGTGAGATGAATGGTGTGTTGACAAAAGGTGGTAATAGATATTTCATGACTTTGATTGATGACTCCACTAGGTTCGTTATGTGTATCTTTTGAAAACTAAAGATGAAGCTCTTCACTACTTTAAAATCTATAAAGTAGAAGCTGAGAACCAACTTGAAAAGAAAATCAAAAGGGTTAGGTCTGATCGTGGCGGCGAGTACTTTTCTAATGAGTTCAATTTATTCTGTGAGGAACATGGTATAATCCATGAGAGGACGCCTCCCTATTCACCCCAGTCAAACGGGGTTGCTAAAAGAAAAAAACCGCACTCTAACTGATTTGATTAATGCCATGTTAGAAACAGCGGGTCTTTCCAAAGCATGGTGGGGGAGGCTATATTGACTTCATGTCATGTCCTAAACAGGGTTCTCACAAAGAATAAAGAGATAACCCCATATGAACAATGGGAGAAGAAAATACTATCATTCTCATACTTACGCACTTGGGGTTGTTTGGCGAAAGTCAATGTGTCAATTTCCAAAAAGCGTAAGCTTGGACCAAAAACCGTGGATTGCGTCTTTCTAGGCTATGCTCACCATAGCGTTGGATATAGATTTCTAGTGGTGAAATCTGGAGTACCTGACGTGCATGTCGGTACAATTATGGAGTCCAGAGATGCTACATTCTTTGAGGATACTTTTCCAATGAAAGATATGCCTAGTTCATCGAGTGAGGAGCCTGATACAACTCCTGAACCTGCCATTCCAATAGAATATTTTGAGCAAACCCCTGAGCAAATTCCTGAGGAGGAAGACAATGAAACTCTAAGGAAGAGTAAAAGACAAAGGACTGTAAAGTCTTTTGGTCCTGATTTCATTGTGTACCTTGTGGATGATACTCCAAGTACCATTTCTGAAGCATATGCTTCTCCAGATGCAGAATATTGGAAGGAAGCAGTCCGTAGTGAAATGGATTTCATTATCTCTAATGGAACTTGGGAGATCATTGAGCGTCCTTATGGTTGTAAACCTGTAGGATGTAAGTGGGTGTTCAAAAAGAAGCTTAGGCCTGATGGTACTATCGAGAAGTACAAGGCACAGCTTGTGGCCAAGGGTTATACTCAAAAGGAAGGCGAAGATTTCTTTGATACTTACTCACTTGTGGCTAGATTGACCACTATTCGAGTACTACTATCTCTGGCTGCCTCACACGGTCTTCTCGTTCATCAGATGGACGTTAAGACGGTTTTCCTAAATGGAGAGTTGGACGAGGAAATTTACATGGAACAGCCAGATGGATTTGTAGTAGATGGTCAAGAAGGAAAGGTGTGCAAGTTGTTGAAATCTTTGTATGGTCTTAAACAAGCACCTAAGCAGTGGCATGAAAAGTTCGACAGAACTTTAACATCTCCAGGCTTTATTGTGAATGAAGCTGACAGATGTGTGTATTATCGCCATGGTGGGGGCGAGGGAGTCATTCTTTGTCTGTATGTTGATGACATACTGATCTTTGGGACCAACCTTAATGTGATTAAGAAAGTCAAGGATTTCTTGTCTCAGAATTTTGAGATGAAAGATCTGGGAGTAGCTGATGTTATCTTGAACATCAAGCTGTTGAGAGGTGATGATGGTGGGATTACTTTGTTGCAATCTCATTATGTGGAAAAGGTTTTGAGTCGTTTTGGTTATAGCGACTGCAAATCCTCTCCAACACCTTATGATCCTAGCATGTTGCTTAGAAAGAATCGGAGAATAGCCAGAGACCAATTGAAATATTCTCACATAATTGGTTCACTCATGTATTTAGCTAGCGGTACCAGGCCTGATATCTCGTTTGCTGTGAGCAAACTAAGCCGTTTTGTTTCTAATCGGGAGATGATTATTGACATGCTCTTGAGAGGGTAATGCGCTATCTAAAGGGTACTATGAGTTATGGCATTCACTATACCGGGTACCCCAGGGTACTGGAGGGTTATAGCGATTCAAATTGGATATTTGATGCTGATGAGATTAAGGCCACAAGTGGATATGTCTTCACACTTGGAGGTGGCGCTGTTTCATAGAAGTCTTGCAAGGAGACCATCTTAACGAGGTCAACAATGGAAGCAGAACTCACAGCATTAGATACTGCCACTGTTGAAGCCGAATGGCTTTGTGAGCTCTTGATGGATTTGCCGGTGGTTGAAAACCCGGTACCAGCTATTCTGATGAACTGTGACAATCAGATTGTGATCGTCAAAGTGAACAGTTCTAAAGATAATATGAAGGCATCAAGACATGTGAAGAGAAGACTGAAATCTGTCAGAAAAATGAGAAACTCTGGAGTAATAGCTTTGGATTATATCCAAACAGCTAAGAATCTGTAGATCCCTTCACAAAGGGTTTATCACGGAATGTGATAGACAATGCATCGAGGGAGATAGGTTTGAGACCCACGTGAGTTATACCATAGTGGTAACCCATCCTATATGATCGGAGATCCCGTGAAGTAGGATTGGTGAAACAAGCTTTTGGTTAACTGGGAGGAGAGTACTTTTATAGACCCACTCCATTGGAGATGCAATTCTCTCCTAAATCTGTATGGCAGGTTGATTTTATCTTAATGTGTTCTGTGGCTTGTTTAAGCAAAGATGCGGTCCTACAGAGCAGTCTTGAAAGAACACACCTATATGAGCCCGACTGCTAGTCACAGTCTATGAGATAGGGTAATCTCTAAGAAGCTCATGAATAGGCCAGGAGTATGACTCATATGCTCCAACCCGCGGGGATGCCTGGCAGCCTGGTATCAGTTAAGGACTTAAGTAAAACTTATTCACACAAAACTATCAATTCAAGGCTCAGTCTATTGTGCAGTTGTGGATAAGTGTAGCTTCTGTTCTAGGTGGATGTTCAACCTTAACCGGTCTCCATCAAAACACTGGTATATCAAAACAATACTGTGGATCAAGGCATTTGACATGTGCCCTTGGGATCTGGTGGGGGATTGTTGGAATTAATACGGGCTGGACCTATGTTTAATTCTAATTAATTCCTGAAAAATCCCAAAGGCCCATGTGCATGTGCTAAAACTATTTAGTCCCATATGGAGAGTTGAATGGGAGTTACATCACTTTAAAAGGTGGAATGTGGTAGCCCCCTTGTGGAATTGGAGAGAGCTAATACACGCGCGCGCTCGCTCGCTCGCTCGCCTCGCCACGCCACGCCACGCCTCGCCGAGCCGTGCCGCGTCGCGTCGCGCGTCTTGCGCGCGCGCGCGTTTTTTTTTTATCTATTCGAAATTTGAAACGCGATCGACTCGCATTAATGGCATTAACAAATGGTCGCGATAACCATTCGATTACCGATGAGTAATGGTGACCGCTTTCTAGTCTCTTCGCTTTTGCCATTAAGTAGAACATGCTCGCTTTAAATCGCTAGCGATAATGGTCGCGATTACGATGGACCGTAATGGTTGTGGTTACTACTAACTGGGTAATGGCGGCGGTTACTAGTAAGTAATGACGGCCGTTTCTGGTCTCTGGGTTTTTGCCATTATATGAACATAGCATTTGTTCTTCTGTGCTTTTTCTAATACTCTCCACGAAAGACAAAAGAATACCACTGATTTTGTTGCTGTCTCCGGCGATCTCCATCCCGGCGAGGCGCGTGTACGATCGCACCGGGAGAGCAGGCCTCCGGAACCCTCGTCATCGAAGGCTTGCACGAGCGACGACGAATAAGGTTTTTGGGGAGCGTTTGCGCGACTGCTCGCTTCTTCTTCTTCATTCAATTCTCTGCTACGTCTACATCAACTGCACGACTACTACCACTACGCCATGACGAACGACAAGACTCCTGCTGCTGCTACTGGATCTGGAACTCCTACTGCTGCTACTCCTTCTACTGCATCCGGGTATGTCTATCTTACACATATTTATTGGTTAGTTTTCTTATCTGTTGTTAACTTGAATACTGAGATAGGTATACTAGTTTATGTCCTTCTGGATCTTAGTATGACTATAGTGATTTTGTTCATTTACTTTGTGAAAATGACTAGAGTAATTCTCATAATTTATCTACTATATTTTTGAATTAAAATAATTCAAAAAATACTCATACTTTCAATAGAGGCTCCTCTAGCACGCGCGGCTGCCTCCATCCATTCCCACCGGCCTAATAATCCTAGCGGGGAAGGAGAGTTTTGTCTTCTTGCTGTGTTTGTATTGGATCGCTAAAATGTGCCGTAGGAGAGAGAGAGAGATGATGTTGTAACTCATCTCCCGTAGGATTGGAGATGGGAGAGATGATGTTGTATTGTTGTTAAAAAACTTTTCGTCGTCGGTTGCATTTTTAGATGCTTCATTGCTTTAGTTATGGCAATTTGGCGGGCAAACGCGACGGGCATGGGTGAGAATACGTGCCCGTAGCGTTTGGCGGGTACGCCGCGGGCGGAAATTTTTTCTGGCGGGCATGGTTACGAGGACCACTACTCGTGCCCGTCACGCATCCCTAGTCACACCATACTAAACTGTGGCAAAGTACGGATATCAACTGAACAGCCCCTAAGACTTTGGAGTTATCGGTGGATTGCATATTAGACAACAGAGAAACCTCCTCGGCCTTTTGTTTTTTACTGAGCTTGAAAGAAGTTAAAAGATGAAGTTTGAAGAAGATATTGGAGATATTGTTTGGTGGGTGTCATACTGTGGTTCTTTCTATGGGATTAGCGTCCAGTGTTTCGTTCCTTTTTTTTTGTATTTTCCATCAATATTTATTATCCACAAATATATATGGTTTTGGACCTTGAAATGATATTTAAGATACAACTCTAATCACTAATTTCCATCACAAATTCACAATATGCTCGTAACAAGCTATAAGAATATGTTTTAAAAGTAAGTATTTTTCATGACAAATCTACTTATATTATTTTTCACATACTAAATCTACTGGTACTTTCACTTATGTTATTAGTCAAAATTAGAAGAGTTAATTCCTTATTTACTATCGGAAGTTGACAAGCTCCATAAAATACCATCAAAAAATTGCTCATCCCTTGTATACCACTCGTTCTCAACTTTAATCTCTTCTTTGCCACTCCGGTCAGTTGACCGTTGATTTGACGGTTGACTTGGACGTGAAAAGATGATTTTGCCTCTAAGTATGCTGAGATCTTTAAGGAATTGTTTGAGATAGTAATATAGTTCTAAAAAATATGAAATTTTTAGGGGAAGTTCCTGACATAGTGTATATTGTTCTGTAATTTTTATAGGGTTTTATTTGCAACATGTTTTTCTCTAAAAATCTTTCAAGTTACAACCGAAAATTTAAATATTTTTAGAGAAAAACATGTTGCAAATAAAACCCTATAAAATTACAAAATAATCTACACTATATCAGGAACTTTCCATAAAAATTTCATAATTTTTAGAACTATATTACTATATCAAACAATTCCCTAAATGTTTCAGCCCTAAATAATGCACTTAGGGGCAAAATCGTCTTTTCGCATCCAAGTCAACGGTTAAATCCACGGTCAACTGACCAGAGTGGCAAAGAATGGATTAAAGTTGAGAAAGAGTGGCATACAAGGAATGAACACTTTTTCGATGGTATTTTAGGGAGCTCACCAACTTCCAATGGCAAATAAAGAATTAACTCAAATTAGAAAGATAAGCCACGCATTCTCACAAACCATGTATATTTGTGTGGTACATTTGGTCCATAAGGGCATTTTACACGACATGCTTACCTCGCACCTTCAGACCTTTTGTCGCGAAATTTTAAGGCCATGTTTAAATTTATACTGTGGGTGAATTTGCATCCAAAGAGTGGAGACACGTTCACAAGAAACAATGCAGGACCAGGGCATACAGCACCAAACACCAAAGTGAACGAACAATTTCGCTTTACAGCTTATAAGAGTCCAGGAAAGCGATACCGGGGAACAAATCCCAGATCGTTCCCGTTCCAAGATTAAAGAACCAGCTGGTTGTTTTGGCTGCAACTTGAGAATCTTAAAAAATGACTGGAACACATGTAACGGACACAAATGTATGTAACCGCAGGAAAATATGCATAGAAGAGTCATCCCATACCCCCATCCCGCTACATCCGCTAAACCGGCCGGTTCCATGCTGGACATATGGAACCATGTTGCTTATTCATTGTTTGAACTTTGATGTTCTGTCTGATCTTATTTCATTGCTAGACAGATTCCTTCGAGGCCCGATGAATGGCCAAGAGATGTTATCGGTCTCTTTACTTTTGTTTTCGAATGTAATACAAAGGAAAGGTTTTGATTGCCATGACAAATTACACCCCCAACATGGACCTATACATGATGAATTTATGGGCAAGACTTTACATTTGAATTGGCTAAAGTTACATGGCTGACAACAAGCTATATACACAATTACTGTTGTCAGGAACCCTACATGCTTGCCACCCTGGAAGGGGCTTCTGTATCAATCTCAGGTTCTCCGTCTGACTTCTCGGGCTGTTGTAGCTGCAACATAACAAGTATCTTTTAGGGGCATACAAACAGGAGAAGCTGGAGTGATCAAACAACAACACACAAATTGCTCTTAGTAATGAAGCTGTATATTTCCAAGCTAAGTGATGCAGCTGAATAGTTTTTCTATCCATACACCAAACAAATTAACGATCAATATCATTTTATCATGTCTGGTTGTCCCTTGTCTAATTGAAAAATGAATAGTTACACAGAGAAGTGGTAAGCGAACGGTGGTAAACCTAGGGGCTATCCACTTAATTTTGTTACCGACAGTGTATAAGGCATAAAGGAAACACCGATACATCAATCAGGCTAATAATGATTGCTTGGTTCTTTACAAGTTTTTACGCATATTCCTACCCCTAAGCAGAAGGCATCTTAAGGAAACATGGAATCAATGTATTCCCTATATCTGCAGGGGAAATGCAGGAAATGACCAGACCAGTAGGACCAGCAAGCCTCTAACATCTGAACCCCATTCCTAACAACTGAAATAGAACAGGACTAGCCTGAACTACTGCAACGTCCTAGCACTGGTTGTCAAAATAATAGTGCAAAATGATCAGGTGCACATAGAGTGGATTGTAAGGCTATTTCTATTTCATTTGGTTATAGGATCCAATGCTATTAGGCAGTAGCATGTGAATAACAAAATCATAATGACACGCACCATCGATTCTTTATTATGTTTGTCCAGGTAGAGGTCCAATGCTCCTTCTCCACAAAGAATCTTAGCTCCAAATCCATGCGGACTCGCAGATCCAACAGACTCTTCATCAACAACAACAGCATCTATTTTTTCTTTTCCGCTTCGTGTTTCTGGAATCTGTAAGAATTTTGTTCATTAGGATGGTTAAAGTAACAACAGAACTTTTGGCATAGTCAGACTAAAAACAGATTCAGCTAGTCCAACAATGTAACGGTACAAATTCACAACCAAAAATGTAATACAAAACAAGATATCAACCATCATCTAATTGGATGGTTTAGCACTTAATTGATTTAGCATTGAAAAGCACAGAGAAAAACAAGGCACGGACAGACTCATGGAAGTTTCTTTTAAATCGTGAAAATATCTGGCTACATTTCCTAGAATAAATTCATGTGGTCAGATATTTGGGGCCTTGGGCATAGATGGGTTTCTCTCTGGGGTATGACTGTACACCAGTCAAGATTTTATTAATATTACCAATTAATCAGTGCTTGTGATTTGACTTACACCCAAAACAAACTGTTGATGGCTTGATGCCTCTTACCGCATGGTTGAGGATCTTCTTTTAGACTCAATGGCAGAGTGATTCTTGAAGGCTGAACCAAAATATACAGAAACTCTATCCCGATTCTGGAAGGCTGAAACAAAATATACGAAAACTCTATCCCAGGTTTGATGTGGCCCGAGTCATCAAAACAACACCGACTTATAATTCTCAATCAGTTGCTAAGGTTAGTGCTATAAATGGTGTTCAATCTTTTTTAATTGGAGAAATTGTTGTTAATGCCGAGAGGGAGGACGGCATGGGAGGTGAAGATGCAGCGGATACTTGCGTGCAGTGCCTGATGGCGCATGAGAAAAGAAGCACAGGTAAAGGCACCGAAGAAGAGATTAAAACCCTAGTTCTTGTACAGCCATATACAACAGCAGTAGTACGTGTGACAACTAGTGCAGCGCTTAGAGTTGGCCAGCAGTGTGTGGAACACGCTGTGCACCAGGGAGCTGAGTCAGAACTTGTGCATTGCCAAAGCCCGGATGCGACGAGCCAGGAGCAAGGTTGTCACGGCGGACTTGGTGACCAGGCGGGCGCCTAGTTGTCCTCAAGGCGAGGTAAGGCCAAGGGAAGCAAAGGGGGAGCAGCCGAGCAGAGGAGGGAGAAAAGGGAGCAGATGCCAGAGGGGTCGAGGGAAGCAGAGGGGGCAAGGGTTGAGCAGAGGGAAGCAGAGGGGGGAGCAGCCGAGCAGAGGGAGAGAGTGGCGGCATGACGGGAGCGCGGGAGGGAGTGGCTGCGGGCGCGGCGGCAGCACGAGAGGGAGGGAGGGTGTGGCAGCGGGCGGGAGCTGCGCAGAGGGGGGAGCAGCCGAGAAGAGGGAGGGTGTGGCGACGCGACGGGAGCGCAGGAGGGAGTGGCGGCAGGCGTGGCGGGAGTGGAGGGGCTGCAGACTGAAGCAGAGGAGTGGCGGCGCGGCGGGAGGGAGGGAGTGGCGGCGGGCCGCGGGAGGAAGTGGAGGAGGGAGACAGAGTACCTAGGCACCGGCGACCGACGTAGTGAGGCGGTCGGAGATGGCCAAGGCGAGGCGAGGCGAGCCACCGCGGCGTCCACTCCGCACCGCCAGGACACCGTGACATCCATGGCCAGGAGCATGAGCCAGGTATATTAAAGAATGTGTGGGAAGCTAGGAATTCAAGCCAGTGAAAGCAAGCACGTTTTCTTTTCCTATGCATGTTCTGATTGGAACATTACTTGTCCAAATTGCATAACATAATCTTTTGAGTCGATTGCTATTTATTCTAATTCGAGTAGGTTTGTTTATTTTTCTTATCTAAACAATCCAAGTGTTTTGTTTAGCAGCCTTGTTTTATTTTTTAGCGTCCAAATTGTAACCTGCGTGCAAAAGAATAAGCATGTGGGGAGTTGGGTTTGAGTCGAGTACTGTTCGAATCAACTAGGGTTCGGCCAAGTTAGGTGTGCGTGGCCATATAAAAGGGCTAGGACATCGGGCATCATCCCTTGTAATCAGATTCTTCTGCATATTTTTCCAGGAATTAAGAAAATCACCATGGAGGCTTTTGTGGCAGGCTAATGATTGCTTGCGTGACCAGAGTATAACCCAATCAGGGTTTGTGTATCCGCACATAGGATTGGAGGCTTCGGCAATTCTAATCCATGTGATTCCTTGTGGATCATCCCACACGATTCTTCTGCTACAGATTCGTTCGTGGAGGTTTATCTCTGGTTTGTATCTTTCTTCATTGATCAAGTGTAAACCAGGATTATCCATCTACTTTTGCTGCTGCAGCGTAATTATCGTCCACCAAGAAGATTAATTCTGAGTTATTGATTTGTAGATTAATTCTGAGTTATTGATTTGTTCATTGCTACCTCAGAAGATAATCCGCTGCTGAATTCTTGTGCTAGCCAAAGGGAGTGTTACTGCTGTTGGAAACTTGTACCATGAAAGATTGGGCGCTACTACACACATCAGCTAAGGTTACTAGTTGATCCGTATCAAGGTTCGCATGACTGCCACAATGCTGCTTCAAACTGAGATGTTCTGAAATGTTACAACAACCCAATTGATAAATTTCAGCAGGGCATGAAGAGAATAATATATACCTCATACATTGCTTCAGTCAATATACTTTCCAATATGGACCTTAGACCTCGAGCCCCAGTATTCTTAGCTATTGCTCTGTTGGCAATAAGCCGTAAAGCCTTCTCAGTAAAATGCAACTTCACCTATAATGGAACAACGCAATATAAAGAACATGCAAGAGGTTATACTACAGTACCATTATGAACGCAAGCAATGCTTCAAAATCTATTATAACACTTTCACTTACATCATTCATTTCAAACAACTTTGTGTACTGCCTGCCAAGGGCGTTCTTTGGTTTTGTAAGTACCTGTAGAGAGGTGCACGAACGTATTAAGCAAGATGAATATAAGTCAACTATCTAGGAAACAGGAATGCTTAACAAAATATATGGAAACAACACTTGAATTTTGGCAAACTATGTGATCCACGGCATTGCACCCTCAAAGTGAAAGGTGGTAGTGCCTAATGGTGCGCACAAAGCAGGGTTTTCAAGGTTAGCCCATATGGATGGCGCGCGAACCTTTTGTGGTCACAAAATAAATGCATAAGCCATTACCGTTAGGCGACAGTAGTACAGTACCCTGTAACCAGCCAGTACAGTGGCCATATTTTGTATAATAGTGTACAAAAGCCACTATTGGTCGGTAACCAGTGCAGGCCTCAGCATAGTAACTCAAAAATATGGTACATTTAAGCCAATTCTGGTTTGTGTGGCAGATGATGGCACGTCTGACCCAAATTTTAGAATTTAACAGAAAAAAAGACACACAAATCAATTTTGCATGAACAACATCCTGCTAAAATTGTTCATGTAAAAATGCAAAACAGTATGCAACTAGGGTAGCAAATAAAAATATAGAGGATGTCATTACAACCATAATAAATTGAAGCAACGCAGGCCTCATAAACAGAAAGAACAACCAAAGTGAGTCTGTTACATGTATGCGATACAAGTTACCTCAACAAGTTGATCTTCACTGAGGGATGATAGAATAACAAAAATTGGAAATCTACCAACGAACTCTGGGATTAATCCATATGCAATGAGATCGCCACTTTCAACCTGCAGATATTTCTTCCAAATAAGAACTTCAAATATTCCAAAGGAGTCAAGCATCAAGCAGATGTGCAACAACAACAACAACAAAGCCTTTGATCCCAAACAAGTTAGGGTAGACTAGGAATGAAACCTCCTCAAAGTCAAAGAGCCGAGAGCCTTACAAATAATAAATATATAATAATAATAATAATAATAATAATAATAAAATAATAATAAAACCTACAAGGCTAAAACCCTAAGCTATACATCCTGCCATCTGAGCCAATAGCCTAAAACACAGCCCCTAAACCTTCTTATGGTTCTGTAAATAGATCGCTAACTTCCATGCGCTCCTATCCAAAGCTAATTCTTTAGCTACATTAGCTACATTCCAATCTCTCAAATCTCTTTTAACTGCTTCCTCCCACGTTAGTCTTGGTCGACCTCTGCTTCTTCGTACGTTTTCAGTACGTTTTAAAATTCCACTACGTACCGATGCCTCAGAAGGCCTCTGTTGGAGATGTTCAAACCATCTCAAGCGATGTTGGACAAGCTTCTCTTCAATTGGTGCTATCCCCACCCTATCACGTATATCCTCATTGCGAATTCGATCTCATCTTGTGTGACCACATATCTACCGCAGCATCCTCATCACCGCTACACTCATCTTCTGTATATGTTGTCTTTTAGTCGCCCAACATTCTGCTCCATAAAGCATCGCAGGTCTGATCGCCGTCCTATAGATCTTACCCTTTAACTTTTGAGGAACTGTTTTGTCACACAGGACACCCGATGCTTGGCGTCATTTCACCCACTCCGCTCTAATCCTGTGGCTCACGTCTTCATCAATCTCTCCGTCTCGCTGTAGCATCGATCCCAAATATCGAAACGTGTCCTTCCTAGGCACTACTTGTCCGTCCAGCCTAACATCTCCATCATTTGCCCCGGTACCGCTGAAATCACACTTTATATACTAAGTTTTAGTCCTACTAAGTCTAAAGCCCTTTGATTCTAGAGTCTTCCTCCACATCTCCAGATTCCTATCAACACCTATCCTTCTCTCGTCAACTAACACTACATCATCAGCGAAAAACATACACCAAGGGATATCTCTTTGTATGTCCCGCGTGACCTCGTCCATCACTAGGGAAAAAATGTATGGGCTCAACGCTGACCCTTGGTGTAGTCCTATCTTAATAGGGAAATCACTAGTATCACCACCAGGGATCAAAATCCCGGCCGGTAACCTCTTACCGGTGTTAGTCGCTGGACTCTTGCTTGAGGTGATAGCAAGATCCTTACTCTCATGGAGAGGATGACACTTGGAGATGGGGCAATTTTTCTTGTATATTTCTCTTCACAATGCCATACCAACCTGAGGGGTTGGGGATACATATTTATAGGGCTAACCAGCCAAGCATATGCTAGTCTAAGATGCTCTGTCCTCTAAAGCTAGTCCAAGATGCTCTGTCCAAAAGAGATGCTAACCGCCAGTCAAGGATGCTGTCCTTGAAGGGCGGCAAAAGCCAACACAGAGACTTATCCATCAATCTCCTCCTAAGTCTTGTGTGTCTCCTTGTGAGAATCAGCCATCCGATCCTAGAGCGAGCATCGTCCTTGATTTCAACGCCGAGGCGTCCCCAAACTTGAATGAGCCTCGAGCGCTGAGTCACGCTCGGAGAAGAACTCCGCCGCCGGTTATGTGGTGGGTGTCGCCGGTGTCGAGCACCGCCCGTCGGTCTTCTTTGTTGCCGGAACTTTCGCGAAGAGGCGTGTGCTTTGGCTCGTCAAGGTGGAGGAGCATCCGGCTCGTTCATTGCTCAGCGAGCATCGAACTACCTCCAGAGCACCGCCGCACGGCTCTCCTCCACCTTGACGAGCCAAAAGCACACGCCTCTTCGGCGAAAGTTCCGCAACAAAGAAGACCGACGGGTGATGCCTCGACACCGCAACACCCACCACATGACCGGCGGCGGAGTTCTTCTCCGAGCGTGACTCAGCGCTCGAGGCTCTGTCTGTTTGGGGACGCCTCGGCGTTGAAATCAAGGACAACGCTCGCTCTAGGATCGGGATGGCTCAGATTCTCACAAGGAGACACACAAGACTTAGGGAGATTGATGGATAAGTCTCTGTGTTGGCTTTTGCCGCCATCAAGGACAAGAGCTCATTGTCCTCGCTCACTCCTCTCCGAGAAGGAGATGAGCAGAGATGCTCAGCTCTGAGGATAGCAAGGCTCTGATACCACTTGTTAGTCGCTGGACTCTTGCTTGAGGTGATAGCAAGATCCTTACTCTCATGGAGAGGATGACACTTGGAGATGGGACAATTTTTCTTGTATATTTCTCTTCACAATGCCATACCAACCTGAGGGTTGGGGATACATATTTATAGGGCTAACCACATATGCCAAGCATATGCTAGTCTAAGATGCTCATCCTAGATGCTCTGTCCTAGATGCTGTGTCCTAGATGCTCTGTCCTAGATGCTCTGTCCTCTAAAGCTAGTCCTAAAGCTAGTCCAAGATGCTCTGTCCAAAAGAGATGCTAACCGCCAGTCAAGGATGCTGTCCTTGAAGGGCGGCAAAAGCCAACACAGAGACTTATCCATCAACCGGTGGGGTGGCGGGATCCCAAATCCCGGCCGGTTTTGCAAATTCAAATTTCAGATTTTGAATTTCGGATGATTTTTAATCAAATTTGAGTGAATTTCGTCCGAATAAAACCCGTTTGACCGTGTATCACGATTCACGGGCATGCAGACGCCAGGAGCGGAAAGGTTCCGGGAACGGGTTTCCGACCCTTGATCACCACCACATGTTCTGACATTAGTCACAACATCTTGGTACATATCCTTAATTAGGGCAACATATTTTGTTGGGACTTTTTCCCTTTGAAGCGCCCACCATATAACCCTTTTTGATACTTTGTCATAGGCTTTCTCCAAGTCGATAAACACCATATGAAGATCATTCTTTTGCTCCCTATACCTCTCCATCAACTGCCGAGTCAAGAAAATCGCCTCCGTGGTCTACCTCCCAGGCATAAAACCAAATTGGTTTGTCATCACGCTAGTCACTCTTCTTAAACGGTGCTCGATCACTCGCTCCCAAAGCTTCATTCTGTGGCTCGTGAGCTTAATTCCTCTATAATTAGTACAACTTTGAATGTCTCTTTTATTTTTGAAAATTGGTACTAATGTGCTCCTCCGCCACTCGTTAGGCATCTTGTTCGACCTAAAAATGCTATAGAACAAATTAGTTAGCCAAACGATCGCCACTTCTCCCAGGCATTTCCACACCTCGATTGGAATGTTATCAGACCCCAACGCCTTACCCACTTTCATCCTTTTTAAGGCCTCTTTACTTCTAACTTCTGGATTCTTCGAACAAACCGCCTATCGGTGTCATCAAAAGCATCAACCAATTCGATCATACTATCATCATTGTCATGATTGAACAACTCATCAAAGTAATCTCTCCACCTACCCTTGATCTCATCGTCTTCCACCAAAAGTCTATTAGTGTCGTCTTTGATGCATTTAACTTGGTTGAAATCTCTCGTCTTCCTTTCCCGAAGTTTAGCCATCTTGTAGACATCCTTCTCGCCCTCCTTTGTACTTAGCTTCTGGTAAATTTCCTCATAGGCCTTACCTCGTGCCTCACTCACCGCTTTCTTTGCCTTTTTTTTTTGCTGCTTTGTATTTCTGTACGTTGTCGCCACTCCTATCATGATGCACATGCTTGTAGCATGTCTTTTTCTCTTCAATAGCCTTTTGCACTTCCTTGTTCCACCACCACGTGTCTTTAGGTTCACATCTTATCACTCGGGTCACTCCAAGCACCTTCGTAGCCACCTTCCTAATGCGAGATGCCATCTCTGTTCACATACTATTCGCTTCTCCCACGTCCCATTTCTCTTCTGCAATCATCCTCTCCTTAAACTCCTGCAAGGCATCCCCTTTGAATTTACACCACTTCGTCCTCGTGGCTCTGGCGACCTTAGCCTGTCGAACTCGTGTCCTAAAACGAAAGTCGGAGACTACCAACTTATGTTGCTGGACAACACACTCTCCAGGTATAACCTTACAGTGCAGAACAAAAAAAAAACTAGGTATATAACACTACTACTTGGTCAATGACGCAGGATACTAAATAAAAGTCACTTCGTTTTCACTCACTGATTCCAGTAATGAAGATGTGATCTCAGCATTTATGACACTACCAGTCTGCATATTTGAACGAACTGGTGCTCGGAAACCAATGGAAGAATCGTGTCTCCTATAAAAGAATCAGGGGAAGCCAAAAGTAAGCAAAACCTCTGACATCTCAAGGTGAAACATAAATGAAAGTGTGTATGTACAACCTTTCAGAAATAGTCTTCTCCAAGTCCACAAAAGCACCACCACAAATGAAGAGAATATTCTTTGTATCAATCTGCCATGCATACAAAAGAACATCAAGTCACATTGAACAATTTTGACAGGCTTATTTGGAAACAGATGAACACAAGTGCAAGTTATGCAAAAGCCAGCTGGTTCACAGGTATGTTTGGATACAAATGAAAATAATATTTGGGTCAACATGATACAACTAAAAGGGGAAAACAATCTTTTCATTCTTTCCTTTTTTCTTTTTCAGGGCTACAAACAGGAGACCAGAAGTGTTGCCTGGTATTAGACAAAATCTCGAAGGAATATGCTATTATATTAATACCAAAAGGCACAACAGAAAAAATACTGATTTTAATGCTCTATTTTCATAACAAGTTTCACCGTTTCCCCCATCATTTATATTTTTGGTGAGCTGATTAATTTCAATTCGAATTTTGATAAGATAAGTTAATCACAAAGGTATACCCTGCTTTAGATTCCAAACCAAGCACACAAGCAGGTTATCAGAAATATTATATTTCCAGACCATCCAAAATATTCCAGCATCACTAATAATTTGTTTCAAGTCAGAGTCTCCTCATTCCATAGACTACTAGATGCATGGAATTCATATAGAAAATATTAATCTGATGTCAAACAAATATCAAACAGCAGCAAAAGAACAAAGTTGTCCTATAAGATACCTGGATATTGTCACCCCTTGAATGCCTTCTAGCCCCTTTCTCAGGAACACTAACGACCTATCTTGACAGTATAAAAACAATTGTAAGAAGATTAGTAATCGGTTACTTATCATGCATCCTCAATATTTTACATTCTAAGCATTCAAGGGTACTGTCTCACAAACATCTAACATGGAAGAAACATAAATGTCCAGAGGAGATTAATCTATACATACATCACAAATTTAAGAGGGGGCCTTTATGAACTTAATAAAAAATAAATCACCAAGAACTTGAACAGCTTATGTGGCCACTGATTGTGCCGAGCTTCATGGATTAATCAATGCTGAACCATGGAAATGCATATGACCATCATTTGTGTACAACTAGTACAATAACCCTGGTAAAGGTAACCCATGAATATTAAAAAGAATGCGCACCAGAATCCCTTAAAGAGACCTTTGATGATTTTGTTTGAATTAATTATATTGACCTAAGCACTTGCAATTAATTTACACTGATTAAGTACATAATCATTGGAAACAAAATGATTTGGACAAATTCATGTACTGAAGAAGGGGAAAGGTAATAAGTTATCAACAAAATATGTAGTATTTAATTCAAGATAACTCAACGAGATAAAATATTAAGAAGTGTCCAATAGATTTTAGCAACTGAATGGAACATAATTACAAAGTAACTTAAACCATATCATGTCTTCCTGTCTGAACATATCAACCAAACAAGTTTGCACACAGAGTGAAGTTAATATATGTCATTCATATTCTATCATTCTATGCTGGCAATCTATTTGAAATAAGACTCGACATCAGCAAACTACCAAATGTCTTGACTGTTTCTTGTGCAGAAATTGGGGCATAACAAATGACCAATGAATGGCCACAAAGGTTGACAAGCTCACCGTTCCCTCAAGCATTTTTAACAGCGCCTGTTGAACACCTTCACCTGAAACATCTCTACTAAGGTTGATACTTTCAGCCTGCAGGGTATTGAAACATCAAAATAATAATAAAAAAAATTTTGTTGGAATGAGGCCTTGTTCTATTCCAATGGGCTAAAAGGCCAATATATAACATGTACAGGGTTGCCAAAATGCAAAGAACACCCTAGACTATATACATATCTAACACCCCCGCCCTCAAACTCATGGTGAATCAACAACACTAAGTTTAGAGAGGAAAAAGCTACGCCGAACTCTAATCTGTGCCTTGGTGAAGAAACCTGCTAACTGAAGTTCCAAAGGCACATACTGAAGATCAACAACTTGGTCTTGCACCTGCGATCACATGTACAAAACATTCGCTCCACTGTGCTTGGTGAGCTCATGCTTCACGGGATCTCGAGCAATACTGATCGCACCAGTACTATCTGATAAGAGAGGAGTCGGTGTAGAAGCAAAAACACCAAAGTCCTCAAGTAGCCACCGAAGCCAGGTGATCTCAGCTGTCAACGAGGTCATAACTCTCAACTCTGCCTCAGCACTCGAACAGGAAACGACTGTCTACTTCTTCGTTTTCCAGGCAATCAAAGAAGGACTAAGAAAAACACAATAGGCAGAAAGAGATCGGCGATCAGAATGATCACTAACCCAGGTCGTATCAGAGTACGCCTAAAGCTGCAAGGAACTGGAGCGAGGGTAGCGAAGCTTCGGACGGGAGAGGAGGCAGGGTTGAGGCGGCGGCAGGAAAGAGAGGAGGCGGCGTCAAGAAAGTGAGGAGGCGAGGAGGCAGGGTTGAGGAGGCGAGGAGGTCACGGGTACAGCTTAGATGGGTTGTTGACTGATGACTCACGATCACGGGCTCGGTCGGTTGGGCCTGATGGGCTGTTGACAGCCAGATGAGTCCTTTTCTTTTTTATTTTTTCTTTTTTGCTCTCTCTTCTTTTTTTTTCTCATTTTCTTCGGCTCTTCTTCCTCGGTTGCTCCGGATCTTCCTCCGCCTTAGGATGACATAAGGCGTCGCCTCGCCTTGCGCCTTATCGCTTAAAAGGTGTGAGGAGGGTGGGTCGCCTCGCCTCGCCTTACCGCCTTAATAACCATGGTGCCAACTCCTGAGTGGGAGGAACCTCCGGAACCCTTCGGGGGACGTCCACCCCGACGACCATGGTCCCTCCTCTGCTTGTAGTAGTCCTGATATTTGTGGCCATCACACCGACAGTAGGTGCAGTGGAGACCCGCAGTAGAGGCAACAACCACTGGTGCGCTGGGAGCTGGAGGGGGCATCACGGTCGGTGCTGAAGAAACAGGAGAAGGAGCAGGTGCTGAAGCAGACAAGACAACCTGCATCGTAGCCACGTCATGGTGACGAGTCTCCTCAGCACGCACACCCGTGAGGGCCTCCACCAAACTCGAGCGTAGGTAGCGAGTCAGGAGCTGAGCACGCACAGTCTCGAACTCAGGCCGGAGACGCGTTAGGAAGTCGTAGAGACGGTGAGTTTCCTGGTGAGCACGAAGCCACACACAGTAGGGACAGGTCCAGCAGGTATCTGGCCCCAGAGAGTCAAGTTGATGCCACACCTGAGACATCTGCTGGTAAAAGTCATCCACGGTGGCATCGAGTTGCTGAAGAGAATGCATCTGGTGCACGACTAAGAGGTACATAGCATCACTCGTCAACTAGTAGTAAGCTCGGAGGCGCTCCCACATAAGCTGTGTCGTCAGTAGCTCTGCAACATCCATGGAGATGGCCACAGGCATACTACCCATCAGGATGGCAGTAGCACGAGCCTTGACATCCTGCCAGCGCTAGTAGGCGTGCAACTCGCATCGGTAGAGCTCGTGGCCTCTCTAGTGCAAAGAATGGCAGCCTTCCCGAGCCACCGATCCGCACTGCCAGGAAGAGCGGCGAATCGGTGGTGTAGGGCGAGGCGAACAGGGGTGCTCGCTAGTGAGATGACCACAGAGACGTTGGCTGTTGAGGTGAATCCTTAGGTAAACAGCCCACTCCCAGAAGTTCGTCTCGTCGAAACGAACTGGGGGGAGCGAGATGGCAAAGGAGCCACCGGTAAAAGACATCAGGGATGACCAGATCCGAAGTCAGAAGTCGGAACCAAGCAGAGCCAGAACCAAGAGGAGCCAGAGCCAGAGAAGCTGACGGCTTCACAAGCGCTGGATTAAAAAAACAGAGCACTGCTCTATTGTGTTCTCTATTGGCTTCAAAGTAGAGCGACGGAGGTGGCAATCGTGACGCTGGGCGACGATCGGCGACGAAGGGCGCCAATGGCACAGCGCGCGCGACGACGCTGGGTGGAAGCGCGCCGCACCGCAGCGCGCTCGTCGAGCGAGGCGCGGATCGCGCGCAGGACGCTGATTCGACAAGCGATGGCTAGCGATGTCGAGGGCATCGCCGACAGCACAAGACAGCGGCCTAGTTGAGTAGGGCGCGATCCGGCGCGGGGATGCGTGATCCGACGCTGGTGGCTTCGGCGCAGGGACGCAAGCGTTGGCGGCGGAAGCAGAGGAGGGCTCGGGCACAGGGGAACAACGACAGCGGTGGCGGTGGCTGGCGGCGGCGGTAAGAAAGCCCTAACCCTAACCTTGCTCTGATACCATGTTGGAATGAGGCATTGTTCTATTCCAATGGGCCAAAGGGCCAATATATAACATGTACAGGGTTGCCAAAATGCAAAGAACATCCTAGACTATATACATATCTAACAAAAATATATGATGAATGCATGTGTCCCATAGTTCTAGCAACAGTACCTTCTTTGTTATTTTATCAACTTCGTCAATGTAGACAATCCCTTGCTGAGCAGCAGTTATGTCAAAATCAGCAGCCTAGGGTCCAAAAGAGTAGGGTAAGATAAGTGCTTTAAAGGAAAAAAATAAAGAGGGTACACTGTGCTAGCAAAAGCAACGCAGAAAGAAATTTCGAAGTCTTGTCCTGGTTTCTCTAACATAATTAGTAAAGGTGTTAGTCATCCCCTAGAAAGAACATTTTAAAACAACTCTAGACTTCTTATGAAGAAACATCATTTAGCCGAAGTGGGAATTATGAATCAGCTATTAGCAGCTTGGGCACAGGTTCAACAGAAGAAAAAAAAGGCAAAATGGCTACTATCTAGATCTCTTACAAAAAATAAAAAAGAGCTTCAACTCATGTCACATAGCCAAACATCTGTGTCAGTACAACAATCCACATCAAATTTCTTTATAAAATGGTTATTATATGCTCCACTACAGGCAAAACTTTTCCAAACAGTCCTTTATCAAGGCTGCCCAAGTTGATAACTAAGTTTGTGAACATATACATTTACACCCAAGGTTAAGAAGATGTGCAACAAATTAGTTTCAGTAACATAGAACAGTTTGTTAGCTAAGTCACAAGTCGCAGGATATCTAGCTCGGAGATGTAAAAGAAAAATTGTTGACCACCTGATCTATGGGTTAGGGTAACATAATTAGTAATTTGAGATGTTAGTGTCATTTAAAAATTGTCTCATTAAATTATACATGTCCAGGTTCCGTTTTTTTTTAATCAAAATTACAATTTTCCAGAGCAAGAAGGACCTTGTGGTCACTCATTCTATCTTCTCTTTTCTTTGTATCCTAAAGTGCTCATGACTAAAGAGGCAAATTTGAAGGTCATATACAGGCATCTCCATTTTAAAGCTCATACTGCTAAAAAAATGCCTCCATTTTAAAGCTCATACTGCCTAAAAAAACTATCTTGTTTCTTGTGCGCGATCGAGTGCTAGTCTTAACACGTGACTCTAAGAGTCGCTCCGACCAAGCGCGGAGGGACACGATGGAATGTTGTGTCCACCGACCTCCACAAGACCAGAAGTGCGCAAGGTTAAGACGAGTTGCTCTTTTTTTTTCCGTGTGCTTGGATGTAGGAGTAGTCTCGCCTATGCTACCCAGAGCCTGTGTCGTGGATCCCATGCACAAGGTTATTAAGTCGGTAAGTCAACACTACCCTGCTAGTGACCGACTTACCGACTAGTCGACATGTACTGTTTACAATTTTACATGGTCTACAGACTCTACACAGCATAACACACACAGCCAGCAGAAGATCCCGCCCCTGCCCCAGGGCAGCACCTGCCTACCCAGCTGCCCCGCCTGCCCACTTTTCCCCTACCTACCCAGCTGCCCCGCGCCGCTTCCCCTCCCCCTCTTTCTCTCCGCCTCCCTCAGCGCCAGACCGCGCCGCCTCCCCTCCCCCTCTTTCTCTCCGGCTCTCCCTCTCCCTCCGCGCCCCTTCGCCCGCGTCGCCTCCTTCCTCAGCGCCGGGGAGGAGACGCCGAGGAGCTGCGCGACGGCGACAAGGAGTCGGGAGGAGGAACCGCGGGGAGGAGTTGGCAGATCTGGAGCAACCGAGCGAGCTCCGGGCGGAGGAAGACACCCACGGGCGGCAGAGTACTCCGGCGGCGCAGATTCGGAGACAAGACAACACCCACTGGCGATGGAGTACCCCGACGGCGCAGATCCGGAGACAAGACAGTGGCGGCGCCGAGTGGTGAAGACGAGTCCGCACTTCTACCTCCCTCTCCACCGATCAAGGTGAGCTCATGGCTCCTCTCTTCTCTCCTTCTACCTCCCTCTCCACCGAAGGCTCCGAGAGAGCGATGATGGGCGGCGGTAGCGAGATGGGAACCTGGCAAGTCGAGTCGCCGACCCAGTCGCCCATGCTCCACCGACTTGTCGACTAGTCGACGACTTAATAACCATGCCCATGGACATGGCCCTGTCACGTAGTGATGCGCCAGTATGTGTTCGTTCAACATGCCCGTGTGCATTCATGTGATGGGAACTCTTTGTGGTGCAGGAACCCAAATTTTCAAGGAAAAATACTTCTGATCATCTGATGTCTATACTTTATAGCAGCAAATGGGCAGAAGGTACTATAAAGAATAAAACTGTCAAGTCCCATTTTAATAGATGTAACTCTGGGTCATATTTCAACTTTTCAAGTAATTCACAGCCGTTAGATGTTATATTCAATATCTCCTGAATGTAAGTGCCGAACCATTTTAATAGATGTAACTCTGGTTAATAGTAGAAGTAATTCACTGTAATTGGATATTTGGATTTTACTTTTCACATTTCCTAGATGTAAATATTGATGGATCAGTAGACGCTACACTAGATGTTACTTATAGAAACAGAATTAGCCAAAAAAAAATCAAGCATATATAATTCACAACCAGATGTACAGATGTGGTTTCACGGCCACTTGGTGTACAATAAAACCCGCACTAGATGTAACTAGAAGTAATTTACGATCAGTGGATATAAAATAACTAAAAGTAATTTTCACACTCACAAGATATAACTATGAGCCACACTATAAGTAATTTACAATCAGTGGATATAAGTAACACATATACTGATGTAATATTCAGTCACCAGTAATTTACAATCAATGTGTGTGGATATGTAACCTTTCACTTTCAAAGTTGTTTCTCTTTATATTTTTTTTACTCACAAATGTTAGTTCTTCTATTGTGATGCACGTTGATGCTTGTATCTTGTTTGTCCATTCATTCGATCAAGTGTGTGTCAGATTTTGTTTGGGTTATGTAGAACTGCCAAAAAAGGGCGGTCACGCAAGCCAATAACACGAGCGTGCACTAAATAGTCACGTCCTATAATGTTATTGTGGATTTCAGGATGTTGGAGATAAGTTTTGTTCTTAACTCTTCCCATACTGCATATGATCTCAGCTAGAGCCAGACTTATTTGCCTAGTTGCTTGCCAGTTATGCAGGCTATCAGTAACCAAACATAGATAGCTTTAGTATTTTATTTTTATGAGGACACATTTTCTATTTTGTAATAGATTCTTGAATCCTCTACAGCTCAGCTATCATTATGTTAACATGTTTTATGGGCAAAACAAGAATTCAGAAGGTTCTCCAGATTAGCAATCACAGAATAGGACAGGTAAAATGGAAACTGTATAAACATCACTGTCATAACAAAGGAATTGAGCAGTACCACTAGGAGCTTATACAGAATAGTTTCAACATCCTCACCAACATATCCAGCCTACAAAATGGAGGAAAATAGTTATAAAAAAGGTGAACTTCTGAGCACCAACACGTGCAGTTCATTAGATCAACCTGCTGCAAGTCCAACAATCTCAAACAAAAACATTACATTCACAGATCATGATCGAGGGTTTTATGCAAGAAAAGGGATTAAAGAAATTTGAGAGATGTAACATCTCTCCTCAATAGTGAAAAGTGTAAATTTTAAAGCACATTAAGAGTCTGATTTGCAACCACCCTACTCCACTACTAATGGTGCTGCTTCAAGATTTGTGCGATTTATTTTTTAGGGGGCTGGGGGGAGGGGGCACTACTCAAGAAATGAAGAAATTTATGATAGGGCCGTGCTTTCCATCCTAAGAACATATTATCTGTCAGAGGTTTTGCTAAAGTAAAACTCTTTAAAGCATTGGACCGAGGTTTTGCTAAAGTAAAACTCTTTAAAGCAATGGGCCATGAGTAGACTAAGTGACTCATGTTAAGAACTAACCAAAAACTTTAGAAGACAAGCAGTGAAATAAAAAGGATAATTGGAGCACATATCACAAATACATGGATACAATTGATGAAAGCTTCACTGCAGTATCCATGATTTTTCAAAACTTCCGGATGGCGGATATTGATCTCATTTACAGGAAAAAAAAAAGGGATGGAGAACTTCAAGATGGTCAATTTTACTCACATTAGTTTTTTATTTGTCATTGGAATGAAAAAGAAAAAATGTTATAGAACAATAGAAAAATGCAAAGTGAATGGCTTAAAAAAAAGATAATTCAGCTAGCAAATTGAATGGATTAATAAATATAGATAATTCAGCTAACCTGAGTGAGGGTTGTTGCATCAGCTATAACGAATGGCACATTAACAAATCTTGCAAGTGTTTTTGCCAGCAATGTCTTCCCTGACTTTGGGAAAGATTTTAGAATAATATAAGTAAAACATTCATAATAAAAGGAGATCTACAAACATCTTATTCATGGCATAAAATAACTAACATGTAAGAGAGAGAGAAAATTAAGATGTAAATATTAATGCAGGTTTTGTTTCTGATCACCAGAATGTACCAATCATCAGTGGAAAAATAAAATAAAGCGGCAATTAAATTAATAAATCATCTATGAAATACTCTAATGTTCAGAAGATTTCGCTATTTCATTTATTAGAATTTGGTGTGGTTGAAAGTTCTACCATATGAATATCTAGCATATCAGTATATCACTTCCCATCATTTGTATGACTATGAATAGGCAGTACTGTTTGGCCACCCAAAAAGCTGCTGATTTTAGACATTCATGGTTCTACAGTACTACAAGAACTTTTCGCTAAACAACACTAGCACAGAGAAAAATGGAGACAGAAGAATTTAAAACAAACAAACTGATTCTAAGTTTCTAATCAGATGGCAAATTTCATTACAGTGCATTCTGTGTATTTTGAACAAGTGCAACATACAACTCAAACATACTCAATGGTGAGAGCATGTACCCGAGCCGGTCGGACCCATCACAAGGATGTTGCTTTTCTCGAGCTCTACCATGTCAGTATCACTCGTGCAAGAATTACTTTGGCTACAATCTCCAGCAGACCTGCAGTCCACATTTTTAGTCAATTTACCACCTGATGCTACACAGCAACTCTCAAACAACTGATGTTTACGGAACCCCTACCGGCTGGACAGTGACTCACAATATATCCTTTTATAGTGATTATAAACTGCTACAGACAGCACCTGCGAAAAGACAAACACAAGCCTGTTATATCAAGTTACCTGACAAAACACATCAGGGTCATTACCGTCAGACAAGGATAAACAACAGAAGCAACAACTATACAACAACAGTACCTCCACAATACTAGAACAAGAAGTGACCATTAAGCACAAATTACTGCTAACCCATATTACCAACACTATCTTGCAGTACCAAGAAACGCTGAATCCATACTAGACATCTCCAGTCAGGGGGAAAATCACCAAAAGTTTCATAAGAGTTTTCCTTAAACCTAACCTTCTTGGCGCGCTCCTGGCCGATGACGAACTTGTCGAGCCCACGGCAAATCTCCTTGGGCGTGGGGAACCGGCGCCCCAGGTTCGAGCCGCCCCACCACCCACCGGCATCACCCCCCTCCTTCCCATCAAACCCATCCCCACCACTACCACCACCACCCGCAACCCTAACCACATCGATCCTCCCGACGGCGACCGCGCGCGCGCCCGGCGCCTCGCCGGGCTGGCGCCAGATCTCCGGCGGCTCCCCGCCGCCGTCCGAGGCGCCCGCGCCGCGTTCCGCGAGGGCGGCCTGGAAAGGGGGGGCGACGCGGGGGAGGGGCTCCTGCTGCCGCCGGCGGAAGTACGCCCAGGGGCGGCGGGGGCCGGGGCCCTGGTGCTGCTTCTCCGCGGCGGCGCGGCCGGCGTGGATGCGGCGCGCAGCGGAAATGGCGGCGGCGGCGCGCGACCGGACGGCGGCGGACATGGCGGGCGGAGGGAGGAGGCGGGGGTTTCGTGCGGGGAATCGTGGAAGCGAAGGAGCGAGGTGTGCGTAGGAAAAAATATGTGTGAATTTTTGGAGCAGGTCGCTAGCGGTGGCCTGATAGGTGAGAAAATTCAAAAAATATATAGAATTCAAAAATAAAATTTAAAATTTAAAAAATAAGTTCTACACCCATAAAAATAGAAATATATTTAAAATGTAATAAAGAGCTTTATTAATGTTTATATGGCTACCTCGTTAAAGTCTTTGCTAAGTAAAAATTAAATATGAGAAAATCTTAGCAAAGAAAAAGGAGTACAATCTATAAATCTATATACATCATGTTCTAAGTGATGTTGTCTAAGTAAAAAAATTTGAACACATTCGTTAACTCTGTATTTTCTACAGAGTGTTGTGTACGTGCATCAACTTATTTCTGGTCCTTTACATTTAGAAGTATCTCCACCATCTCACTCGTGAGATATGTTCTTATGTCCTTTAATATTCTTCCAAAAAGATTGAAAATAGACTCAAAGGAAACCGTGGAGACAAGAATTATTAACACATCATGTCCTAATATAGATAGCACATGATATGTTATCTGTTGACAATCGAGTCGCCGATCTTACGAAATAAAATAGAGAAAAATGAACACAGAGTTTTTGGAAAAGAATGTGACAACTCTTTGTTACAATGAACTGGAACCTTATAGGGACTGCCCTTAACAAGGTTGTGGATTAGTCCTAATTACACTTTGTGGATTGGCTACTATACTATTGCTTCAGATGAAATCCGATTACCTGTTGATCTCCTGAATTGGATTGATTGTTTGATCACTCGTTCTTCTCCTTTAAGTAGTCGACGAAGTGATGACAGTTACTTCTTTGAACAAACGTCTGTTGGAAGTGTCGTGGCTGGTCGGAGGGAGACGACAGTTGGTGAAATATCAACCGCCGAGCAGTTGATGTTAGTGGAAGACATAACCACAAGGTGGTTGTTGGCAGTGACTTAGAGATATGAAACGCCATGCGGTTTGGAACGAATAAGACATGTGCTCCATTCATCACACATGAGAAATATACTTGGAATGAACTCAAGTGTCAGTTCATTACTTCTACGAGTAGTTACCTAGTCAGGTAGTAGGCATAGAACCGCTCCAACCAGGGTACCTATGATGTAACCTCTAGAATCCTCACAACTACAGGGGTCGTTAGCCTTAGAGATTACGATCACGAAGTCGTGTAGCCTTTAATTAAAATAAAGAAAATATTTTAGAGGTTTTAATCCTTGTAAGTTAGCCCCCGAACTTTAAATGATATGTCGTGTGAACTTCCCTCGATGAAATATGTATCGGGCAGACCTTCATTTAATAGCGCAACAAGCGAGATGGTCTGTATTCACTTTAAAGTTGAGAAACTATCTGAAGAACCGAAGAGTCTTGTGTCCGTTGGACATTGAAAAACGTTTGTGTCCGTTGGACTTTTGAGTAACTCCGCTTTGCAGTTAAGGAAATACAGCTATAAAAACCCCCATTGTGCACAGCTTTAGGGTTTTTATGCTCTCAAACCTTCCTTGAATTCCCTTGCTGAAGAGTTTCCTCCGACCTCCTTTACTTTTCTTGCTCAAAACCTTCTCCGACCACTTGTTCATCCACAAAAAATCCTCACAATGCTGGATTTGATCACCAAGCGGCTGGTCTTTGATCTGAGCAGGAAGAAGCTCAAGGAACTAGAGGAGATCGGAATGCTCCCGGATAAGGATCTGATCAAGTGGAGATCAGCGGCTGGAGAGCACTTTCTGAGCGATAAAGATGGGGAGATTCCTGTTTTCCTCGTATACATCAAGTGAGGACTTAGGTTCCCAGTTCATTTGTTCCTCCCCAAGGTCCTGGAGTATTACGGAGTCGAGCTGGTGAACTTAGTGCCCAACTCAATCGCCAATGTCAGTATTTTTGTATATCTTTGCGAGGCGTACCTGGGGATCCAATTGGACATGAAAGTCTTCAGGTATTTCTACAAGATGACAAGGTCGGGGAAGTCAGCGGCTGGACCTAGAGAGTGCTCGTTGTGCCTCCATGACAGGAAGACCGACGAGTATATCTGGATGTACCCGAAGTCCTTGTGGTCGTCATGGAAGAAGAGCTGGTTCTACATGACGGTCATGAAAGAAGACGACCTCTACTTCGCCGCGAAGGTAGCAAGCGAGAACCTCAACTGACGATCCACCATGAAGAAGGAGGGGCGGGTCGAAAGGTGTGTTAAGGCCATCCAAGACCTCAGCGCCAAGGGTTTGACTGCTTGGCACATGGTGAGGGACTTCTCCATACGGGATAAGTTCCTTGAGGCTCCAATCGCGCTCCCTTATCTTCTTCATTGGTCATGACGAATGGACCAAGGACTCCAGGTGTAAGATCGAGGAGGCCGACTAGAGGGGGGCTGAATAGGCGTTTTAAAAACTTCTATGCGCTAAAACCGATTTCTAATGTGGAAGCTAATACAAATACGGTTTTGCACAAATAAAGCCTAAATCCACTAGGCTCAACTAAATGTACCAACAATACAAGTCTACTGATAATAATCAATCAAGCATTGACTTGTAAGCAATTCAATTTAAGCAATATAAATAGCACATAGCATGGCAAGCATTCATACACAATGAATGAGCAACTTAATTATATGAATATAAATTGCAATATGGTAGAGCTCAAGAATGCAAACCACAAGATGACACGGCGATGTTTTACCGTGGTGTTCGGAGACTTACCGGTCTCCCCTAGTCCACGTTGAGGGAAACCCAAACCAATTGGGCGGCTCCACGAATTAAGCCTTCCTCCGAGGTATCAACACCTCACTCCACTAGGGGTTGCTCTTACTCCACTCCGGAGATGGCGAGCACCAAGCCACTCACAAACACCGGGCCTTCTCACAAGCTTCACTTGAGAAGATCACTGGACCACGACGCCTCCACGCCGTCTAGGTGTCGGCAAACACCAAGAGTAATAAGTCGAAGCCTCTCGCTTGCCTCTCACCAAGTGCAACACATGCACAATTGGACGCTCAATCCAATTCTAGTTGCAACACATGCAACTAGACCCTCTCCCTTTACTCACAAGGTGCAACACATGCACAATTGAGAGGAGAAGCTCACACTAGCTCAAGAGAATGAAATGGGATGCCAAGAGTTGCCCCCCAACCGGCCAAGGTGAGTATTTATAGCCCACACACAAAAACTAGCCGTTGGAGGAGAATGCATGAAATCCGTGGAAACTTCGGTCGGTCCAGTCACAGGGCGGTCGGTCCAACTCTGATTACAACGGTTATAAAAATAGTCGTTAGAGACAATTCCAGTCGTCGCCCTCACAGGTCCGGTCGACCGACCCTGGCCATCCGGGCCTTTCGGGAGGTAGAAAACCAAAAAACATGCTCTTTGGAAAAAGCTGACCGGCCTTACAAGAGCGGTTAGTCCGCAGGCAAATAGGCGGTCAGTTCGGGCTTTCAACTGCGGTCAGTCTGCACCTGGATTTCAGCACAGGCGACACTCGGAAAAACGGTCATAACTTTTGACTCTGATGTCGGAATTGAGTGATCTTAGACTATATTGAAAGCTTATTCAGAGGGCTACACAACCCACCTATTTGATTTGATCTTAAACATATTTTATCATATCAAAAAGCACAATTTCAAAGAGCCACTATCATGGTTTAAGTCCAAATAATTAGCAACAAACAATCTTAGACCATGTCAAGGGAAAATACATGAATCTCAACAATTTGCAAAACACATTTGCAAACTTAGATCATGCCACAAGGAGTAGGTGCATGGATTTCAACCATTTGCAAAGTATAGTCACATGCTACAAGGATTAGACGCATGAGCATCAACTATTTGCAAAAACACATTCGCAAATAATAGCATCATGCCACGGTGAGCTAGAGTAAGCAAGATTGAGCTATCAACACATGATGAGACTCAAGCTACTAGGCAAGACCCATCTTAATAGTACGGCAACCTATACTAGCAATCCGGTCTTCCAACCAAACACCAAGATCGGTAAAAGACTAGGAACACATCCTTAGCCCGAGCTAGTCATACATTTGCCTTGAGTATCTTCTTGAAGCTTGATGACGCACATCTTCACTTCAAGTCCGGGTCCTTGACTCGATGATCATCAACACATGATGATTTCCTTTACTTCGGGATCTTGGCTTGATGCTCATCAACACATGATGACATCCTTCATCCCGAGTCTTGATATGCATCAACACATGATGCATTCTTCACTTGATGTACATCAACACATGATGGGTCTTCTTTTAACTTGATGATCAACTCATGATCATCTTCTCTTCTTGAACATCATCAACACATGATAACTTCCTTTTCTTGAACCTTGACTTGATGACCATCAACTCATGATGTCATCCAAAGTCTTAATCGTAACGGAATATAACCTATTTATCCAACTCATGGAAAATGTTAGTCCTACAATGTGATTATCATTAATTTCTACAACATACCATTAACTCATAATGGTGGGTCAAGATACTTCAATATTTCCCTCTTTGGTAATTGATGACAACCATCACAATAGCAAATAATTGAATGTTAGGATATGCGAGCATATACGAACTACACAAGTCTTATATGCTCACATAAGAGTATATATGAACTACACAAGTTATATATACCATGAGTATATATGAACTATACAAGTTATATATACTAAATATGAGTGTATACAAACTACACAAGTTGTATATACTCATATGAATATATTAACTACACAAGTTAGATATATTCAAGGATATATGAGCATATATGAACTACACAAGTCTCATATACTCTAATATACTCATATGAATATATTAACTACACAAGTTAAATATATTCAAGGATATATTTCAAAGTAAGGATCCCAAATATATGTGGAAAGGGAATATGGATCAATACTAATGAAACCACAAAACATAGAGTGAACTCCCCCTAAATGTGTGTATACACAAATGTGTGTTAAGAACATATGCACATATTCAAGTTAGACGTTTGGTGGAGTTCATCTTATATTTTGGATCCGAGGAATACAACAATATATATAAATATAAAGTAGAATGCATACCTTTTGTTCTTTTCACCTTTATATCCAAACGAGACTAAACAATAGGTAATCAATAGAAGTGTTAGTCTCACAAATATATTTGTCATTATGAATGCATACCTGTTTGAATTTTTCCTTTTATATCCAAGCTGAGACTAATCATGGTATAACAATAGTTAGTCTCATAAATATATTTGTCATTAATCACCAAAATACTCCATTAACACATAATGGCGGATCTAAATCCTTCACCAGGGAAGGTGAGTCTTAAGAACTTCCGTCCTGTTTGGTTTATTTAGTTGATTATTTTGTAACCTTAAAACTTCTCTCTTTTTGAAGCCCTTCCTCCTGAGGAAATTAGAGAGCGGATCAAAATGATCTGCGCTGGGGGAGCCTGATATCAAGGCTGCTTTCACCAATATTTTGGTTGTAGTCTTTGCAGAAGGAAGAATCGAGAGACTCAAGGTAAATAACAATTTTTTCTCATCTTTTATATAGTCTCCGATCAGTTTATGACTATGTTCTTATATGTAGCCGGTTGGGTTGAGGATAAAGAAATCCGATGAGGGATCTACTTTAACTGTAGTTTCGATCAAGTCCCGCTCCGCAACCATACCAGAGGATGGTCTTCCGGAGGTAAAAAAAGAACATTTGTGTAGGAGTATACATTTTAGATGAAAAAAGTTTCTTCACCTTATTAAATTTGATTTATGATTTAGGTGGGAGAGAAGGAGAACCCGCAACCTGAAGCTGCGGAGGTCGTAGGCCCCAGAATGGTCGTGTACGACCTGATAGTTGCTACCGAAGCAACTATCCTGGAGGTCGACAAAACCACACCCTCCGACCAGATGGTCAAAAGTCTTGCACTCGACAAGCTGGTCGAGGACATTTCTTCTGACATCCGGTCGATGGATGTGAGGGGTTTTACCAGCCCTACTGGTTCGGAACCAGTGAAATCGATTGAGAAGAAGAGAAAGGCGAGTGCCACGGACTTCGCTCCAGTGCGCTTCATGATAAAAACCAAAAAGACCAGGCACGTGCACATGAAAAGAAGCTTATGTACTTGCTTACTTTTAATGTCTCTGATATCCTAAAACATTGACTCTTCTTTCTTTTGCTTTGATAGATCTTTTGGTGTTCCGGTCGCTTTCGATCAGAGCACTCCCTCAGGAGAAAACTCCTGAGGTTGAAGTAGTTGAGCCAGCCCCCGAGCAGATGGCAGCACCAGCACTTGCTTAGGAACCCGTGGCAGCTCCAACTCCACCGAAGGAGGCAGAGGTTCCTAAGGGGCCCCAGCATGTACCGACCTCTGCTAGGGAGTCTCCTCAGGCTAGCACCTTTCCTCATTTCCCTCGGTTCATTAACAACAAGGAACTCGATGAGGCTTGGGGGAGGATATCAGACCGTCAAGTGGACACGAGTCCCGATACCATTTTTGCCGAATACAATGATGTGGCGATCCGGGTAAATTTCCACGGCCACTTTCATTGCCTTTCCCTTAAAGTTTATCAAAAACGTAAAAGGAGTTTGTTATTTCTGTAGCACATAGTGGAGAACTTCGTTGTGGTCGGATGACTGACGGAATGAATACAAATCTTGGCGAAGAAAAGCTCCGAACTAGAAAGTAAGTACTTTCTTCTTGACTTCTTCTCTCCTTCTTTTGTCTTGTCCTTCTTTTACTAATTAACTTCTCCCTTTATCACATTTGATAGATTTGGAAAATAAAAATAAAAAAGAGGTCATGGCTAAGAAAGCCGCAATAAGCAAGCTTGAAAAAGAATGCCAAGCTAAGGACCGGTCGATTGAATACCTGATGATCAAGTATAAGGAAGTCATCGAGACTTTCAAGAAAATGAGTTAAGATAATCGGTTGTAAACTCGACTAGTGTATTTCCTTTTCAGATTATATATATTTATGCTTGGTATACTTGTGCAGAGCAAGCACAAAAAAAAAAGAGCAGAGAAAGCTCTTGAGTTCGAGCACAGCTAGGGAGCGGAACTTGAGCGGAGTCTTGAAGATGAAGTCAAGGATCTTAACAAGATACTATTTGACATGGGGTCGAGAACGTAATTGCCAAATTTAGGCGATTCTGTGGAGAAGATAAACTTCCTCGGCCAGCAACTCAAATATCTCAAGGGACTACTCAAAACTACTAGGGAAAACCACGCTCAGACAATGAAAGAAGTTGTTAGAATGGAGTAAGTTTTGCTTTGGCAAAACATAAAGCTTCCGACCCCTCCATTCATCTCTAGGCGTTGAATAAGACTTCAATTGTTTGGGTGAAGAAGCGACCAAGCTACTTGAGAAAGCAAAGCCTCTTAGAAACAAGGTCGCGGAGGAAATGGAGGTCGGGTCTGCATCTCACAGCGACTAGTCTGGTGGCTTCGAGAAGTAGAGAGTAATGTAAATTTAGGATTGTACATGAAAATGTAAAGACTTACCTTTTTATCATCAATAGAATTTGTGTTTTTTATCCTCTTAATTTTGCTAAGTACTCATATATCTTCTAGTCCCCGACTACTTGTATTAGTAGAAGAACTTACTAAAGAAGCAGTAGACCAAAAAGAGCAAAAGCTATGACCATGGTACAAAGTATGCTATGATTATTTTGTAAAATGATCTAATCAAGCATTAAAAAATCATTTTGGTCAGAACTAGTGTATGATTTCTACTAGCTGTAGATCTTTTCCATAATCGAAATACTGTACATAACTCTAAGTGGTCTGAAGATGCTATTAGACTTATTTTGATGACAAGAAATTATACAAAAAAAATATATGCAAAATCGATAAGTGATTTTATTTATATGCATTATCTAAACCAGTCATGAAGGTTCCTAAGAACAAAAGACATGAAAAACATCTCACAAAATGTATTCATGCTCAAGTCCCAACTGGCAGCGAAGATAATAAGAAAGATGACCGTCGCTAGGAAACTCCTTCGAGTGGGCAGAACTACATGCAGAGAGAAGAGATTTCGACTAGGAGGCTTTCCGTATCCCGACCAGTTGCCAAAACAAGAGTAGAATAGAATGCTGAAATAAAGAAGGTTTAGTCTTTGAATTCTAAGTATGTAAGGAACTATATCGAGTTATTTGTGTAATGCTCCTTTACTCGTTTGCCTTCTTTGAGAAAAGAGTGTATGGTCGTTCATGAGAACCATCGCTGTGACGGTCACGCTTAGGACCCTTATGGCTTATGACAGGTAAGTCAAGGCCAAAAGAAGTAAAAAAAGATCCTTTTTAGGAGGATACCAGAGAGAATGTGTTCTTCTTCGACCAGTTAAACAATAATAGTATGTGACTAGATGGTAGATAACAGTCATATAAACAATAGCACTCATCGGAAAGTAAAGGAGTGATGCATCTTTATTAAATTGAACAAAAGAAAAGAACAACTATACATAAAACTTACACAATTGATTAATATTCCAAGAATTTGATAAAATACACCCATCTGACATGGCTAGTCGTACTGAACCAGGCGGGTGACTTCGACTATAGTATAAGGACCTTCCCATTTAGGAGAAAGTTTATTGCGATTAGCCTAACTCTCAATTTTTCTAAGAACCAGATCACCTGTAGCTAGGCTGTGAGGTTGCACCTTACGACTATGATACCTTTACATGGCTTGTTGATAGATTGTCGATTGTATCAAAGCTTGGTTTCGTCGTTCTTCAAGGAAATTGATGTCGTCGAGTCTTCGTTCTTCTTAATCGCTTTCATTGAAACAATCGGTTTAAGCAGAGCCAATTTTCAGTTCTGGGGGAAGCATGGCTTTAGCGTCATAAACCGAAAAAATGGTGTTTCACCGGTCGCACGACTGGTCGTGGTTCGAACGGTCCATAACACAAAAAGAAGTTCTTGAACCCAAACTCCTGACCGTTTTATTAACTGGTTGAACACTCGGCGTTTTATTCCTTGCATTATTATACCATTAGCCTGCTCGACTGCTCCCTTACTGTGTGGATGAGCAACCGAAGTGAAATGTATCTTGATACCTAGATCCTCACAGAATTCTTGAAAATTACCGCTCGAAAACTAGGTATCGTTATCTGTGATTATACGACTGGGTATACCAAATCGTGTGATCACATTTTTTATGAGAAATCTCTTGGTAGCCTCAATTGTTGTTTTAACAACTGGCTCGACTTGTATCCACTTTGTAAACGTGTCAATCATGATGAAAAGGAATTCGAAGCCCCTAGGTGCTCTTGGGAAAGGTCCCAGAATGTCCAGTCCCCAGTTTGCAAAAGGCCAAGAAAGAGGTATTGTTTGCAAAGCTTATGCCGGCTGATGTACATGTCAATTGTGAAATTGACATTGTACGCAGTTCGTTACGAGCTCTTTTGCATCATAGAGGGCAGTTGGCTAGTAGTATCCTTATCTAAAGGTTTTACCGACCAGTGTTCTGCAGAAATGATGTGCTCCATAGACTCCTCCATGAATGTCGGATAGCAACTTAATGCCATCTGTTTGAGATATGTATCTCATCAACACCCCGTGAGATCCTTGTTTATAAAGGGTACTTTCGATCAGAGTGTATGATTTGGCTTTTTGAGCTATACGATTAGTCTCTACATCATCTTCAGGAATAATGTCATGTTGAAAATAATTATAGATCGATGTCATCCAATTGCTATTGGGGTCGATTTGCACGACCTCTAGAGGTGCATCTAAGTCCTCGGAAGGCTCGACCACCGAGGGTGAATCGAGTTGCTAGAGGAAAACTCCGAGCAGGCTGGGTGACCTTCTGGAGGCCATCCGCACCAACTGGTTTGCGAGAAAGTTTTCTTTTCTAGGAATATATTGGATCTAGAAACCGAAGAAGTGCTTTTTGAGTTTTCATACTTCCGCCAAATAAGATGACATCTTGATACTTGAGCATTGATACACTTTTTCTACTTGATTCGCTACTAGTTGAGAATCGCCTTTCACTAGTAATCTACGAATCCCGAGCACTCTGGCTTCTTGAAGTCCTGCTAGTAAATCTTCATATTCCGTCACATTGTTTGTAGTAGGAAATTTTAACTGAATGGCGTATTTAATTTATTCTCCCGTAGGGGATATCAAGACAACTCTAGCCCCCGAGCCGTTGAGCATCAACGAACTTTCAAAGTACATTGTCCACTCGTCGTGGTGTACGTGCTCGGGCCCTTGGGTGGGTTCAGGGTTTGTCCATTCGACAATGAATTCTACTATTGCCTAGGACTTGATTGCTATTCGTGAGATGAAATGGAGGTCAAACGCCCCAAGCTCGATCGCCCATTTTGCTATTTGTCCGGATAATTCCCTATTTCTAAGAACTTGACCAAGAGAATATCCGGTCGGTACGACTACTTTGTGGCCCTGAAAGTAATGCCTTAATTTTCTTGAAGTCATAAGGAGACCATAGAGCAACTTTTGCACCTATGGATATCATTCTTTTGGTTCATATGTAGGACTTCGCTTATATAATATACTGGTCATTGGATGTTGTCGCGCTCAACGACCAGTACAACACTAACAACTTGTGGTGTTGCAGCCACGTATATCAGCAATCTTTCTCTCAATCTCGGAGATACTAAGATTGGGGTACTCATAAGGTACTTCTTGAGCTCTTCAAAGGCATCGTTTGCATCTTTAGTCCATTCGAACCTTCCATGTTTCTGGAGAAGCTTGAAGAAAGGTAATCTTTTTTCTCCTAACTATGCTATGAAACGACTAAGCGCCGCCATACAGCCGATTAGTTTTTGGACCTCTTTTTTATGGTCAGAGGGCGCATCTGATCGATGACCATTATTTTTACTGGGTTTGCTTCAATTCCCCCAGTCGAAACTAGGAACCCAAGAAGTTTTTCGGATTTAACTTAAGGTTATGTCTTCTTAAGTTATTGAAAGTTTTGTGTAGGTCGGGAATATGGTCACCAGCATTGATACTTTTTATGACCAAGTCATCAACGTAGGCTTCCAAATTTTGACCTATATGAGGATTAAAGGTTTTTTTTATTAGCCTTTGAAAAGTCGCACCAGCATTTTTGAGACCAAATGGCATCTTGACATAACAGTAAGTGCCATAAAGTGCGATGAAAGAAGTCTTCTCTTCATCATCTTTACTCATTAATGTGGTGGTACCCTGAATACGCATCTAAAACACTTAACAACTCACCCAGAAGTAGAGTCTACAAGTTGATCAATGAGTGGAAAGAGAAGTCATCCTTCGGACAAGCTTTATTAAGATATGTAAAGTCAATACATATTCGCCACTTCCCGTTACTTTTTTTAGCTATTACAGGATTGGTGAGCCACTCTGGGTTGTTGACTTTACGAATGAATCCAGCCTTGTGGATCTTGTCAATCTCCGACTGGATTGCCTCCTTCCGATTTGGTGTAAAATGCCTTAGCTTCTTCTTGACTGGTTTCTTATCAGGCCAGAGAGCTAGCCTGTGCTCAATCACCTCTCTAGGGACTCCGGGCATGTCGGATGCCTGCCAGGCGAATGCATCCATGTTTGCTCGGAGGAAGGAGATGAGCGACTCTTCCTATTTAGGGTCGAGTCCTGCCCTGACCAGTACCTTTTGGGTAGATGCATTAGCATTTCCTGACCCAGACGGTGCTTTGACGCTTCTCGGAGGAGCGTCTTTGTCGAGCAGCACCTTCTTGGTCTGGTTGGAAGGCTTTGGAGCCATCTTTGGCCTTGAGTGTTTGACCTGCATGGTAGGTGGATTAGTTTCTCTAGTCGGAAGTTCATCGATCAGTTTTAAAGATTTCTGATCACATGCATAGGCCATTTTTCAATCTCCTCGAAACGTGATGACTCCTTTTGGTCCTGGCATCTTTAAACTTTGATAACCGTAATACATGGCTATTAGGAACTTTGCCAATACCGGATGACCAAGGATTCCGTTGTATGCAGTTTCAAAATCCACCACATAAAATGGAATCTTTTCCGTTCGGAAGTTGTCAGGTCTTCCAAACGTAACCGGTAGGGAAAGTTGCCCTATTGGTTTTGCGGTAGAACCAAGAACTATGCCATAGAAGGCATATTTCACAGGTTTTACCTTTGACCTGGGAATTTGCATTTCTTCCAATGCTCCCGTAAATAAAATGTTTAAAGAACTACCTCTATCAAAACTTGATTAACTTATAATTATTAATAATATGTTCAACAACAATAGGTAACCTACCTGGTCGAGTTGGCGGGATGGGGTAGTCTTCTTTGCTAAAGGAGATTACGGTTTTCGACCACCTGGATGGCTTGATCGTGATCAGAGCTTTGGCGAGGTTGACTTCCCGCTCCATGGCCTTTAGATGACATCTTGACTCGTACGAAGAAGATCCACCGATGTTTATGTCGACAGTGTGTTGAGACTCGTGGTACTCCATTTCTTCGTCGCTATCTTTGTCCTTCTTTGAGCTTGGTTCTCCAAGTTCTGTTATGAAAGGGAAGAGACATTTACCTGAGTAGTAATCCTCCAGCTTCTTTTGTCAGGTTCGGTAGGTGCGTAGAACATGCCCTACTGCCTAGTGTAGTGGACACCACTTCTTACTCTTCTTGTAGTCATCTATCGGAGCCTTTGTCTTGTTCCAACCGGAATAGTCTCTCTTGCCCTGGTAAACGTTTCGGGAACCGAAGGGACTTCCTTGTTGTCGGGCTTGCGATTCTTCTTATTCTTGAGTGCCTTCTTATGCTTCTTTTCTGGCTTATCCAAGCCAGGTTGAGAGATTTTATCTTTTCGATCAATAGCTTCACACCACTCAACCGCTTCGCTAGCAGCTGCATATTTATCAGCCATGTCAAAAGGCTTGGTGGTCGTTCGTGGAGGGTTTATTGTGATATCCTCTATAAACCGCCGATTTCTCAACCCTGCTTTAAAAGTTTGAATGACAAAAGACTCTACAACCTCTGGTATAGAATTACGAACATGGCTAAATCTTTTGATACACTATCGAAGAGTTTCATTGGACTTTTGCTGGATTCAGTGAAGGTCATCCTCCTTTCCAGGACGGTCGTACGTACCCTGGAAATTGGCAATCAATAGGTCGCAGAGCTACTCCCAAGTGTAGAATGATCCGACTGGTAGGTTAAGCAACCACGACCGGGCAAGCCCTTCAAGTACCATGGGCAGATAATTTGCCATCACGTTGTCGTCACCGCTAGCAGCTCTGATGGCGGTGATATAGATTTGGAGAAACTCCAATGGGTTCTGAGTCTCATTGAACTTTTCTACGTTTGCTGTTCGGAACCTGTCCGGCCAGCGTACAACTTGGAGCCTTGCTGAGAAGGCTCAACAACCTGTAATCGACTCGTGGCGCCTTCTCTAGAAAGGTGCCGAATTATAATCAGTCGGGGACGATTTCTCAAGTTGTCATACCGAAGATCCGGTGTCCCGAGTCGGTCGTGGACATTGGTGTGATGTCTTCGACTGACTGCTTGGTTTAGGTGATGTTGAAGATCACCTGGAAAAAGCAGTTGTTCCACATGACAACGAGGAGGAGTGTCCACATGAAAGAGTGACTCCCCGGTCAAAATCTTCGAGGGGTCTATGCATCGATCGTTCTCTAGTCCGACTAGGCAAACCCTGCCAAGGAAGGAGCACTAGGATGAAGTCATAGTATGACTTTGTGAATTACTATGCTCCTTGTACATTTTGTACATTGCATGGTTTATTGGAGAATCTTTGGCACCTATCATGCAAGTTGAGCATATCCCAGAGTTTCTACTATAGCAGCATCCAGATTATTTAAAATGTTACGAGCTCGTTGCAGGTTTTGAATTGTTACCAAAGGTCTTGTAGGATTTCTGCTAGCAGATGGTGTTCGATGACTCGAAGTACCTCCTAACCTCCTGTCTTGCCCTGTTCGTCCCCTCAAGTGCTATGGGTAGAAACAAGCTAATTAACTGATTGATGTCCATCATTTCGACCACCTCCACCATTTGGTGCTTGAGCGCCCGCACCATTTCCACTAGCAGGTGGTGGCGGGTTAAGCCGTGGAGAATTGTGCATAGCATCTTGATTAGTATCTCCGATCGTACTGACCTCATGTCTCCAACAGCAATCTTCTGACGAGCTTCCATCGTAACTAAGGGAGATCCTTCTAGTGCTTCGGCAAGGAGCCTCCATGATGGAGAGCGGCTGGAGATTACCACCTCCGGTGGGCTTTGTGGTAGATTTACCATGATCCAGCGAATACCCGACCGAATGCTGAGTTTTACCATTCCCACTCGGCCTTCGACCGATGGTAGCTTCATCGACACTGTTACCAAATGTCGGCTGGCCCTCGGAATAGCTAAGAGCCGTTGGTGAATACTGGTCGCCCATGACCGTATCAAGAGTACATTGACCCTCGGGTTGTGTGGCAATGAGCTTTTATCACCCTTTTCGCCGGTCAGAAGGACCAGGCTTGCAGAGGCCTTTGGATGTTCCGAACTAGTCAGAACGGTTGGTTCCTCTGGAGAGACCACTAGTGGCGTGTCTTCCTCCATCCAGTCGATCTCGCTAGATTCAGCGAGCGGAGAGCCGACGGCAGAAGAGGATGACGACGACATTGCGCCATGTTCCATGGCGTAGATGCATGCATCCATGTCCACATCGGAGTAGTCTACTAAGTCGAACCAGTTCTCCTCATCCCAAGTCCCTACCATGTTTGCATGAGCGATGACAGAACAAAGGGAAATTGAGGATTGTTGAGCGAAGAAGTCTTTGAGAACTCAAAATGCCTTCTTCCCCACGGACAACACCAGCTGTCGACGATTGAGTCATCGATCTTACGAAATAAAATAAAGAAAAATGGCACAGAGTTCTTGGGAGAGCATGGGACTGCTCTTTATTGCAATGAACTAGAACCTTACAGGAGTTGCCCTTGACAAGGCAGTGGACTAGCCCTAATTACACTTAGTGGATTGGATACTATGCTATTGCTTCAGATGAAATCCGATTACCTGTTAATCTCTAAAATTGGATTGATTGTTTGATCACTCGTTCTTCTCCTTTAAGTAGTCGACGAAGTGGTGGCAGTTACTGCTTTGAAGAGGCACCTTTTGGAAGTGTCACGACTGGTCTGAGGGAGGCAACAGTTGGTGAAATATCAACCGTCGAGCAGTTGATGTCAGTGGAAGATATAACCACATGGTGGTTGTTGTCAGTGACTTAGAGCTATGAAATGTCGTGCAGTTTGGAACGAATAAGGCATGTGCTCCATTCATCACACGGGAGGAATATACTTTGAATGAACTCAAGTGTCAGTTCATTGCTTCTACAAGCAGTTACCTAGTAGGGTAGTAGACACATGACCTCTCCGACCAGGGTACCTATGATGTAATCTCTGGAATTCTCACGACCATTGGGGTCGTTAGCCTTAGGCCTTACGACAACGAAGTCGTGCAACCTTTAATTAAAATAAAGGAAATATTTTAGTGGTTTTAATCCTCATCATTATCTTATGGTTTATGCTACCATTGCAAAATTTTGAAGCCATTTGCATTGAAATCCGCCGTATCGTTGTCCAGATAGGCGAATAGTTCCTCACTTTTTGGGTGGGAGATTGGTCTTACTTGAGGTGGCGGTGTAGAATCTGAACCCTTGTATTTGGAGGAGGAATCTGCATCCTAGATCTTTCCCACACATTTATCTTGTTAACTATGGTGGGTGCTACTAGAGGTCATTGCAAGTGAACTCTCTAAAACTTATGTTCGTACGTTTGAAAAAGTCTGAAAAATTTAGTACGAATATCTGCAAAATAGTTAGATTAGTCTTGGTCTGTAGCATCACTAAGAAGTTCAAAAACATTAGCAAATCCTTGAATTTTGGCTCTAAGATCTAGAATAAATGCAAATGCATATATGAATGGGATTTCTCTCCAATATTTTAAGTATTTTGATTTCATAGCAACAATAGCATCTCCTAAGACTATTTCATTTTCGTATGCCTTCAAGTGACTAACAATATGCAAAATACTATGCACAATAATAGGAGATGTTGGATAATACACACAGATAAAGCAAAAGTAGAGTCATAAAAAAGTTCTAAAATCTAAAGTATCTTCTCAGCAACAAACCAATCCTTCTTAGTCAATAGTATACTACCATCAGGGCTATGAAAGTGCATTTGAATAAAAACTGAAAAAGTGCTTTTATAAAGTATAAGGCTCTTAAACATCAAGAAAATAGAGTTTCGTCTTACTAGCTTGTCTAAACCAAATTTTCTTGGATGTACGCCCATTGCCCTATAGAAGTTCTTATATGCTACAATTTGTTGGTTAGAATGATTTAAGAAAGATCCAACCTCTTCAACCTGTATTTTTACTAAAAGTTAATAATATGACAAGCACATCACTGATGTAACAAGAAGGATTCAACATATGTACTCAACAATGGAGTGAGAATATCTATTGCCCTAGAGTTTGCGGTGGCGTTGTCGAAAGTTACTGAGTTTTTTGTACGACCAAAGTCTTCCACGACTTTGATAATACAATCCACAACATTCTCACCCGTGTGTGCTACATCAAAAAGTTTGAACCCTTTCCCAGTTCTCATTCACATAATGAGCAACTACACTAAGGTAATTCTCCCTAGCCCAACCACTCCATATGTGTGAGGTCAAAGACATTGAAAATGTACATGTACTACTTAGTTCTTTTAATTTATCACAGCGTTCAATATAGTATTTCGCTAGATCACTAGTTGTGGTCTATCTAGAAATGGTAGAAAATATAGGATTATATGCAGTCCTTATGTAATTTTCAAAAGATTTTGACTCCCCAAAGTTTAAAGGTAAATCCTCTAAAGCAATTAAACGAAGCTGCGTAGGTACTGTACTGTTGGGGTTGTACTGTACTTTCCCAGTTACGTATCGTACTGTCGGGGTTATACTCTGAAGCTGCGTCTGCCTGATCGCCAATTCCTACCTTGCTTTACATATTGTGGCAATTCCTACCTTGTTTACATCTTGTGGCATGTCTAATCAAGTGCCCCGTTCCACCTAAAGACTTTTAAGATAATTCATGTTTACATATTTTACAAACAGCGTATCTTACCAAAGCTCCTTGTGCGTTTTCCTTGGTTATCCTATTAATAATTTCATCTTAGTATAACAAATAATAACAATAAAAATATGTAAAAATAATATTTTACGGCTTTTGTTGACTTGCTGCTAGATTTCAAATTTCTGAATTTTTGGCACAATTTTTTTGAATTTTGCCAAATTATCACACAAGGAATCTAAATTTGCACGCTGACATTCATAGAAGAGATTGATGAATGGATGAGTGCGGAATGAGTGGGGTATGGTGGCCATTTATAGAAAAATTTTGGGTTTTTTCCTTGTATTTTAAAACCTCCCAATGGCTAAAAAACGATCAAATTATTCAAAATTCTACCATTAGCTGGGCCTAACGGGCTAATCGTGTCGATCGGGCCATGCTCGGCGTGCCTAATAGCAATAAACGGGCCCACTGTGCTATCTCGGGCTGTGCTGTGCCGGGCCGGCCTAGCCTCCTCCTCCTCCTCAGCGCCGTCCGCCACCTCCTCCGCGCCGGCAGCATCCTCCGTGGCATCGATCGTGCCCCGCCACCTCGTCGCCGTGCTGGCGTGCTGCCGGGCTGACCGTGCCCCATGTTGTGCCATGCCGGGCCAGAGACGATACTATGTGTGCCGGCCTGGGCTGACCCACTGGGCTAGAGTTCTGACCTAAGCACGGCACGTTTGGTCGTACTGTGCCAGCTCGTCCTAGCTACAGTGTAGGCTATGTCGTGCCCGAACCAGGTGTAACACCCCAGCCCAACATGAGCCTGGAATGCTACTAAACAAACCCTAATAATTCTAATCAAGGCAATTTTAGTAAATTTCGGCAGAACCTCCCTTGTAAAGTTAATTACACGGAGGTTCCAACATACAGATAATTCATAAATTAACTAAACTATCATCCAGAGACATCAAAAGATAATCAAAGACATGCGAAATAACTAGCAACCCAATGAAGTATAAAGTTCCACTACTCATCATTATTACACTTAAACCACTACAAGAGACAAGACATAATAAACCTTTGAGCACCTTGCCCAATTACTAAAAAAAATACGATCTGAAGATCATTCAACTTTATTTAGTTCATGTGGCATGTGTGTGACTATCAGACTACTTCCCCCCATGCATGTCGTTCTTGGCTCGGGTACCTAAAACAACAATAAAAGCAAGAGTGAGTCCACAGACTCAGCAAGTACAAAGTAAAAGTTATAACAACAGCATTCATGGATAGAAGTGCAACAATAAAACATCTCACATGCAAATGCAATGCTCAATAATCCTTTCTCTTTATCTTTCTTTGTGTATTTTACCGGTAATGCAAAGTATGCAACCGTCGCCACATACCCATGTTTGTGCTCGCAAGCACAGGGACCAATTGCCCATTACTCCGCAAGTAATGGAGACCTCAAGCCCACACTCCACGAGTGTGGGGATCTCGGGCCCGTCACATTCATGACGGGGATCTCAAAGGAAAACATACTTGGTCACCACGTGACCAAGCCTCAACATGATCTCAATATGCACATGCTCATCATTTAATCATCATCAAATTACCACAAGACGATAACATCATACGACAATAGAGCATAAACATATTTGGAGCATCCACCAATCTTAAACCAACATCATGCCAACAATCTCACTATGCTATCACATATCAAAAAAGCACACAAACATGACCGATCAATCACAACCACGAATCAAACAATGCACTTGCCTTAACCGCGTGAGAATGGAGGACGTGAAGACGGTGCTGCCTCCGGTACCAATCCCCCACCTAATACATTAAGAATATAAACTAAGACCACAGCAACGAAAAACATGAATTATATAAGCGAACACATCAAGTAGCAGATTGCAACGCGATCCCGACCCCACTTTCCTAAGTAATCGAATCGCCTCTATAAACAGTCAAGTTCTAAAATTCATATCTTTCCATACAATGGTCCAAATTAGGTGTTCTTGGACTTCATTGAAAGGTAATCAAATTTCCCAACTAAACCTAGTTGGTGATCCTCCCTGATTCGGCCATCTAAAATCTCTTTTAAGCTGATTAACAAAACATCGATTTCACGTCAGACTTTCTGGACAGAGCACTAAAACTATCATAACTTTCATCTCGTTTATCCCAATTTCGAGTTCTTGTGCTGCCCTGAAAGCTACGATAATGATCTACAACTTTCGTTATACTGAGATCCTCTAATTCTCTATTTAACTGATCGCAAAGATCAGATTACTAAAACCTGTCCAGAAAATGACAGGGTTCAGAACAGCCGCACCATTAAATTCATAACTTTTGCTACAGAGGTCCAAAAATTACGTTCTAGCACTTCAGTGAAAGCTATTGACACCCTCTACAACTTCCTAGGAGACGTCCGAGACTGAATCCGCACTTAACTATATCAAAACGTCGATCTAACACGATCTGCCCTTAGGCGACAGAATTACCGACATAGAACAATTAAGTGCTTAAGCATCTAAACGTGGGGAAAACGAGGTTACCCTTAAAGAACCAATTGCCGGGCACGAGAGCACCCACCAGCGAACTCTCCCCCCAAAGATGGTGTAACATCCCAATTTTGAGCTTGTGTTTCAAATGTAAGAAAATGAGTAGAAATTAAAACTTTTTCTTACATCCTGTATTCCCTATTGTACCAAGCAAGTATTGTACAAGAAGTTATGGAAATACGAAGTCACAAGTCTTTTGATCCGAATCTTGTTCCTTCAAAAACAATCTTGTCAAACCTTTTGATCATCCTCTGGAGATATTTTTCCTAAGTTCTTGGGATGGTATGTGACCCCTCTGAAAAATTTCACAATTTTTAGAAATTGTTTGAATATTTTAGAGGGCAGTCAAACCTGTTTGACTCTCAGTCAAACCTAAAACCAGTACCTTGTAGAATTTTTGGAGAAAAATACAATGCATAAAAACCTCTGCAAATTTTACACAAGGTCAATGTCTCAGTCAGCAAGCTCCTGTAAAAATTTCAGAATTTTTGGAGTTATTTTGCTACCCCAAATAAATCCTCAAAAGTCTCAAGATATTTAAAACCTAAAACACAGTTCATCGTTCCTTGGGTTCGAGTCGGGCTCGAGTCCGAGCCACTTGACTTCGGTCGAACCACCTAGCTGCACCGAGCCGCATTTTAAAACGTGCGTGCGATATCACCGTTGGATTCAAATCGCCGCCCACGTTCGTGTGAGCATTCGGACCCTCCGGTTGCATTAACCAATTGGGACCGCTGATCTCAATCCAACCGCCCGATTTCCATAAGCAATCGGACCGTCCGGCGGGCTCTTTTAAATCGCGGCCGTCCATCTAAAATCCAACGGTCGTGGTTGCTTTCTCTGTTCTTCTTCCTCCTCTGTCCCGAAGCGCGCGCGACAATGGCGAAAGAGAGAGGCGCGGGCGGCTTTGATGTGTCACCTCAAGTTTGCTTTCGTCAACGTCTCTCGGGGCATTTAATGCGCACTGTGCTTTCTCCTCCATTGTCACCGTGCTCACTTGCTCCCATCATTTCTTGGTCCATGACCGTAGCATGAACCGAGCCCACCATGGACTCGGGTTCTTGCTCAAACCCTAATCCCTTCCATATATATTGCCCCTCTAGGTCCTCCCGGTGTTCTTTTACACCACACCTAGCTCCTCTCGTGTTTGAGCTCAAAACCATCTCAAACCTTCAATCCACCATTGTTGACCCGAGGGCTCCAATGGCGGCCTTGGTGTCTAGTGGTTCATCTTCAACCTTTCTTGCACCCTCTTGAACTCCTCAACTTCCTTTATATTTCCCTAACTTGATTTTGGGTTGCATTCGCAGAATCACTCAATTTTAAGTTTGGAGATTTTCGTTGGTTTCACCCCTTTCTTCTCCAAATCGTAAGTAGTTCTTTTGCAATTATTTGCTTTTGGAGCCTCTTTGAGCTATAATGAAGTCGTGGTGATGATTTGGTTCCACTCATTTTGCTCGAACCTCCTCTTCCACTTCATCTTCTTCGCTCAGGTGGACTTCATCGTGTTCAAGTCTTCCCCGCCATCTTTGGAGCTCCTCTCGGTTAAGGTAGCTTCTATATAGTCCCTAGAAGTCACGACACTCGCTTCCTTGGACCGCAATGAGCATCTTGCTATTTTCGTGTTTTGCCGTGTCGGCCTCCTTCTTTGTTTTCCGGCTCGCGGCGTTCCTGCACCTCCACCGCGCGCGAGGTCATCATCGCGGTCCGCAACACTATTGCGAACCCATTTTGATAGTTTGTGGCGCCGCCACGATCGAGTCGCCGGCGACAAGCCGTGAAAGCCACTCGGGTTTTGTCACCGGGAGCCCCGCTAGTCAAATATTTAGGACACGCTTAATGCTTAATGATTGCCAATCGGTAGAGCATTAATGGTGTCTTAATCGCCTAATGTCCGATCGACATGTGGGTCCAACCCTTAAATCACCGTGGCGTTTATCTCGTGCGTTTAGGCATCATTAATGTTAATCTTAGGTTAATTAAGTGTCGGCGTTTATTAGCCGTCCTAAAACCTCCTTTAAGTCATCGCCGGTGGGTCGCGTCGCTGCACGCACGTGTTAAATCTCGCATGTGTGACTCTCGATCAGCGACATGCGCCCCACGTGTCGGACTCCTAATTGCACTTCGATCTTGGACCACCGTCCATCACTTGATCTGCGCCACGATCGTGCGTGCAATCGGACCTTCCGACCGAGGCGTGATCGGAGCCGTTCATCCTTAGATCTGCGGTCGTGGATCGCCGAGGCAACCGCACCGTCCGGTTGCATCCTTCCTCGTGAGCCGCTGGATTTTGATCCAACGGTGGGCTCTGTTATGAATCGCGCGCGCGCGCTTCTCCGTGCGTGTGGCTCGTTGGATATGGCATCAACGCCCACGGCGCCCACGTCGCTTATTTTCGGTTGGGTTGGTTTTTATTTCGTAAGTATTTATTTATCAACCAAAATTGTATCAAAACTTTAGAAATTCATAACTAATTCAAGATAAATCCTTTTACATGAAACCAATCGCAATAAATTTGTATTTCACTAAAGTTTAATATAAAAATGCTTTTAGCTATGCTTCAGTAGAAAACTCGTAATCTTTAATAGCTTGTTTTCTCGCTATTTTTATATATTCCGTAATTGTATTAAAACGGGAAAATGCATATCTTTTCTCGTATATCTTCTAATTGAATGATTTTAACTTTGATAAATTTTTATTAACTAAACTTTAATCTAAAAATGGTGGTAGGCCTAAATCAAGACTTAAAAAATATGTTAATAGGTTTAACCTTATTAGTAGCAATTAAAAATTCATTTAATGATGTAATAGACACCAAGAATCCTCAGAAATCCTAAAAATAGAAATTTGATGTTAGGAAATCCCTCTGTTATCATACTATAATATGAAATGGGTTTTGCACATGTTTATATTTCTGGAAAGTGCATTATGCTAGTTTTGCATCCTAGAAAAATCATAACTAAATCATTTTAACTCCAATTAAGATGAAACCACTTGTATTAGCCTTAAAATGTCAATAGCAACCTATCATAAAATTTTCAAGTCCGAAAACCTCTAGAAAATATTTTTGCTACAGCACCTTATTATGGCGAAAATGGGTTGTTAGGTAATATCTTTTGCACCACAAATCCAAATTAGGTTTTTCCAGTTTCTATGTCTAGGTATATTCGTATTATACCTTATGTATAAATTTCGTCGCAATTGGATAATTTTTGCTTGCTCGTTTGTTTAAGTGTGGCTCGTCTTATTGGTTGTTCTTGGTTCTTTTGCCTTTTAAGCTAGGATTCGACATTTGCGGTAACCCCAGAACGACCCTCCACAACAGCTTGAGCAAGAACAAGAAGGCAAGCGCTTTGATCATGTTAATCCCAGATTTTAAGTATTTATGTTGTTTACAACTTCTATGTATGCATTGCTATCTTGTTTTAACTATTGTCGTTAGTTGGCCTAGTAGATGCATTTCCTTAGCAAATGATTATCCTCTACTACCATGAGCCTAGGCATTCTTTGTGATTTAGAGTTCGTGGATGAGCTCTTGTCACTTAGTAGTTTACTGAATTAATTGCTTAGCCATGCTTAGCTTCAGGTAGAAATGGGCGGTTATCGACTTGTCGATAACCTTGATCACACAAAACTTATTATGATTTATGATTTCCACCTTGTGCCATGTCTACTTATGAAAACTAAAACTGAAAACAAACTGATTTAGACTTGGGCACAATGGTAAGATGGTGTGATTTTGGGTGTGACTGGAATGGTGCCCGGGTCAACAAGGACCGAACATCTTGTTACACTAAACCAAGCATTTTAGCGTGCTAACCACATTAGAGGGTATGGGACCTCTCTTGACTTAGTACTTTGGCGTGTATTGGCTCCGAGTCGCAGGGAGTCGCAGGAGGGATGGTGTTGGGAGCATTGTAGTGTCCGAAAGACTTCACCCGTGATGGGATTTGTTGTCTTTCGGCTTGCAATGTAAGCATATGGGTTTCTATCCATATGAGCGGCTCGTAGTTAATACACAAGATTGGAAATGTCTCAGAGGACTTAGCCGTGCCGGCATACCTTCGGTAGTGTGCTTTGTGGCTTGAAGGCGGTGCAAGTGTGGGTACATTGGTACACCCTGCAGGTTAAAACTATTCGAATAGCCTCGTCCTAGGTTATGGACACGCTTGGCAAGGTCTTTCAAGAGTTAGACTACAACCTTTTAAATTAAAACTTGATGGGTGGTACGAATCGGGGATTCGTGCTATGTTGTGGTGGCTATTGGGATAGTCGCCTGTGGTTACTTGTATGTACCTTTACTTACATTACTTTGATAACAAAACAGATTTGCAAACTTGCTTTCAAAATGTATTACATTATTGCAAATAAAGTTGGCTTCATGCAAAATGAGACATACAACCTCCACCTAAATAAGCTTGCATGTAGTTTATGAATAGGTCCGCTATTCCACACGTCGATCTTGCGGTACAAAGACAATCTTTGTACTCGGTTGCTTCGCTTAATTGTTTTGTTGCGAGAGGAAGAAGGTGAGCTTGAGGGGCCTCACTTTTGTGAGTCTGTGTTGTGGTAGCTTATGGGCGACTAGCTTAGCGGCGATCGGTTTGCCTTGTGGGTGTATGGCTAACCGGTCGACTTTTGTTCTAGCCATCTTATGGCACCTTTTGCTTCCGCTATCTTTCTCGTATATTGCTCTATTTGGCCGGTCGGCTCTTTTGTAATAACTTTACTTTATGTATGTCATTGTTGAACTTAGTGATGTATGTGTATGGAATTGATGTGTAATTTTGTGATGATGTGCATATGCTGCAATTCTGGGAAGCATATGTCCATCGAGGCTTAGAATGTTTAATTAGTAATGCCAGAACCATTTGGAGGTTAAGTGTTACTAGTTAAATATTCCGGGTCCTCACAGATGGTCCTGTTCCCCTCACCTTCTTCCTCCTCCAACAGCCGGGCACCTCCAGCGATCTCCTTCTTCTTGGCCAATCGATCTCCCGGGTGATCGCCTTCTTCCTCCAATTGGGGTGGCTACTGTTCATGGTATCAGAAGGGCGAATCTTCGTAGCACGCCATGCTACAGTACCACCTCTAGGGTTTCCTTCCTCTTTTTATTGGTAGCCAGCCCCTCATGGGCCTAAATGCTGTGGGCTGGAAGCCCATAGCCCAATTTGTCGAAATTATGTGTAAATCCCCCTCTAATCTCCTGTTAAAACATTTTTCTAATTGGTCCTTGTCTCTAATTTATTTCTTCTCTCTCGAATACATTTGGGGTATTACATTCTACCCCCCTTAAATGGAATTCGACCACGAATTCTGCTCACACTTAACGCCAAAGAATAACCACAGCTAAGAACATACTGACATTAACACATACCTACAGTGAATAATTCTGTATTATGATTGCGCATGTGAGACTTCAATTCCCAAGTCTACTTCCTCTCAGAATTATGGAACCACCGCACCTTGATGCAACTGACGTGTTACGCCTTATTACTCGCCCCATCCTTTCAAGAGTCACTTAACGGATATGACTCGAGGGCACAGTCTTACTCGTGGGTCACCAGCTTCAACGAATCTTCACACTCAGAATGGCTCTAGCATTCTCGTAACACCAGTTCACCCAACACGTTATATTCCCTGCTCCATGACTCGAGACGGTCCTAGTGAATGGCTTTCTTCCGAAGTCCCCGTAACTTCCAGAACAACCAAATATACGTTAGGCTATCTATCTCTTCGGGTCCAAACCACCAAACTTGCATGTAACATATAGAACTCTTGTTCCATCTCTCAGTCGACCTCTTTATCTTAACAAGGAGTACCTCCTTTAACTAGGGACACACAACAGAACTCGACTGAAAATAAAGGATTCTCATTACAAACACGCATTACCAACTCCCCACCAAAGAGAGTTAAACCCAAAACCAAAATATTCATCATGAAACTCCTCCACTTTCCAAGTAGGCAGTTTGCCAACAAACACCACATAAGCTAGAGGTGAAATCACTCAAATGCCCAAAATAGCCATTTCCTTTCTTTTCTTAACCAAAAAAGAATCACGCATACCAAAAAGAATCAACACAGTTTATAATTGGCATATGTCTTGGAGACAAAGCTCAAATAAAACCAAGAGTACTTCTCATTAACCGAGAATACCACCTTTTTCTCAAACTTTTTGTTAAGAATTCAACTTCCTCTTAAATCATGAAGTCTCAAACCATCGCATAACCCAATAATTCATTTCTTTTAATTTGGCAACCTCAAAGTTATGCTCAAACTGAACACAAAATTTACACCTATCTAGTGAGACTCTTTCAATCCACCATAACATATACTCTGATCAACTTCCCTACCAAAAGAATTACTTTGACAAACAATTCCAAACATATCTCAATATAGATTTCAGCCACAATCACGTTACCTCAATCTTGTAAGGATAATCAACTTGAAATTCACCGCATACACACTCATTTACTACATTCAAGGGATTCTATCAAAGATCACCATAACTCTTGGAACCTAATCATGGGAAACCAAGGTGCTAGCATAAAAATGCAAGCCCAAATTTAATCTCTAAGACTCCTACAATGAACTTCTGGTAAATTTGATAGGTAACCCTCAGGTCTGATGACTAAAATTTCACACAGCCCAACAGTAACCTCAGTCCTCAGTATCAACATTCCTCACTAATCAAGTAACCGCCCAAGGCTATTCGTTTCATGAATCTTAGCCCTTCTCTAACCGACACCAATCAAATGCAGCTACTCAACCACAATAAACCCATATTGTCACAACACCCTAACTGATTGACCAAGATTCAAACATACTCAATCACTAACGTCAATAAATAAATATATTCTTGATCAAGTTACCCTTAGAGATAATCTAACTCCCATAGGGTTACTCACTGAGGCCGAGTCATACTTGACAATAACTCAATAATCGCTGCTATCTCATTAATTAACACGACTATTAGATTTCTCTACACTGCTACTCTCCTTGAACTACTCCATCATACTTCTTCTACACAATCTTATCGAGTACCCAAATGCGATATTCTAATAAACTGGTCAAGATTTTCATACTTGCTAATTCTAATGTTCTGTCAAAATGAACACAAAATCTTGGACCACATCTCGCTATAGGTCCTACTAGTTGCAGCAACGAAACCTGTTAGCTCCAAAGACAAGCATTCTTTTTAAATCAAATCCTCTGCAAGGATTATTCTAATAAATTGATTTATTACTCGATGCCCCTCAGACAACTTGACACCTAAAGGTTCACCAAACCATCTACTAGACCACCACTATCTAGTTGCCAATTCACATCCGGCGAGACTTTGCAATACAGTTCAGTTAACCCTTTCTTAGAAGAAGAGGCAAATAGAAGTAAATTTCAGCACAAAGGGAAACGTTACCACTTACAGTCGTTACAAGATCAAGAGAATAATTAAATAACAATGATCTTGGAAAACAAAAGATGAGATCATAATTGATGGCACACGTTCCACAAGCAGAGAATATCAAGCCTAAAACGAGAATAAAACATTGCTTCGGAAATTTTAAAAAAAACGTCTTATGGGCAAGCACAACATTTTTAGACAAACTTCAATAACCTGCAAATTACAGAACTTGACTTCAATCTCAAATACTTCTACTTCACTCTTTCCTTTTACAAAGAAAATGACTTTGTTGGTTACAGCATCACCATACCAACTCCAACAAAAAGGGATTTGAAGACCACAACACATAAACCACCTAGGAACTTATAAAACCTCTCAACACTTCACTTTGCTCAAAACAATTTCAGCTACCACACCAACCTGAGGTCTGAAAGATCACAAACACGAAACTAGAAACATTTTCATTTAATCAATATTAGGTGAGCAATCCAATTCCTTTACACAAAACATTCAATATTATGATCATAATCCCTTACTGACCATCGCCATAACAATGACATAATACACTCTTAGCGAGACTCATCATAGCCTCTTATCCCCTCATAAACCTATCCAAAAGAAACACAAGCCACAAGGTTGAAACAAACCTCTTCTAATTAGATCATGCTATCAAATAATAATTTCGCTAGGCACACTATCAGAAACCACATAATCATTCATCCACTAATCCATAAATGGTGCTCAACACCCACCTCATCTATCATCAACAATTGACAATTGTAACTATCAAGTATGCAAATAGGATCATCCGTCTTTTTGTAATCACCTGAACCATCTATATACACCGTGTCAATATTCCACTTTATGCTCAGAGTTTAATTAAGGATTTAATAACATCATCTCCTTAAATCACCGGGTTTCACAAGGTACTACCTCCACATTCATCCAATCCGGTATACATGTTTCAATCTAGCAATTAAGTATAATCATCAAGTAATCAGCTTATGAAAATTTCTGGATTAAAATCCTCTAAGGCAACGTCAAACATATCCTTAACATAATCATCACTATTGATAGATTAATCCATTGTGACCCATTACACCGAATTATCCAATAAATTTAACAAATTCCACAATCTTAATGCTCGGACCAAATCACCAATATCTCACAATTATTAATAAATCCTTTAACCTCAATTGGGTACAACCATACCCTTAAACACAGTTCGACAAGAACTACTACAAGACACCATCAAATTAAACAACTTCCCTTCCAAGGATCTTAATTAAGATCCAATATGCACCACACTACAGACTCAACTTGATAACCCATATCACAACCATTAATTTCTTCGGTTATAACCTCTAGTTTAACCATGACAAGACATCGCTAAAGGTTTAACGTTTCCTTTCATAAAAAAGAAACATTCAACTTCCACACTCGAAAAACCCAAAAGAGATACCTTGCGTCAAAGCCTCCACGTACTAAAGGACTTGCAAAAGGAAACTTTCATTAGCTAAAAAAAATATCAAGCGAATAAATGGGTCAAGGTTTTCCAATGAGAAAGACAAAACTCTGTTATAAAGGTCAAGCTTGACAATCAACCAAGTTCACCAGCCGCAAAAATAACTCAACGATTGGGAAAACAACGATTGCTTTACAAGACAAAATTAAACCAATGGAAACAAATTAATCCTTTTCAAAGCAACCCATCAACCGTTATAAACTAATAACCCAAGAGAAGCTCAATAACCCCAACTAGACAAGAGTTGACCAAATTCAAATTTCAAAGAAGAGAACAACTCTTCTAAATATACTTACTATTAAACCCTGAACTACGATATCCAATGTGGGCACTTCACTATTGCTATACCACGAACGATGGTTTAACCTGGTACAGCCCAGGGCCACAACCTCGACCTCAACCTCTCAACATGGGTTATCCCCACACATATTAACTATAGCATTATATATATATATATATATATATATATATATATATATGTATATATATATATGTATGTATATCAGATCATCTCATAACAGGAATCATCAATACAACATGCGAAAACGTAAATGCAATGCAATAACCCAATCCCACCTACTGTGCTTAGTGTGTCAAAATTAATGTTTTATTAACCACGGACCTACAGCCCGCTCTGATACCAACTGTAACACCCCAGCCTGACATGAGCCTGGAATGCTACTAAACAAACCCTAATAATTCTAATCAAGGCAATTTTAGTAAATTTCGGCAGATCCACCCTTGTAAAGTTAATTACACGGAGGTTCCAACATACAGATAATTCATAAATTAACTAAACTATCATCCAGAGACATAAAAAGATAATCAAAGACATGCGAAGTAACTAGCAACCCAATGAAGTATAAAGTTCTACTACTCATCATTATTACACTTAAACCACTGCAAGAGACAAGACATAATAAACCTTTGAGCACCTTGCCCAATTACTAAAAAAAATATGATCTGAAGAACATTCAACTTTATTTAGTTCATGTGGCATGTGTGTGACTATCAAACTACTTCCCCCCATGCATGTCGTTCTTGGCTCGGGTACCTAAAACAACAATAAAAGCAAGAGTGAGTCCACAGACTCAGCAAGTACAAAGTAAAAGTTATAACAACAGCATCCATGGATAGAAGTGCAACAATAAAACATCTCACATGCAAATGCAATGCTCAAGGATCCTTCTCTTTATCTTTCTTTGTGCATTTTACCGGTAATGCAAAGTATGCAACCGTCGCCGCATACCCATGCCTGTGCTCGCAAGCACAGGGACCAATTGCCCATTACTCCGCAAGTAATAGGGATCTCGGGCCCGTCACATTCATGACGGGGATCTCAAAGGAAAACATACTTGGTCACCACGTGACCAAGCCTCAACATGATCTCAATATGCACATGCTCATCATTTAATCATCATCAAATTACCACAAGACGATAACATCATACGACAATAGAGCATAAACATATTTGGAGCATCCACCAATCTTAAACCAACATCATGCCAACAATCTCACTATGCTATCACATATCGAAAAAGCACACAAACATGACGAATCAATCACAACCACGAATCAAACAATGCACTTGCCTTAACCGCGTGAGAATGGAGGACGTGAAGACGGTGCTGTCTCCGGTACCAATCCCCCACCTAATACATTAAGAATATAAGCTAAGACCACAACAACGAAAAACATGAATTATATAAGTGAACACATCAAGTAGCAGATTGCAACGCGATCCTGACCCCACTTTCCTAAGTACTGAACTGCCCTCTGTAAACAGTCAAGTTCTAAAATTCATATCTTTTCGTACATTGGTCCAAATTAGGTGTTCTTGGACTTCATTGAAAGGTAATCAAATTTTACAACTAAACCTAGTTGGTGATCCTCCCTGATTCGGCCATCTAAAATCTCTTTTAAGCTGATTAACAAAACATCGATTTCACGTCAGACTTTCTGGACAGAGCACTAAAACTATCATAACTTTCATCTCGTTTATCCCAATTTCGAGTTCTTGTGCTTCCCTGAAAGCTACGACAATTATCTACAACTTGCTTTATACTGAGATCCTCTAATTCTCTATTTAACTGATCGCAAAGATCAGATTACTAAAACCTGTCCAGAAACTGACAGGGTTGCAGAACAGCCGCACCATTAAATTCATAACTTTTGCTACAGAGGTCCAAAAATTACGTTCTAGAACTTCAGTGAAAGCTATTGACGTCCTCTACAACTTCCTAGGAGACGTCCGAGACTGAATTCGTACTTAACTATATCAAAACGTCTATCTAACACGATCTGCCCTTAGGCGACAGAATTACCGACATAGAACAATTAAGTGCTTAAGCATCTAAACGAGGGGAAAACGAGGTTACCCTTGAAGAACCAATTGCCGTGCACGGAGAGCACCCACCAGCGAACTCTCCCCCCAAAGATGGTCCTGTTCCCCTCACCTTCTTCCTCCTCCAACAGCCGGGCACCTCCAGCGATCTCCTTCTTCTTGGCCAATCGATCTCCCGGGCGATCGCCTTCTTCCTCCAATTGGGGCGGCTACTGTTCATGGTACTGTAGCGGCAGCGGGTACTGTAGTACGCGATGCTACAGTACCACCTCTAGGGTTTCCTTCCTCTTTTTATTGGTAACCAGCCCCTCATGGGCCTAAATGCTGTGGGCTGGAAGCCCATAGCCCAAGTTGTCGAAATTATGCGTAAATCCCCCTCTAATCTCCCGTTAAAATATTTTTCTAATTGGTCCTTGTCTCTAATTTATTTCTTCTCTCTCGAATACATTTGGGGTATTACACCAGGCCAAAAGTCCTGTGTTTCGGGTTGACCCGGTAGGCACAGCCCATCTTACCCGCTCTACCAGTCGCCCTCCCCTCGTGGAGAGTATCGACGAGCGAGTGTATTTGTTTCTTGACCAAGATGACGAGTATTATTATGGTTGGACTATCTATCACATTATTAGTACGAGAAGATAAGAATAGATGATGGGCTGCTTTAACTCAATGGGTGATTACAGTGCAGCTAGGTGTGAGAGCCCTAGTACAAAAGAACACTTTGATCGATCTCTCCTTCCCTGTTTTAGGCGCAACCAATGGTACAAACCCAATAATGTGCTCTAATCTGTCCCATATTTCTTGGTTCTTCACATTGGTTCGTGGATATGAAATATGGATTTGCTAGTTGAACAAATCCAATACCGATAGAATTGTTATTATTCTCCCTCACAAAAAAACAATATTATTCTTTTGGAGACCATACACAATTTGGTGGTTCTAAACAAACTCGATCAAGACAAAAAGTCCGAGGACTTAGAAAAAAGGCTGTGAATACACATGGATTAGGGCTTGGATGAGAATATGATTTGGGATCTATCTCGGAATGAATACAAAGGCACATAGGCCCGGTCTTTTATAGTTCTACAAGCATCGGCAGTTTGCTTCAATGGTGCCTCTTCGCGCCAAAGGTTGCGTCTCTTCACGTCAATCGTCGCATCTCTTCGTGATGACCGTTATGGCCAATATCTCCATGTGTAGCTGTCATTAACCACATGTGGGTAACCGCTTTCTAGGACCTCCCCTGCGTGGGAGAGGTCCTGGAGTGGTCTTGGGGTGGTCCTAGAGTGGTTCTGGAGGAACCTATAAAGGAGGTCCAACTAGGCCTCCGGAAGAGTTTTTAATTGATCCTGGGCCCAAAAAGTTACTTTAGGCCCAGTAAACAAACCTAGCTAAAATAAGCAAATAAAGATATACCTTGATAATTGACTAGTCAACAATCCTCGTCAGCTAGCCTCTCAACTTCAAGTGAAAATAACTTAATTGAAGAGGTTTTGATCAGAACTAGACTTGGTCAAGAAGATAGTTTTACTTGAGTTGTAAATAACTATTTCCCTTAAGAAGTAGGAGCATCAGCCGTATATACTTATGAAAGTAATTCCCGAAGGGACGATTACGCTCTAGTCTTTAGCAATTTATTAGGAACAAACTCTAATAAATTTTATTTGTTAGACTTCCATCCTTATCTTACTGCACATTATTGGTCTATAAATAACCAACCTGAAGGGAAAAAGAATCATTCATTCAGAAATTTCTACCCTCAAAGCTTTTCACGAGTATGGATTCATGTCGCTTTGGTACTTCTTCTCCTGTAGTTGGAGCATTCAATAGACAACATCCACGGACCAAATTGACTTCTGGACGACCTTTATTTAAGGTGATCGGATAGTCAGTTTGCTCTATGGATCAAAGTCTTCAAGGGATTGGTTAGAAGTAAATCCCAATAATTAAAAGAGAACTCCTTGAGGTGTATATCGAGGTAATTTCTATGTTAAGTTGTTTTGTACTTTTTCCACCCGCAATGGTTACGAGATGAAGATAACTTTGGAAAAAGAGAAAAAACTTTTCAACTACTTTTTCTTACACATCTCTAACGCATGAAACAACTTCTTTGATTAGTCGTGAGTTGTCATGTCTCCACTAATCGAGGGGCAGTTGTTACATCCTTTAGAGTAGTGGGTTTTAAATGAGCTAAGGGTATATATAAGGATTTTTACCTCTCCTTAGACACAATTTTACCCCAATCGTTTTCACTTTCCCCATTCTCCGAGTCTTTCGTCCTCCACGAATGTTTGAAGAGAAGGATCCTCAGTTTACCATTGAACCGAACAATGGTGGGATGGAAATCGTCAATATTGTCCACGGAAGAGCTCAAAGGACTGGAGTAGGACAAGCATTGTAACATCCCTAATTTGCAGAGTTTTCAAAAATTTTCAATTTTTTTTTAAAAATAACCATTTGGGTTTAAGTTGCAAAAGCCTAAATTGAAATTTAGAAATTAAAAACCATTTAACTTGAACTAATATTTGAGTTTTCTGGATTTTATTTGGATTTTAAGTCTTTTCTTGCTTTTTCTGGATTTTAGATTTGGTTTTCCTTTTTGCCCGAAGTCAAAATCTATTTTGTTTGCAAAATTAAAGCTAAAGTATATTTAAAAGTATATTTATTAAGTTCTAAATAATTCATGGAACTTTTGTGAATTTTCTTAGAATTTTTATACTTTATTAGCTATTTTCTAAAAGCCTTTTTGCTTTTCTAGCATATCTTTAATCGGAAATGTATTTAAAATCCCCTAAAAACTTTGGGCCGAATCTCTGTCGGCCCACCTCTCTTTCTCCCTCCGCGGCTCGCTCCAGCCTGCTCCCGCGTGCGCCCGCGCCTCCCCCGATCGTGAGCCGTCCGATCTCAATTCAACAGCCAGATCGCATTAGCCTTCAGGCGGTTTGAGATTCCAAACCATCGTGGACCGTCCGATTAGAATCCAACGGTCACGATCGCGTTAGTGCATCCGGAGGTTTGATCACCTCGCTCATTTTGAGCCGTTCGATCAAAATCCAACGGCTCTCGCTTTCGCAGCTCCGCGCGCGCCTCTCTCTCTCGCTCTCGCTAACAGGTGGGACCCACCTGTCATCTTTGTCTTCTTCCTCCTGTCGTCTTCCTCGCGTGGCGTCAACGCCCGCGCGTTTTGTGCTGGCCGCCCGTCCCCTCCCCGTCCTGCCTCTGCCCCGCATTCAGTGTGCCGACGACTTCCGTGCCCGCCGTCCCCACGCCCTGCCTCCCGCCCCCACCGCCGTAGAGCTCCACGGCTCTCGCCATTGATGGTCGACGTGACCCCCTCCGCGCGTCCACCCCTCTCTGGGCCTCCCTGAGCCCTATAAAAGCGAGCACCAGGAGTGTCCAGCCTCCTCTCTCTTTCCCCCCTTCTCCCTCGCCCTCTCTCGCTCTCCTCCGGCCGTATTTGGAGCTCCTCACCGTTGACCACCGAAGGTCGCCGTCGCCATTTGCGCCGCCGCCAAGCCTCCTCCGCCGTCATCGTCTCCAGCTATGACATCGCAAGGTCCCTAGCTACCTTGTGCGCACCTCCCCTTCACCGAAAACCCATCGGAGCATCGTCATCTCCTATGACTTCCGCCGCCGCCGCTTTTCTTCCTCGCCGCCGGCCATCCCTTGGTGCCGCGTCGTCGAGACCATGCGCAACATGATCCTTGTGAGCCCCTCTAGCCGTCGGTGCCCTCGCCGCTGGCCATTTCCCAGCTGAACGCCGGCGACCATCGGGCCGAGCGCGCCGCCCTCTCGGGTCCGACGTGGCCACACACGTGGCAGCCACGTGCACGCCACGTCATCGCCACGTCAGCCCTTTGTTGACGTGGTAGCCCAGTCAACGCCCGCTTGGACTTTTCTTTATTTTCCCGTTGAAAATTAATTCGACCGAAAATTTAAATCCCGCTGTTGACATCAGCTAGCGCAATAAATCCTTTTTTTCTTTAGAAAAATAATTCCAGAAATTAGGAAAAATTCCTTTTTCTTGATTTTCAATCTTCCAGAGACCGTAACTTCTTCATTCGAACTCCGATTCTAGTGATTCAAATTTCTAAATTCATCTAAAATCCTCCTCTTGCTGTTAGTGCTAATTTGGTATTTATTTGGAATTGTTTTATTTATTTGGCTTTGTTCGCACATGTAGATTCCGGCGTTTCGGAAGATTTCTTGGACCCGACAACCGAAGCACCTCAACTCTTCAACGAAGGCAAGTCGTAGACCTTTGACCATGTCGTACCCACTTTATAAAACTATATTATTTGATATAAACATGCATATCTAGTTTTATATTAAACGGTTTCGGGAGTAGTTATTTGCCTAATTGTTATATGCCTCCTTTAATAATTGCTATCGACATGTTTCTATGAATAACATAAATGCTTGAACACCATATGATGGGTTATTTTAGTTGGACATTGATAAACTACCAACATGGGTATCGTATTTTGCTTAGCCATGCTATAGTTGTACGTTAGGATTCATTATCACATACTTAAAGAATGATTGAATATGACTTAATGAATTATGGAATTGTGGCGGAGCCGCTGTTGATAAAATTGGTTGTGCCATGGCAAGGGTTATCATTTGGCCGGGTTGAACAAAGATGATTTTATACTCAGGCGAAGGATCATGCAGTAAAGGGGGTGCAGTTAGCACATTGTGGGTTTGTGGTAGTCTCGCCTGAGTAATCCCTAAAGACTTAACTTTGTGCACCATTGATTCGGATCATACCGTGCAACCACAAGTCTATTTATGTGGGTAGACCTGGCCAACTAATTAGTAATGTATTAGTTTGGTTTTGTCGGGTTGTGTGATTTCCGAGTCACGGATAGATTCACACGGCGTAGTAGAGGGGGGCTTCCGACGGATGGTCAGTCCAAAGGAAGTGAAATCTCAGCGGGCAAAACTGGGTTAAAACAAAGCTTTGTAAAGGCCTTGTGATAATCACTTAGTCGCACACCTCAGAAGTGTGTTAAATGGACAATATAAGTTGATTATATCTTGTGGGTAAAGCTGTATAACCTCTGCAGAGAGTAAAACTATTCGAATAGTCGTATCCCCGGTTATGGACAATGCCTGGTGATTTCACACAAAGGGTAGATTTTCATCAAAAATGGTGGGAATGATGGTTTGGGTGGAATGGTTGGGAAGTTCACTAGATGTTTCAAAAGAACTTGTTTACTTATGTATTAATCTTTTTAATTATGCTTTTCAATCTATTTATTGTATTTACTGTCAACATTGCTTTCTGCAAAATAACCATAAAGCTATCCTTGTCAAGCCCTACATGAATACTACTTGCATAAATTTCTCTACGACTTGCTGAGTATATTCAAAGTACTCACGGCTTTATGCCCTCTGGTTGATCAGTCTCCACAGAAGAACCTGTATGCACCACGCTCTTTGAAGAATACTTTGAAGACTATGCGAATTAGGTCGCGTCCTCCACTCGATTGCCTGTGGGCATGTCGAGTGGCCACCATGAGATATTTTGGCTCCACTGCAAGTTTACTCCATGATCTTTAGACCTACGTGGAAAACTCTGTAAGACTTGACCATAAGGTCCTTTTGCTACTAAGTAATATTAATTTATCTGCTTCATCAATATTTTGTTGTATGGATATGATTACATTTGTGTTGGAACTGTGCGAGCTAGCTACTGATCTGGGACTAGTTCAGAATGCACAGAGGGTTTCGGGGTTGCATACCTGGGGTCCCAATAGGCATCTACCGAAGAAAGCTCTTATCGAGTGGTGTGCATCGGGAAGGGAGATTGAATCAAGCCCTCTGTCCGGTTTCATGGTACTCCTCGTGCCCTAACTCTGAGCAGGCCCCTGTTTGCCAGAGAGTGATTTCTTGATTGAAGTTCTTAATCATTATGGAATTGAATTAGTTCACCTTGTACCAAATTCAGTTGTGGCATCTTTTAGGCATTTTTAAGGATAGCCCCTAGTCTGCATCTGTTTAGGTTTTATTGCCAAATCATTCGCAACAAGAACGGTGCTGGTGCCTTAGGCTCTTTTTATTTTAAATTTCAAGATTTTAACAGGAGGGTGTTTCCTTTCTTGGCTACCAAAGATGCCAGCCAGACATGGAGCAAGGAATGGTTTCATTCCGAAGTTCCGAAAGAGAGTAGGATTATTTACAATCATAATGCACCACCGGAGTGGTCCTTAAAATGCCAAGTTGCTGACAAGGAGATCAAGCTCTCAGATGATGAGAAGGGAGTAGTCCTGGTGATCAGCTACCTGGTAGAGGGAGGTCTAATTGGATGAAGGTTGTCCATGACTTTCTTAAGAACAAGATCTTCCTCCTTCAAAAGAGAGAAATACTATCTTGCAATTATGATGTCCCCGAAAATGGTAACATCTTATTCATTTTTTTTACTCAAACTAAACTTTCATAGTTTAAGGTAAAGTAATTTTTCATTATATTGCAGCTCTTTCAAATGATGAGGTCCTAACTAGGGCCTCAGTCCTATTAAAGGATCGAGTTCCAGAAAAGGAACCGATCGATATAGAGGCGCAACCCCAAGCTTGATTAGGGCAACTTTATCACTGAAGAAAGATCGCACAGTGATAAGTATTTATAGAAATCAACTAGACATAAAATAATTATGCTTATGTCTAACTTGTGTGTTTCTGGACAGAAGACATCGAAAAAACATCCCATCTCAGATGTCGGTGCGAGCTCTTCCCCTCCCTTGGCAAAAAGTGCTAAGATTACCTCCAGACCTCCTGTTGCACCAAAGAATACAAAACCCACACCGTTTTAGCTTTAGCTTCTCTAAGACCTCTTGCTTCAATTCCAACTCCTGCGAGACCTTCTACCTTCGAGGTACTGAAAACAAAAGTTAAGACTTCTATTTCCCGATATGTCTCTAACCCCCCGCCAATGTCTTCCATATCAACTTCCTTGGCTGGGGTGGTCCAGGGTGAAAGATAATCAGAAGAGTTTGAAGAGGAGGTCCCTCTTCAGAGAGTTCCAAGGCCAAGGACCTCCCTGGCCTTGGTTCCCTCCTCATTAGAGGAAAGGAGAGAACCCACTTTCATTGTGAATGAGGACTTTATGTCGCTTTTTAGCGAGAGTGGCTTCGAGATCGAGGAAGTTCTTCGATTATAACTTTATAATTTTGACTTTTTAAATAACCAATCCTATTTTTTAGCCTTTCTTTGCCGTCCATCCCGAAAAGGGGACAACTGATAGCTCAGGAACAAACATTGCCACCAATTGCACTGGCAACAGAGGAATCCCCGATAGAAGAGATTCCGTCAATGGAAGTTCCTCCTAGGACCATTGAGGAAGTGGTCTAGGATGTCCTGACAATGACTACTAGGACATCCACGGGGACGCCATAGGACATGGAGGTCAAAACTGGAAGGACCTCCCAAGAGGATCAGACAAAAGAGGTGGTCCAAGAGACCACTGAAGCTCAAGATGAAGATGATCATAGCTTGGTAAACTTTTTATCTTAGTAATTATTACTTTACTTCTACCAGTATATACCTGACTCATGGAACATCTTAGGAGCCACAAGATATCAGTACTGATCCAACCAGAGGAGTTTTTCGTCTGGTTCAATTGGATCAACCCGAGGATGAGATTCCTCTGGAAAGTTCTTTTCCCAGAGCTGAAAAGAAAAACCTCTAGGACCTCATGAAATCCGTCAAAAGGTGCTGGAAAGTCAATATTGACATGATAGGGGAGATAAATACTTTTGCAGAAGAGAAAGAGAAGTAAGTATAAGAAATTTTTATTCAATCGTAAGGTTCTAATTAAATAACTAATGCCTTTTTTTTACTTCAGAGGGAGTGTTTACTGGCGAAAGCCGGACAAGAAAATGCTGAATCTGTACTTCATGCTCTTAGATTGAAATTATCTGAGGCGGAGAAAAGATCTGAGAAGAGTGCGGTGGACATGGTAGGGAAAACCGAAAAGATCCGCCTCTTGACTCAGAAGAATGAGGAGTTACAAGAGATCCTGGGTAGACAATCTAAAGAAAATCATGATCTCTTTGAACAGAACAAAATGCTCATTAAGGATAAAGAAGGTAAAGAACATCTCTTTATTTCTTACAGAGCATTTGACCTATTATTGGCAATGCACAAATTTTATTCACTTTTTTTTTGTTCTTTTTAGAACTAGAAAAGGCAAAATAAGATCTTCAGAAGACCTCTTCTAACAAAGATATTCAGATTCAAGACTTGAAGGAAGTGGAAACACGGAGTCGTGCTGCCGTTCAAGAGCTTGAAAAGAAGGTGAAAACCTTAATGAAGGCTGGCAAGGAAATTACCACGGTTACTGGAAATAACTTTTCTCAGATCTCAACTTCTCTGCGAGACATCACAGAACATCTGAAGGCCCCGATAACTCCCCTTGCAACCAAGATGACCTTGGACGACCTTAGAAATGATATTCATACTCAAATCAAATATATTCAAAAACACATACCTGGTATGAAGACTACCATATATCAATCTTTGACAAGAGCAATAAGTCAAGCTTTAAACCGAGCTTTGTTGAAGATTGATCTCCTTTATGGGGATTCTGTTGATCTTCAGAAGCTTGTCCCTACGCCCAAGTTCAAGACAAAAGAAGCAGGTATTGCAGCTCAAACCAAGATTACACCAGTGGTTGCGGAGATCATTAGAAATATCGAAGCTAGTGCTCCTGGCTCAAGTGCACAAAAATGACATTGTAATGATACACATGTTTTGTTTTAAATTGTATGGGATAATGAGAAGATTTGGTGTGTGCTAATGATAATTATTTGTCGGAAATTGACCTACTTGATTTTACAAATTTAGCATATTTTGCTATGTGTAGCCCCCGCCTGGAACACTATGTCCAACAATGGGCAAAGTGTTTCGGGTGAACAAATGCTTTAGGATCAGGATATCTATTACAAAATCAATGATCTGAACTAGTGTGTATTCAGGAAGATGAAGTCAAACTGTAGGGTTCTTATGCGATGAGAATTGGCTTATAGAAAAGGTCCCAAATAGTTATCATTTCCCAAATGTACACCGATGGCCATTTGATAAGTAAAGACACTATAACCCATTTAGCGAAATTGATCAACCGTAGGCACTTATGAAAGATGGTGATCATGTATACGAGATGATACGAAGAGAAAAAAATTTATGTCAAAAAAATTAATATGATACTGATCGTAAAAATGGCAATTGAGTTTATGTAATATAGAAAAAAGATACTTATACATAGAATTTTTGAAGATGTTCAATGTTCCATGTGTTAGATAGAACATGGTCATCTTCCATGGCTAATCTAACTGATCTTGGTCTATTGATAGATAATACAGTATATGGACCCTCCAATCTAGAGGACAACTTGTTCAAGTTGGCTTGGTTCTGGATTCGTCTCAGGACCAGGTCACCCACATGAAGTGTTCTTGGACAAACGCTTCGATTGTAGTAGTGTCTCAACCCTTGTAGATAGGTAGCCAATTTTAATAGTGCTCAATCACGTCTTTCTTTTAGCATATTGACGCCGTCTTCGCGTAATTCTCCCTGATTTACTTGATCTAGGAGGTCTATACGCGTTGAACCTAGCTGATTTTCACTAGGTAGCACTGCTTCTGCACCGTAGACTAGTGCGAATGGTGTTTCACCAGTTGCTCTACTGGTAGTGGTACGCAATGCCCATAGGATAGAGAAGAGTTCTTCCATCCAATTCTTTGAGCACGTCTTAAGGCGATTAACAACTCTCTGTCGAATACCTTGCATAATCTGACCATTGGCCCTTTCGGCTGCTCCATTGCTCTGTGGATGTGCCATAGATGCTAGCAGATTTTAGTGCCAATTTCATCGCAATAATCATGAAACACGTCACTAATAAACTGGCTCCCGTTGTCTGTGATAAGACGACCATGTGCAACGCATAAGAACACCATGTGCTCCCTTCCTATACAATGATCCTTCGACTAGTTTGTACATACGTGCTCTTCGAATTAACCTATCCTTCTGTTGAGGATCATCGGGCAATGTCCCTAACGTGAAATAAGTGGTCAATGGTTTTATCCACCCCACGTCTTACTCGATGATTCCGACCTCTGAGGTTGTCGAATTCGTTTCTATTGAAGGTTTTGTGAGGTATTCGAGAAACACACCTGTTGGAGCAGGTGCTCGTGAGGATCCCAGTTTCGATGACTGGTCTGCCTTGGAATTGTCCTTTCACGGTATATGTTGGACTTTGAAATTTCTGAAGTGTTTTTCCAACTTCCACACTTCACCCAGGTACTGAGCCATTATCTCGTCGGAATAGCTGTATTCGTTTGATACCTAGTTGTAACATCCCAACTTTGGGGCTTGTGGTTCAAATGTAAGAAAATGTGTAGAAATTAAAACTTTTTCTTACATTATGTATTCCCTGCATGTACTCAACAATCCTTGTACAAGAAATATGAAAATACAAAGTCACAAGTCCTTTTATCCAAAAACCCTGTCTTCCAAAAACATTCAAGTCAAATCTTATGATCATCTTCTGGAAATATTTTTCCTAAGTCTTGGGTTGGTATGTGACCCCTCTGAAAAGTCTCACAATTTTTAGAAATTGTTTGAATATTTTTTGAGGTCGGTCAAACCCAACTAATTTCTGGTCAAACATTGGACCAGCACCTTGTGAAATTTTTGGAGGAAAATGTATAGCGCCAAAACTTCTGCAAAATTTACACAGGGTCAATAACTCAGTTAGCAAGCTCCTGTAAAAATTTCATAATTTTTAGAGTGATTTTGCTACCTCAAATAAATCCTCAAACTTCAGATCAGTTTGAAACCCAAACTTGGGGCTGAGTCAGACTCGGGCTCGAGTCAGACCCGAGTCCGACCCAGCCAACCGGCTCGGTGGAGCCAAGTTCGGCCAGCGCCACGCTCGGTCTCGGGCGCGCAGGTGCTGGGCCGTCGGATTGAAATCGTGGGGCTCACGACCTCCCAGGGCTCCGCTTCTGTTCTTCTTCCTCCTCCCCGCGCGCCGCGGGCGGTGGTGGTGGCGTGCTCCATCCACCTCGTGGGGCCCTGCAACGGCATGGAGCCCCCTGTTGTCAACTGTGTCAGCTTTGCTCTGACTTTGCCCGGCCTCCTTGCCTCGTTTTCTCGCGCAGCAACCCCCCCTCTTGTCCCGTCGCCATTAAACCTTCGTCCTCATGCTCAGTTGGCCTCCGAGCTACATGAGCGCTCCTCCGAGGTCCTCTTCTGAACCCCCCTTCCACTCTCAGCCACCCTCCCAGCTCACCCCCCGGGTGTGGAGCTCAAAACTCCTGAGATTCCCAAGTCCACCATTGTTGCCGGGAAGCTCCGCCGGTGGCCTGGGAGCTCGAGTGGCTCCATTGGTTCCTTTCTCTTCCTCTGGTCCTCTCTGGTCACCTAGGACTCTCCCTAATCTCTCTGGTTTGCCTCTCACAGGGTTGACCAGCTTTGCGGGAGATCCTGATTCGGCCGAGGAGCACCTCCTTTCTTCCTCGACTCCGGTGATCTGCTCCGCCGCCAGCGCTCCTCCGGGCTGCTCTGGACCTTCCCTACACTCGGGTGAGTTCACCTTTGTCCCGTAGAGCCCAAGGTCTAATTAGCTTAGCTCGTAAGGCTCGATTTCACCGTTTTCGGATTTTGCCGAAAACCTGTCCTCCGCCTCGTCCGGCTCGCCGACGTTCAAGGCCGTCGCCGCCGTCGAGAGGACCTCCGATAGGTTCGCCATACTATTAGCTTCATTTTGGTGGCTTTGGTTCCCGCCGCCGTGGTCCTGGTCGTCGGCGACGTGCCGACGAATGAACTACGGTCGCCTGTCCCTTGTCGCGTTTTTGTCAGGTCATAGGACCTCCTCGAGTTCATCCTGACCGCCCGAGACCTCCCCAGATTTAGATCCGAGCCTTTGGCTCCTTTCCGAAAAACTTAAGCCTCTGGACCTCCCCCTCGTTGAATCTTAGCCGTTTAAGACCACCCCCAAGTCAGATCTGTACCGTAGAGGGTTTTCCGTGTAAATTTCTAAGTCCCAGACCTCCTAGAGTAATCTCCGCCGTTAAAGACCTCCTAGGATTAGCTCTTAGCCGTTGGATCTGGCTCTGTGAAAAATCTCACGCGCTAGGACCTTCCCTGGTTAGATCCTAGCCGTCCATGACCTCTTGAGATTCAATCTGAGCCGCTAGGACCACTCTGCAAGAACAGACCTCCTCGGGTCCTCTTTGCAAAAGACCTCCTTGGTCATTTTGCAAAGACCACCCCTAGACCACCCTGGGGTCCTCCTTGTAAAAGCCACTCTGGTCTTTACAAAGACAACCCTGCTCGGACCTCTTAGGCTCAATCCTAGCCGCTCACGACCTCCCGATTTAGATCCGAGCGTTAGATCCCTTTGTAAAATCCTTAGCGCTCGGACCTCCTCCGCCGATCCGACCATTCAGACCTCCTAGGCCTCGATCGAGCCGCCCGCATCTCCTCCCGTTAAAGCTCACGCATAGGACCTCTCGCCTAGATCTTGGCCATCCATGACCTCCTCGGTTAAATCCCAACCGCTCAGACCTCCCGTGAGATCTTGACCGTTAAGGACCTCCCTCGCTTGATCTTAGCCGCCCAGACCTCCCGGGTAGATCTCAACCGTTCAGGACCTCCTAGGGGAGATCTGAGCCGTTGAGATCTCGTTGACCTTTAGACCTCCCCTAGTGCTCGGGACCGCCAGATCTTGATCCGACGGCCACGACCTCTGATAGCGCAAGGACCTCCATTGCGTCGCGCTGCATGCACCGTCGTGGCCATTGGATCTAATCTCAACGGTCCAGACCTCCCCAGTGCGGGAGGAGGTCTTGTGTGCGCTGTGCTTCGAGGCCCGTAGCCGTCAGATCTTGATCTAACGGCCCACGACTTCTCCTTTTTCTTTCTGTTCGTTTGGACCTCCCGAGAGCTTGAATTTTCCAAGTCTTTAGATGTTTCAAATTTCAAAAGTGCATAACTTTGTTATTTTAACTCCTTTTTGAACGATTCCAGTTGCTGTAGCTTTGTTATAGTATGAACTTTAATCTAAGAATGAATTTAGGCACTGCTATGTAGCAGAAAATGGTTTTAACTACATGATCTTGTTTAGTGAAAAATGATGTCTAGAAATTCATTAAAAATTTGTAAAATGCATAACTTATTCTCTGTAATTCCAAACTGAGCAAGCTTAGTTTTGTTAAAACCCACTAGGAGTGTCCTGTAAGATAGAATAGGTCTTCATATGATCCTTGCCACTAAAATTAATGATCTACTAGTTTTAGAGCTTAGAAAAATCATAACTAATTCTTTTCAACTCCAATTTGTGTAAACTTAGTTTTGCTGTTGTTAGGATACCATTACCTACCTACCATAAAAATTTCAGCTTCTAGATCATTATAGAAATTTTCGCCATGAACAGTAACCGAAATTTATTTATTTATGATTTTTCAGGCTGAGATAACTTAGATTAGCCATAACTTTTTCATGCTTAGTCCAAATGAAGTGATTCTTGTTTCTAAAATTGTCTAAAATCAACCCCTAGCTGCTGTATAAATTTCATTGGATTTGGATGTTCTTTGCTGTTGAGTTCCTTTTGGTGTTCTTCGTTCTTATCGGTTTTTATCGCCTTTTCACGTTAGGTTCCGAAGAGTTTATTGAACCTGAGCACTCCCCTCTGCAGCAAGAACAAATCCAGCAAGGCAAGCAGTTTGATCATGTTAATCCCAGTATTTTAAGTATTTATGTTGTTTACAACTTCTATGTATGCATTGCTAGTTTGTGTTAAACTATTGTCGTTAGTTGACCTAGTAGATGCATTTCCTTAGGCAAATGATTATCCTCTACTACCGTGAGCCTAGGTTATTGCTGTGATTTAGAGTTCGTGGATGAGCTCTTGTCACTTAGTAGTTTGTGAATTAATTGCTTAGCCATGCTTAGTTTCCGGTGGAAATGGCGGTTATCGACTTGTCGATAACCTTGATCACATAAAACTTATTATGATTTATGATTTTCACCTTGTGCCATGTCTATTTATGAAAACTAAAACTGAAAACAAAAATGATTTAGACTTGGGCACAATGGTAAGATGGTGTGATTTTCGTGTGGTCGGAATGGTGCCCAGTCAATTAAGGACCGAACATCTTGTGAGTACCGTTATCCAGTAATTTGTGCGTGCTAACCACACTAGAGGGTATGAGACCTCTCTTGACTCAATACTTTGGCGTGTATTGGCTTCGGGTCGCAGGAGTCGCAGGAGGGATGGTGTTGGGAGCATTGTAGAGTCCGAAAGGCTCCCCGTAACGGTGGGTTGTCTTTCGGTGGCAATGTAAGCGTATGGGTTTCTATCCATACGAGCGGCTCGTGGTTAATACACAATATTGGAAAGCGTCTCAGAGGACTTAGCCGTGCGGCATACCTTCTAAGTGTGCTTCGTGGCTTAAAGCGATGCAGTGTGGGTACATTGGTACACCCTGCAGGTTAAAACTATTCGAATAGCCTCGTCCTAGGTTATGGACACGCTTGGGTAAGCTTTCAAGAGTTAGACTACAACCTTTTAATTAAAACTTGATGGGTGGTACAAATCGGGGATTCGTGCGATGTTGTGGTGGCTATTGGGATAGTCACTTCCAGGTGGTTACTTGTATTTATCTTTATTACGCTTTTATGTTGACAACAAAATAGATTTGCAAACTTGTTTTCAAATGTATTACATTATTGCAAATAAAGTTGGCTTTGTGCAAAATGAGACATATAACCTCCACCTAAATAAGCTTGCATGTAGTTTATGAATAGGTCTGCTATTCCACACGTCAGTCTTGCTAGTTGTAACACCCTGGCTATTCGGAAGCCAAGATGTCACCTAAAACATCTAACATACATCCATAATGCAGAAGAATTTGAACTAAGTATTTCAACTAAAGACAACATTAAATTAAACAGGACATGGTGAAGGTATCCTTCCTTCACCTTCTAAGTTATTTAATACTGATCATCAATAAAGAAGGTTCACACGCAGAATAAATCAACATCCATGTGGAGAAGGTATCCTTCCTTCACCAATTATAATTTAATTATTACGAGTTCATCATTAACGAATGTAAGATAGAACTAAATTTAATCTTGAACATGAATAGGATGATGTGAACGAGTAGTGCGTGTCTACTCCCTCCCAAGTGAGCCAACATCGGGGTTACCTAAAATAAACAAACAACGCAAGAGTGAGTCCATGACTCAAAAAGTACAAATGAAAGAAAAAGAACACATATACAAACAGACATCACCATTTAAGAATGCGAACCTTGCATCGAGTGAACACTTATGAAAACATGAAATGAATGAATGTAATCAAGGATGGACTGCACACATGCATATACTGCAGATAGTGAGTGACACACCGTCGGTGTTCACTTAAGCCCGCACCTTAACAAAAGTGCGGGATCCAAGTCCTATATGAAGAACGCTTCATATAGGTGTCCAAAGTCGCCCATACCGGAATTGATGGGTCTTACGTGCCCATACCGGAATTGATGGGTCTTTCAATCCACTCCGTGGGCGGGACATGACAATGTCCAAATTTGCCCACATTGGAATGGTGGACTTACAATCCACTCCCGTGGACATAACATGAATAAAAGGATGCATGATATGAACATGAACAGTGATAATACCATCTCTCAAAGATATACTCCACATAATGAAAGAACATAACCAATTCGCATCTCGGGTAACACAATATGTCACACTATATTCATGAAAACATTCACAATCACAAGACTCAAAAGCAACAAAGTATTTGCCTTTCACATTGCGACGCGTTAGCGTGCAACGATGGCGCCCCAAACCCGTAGCCTCGTGGCCTAAACAATTAAATAACCGAAATAAGAACAACATAGAATCCAACCCGAATTAATAGTCTACAATACCCCTTGAACTCCCAAGGAATCGCCATAAAATCTAATCTGAAAACAGTCTGCAACCCAAAACGTGTCGGACAGCAGCACGAAATGACAGTAGTTAATGACGTGGGACTCGAAATGAGATGAGTCCAGATCCTACCTCATCTTCACGAACATATCTATAACATTCAAGTTGATGAGATTTCCCAATTCGGCCAATAAACTTCTAATAAAGAAAACAAAACAGCAGCACAGCTTCTGTCTGAACAAACAGGACAGCAATACTAAAACAACCATAACTTTTAATCTACAACTCCGAATTGAGCGTTCTTTAACAATCTGAAAAGGTTATGAAATTACCTACAATAAACTAGTTGGCACGACATTCAAATTTTTCATTTAACAAAAAGTGGCACACGGGTCAAAACTAAAGATAGAAACGACATACAATCTGGACAGACTGATCTACAATCTGACAGTCACAAAGAAAAGTGCATAACTTTTGATCTATAAATCCAAATGAGGTGTTATTTATCAATCCTGAAAGCTAGTGATATCACCTTCAAAATTTGTTATGGGCAAGACCTCTGAATCACCCTCTAACTAGGCCATATATCAACCTAAACAGAGACTGCTAATTCTCGTCAGATTCTGGACAGCAGATATTAAATCTATCATAACTTTTGACTCGAAAGTCGGAATTAGGTGATCTTGGCGGCCACCGAAAGCTAAGAACAAGACCTACATATCTCTAGGAGATGGGAAACTCAGATTCGGCCTCTAACATCACGAAAAAGTCCACGCAACAATCTGACAGAATCGAATTTCTACCCGCAGCAAATCGATCTAATCAAAATTGAACCAAAACACATCTACCACTAATCAAACGATGAGGATCGCACTCGTTACCCTTGTAGCAACCAGGACGTAGGTGGGAGAACCTTGAGAAGACGTTGGTGGTGATTCCCTTCTTCTTCTTCTACAGCCCGCAAAGCTTTCCCGTTCCTCGCGAAACCGGCAATGAGAAGGGATCAACTCCGCAGCGAGGATGTCGCCTTGAGGGCCAGCACCATGGGGAGATGTCGGGAGGAGGAGGCAGGCGCACAGGGTGGGGAGGCAAAGGGCGGCCAAAGGGAGAGGGAGAGGAGAAGTGGGGAAATTAGGTTTCCCACCCTTTATGTTGGCTGGCCACTAGATGGGCCTATAGGCCCCATGGCTGCCCCTTGGCCCATGGCTGCCCCCTTGGCCCACAGTGCCCCTGACCTGTGGCCAAAGGCCTCGTGCCCAAAACCGAAAGAACAGATTTAAAAGTCAAAATTTCTATTTAAAGAAATTGAATTCTGCTGAATTCTCTCTAAACGGAGACGGAGTATTACACTAGTACCTTTGTGTACTCAGTTATCTTGCTTAAATGTATTTGTTGCAGAGGAAGAATGTGAGCTTGAGGGGCCTCACTTCTGTGAGTTGTGCTGTGGTAGTCTGAGAGGCGTCTAGCTTGGCGGCCCGGTCGGTTGCCTTGTGGGTGGTGTGGCTAACCGGTCGGCTTTTGTTCTAGCCATCTTATGACACCTTTTGCTTCCGTTGTTATTCTTGTATATTGTTCTATTTGGCCGGTCGGCTCTTTTGTAATAACTTTACTTCTGTAGGTCGTTGTTGAACTTAGTGATGTATGTTGTAAGGAAATGATGTTTGATTTTGTGATGATGTGCATATGCTGCAATTCTGGGAAGCATATGTCCATCGAGGCTTAGAATGTTTAATTAGTAATGCTAGAACCATTTGGAGGTTAAGTGTTACTAGTTAAATATTCCGGGTCCTCACACTAGTTTACGACTAATTGCGAATCTCCCTTTGCTAAAAGCTGACTGACTTCGAGGGATTTGGCTACTCAAAGCCCAGCTAGAAGTCCTTCATACTTGTAACAACCCTAAGTTAGGGTTTGTATTTCAAATGTAAATTATGAGGAGAAATAAAAACTTTTGTTGCCTCATGAAATCATTTGAAAGTCTCCTACATTTTTCCCTAGCATTTACCCCCTTTCTTTAATCTTGTTCTTGTGAATGATAGTAGTTATCAATAAAATTGTCAACCTCAAACTTGTGATCATCCTCTGGGAATATTTTTCCTATCATCTTGATCATCCTATCTACCTCCCTGAAAAATTTCACAATTTTTATATTTTGTTTGCTATTTCAAAAGAGCAAGTCAAGCTTTTCCAAATTCTGGTCAAACCCTTAGGCAGCAGCTTGTAAATTTTATTGGGAGAAATCTAGTGAATGAAAACTCCTGGAAAATTACACAAGGTTGTCCTCTGTCCCAAGTAGCTACTATAAAAATTTCTGGAATTTTTGGAGCTCAGGAGCTATCTCTAAAAATTCCCAAACCCGCTCAGCCCTTTTAATTCAAATCTGGAATCATCGCTCCTCTGCTCTGACCCAACTCCGACTCGAGTCCGACCGCACCAAGTGACTCGGTCGCACCGCCTAGCTGCACCGCCATGAGCCCGATGGCTATCACCGTCCGATGGAGATCGCACGGTCCACATTGCTTGTCTCGTCGACTGTCCGAATGTATACATTGATCTCGCCGCCCATCCTAGATCCAACGGTCGACATCTTCTTGATCGAAGTCGACCAAATCGCTGAACCACACTTGGTCCAACTCGCACCGCTTGCCGCCGCCGCCGACAAGTGGGCCCTCCTTGTCGCAACGCCCTCGTCTTCTCCGCGTCTCACCGAGCTTTCCGGCCGCGCGCATGCTCGCCACGCACTCGCCGCCGCCACCTTTTGCCATCGTGTCCGGTGGGAGGCATCGCCGCGTCTTCATAAAGCCCCGAGCGCACCCACTTTTTCTCCCTTGCTTCCTCGTGCTTTCTCCGCCCGCTTTGTCTCGCCGAGTTGAAGCCGGCGCGCGCCGTGTTAGCGCCTCTCGAACCCGCGCCCGGCCGTGTTCCTCTCACTCACCGCGTCCATTTTGCCCAACCCGACCCTCGGTGTCCGCAGATCGCTTGGAGCGACTTCTCGCCTCCACCTCCGGTGATCTCGGCCCGTGAGCTCGCTTGCGATCCGGTGAGTCTCCAGCCTCGGCACTTGGTCCTCGTGATCGCAATCCTCCACTGAGTCTAACGGTGGGCTTGTTTCTGTCTTTTGTGCTTCGTTGAGGGCGTCGACCAATTCTTCTCCAAGCTCGGTTTTCCGCCGCCGTGGCAATTCCGGCCGTCTCGGGCCCTCTTCATCGGCGTTATCGTGGGTGTATTGTTCCTGGAGTCGAGGCGAAGCTTAAGCACACCTTCCGGAGTCTTCTAGAAGTCCGTATCGCTTTCTCCGCGCGAGCCGTGTCTTCTTCTCCGCTCGCTTCGCCGCCACCCGCCGCATCCTCAAGGCTCCGCGTCACCGTCTTAGTGTTCGCGAGAGCTTTGCGAACCTCAAGGTATCACCCACTCGCCTTGAAACCTTCTGGTTCGCGAGATCCACTACGCGGCCGCGCCGCCGTCCCCGTGCGTGCCGGTGAGCCGCCGGTGGAGTTTAGTTTAACGTTAACCTTTGTTTAGTTATGTCGCTGCCATGTGGGCCCTCTCTGGTTAATCGAGCTTAGAAAATCTTAATCCACCGCTATGTTTTCCTCTCAGTCGCGCCATGCGGCCTGTGTTGTCGCTAAGGGTTGTGTAAACTTTGTTATTGCGCTTTCTTTTTAGGAAGCGATTTCGGCGTATATGTTAGATTACATATTGTTGAGCCAAGACGATTCTTAGAATACGCCGACGCCGCCCTCGCCGGACCGAGTCGCTTGACCTAGTTCGCGTTTTTCGCGCGGTCCCGCCTGTTAGTGGCTGTGGCTAACTAGCTGTCGGTAGAAAAGAAATTAATACTTTAGTTTTTCTGAAATGCTTTCTGGTTTGTTGATAATTCAATTAAACTTAGAAAATTCATAACTAAATCAATTTTTACCCAAATCGCATGAAACCAGTTCCGTTAATTTTCATTTTAAATGTATTATTTACTAAAATTAGATTCAACTTTGTCTCTGTTAGCATAAATCTGATGATTGATTAAATGGTGTATTATGTATTATCCAAATTAGAAAATTCATATCTTTCTAAAAAATTGTCCAAATCCAATGAATCCAATTTTGTAAATTTTCATTTTTAGTGAACTAATTATCAGAATAGGTTTTGGGTATGTTTCTGTTATTAAAATTTTGCTAAGTATTTAACTAGTGTTTTAATGTGTATGTTAGCTTAGGAAATTGCTAGAAAATTCATCACCACTTCAAATAATTATTTCCCTGTTTCTAAAAATGTGTTAGATCATGTTTAGGCTGCTGTGTAAAGCTTGGAATGTTTTGATGTTGTGTATGTTTGAGTTTTGTTGGTGTTATTCGTTCTTATTCGCTGTTATTTGTTCAATCGTTAGGCTACGACATTTGCAGTAACCCCGAGCGATCCTCTCAACAAAGTTGAGCATTACGAGCAACAGCAACAAAAAAGCGCTTGATCATGTTAATCCCAGATTTTAAAGTCTAATATTTTGTTTCAACTGTATGTATGCATCGCTTAATTTGTGTTAAATTGGTTAGTTAATCCTTTAGATGCATAATCTGTAGACAAATGATATTGCTCTACTACTCGAGCCTAGGTTATTTGCTGTGATTAGAGATCGATGGATGATCTCTTGTCACTTAGTAGATATGATTTCAATTTGCTTAGACATGCTTAGCTATCGGTAGAACTAGGCGGTTATCGACTTTAGTCGGTAGCCTTGATCACACAAAAATTATTAAAACTTTATAGTTCAGCATTTTGCTATGTTACTTGTGAAAACTAAAAATGAAAACAAAATGATTTGGAGTTGGGCACAACGGTATGATTGGTGTGATCTGTTGGGTGTGACTGGAATGGTGCCCGAGTCAGTTAAGGACCGACTTACTTGCGCCACCGTACTGAGCATTTTGCGTGCTAACCACACTAGAGTATATGGGACCTCTCTTGACCTAGTACTTTGGCGTGTATTGGCTCCGGGTCGCAGGAGGTCACAGGAGGGATGGAGGTGGGAGCATGGTAGTTGTCCAAAAGCTTTATCCCGAGTGGGTAGTTGTCTTTTCGGCTTTACCATGTAAGCGTATGGATTTCTATCCATACGAGCTGCTCGTAGTTAATACACAATATTAGAAAAGTCTCGTAGGACTTAGCCGTACAAAGATACCTTCGAAGTGTGCTTTGGCTTAAAGCGGTCCAAGTGTGTGTACATTGGTACACCTGCGCAGGTTCAAACTATTCGAATAGCCTCGCCCCAGGTTATGGACACGCTCGGATACGCCCGTAAGAACTAGACTACAACATTTAAATTAAAACTTGTTGGGTGGTACGAATCAGGATTCAAGCTATTGTTGTGGTGACTATTGGGATAGTCACTTCTAGGTTGTTTATCTTTCTCTTTGTTATTATTACCTTTATCAGTATTTTAACATTAAAAGGAATTGCAAACTTTCCTTCAAATCAGATTACATTATTGCAAATAAAATTGGCTCTGTGCAAATGAAACATATGACCTCCACCAGATGAGCCTGCATGTAGCATATGAACAGGCCTGCTAGTTCACACGTAAGTCTCGCGAGTACAAAGACAATCTTTGTACTCATTGGCTTTGCTTAATGTTTTTGTTGCAGAGGAAGAAGGTGAGCCCAAGGGCCTCACTTCTGTGAGTTTTGCTGCCGCTTCGTGTACGACGACTAGGCTTGGCGGTCCGGTCAGATGCCTTGTGGGTGAAGGCACGCTGATTGGCTTTGTTTATAGCCATCTTATGGCACTTTTGCTTCACTGTCGTCTTTTGGTATTTTTGTATCTTTTGGCCGATCGACCATTGTCTGTAATAACTCTACTGTTGTTACTTTCTGCTTAGTGTGATGTTTGGACTCTATGTTTGGAATGGAGTTGATGCATAATTTTTTGGTGAGGTGTATATCGCTCGGGAAGTATACATATCTCGAGGACCGGTTTATTTGATTTGTGATGCTAGGACCAGGTGGTTGGTTAAGCATTACAAGCCAAATAAATTGGGGTCCTCACAAAGTTGGTATCAGAGCCATTCTAACTGTAGTAACCCAAGCATAGTCGCCCTTAGGATATTTTAGAAAAGCTTAGTTTCAAATTATAAAAAGGTTTATGAAAACCTAGGCAGATTCTCAGATTTTACTCCTTACCTATCTTAGCTTTCTACTCTCATCTTACTCTAATTTGAGTTTTAAAACTTGGTTTCTCTCTTTCCTTTCAAAAGATAGTTACGTATCCGGTGGGATTAGTTTTGGGAGAACCAAGAGGGATTAATCTAACTAAAACTTGTGGGAACATAAGGGTAAAATGTGTTGTAAGTCTGCTAAGTCTCTAAATTTTGTCAATTGGCCTTGTGACTTGAAGTTTTGCGCTTGGTTCGTCTTTGCTTTTAAAGCTGCTTTGATTTATCGATTTCTTGCTCTAAGTTTGGCACTAACCTATCTTAGCAAAACAGGATGGCTGGGAGGACGCGTGGCAGTCAGCAGGCTGGTCATGATGAGGAGCTTCCCCCTCCTCCGACTATGGCTGAGGTTCTCGCTCAGATCGAGCGAAACCGCATGGACCAGACGCGCATTTTGGAGGTTATTGCTAGGAATACCTCCACTCCTGCCGGTGCCTCCGGATCTGGAGGTGGCGGACATCAGACTCGCGGGGGACTTGCAGAGTTCCTCCGTACGCAGCCGCCGACCTTCTCCCGCTCGGAGGACCCTCTCGATGCGGATGATTGGCTGCGCATGGTTGAGCGGAAGCTCAACATAGCTCGATGCCGTGCACAGATAAGGCACTCTTCGCGTCCCACCACCGAGGGCGCGCGACTCATGGTGGGAGAACTACCTCGCCATGCAGCCCGCGAGCCATATCGTTGCATGGGAGGAGTTCAGCTCAGCTTTCCGTCGGTCCCATATCCCTGATGGCCTGATGAAGCTGAAGAAGAAAGAATTCTCGCGCCGTGCAAGGGCGCAAATGCGTGATTTGAGTATCTATACGAGTTTAATCATCTGGCTCGTTATGCTCCGGGGGAGGTGGCCTCAGATGAGGCTAAGTAGGAGAAGTTTATGGATGGTTTGTCCGAGGAGCTGCAGGACAGGCTGTCTATTGTGGACTTTCCCGACTTTCAGGCCTTGGTCGATAAGGCCATTGTTGCTGAGCATAAGGCAAAGGCGCTGGGAGAGTCCCGCAAGCGCAAATGGGAGGCCCATCGATCTGCACAGGCCAGTCTCACTCGTCCTCGGGCTGGGCCAGCACCAGGGGCCCGTTCTTTTGCTCCACCGGCGCCGAGGCCATCGCCCGCTCTCGCCCACCGCAGCCGTGTTTTAGCCACGTGCGCCGCGATCCAAGAGAGGTGGCCTCCGCAATCCGGCGGCCGAGGTTACTGTTTTATTTGCCACAACAAGGGCCATTATGCGAATGCTCGCCTCGAGTGTTGCAGCAGCCTCGCCCTAACGGAGGACGCGGCAAGGGAGTGGTCACCCACCGACCGTAAGATCGCCCGTAAGACCACGGGTGCAGCGGCCCGAGTCAACCATCTTTCACCGAGGAGGCTCAGAGGCGCGGATGTCGTGATGGGTACACTTCTTGTCAATTCTCGCCCGTGCGGTATTATTTGATTCAGAGCATCGCATTCCTTTATTTCAAGATCATTTGCTGCTGCTAGTGGTCTTCACTGTGTTCCGTTGGGAGTTCCTTTGCTCATTCGCTCTCCGGGGTCGGAAATGAGAGCTGGTTTAGAATGTCGGAATGTTCCTATCGAAGTCAAAGGAGTGGGATTCTTAGCAAATCTCATCCTGCTCAACTCAAAGCAAGTTTGGATGTGATTCTGGGCATGGATTGGTTGTCCCAACACTTGGGACAGATTGATTGTGCCAAGAAGATGATTTTCTCACCAACCTTCCGCGAACAGGTTGGCTTTTCCCCAGCACCGCAAGGGTCACACCTTTGTGCACTTGTAGCAAAGCCACTTTGAAGATTCGTGAGGTTCCCACTGCTTGTGATTTTGAGGATGTTTTTCCGATGATTTACCCGGATGCCTCCGGTTCGAGATCCGAGTTTGTCATTGAGTTGCTTCCTGCACGCCCCTACCTCGAAGGCGCCAGACGGATGCCTCCCAATGAGCTAGAAGAATTGAAGAAGCAGCTTGGTGAGCTCCAAGCAAAGGGTTTCATCCGTCCCAGCCATCTCCTTGGGGTTGTCCGTGATCTTTGTGAAGAAGAAGGACAAGACTTTGCGCATGTGTGTTGATTACCGTCCTCTCAATGAGGTGACGGTGAAGAACAAATATCCTCTGCCCCGCATTGATGATCTTTTTGACCAGTTGTCTGGAGCGCAGGTGTTCTCCAAGATTGATATGAGATTGGGATATCATCAAGTCCGGATTAGGGCTGAAGATATTCCGAAGACGGCTTTCACTACTCGTTATGGTCTTTACGAGTATACCGTCATGTCTTTTGGCTTAACCAATGCTCCAACATATTTCATGAACCTCATGAACTCGGTATTCATGGAATATTTGGATAAGTTCGTGGTGGTTTTCATTGACGACATTCTTATCTATTCCAAGACTGAACCAGAGCACGCTGAGCATCTGAAGATTGTTTTGGGCAAATTGCGGAGCACCAAATATATGCGGTTCAAGAAATGTGAGTTCGGTTGAAGGAAGTGGCATTCTTGGGCCATGTTCTTTCACCGAGGCGAGTCATGGATCCCAGCAAGGTCAATGATGTTCTATCTTGGGGTCACCCAAGTCAATCATCGATGTGCGAGTTTTCGCTTAGCGGGCTACTACCGCCGCTTTATCGAAAACTTCTCCAAGATCGCAAAGCCAATGACCGAATTGCTCAAGAAGGATAAGAAGTTCGTGTGGTCCTCTGCTTGTGATGAGAGCTTTCGGGAGCTCAAACAGCGCTTGACTTCACTCCACCCCTTACTCTTCCGATGTCCACAAGAGCTTCGATATCTATTATGATGCCTCTCGCCGTGACTCCTGATGCGTTCTCATGCAGAAGGCAAAGCGCTTGCCTATGCATCTAGGCAGTTGAGACCTCATGAGCTCAACTATCCCACCCATGATTTAGAGCTTGCTGCAGTGGTTCATGCACTCAAGATTTGGCGGCATTATTTGATCGGAAACCGCTGTGAGGTGTATTCTGATCACAAGAGCTTGAAATATTTGTTCACCCAGCCAGATCTGAACCTCGAGCGCAGAGAGATGGTTGGAATTGATCAAAGATTATGACATGAGTATTCAGTATCATCCTGGCAAGGCCAATGTGGTTGCTGATGCACTTAGCCGAAAGGTGTATTGCAACACTTTGATGATCCAAGAGCAACAACCTGCACTTCTTGTAGAATTTCAGCGTCTCAACTTGGGTTTGGTTGAGCACGGTTCCCTTGCCGCCCTGGTTGTGCAACCGACCCTAGTGAATCAAATCAAGGCAGCACAGCAAACAGATGTTGGTGTGGGTAAAATCAAGCAGAACATCAAGAATGGATCAGCCAGGTGTTTCACAGAAGATGAGCACGGTGTTGTATGGTTTGGGCAAGGCTTGTGGTCCCAAAGGTCCCGAGTTACTGGATTTGATTCTCCATGAGGCCCATGATTCGCCTTTGTCTATCCATCCCGGCCACCAAAATGTATCAAGATCTGCGCCGAGATTCGGTGGACTCGCATGAAGCGAGATTGCCGTGTTCGCTGCGGATGCGATGTGTGTTGTCGTGTCAAGGCCGAGCATCGCCCAGCGGTCTTCTTCGCCCTTACCTATACCGAGTGGAAGTGGGATTACGAGGCATGGATTTTATCACCGTTCGCCTGCACTCTTCTGGGAAGGATGCTTTATGGGTTATCATTGATCGATTGACGAAGGTGGCTCACTTCCTTCCTGTGCGATCGAAGATTGATGTGAATCAGCTAGCGGATCTTTACATATCCCGCATTGTGAGCTTGCACGGCGTGCCACGAACGATTGTGTCAGATCGTGGCTCTCTGTTCACCTCTCGGTTTTGGCATAGTCCGCAGGAAGCCATGGGGACCCGTCTTTCTTTCATTTCACCTATCATCCTCGGTGATCGATGGTCGACGGAGCGCGTCAACCAGGTGCTTGAAGATATGCTCCGTGCTTGTGTTCTTTCCTATGGGAAGAATTGGGAGAAGTGCCTACCGCTTGCCGAGTTCTCCTACAACAACAGCTTCCAGGCTAGTCTCGGTATGACACCATTTGAGGCCTTGTATGGGCGGCGCTGCAGAACACCGTTGAACTGGTCAGAAACTGGTGAAAGGCAGTTCTTTGGTCCAGATTCCATCAATGAGGCTGAAAACCAAGTGCAGTTGATTCGTGAGCACTTGCGCGTAGCTCAGTCCAGGCAGAAGAGCTATGCAGACCGGCGTCGCCGTGAGTTGAGTTTCAAGCCCAATGACTTTGTGTGTCTCAAAGTCTCACCTTTGAAGGGACATCAGCGTTTCGGTGTCAAGGGCAAATTGGCTCCTCGGTATGTCGGACCCTACCGCATCATCGATAGAGTGGGAGCTGTTGCATACATCTAGAATTGCCAGCTACACTCGAGGGAGTGCATGATGTTTTCCATGTATCGCAATTGAAGAAGTGCCTCCGTGTTCCAGTTGAGGAAACACCATTGGAAAATATCGATGTGCAGGAAGATCTGTCTTATCGTAAGCGCCCCGTTCGCATCCTCGAAGAAGCTGAACGAAGAACGAGGAACCGTGTGATCAAGTTCCTTAAAGTTCAGTGGTCGAATCACTCCGAGGATGAAGCCACCTGGGAGCGGGAAGATCGACTCGTCACTACCCGTCTTTCTTTTCCCAGTGATCAGAATCTCGGGGCGAGATTCCTGTAAGGGGGGAGATTTGTAACAGCCCTAAGTTAGGGTTTGTATTTCAAATGTAAATTATGAGGAGAAATAAAAACTTTTGTTTCCTCATGAAATCATTTGAAAGTCTCCTACATTTTTCCCTAGCATTTACCCCCTTTCTTTAATCTTGTTCTTGTGAATGATAGTAGTTATCAACAAAATTGTCAACCTCAAACTTGTGATCATCCTCTGGGAATATTTTTCCTATCATCTTGATCATCCTATCTACCTCCCTGAAAAATTTCACAATTTTTAGATTTTGTTTGCTATTTCAAAAGAGCAAGTCAAGCTTTTCCAAATTCTGGTCAAACCCTTAGGCAGTAGCTTGTAAATTTTATTGGGAGAAATCTAGTGCATGACAACTCCTGGAAAAATTACACAAGGTTTTCCTCTGTCCCAAGTAGCTACCATAAAAATTTCGGATTTTTTGGAGCTCAGGAGCTATCTCTAAAAATTCCCCAAACCCGCTCAGCCCTTTTAATTCAAATCTGAATCATCGTTCCTGCTCGGACCCAACTCCGACTCGAGTCCGACCGCACCCAAGTTACTCGGTCGCACCGCCTAGCTGCACCGCGCGAGCCCGATGGCTATCACCGTCCGATGGAGATCGCACGGTCCACATTGCTTGTCTCGCCGACTGTCCAATGCATACATTGATCTCGCCGCCCATCCTAGATCCAACGGCCGACATCTTCTTGATCGAGTCGGACCAAATCGCCGAACCACACTTGGTCCAACTCGCACCGCTGTGCCGCCGCCGACAAGTGGGCCCTCCTTGTCGCCAACGCCTCGCCTTCTCCGCGTCTCACCGGAGCTTCGGTCGCGCGCGCATGCTCGCCACGCACTCGCCGCCGCCACCTTTTTGCCATCGTGTCCGGCCGAGGCATCGCCGCGACTTCATAAAGCCCCGAGCGCACCCACTTTTTCTCCCTTGCTTCCTCGTGCTTTCTCCGCCCGCTTTGTCTCGCCGGAGTTGAAGCCGGCGCCCGCCGCAGTTAGCGCCTCTCTCGAACCCGCGCCCCGGCCGTGTTCCTCTCACCTCGCCACGTCCATTTTGCCCAACCCGACCCTCGGTGTCCAGCAGACGCTTGGAGCGACTTCGCTCTCCACCTCCGGTGATCTCGGCCCGTGAGCTCGCTTGCGATCCGTGAGTCTCTAGCCTTGGCACTTGGTCCTCGTGATCGCAATCCTCCACCGAGTCTAACGGTGGGCTTGTTTCGCTTTTGTGCTTCGTTGAGGGCGTGCGACCAATTCTTCTCAAGCTCGGTTTCGCCGCGTGGCAATTCCGCCGCCTCGGCCCTCTTCATCGGCGTTATCGTGGGTGTATTGTTCCCGAGTCGAGGCGGCTTAGCACACCTTCCGAGTCTTCTAGAAGTCCGTGACGCCTTCTCCGCGCGCCGTGTCTTCTTCTCCGCCTCCGCTCGCCGCCAGCTCGCCGCCGGCATCCTCAAGGCTCCGCGTCACCGTCTTAGTGTTCGCGAGAGCTTTGCGAACCTCAAGGTATCACCCACTCGCCTTGAAACCTTCTGGTTCGCGAGATCCACTCTGCGCGCCGCGCCGTCCCGTGCGTGCCGGTGAGCCGCCGGTGGAGTTTAGTTTAACGTTAACCTTTGTTTAGTTATGTCGCCGCCATGTGGGCCTCTCAGTTAATCGAGTTTAGAAAATCTTAATCCACCGTTATGTTTTCCTCTCGAGTCGCGCCATGCGGCCTGTGTTGTCGCTTAAGGGTTGTGTAAACTTTGTTATTGCGCTTTCTCTTTTAGGAAGCGTATTTCTCTGTGCGTATATGTTAGGATTACATATTGTTGAGCCGAAGACGTATTCTTAGAATACGCCGACGTCGCCTCGGCCGGATCGAGTCGCTTGACCTAGTTCGCGTTTTCGCGTCCCGGTCCCGCTGTCGATGGTGTGGCTAACTAGTCATCGGTAGAAAAGAAATTAATACTTTAGTTTTTACTGAAATGCTTTCTGGTTTGTTGATAATTCAATTAAACTTAGAAAATTCATAACTAAATCAATTTTTATCCAAATCGCATGAAACCAGTTCCGTTAATTTTCATTTTAAATGTATTATTTACTAAAATTAGATTCAACTTTGTCTCTGTTAGCATAAATCTGTTGATTGATTAAATGGTGTATTATGTATTATCCAAATTAGAAAATTCATATCTTTCTCAAAAATTGTCCAAATCCAATGAATCCAATTTTGTAAATTTTCATTTTTAGTGAACTAATTATCAGAATAGGTTTTGGGTATGTTTCTGTTATTAAAATTTTGCTAAGTATTTAACTAGTGTTTTAATGTGTATGTTAGCTTAGGAAATTGCTAGAAAATTCATCACCACTTCAAATAATTATTTCCATGTTTCTAAAAATGTGTTAGATCATGTTTAGGCTGCTGTGTAAAGCTTGGAATGTTTTGATGTTGTGTATGTTTGAGTTTTGTCGGTGTTATTCGTTCTTATTCGCTGTTATTTGTTCAATCGTTAGGCTACGACATTTGCGGTAACCCTGAGAGCGATCCTCTGCAACAAGTTGAGCATTCTGAGCAACAGCAGCCAGGCAAGCAGTTTGATCATGTTAATCCCAGTATTTTAAAGTCTAATATTTTGTTTCAACTGTATGTATGCATCGCTTAATTTGTGTTAAATTGGTTAGTTAATCCTTTAGATGCATAATCTATAGACAAATGATATTGCTCTACTACTCGAGCCTAGGTTATTTGCCGTGATTAGAGATCGATGGATGATCTCTTGTCACTTAGTAGATACGATTTCAATTTGCTTAGACATGCTTAGCTATCGGTAGAACTGGGCGGTTATCGACTTTAGTCGGTAGCCTTGATCACACAAAAATTATTAAAACTTTATAGTTCAGCATTTTGCTATGTTACTTGTGAAAACTAAAAATGAAAACAAAATGATTTGGACTTGGGCACAACGGTATGATTGGTGTGATCTGTTGGGTATGACTGGAATGGTGGCCGAGTCAGTTAAGGACCGAGTTACTTGCGCCACCGCACTGAGCATTTTGCGTGCTAACCACACTAGAGTATATGGGACCTCTCTTGACCTAGTACTTTGGCGTATATTGGCTCGGGTCGCAGGAGGTCGCAGGAGGGATGGAGGAGGGAGCATGGTAGTTGTCCAAAAGCTTTATCTGAGTGGGTAGTTGTCTTTTGGCTTTACCATGTAAGCGTATGGATTTCTATCCATACGAGCGCTCGTAGTTAATACATAATATTGGAAAAAGTCTCGTAGGACTTAGCCGTGCAACATACCTTCGGAGTGTGCTTTGGCTTAAAGGCGATGCAAGTGTTAGTACATTGGTACACCTGCAGGTTCAAACTATTCGAATAGCCTCGTCCTAGGTTATGGACACGCTCGGATACGCCCCGTAAGAACTAGACTACAACATTTAAATTAAAACTTGTTTGGTGGTACGAATCTGGGATTCGCGCTATTGTTGTGGTGACTATTGGGATAGTCACTTCTAGGTTGTTTATCTTTCTCTTTTGTTATTATTACCTTTACTGTATTTTAACATTAAAAAGGAATTGCAAACTTGCCTTCAAACTGTATTACATTATTGCAAATAAAATTGGCTCTGTGCAAATGAAACATATGACCTCCACCAGATGAGCCTGCATGTAACATATGAACAGGCCTGCTAGTTCACACGTAAGTCTTGCGAGTACAAAGACAATCTTTGTACTCATTGGCTTTGCTTAATGTTTTTGTTGCAGAGGAAGAAGGTGAGCCCAAGGGCCTCACTTCTGTGAGTTTTGCTGCCGCTTCGTGTACGACGACTAGGCTTGGCGGTCCGGTCAGATGCCTTGTGGTTGAAGGCACACTGATTGGCTTTGTTTATAACCATCTTATGACATTTTTGCTTCCGCTGTCGTCTTTTGGTATTTTTGTATCTTTTGGCCGATCGGCCATTGTCTGTAATAACTCTACTGTTGTTACTTTCTGCTTAGTGTGATGTTTGGACTCTATGTTTGGAATGGAGTTGATGCATAATTTTGTGGTGAGGTGTGTATACTGCTTTCTGGGAAGTATACATATCTCGAGGATCGGTTTATTTGATTTGTGATGCTAGGACTCGTGGTTGGTTAAGCATTAGAAGCCAAATAAATTAGGGTCCTCACAATACTCTGCCGTGTTGTTAGTGGCAGGGAACAGAACTGTATGACATACTGCAGTTGATCACCCTGTGGTGTTATCAACAAAACCCCAGCCCCCGAACCATCAAAATACAATGTCCAATGGTCATCCAGCCCTGGACTTACTTGAGGTTCTTCCTCAGTATTTGTCCATTTAGCCACAAAGTCGTCCAGGACTTGGCTTTTTATGGCTGTTTGGGCAGTAAAATAAAGATCGAATTCTCCAAGTTCTACTACCCAATTGGCTATGTGACCTGTCACTTCTTGGTTATGAAGTATATTTCTAAGAGGAAAAGACGATGGTACCGTAATCTTGTGGGATTGAAAATAATGCCTCGGTTTTTTGGAAGTCATCAAAAGAGCATAAATTAGTTTTTGAACCTCGGGATATCTTTCCTTTGGTCTATGTAAGACCTCGCTTACATAGTAGACGGGTTGTTGAGACCCTTCCATTTCTGCAATAAGTACTGCACTGACGACATTTGGTGTTGCTGCTAAGTAAACTAGTAGAGGTTCACCTTCTAAAGGAGAAACCAATATTGGTGGATTTGAGAGATAAGCCTTTAAGTCTTCAAAGGCTTTGGTAGCTTCCTTGGAACATTGGAACTTTTTGTTATTTTTGCGGATTACCTTAAAGAAAGGCAAACCACATTCACCTGATCGAGAAATAAAATGACTAAGAGCCGCCATTCAACCTATTAAGGCTTGGACCTCCCTTATAGTGGAAGGTGATCGTATTTGTTCAATGGCACGAATTTTCTCTGGATTAACCTCAATCCCACGAGAACAAATAAGGAAACTAAGCAACTTGCCAGAATTAACCCAAAAGTACACTTTTCAGGATTAAGTTTTATTCCATGTTTGTTTATATTTTCGAAGGTCTCTGTGAGATCCTTCAAATGGTCACACTTAGCACTACTTTTTACAACAAGGTCGTCTACATAGGCCTCTAAATTACGCCCCAGCTGACTGCTGAAGGTTTTCTGTATGAAATGCTGGTACGTGGCTCTAGTATTCTTTAACCCGAACAACATCTTGACGTAGCAATAAACACCGAAGGGTGTGATGAAGGAAGTCTTTTCTTCATCTTCTTTCGTCATGCCGATCTGATGGTATCCAGAAAAAGCATCAAGGAAACTCATCAGTTCGTAACCCACAATAGAATCAACTAACTGATCAATGCGAGGCAAAGGTAAGTCATCCTTTGGGTAAGCAATATTTTAATTGATAAAGTCTACACACATGCGCCACTTATAGTTAGATTTCTTGATCAGCACCGGATTCGCAAACCATTCGGGGTGATCCACCTCTCGAATAAAGCCAGCTTCAAGAAGCTTATTGAGCTCTGCTTTGATTGCCTCTTGACGATCCAGGGCGAAGCGTCTCAGTCTTTGCTTGACTATTTTTCCCAGGCTGGATGGCTAGCCTGTTGTAACATCCCAATTTTCAGGCCTTTTTGAAATTTTCAAAATAAAAATGTGAGGACCCCAGTTTATTTGGCTTGTAATGCTTAACCAACCACCTGGTCCTAGCAGCACAAATCAAATAAACTGATCCTCGAGATATGTATACTTCCCAGAAAGCAGTATACACACCTCGGTACAAAATTAGACATCAACTCCATTCCAAACATAGAATCCAAACACTACACTACCAAACGGAAGATAAACAAATAGTAGAGTTATTACAGCATAAAGGCCGATGTGCCAAGAGGTACACAAATAAACAAGAACGACAATGAAGCAAAGTGCCATAAGATGGCTATAAACAAAGCCAATCAGTGCCTTCAACCCACAAGGCATCCGACCGACCGCCAAGTCTAGTCATCCACGAAACGGCAACACACTCACGTAAGTGAGGCCCTTGGGGCTCACCTTCTTCCTCTGCAACAAAAACATTAAGCAAAGCACCCGAGTACAAAGATTGTCTTTGTACCCGCAAGACAGACGTGTGAACTAGCGCACTGCTCATATGCTACATGCGGCTTATTTGGTGGAGGCCATATGTTTCATTTGCATAAAGCCAATTTTCATTTGCATTAATATGATACAATTTGAAGGCAAGTTTGCAATTCGTTTTTAATGTTGAAATAACAAAGAAGGATAAATAATAATAAAAGAATAAAGGTAAGCAACCTAGAAGTGACTATCCCAATAGTCACCACAACAATAGCACGAATCCCGCATTCGCACTCACCCATCAAGTTTTAATTTAAATGTTGTAGTCTAACTCTCGATAAGCTTACCCAAGCGTGTCCATCACCTAGGGCGAGGCTATTCGAATAGTTTTTAAACCTGCGGGTGTACCACTTGCACCCACACTTCGACCACCTTTAAGCCAAAGCACACTTAGAGGTATGCTTACACACCTAAGTCCTACGAGACTTTTTCCAATATTGTGTATTAACTACGAGCCGCTCGTATGGATAGAAATCCATACGCTTACATGGTAAAGCCGAAAGACAACTACCCACTCGTGATAAAGCCTTTGGACAACTACCATGCTCCCACCTCCATCCCTCCCGCGACCTCTTGCACCGGAGCCAATACATGCCAAAGTACTAGGTCAAGAGAGGTCCCACACCTCTAGTGTGGTTAGCACGCGAAATGCTCGATAATGAAACTCACAAGATGTTCGGTCCTTAATTGACCTGGCACCTTTCCATCACACCCAACAGATCACACCAATCTTACCAAGCAGTGCGCGTCTAAATCATTTTTGTTTTCATTTTTAGTTTTGCAATTAAACATAGCAGAAATGCTGAAATATAAAGGTATAGAAAATTTTGTGTGATCAAGGTTACCGACTAAAGTCGATAACCGCCCAGTTCTACCGATAACTAAGCGTGTCTAAGCAATTTGACCCGGATCTACTAAGTGACAAGAGATCATCCAACGATCTCTAATCACAGCAAATAACCTAGGCTCAGGTAGGAGAGGAAATATTATTTGCCTACAGATTATGCATCTAGAGGATTATCTAACCAATTTAACACAAATTAAGCGATGCATACATACAGTTGAAACAAAATATTAGACTTTAAAATACTGGGATAAACATGATCAAACTGCTTGCCTGGCTGCTGTTGCTCAGAATGCTCAACCTGTTGTAGAGGATCGTTCTCAGGGTTGCCACAAATATCGAATCCTAACGATAGAACAAATAACAGCGAATAAGAGCGAATAACACCGACAAAACTCAACCATACAACAACATCAAAACAAACCAAACTCACACAGCAACCTAAGCATGACATAACAAAATTTTAGAAACAGAGAACAATTCATTTTAAGCTATTAAGAACTTTCTATGAATTTTCTAAGCTAAAAACACATCAAAACACTAGTTAATTACTTAACAATTTTTCATGAACGAAGCAATTGTGTAAAACCTATCCTAATAATTAGTATACTGAAAATGAAATTTTACAGAATTGGGTTCATTGAATTTGGACAATTATTGAAAGGATATGCATTTTCTAATTTGGAGATTACAATCTACAACATTAAATTAATTAACAGATTTTTGCTACAGATACAAGGTTGAAACTCATTTTAGTAAATAGTACACTTAAAATGAAAATTAACAAAGACAGGTTTCATGCATTTTGGATAAAAATTGAATTAGTTATGCATTTTCTAAGTTTAAATGAATTAACAATGCGATGAAAACACATTACGTAAATACTAAAGCATTTAATCCTTTTTCTACCCACACCAACTAGCCCCAAACAACGACAATGGCCCAAATAAAGGTGCCGACCAGACAGATCGCGTCGAAGGTGGCGTCGAAGGCGTATTCTAAGAATACGCCTTCGCTTACAAAGTGCAAACCAAACATACTCTCACAGAAATACGCTTCCAAACAGAAAAACGATAACCGTAACTACACAACCCTAATCGACAAAGATGGACCCACATGACGGTGACTAAGAGAAAACATAACGGGCCGGATTAAAGGATTTCTAAACGCGATTTACAGAGGTCCCACAAGTCGCTGACCTAACGTAACCAACTTTAGCGATAACTAAACTTCGCGGCGGCTCACCGCAAGCGACGGGGACGGCGCGCGCGCGCGGTCGATTTAGCTAACTGTAGGGTTTCGGCGAAGCGGGTGATACCTTCAGTCCGCGAAGATCTTGCGAACACGATGGCGGTGACGCGACCACGGGGATGCGGCGCGGTCAAGGCGAACGAGGCGGAGAAGAAGACACGGTTTGCACGAGAAGGCGATACGGACTTCTAGAAGACTCGGAAGGTGTGCTTAAGCCGCCTCAACACCGTGAGCAAGAAGCACACGATAACGCCGACGAAGAAGGCCCGAGGTGGCGGAATTTCCACGGCGCGAAACCAAGCTTGAGAAGAATTGGTCGCGACGCCCGCAACGATGCACCAAAGATGAAAATGAAGTCACCGTTAGACTCGATTGCATCAATGCGATCCTAAGGGACTAGGTGGCGGAGCTTGAAACTCACCAGTCGCAAACGAGCTCACGGACCGAGATCGCCGAGGCGAGACGACGATACCGCCCTGGTGATCCATCGGACGCCAAGGACCCGAATAGGCAAAATGGAGGCGCGAGGCAAGAGGAACACGACGGCGCGGTTCGCTGCTCAAGGGCGCTCGAACGGCGGCGCTACGCTCGAGTTCTTCTCCGAACGAAGAAAATTTGGGCGAGAAGGCACGAATGGACGCGAAGGATAGTAGATGGGCTCGGTGGGTAAATGAGACCCGGCGATGCTTCACGGATGACACGAGGACAAAAAGGTGGCGGCGACGAGGTACGTGGCGAGCATGCATGCGCGCCACGAGCTCCGGTGAGGTGCGGAGAAGACGAGGCGGATCGGACGGTAGGGTCCACCGTCGACGGACGGACGGTCGCGAACGGTGGTTTGACTCGATCGATGATCGCACCGACCGTTGGATCCAAATGGACGGTGAGATTGGTGTATGCATTCGGACAGGTCGACGAGGCAAGCAATGTGGACCGTTCGATCTCCATCGGACGGCTGATAGCCATCGGGCTCGCGCGGTGCAGCTAGGCGGTGCGACCGAGTCGTTAAGGCGCGGTCGGACTCGAGCCTGAGTTGGGTTCGGGCCCGAGGAACAGTGTTTTCTGAATTCGATTTAAAAGACAGAAGGTTTGGGAAATTTTTAGAGATAGCTCCAGGGCTCCAAAAATTTCGAAATTTTTATGGGAGCTTGCTAGGACAGAGGACAACCTTGTGTAATTTTTCCAGAAGTTTTCATGCAATAGATTTCTCCCAATAAAATTCACAAGCTGCTGCCTAAGGGTTTGACCAGATTTCTAAACTGGTTTGACTTGGGCATTTGAAATAGCAACTAAAATCTAAAAATTGTGAAATAATTCAGGGAGGTAGATAGGATGATCAAGATGATAGGAAAAATAATTTCAGAGGATGATCACAAGTTTGAAAGCTAAGAATTTGCTGACAACAATTTCCATTCACAAGAATTTAATTCTAGAAAATGGAAATTGCTAGGGAAAATTTGGAAAACTTCCAAATGATTTGATGAGACAACAAAAGTTTTTATTTCTCCTCAAAATTTTACATTTGAGATACAAACCCTAAGTTAGGGCTGTTACAAATCTCCCCCCTTACAGGAATCTCGCCCAGAGATTCGATCAATTGAGGAGAAGAAGGATGGGTAATCTGCCTGAGACGATCTTCCCACTCCCAAGTGGCTTCATCCTCGGAGTGGTTTGACCACTGAACTTTAAGGAACTTGATCACACGGTTCCTTGTTCTTCGTTCAGCTTCTTCGAGGATACGAACGGGGCGCTCACGATATGACAGATCTTCTTGCACATCGATATTTTCCAATGGTGTTTCCTCCGAACACGGAGGCATTTCTTCAATTGCGATACATGGAAAACATCATGCACCCCTCAAGTGTGGTGGCAACTCTAACTTGTATGCAACGGCTCCACTTTCTTGATGATGCGTCGGCCCGACATATCGAGGAGCGGTTGCCCTTGACAATCAAACGGCGATGTCCCTTTAGAGGTGAGACTTTGAGATACACAAAGTCATTGGGCTGAAACTTCAGCTCACGGCGGCGGCGATCGCATAGCTCTTACGCACGGGTGAGCTACGCGCAAGTGCTCACGAATCAAGCGCACTTGACTTTCGCTTTGATTGATCGAATCCGGGCCAGAAGCGCTCTTTCCCGTTTACGACGGTTCAATGGGGTTACGCATCGCCTCCCATACAAAGCCTCAAGCGGTGCCATCTGAGACTAGCTTTGGAAGCTGTTGTTGTAGGAGAACTCGGCAAGTGGTAGGCACTTCTCCCAATTCTTCCCATAGGAAAGAACACAAGCACGAGCATATCTTCAAGCACTGATTGGCGCGCTCGTCGACCATCGATCGAGGATGGTAGGCGGTCTTTGAAAGTAAGCGGGTACCCATGGCCTCTGTGAGGCGTGCCAAAGTCGAAGTGAAAAGAGAACCACGATCGACACCATCGTTAAGTGGCACACCATGCAAACTCACAATGCGGGATATGTAGAGTGCGCCAATTTCACGTGGCCGAGGCGGTACACTTTGGCGAGAAAATGTGCTACTTTTGTCAATCGGTCAATAACCACCAGGATAGCATCCTTCCCGAGAAGTGCAGGGCAAACCGGTGACAAAGTCCATACCAACGGAATCCCACTTCCACTCTGGTATAGGCAAGGGCTGGAGGAGACTGTGGGCGATGCTCGGCCTTCACGCGACAACATCGTCGCATCGCAACGAACCCGGCAATCTCGCGCTTCATGCGAGTCCACGAGAATCTCGGCGGATCTTGGTACATTTTAGTGGCAGGATGGATGGACAAGGAGAATCATGAGCCTCTGAAGAATCAAATCCGTAATTCCGAACCTTTGGAACTACGGTATTTGCCCAAACCACACAACACCATGCTCGTCTTAGAAACACACGGCTACCCCATCCTTGATATTACGCTTGATCTGGTTCACACCGTCATCTCGATTTCTTTGTCTTGCCTTGACTTGATCCACCAAGGTTGGTTGCACAACCAAGGCGACAAGGAACCATGCTCAACCAAACCCAAGTTGAGGCGAAACTCGCAGAAGTGCGAGTTGTCTTTGCTCTCGGATCATCAAAGTATTGCAATACACCTTTCGGCTAAGTGCATCAAAGCAACTACATTGGCCTTGCCGGTGATCTGAATACCCATGTCATAATCTTTGATCAATTCTAGCCATCTCTCTGCTCGAGGTTCGGATCATTGAGTGAACAAGTATTTCAAACTCTTGTGATCGAATACACCTCACAGTGATTACCGATCGAGATAATGCCGCCAAATCTTGAGTGCATGAACCACGGCGACAAGCTCTAAATCATGGGTGGGATAGTTGAGCTCATGAGGTCTCAATCGCTGGATGCATAGGCAAGCGCCTTGCCTTCTGCATAATAACACAGGTAGAGTCCTGGCGAGAGGCATCGCAATAAATATCGAAGCTCTTGTGGATATCGGGAAGAGTAAGCCGGAGTGAAGTCAATCGCTGTTTGAGCTCTGAAAGCTCTCATCACAAGCGAGGACCACACAAACTTCTTGTCCTTCTTGAGCAATTCGGTCATTGGCTTTGCGATCTTGGAGAAGTTCTCGATAAAGCGGTAATAGCCCGCCAAACGAAAAAACTCCGCACATCGGTGGTGACGGGCTGCCCCAAGATAGAACATCGCCGACTTTCTTTGGGATCCACAGCTCGCCTCGGTGAAAGAACATGGCCCAAGAATGCCACTTCCTTCAACGAACTCACATTCTTGAACTTTGCATATAGTGATGCTCCATGATTTGCCCAAAACAATCTTGGATGCTCGACATGCTCTGCTTGATCTTGGAATAGATAAGAATATCATCAATAAAGACCACCACAAACTTATCCAAAAACTCCATGAATATCAGATTCATTAAGTTCATGAACAAAGTGGAGCATTGGTTAGACCGAAAGACATGACGGTGTACTCGTCATGACCCATAACGAGTAGTGAAAGCCGTCTTGAATATCCTCGATCGATCCTAACTGATGATACCCCATTCTCAAATCAATCTTGGAGAACACCTGGGCTCCAGTCAACTGATCGAACAGATCATCAATGCGGGGCAAAGGATATTTGTTCTTCACCGTCACCTCATTGAGAGGACGGTAATCAACACACATGCGCAAAGTCTTGTCCTTCTTCTTCACAAAGATCACCGGACAACCCCAAGGAGATGAACTGGGACGGATGAAACCCTTCGCTTGGAGCTCGCCAAGCTGCTTCTTCAATTCTTCTAGCTCATTGGGAGGCATCCGATCGCGCCTTCGAGATAGGGCGCGTCCAGGCGACAACTCAATGACAAACTCAAGGTCTCGAACCGAGGCATCCGGGCAAGTCTTGGAAAGACATCCGAAAAGTCGGATACTATGGGAACATCCACGAATTTGCAAGGTCGGCCGCTTCTAATGCACATAATCGGCCCTGGCCGCGTGGCGAAAATCGACTGCTACTTTGAAGAGTGGTGAGATAGACAATCTTCCCGCACAATCGATTTGCCCCAAGTGTTGGGAAAACCAATCCATGCCAAGAATCACATCCGGACTCATGGGCCCAGGCGAGAATAAGGTTTGCCAAAAGCCCCACTCCTTTAACTATGATAGGAACACCCAGACTGCGTAGATCGGCTCTCATTTCCGACCCGGAGCGGATGAGCAAAGGAACTCCCAAAGGAACACGGTGAAGACCACTAGTAGCAGCAAATGATCTTGAAATAAAAGAATCGATGCTCGAATCAAATAATCTTTGCAGCGGACGAGAATTAACAAGAAGTGTACCAATCACGACATCCGGCGCCTCCGAGCCTCCTCGGTGAAAGGTGGTTGACTCGACCGCTGCTCGCACCACAGGTCTTCGAATAATCTTCAGTCGGTGGATGACCACTCCCCTGCCCGCGTTCTCCATTAGGACGAGGGGCTGCCAACACTCGGGCGGACATTCGCATAATGGCCCTTGTTGTGGCGGCGAAAACAAGTAACCTCGGCGCGCGGATTGCGGAGGCCGCTCTGTCTTTGGATCGCGGCGCGCGTGGTGAAACACGGCCTACGGTGGGCGAGGAGCTGGTGCGAGATGGCCTCGGCGCGGTGGAGCAAAGCAGAACGCCATCAGTGCCGCCGGCCGAGGCAGTGAGGCTAGTGTGAGTAGGCGATCGCCTCCATTTGCGCTTGCGGGACTCGCCCAGCGCCTTTGCCTTATGTTCAGCAACAATGGCCTTATCGACCAAGGCCTGAAAGTCAGAGAAGTCCACAATAGATAGCTTGTCCTGCAGCTCCTCGGACAAGCCATCCATAAACTTCTCTGCTAGCCCCATCTCGAGGCCACCTCCTGGAGCATAACGAGCCAAATGATTGAACTCGTGCATGTACTGCATCACGGACTTGCGCCCTTGCGAGCGCGAGAACTCCTTCTTCTTGACTTCATCGGGCCATCGGGGATGTGGGCCCGACGAAAGCGATCCGAACTCCTCCCACGCGACCACATGGCCCGCGGTGCATGGCGAGATAGTTCTCCCACCATGAGTGCTGCGCCCTCAAGGTGGTGGGGCGCGAAGAGTGCCTTATCATGCGCGGCATCGAGCTATGTTGAGCTTTCGCTCAACCATGCGCAGCCAATCATCCGCATCGAGAGGTCCTCGAGGCGGGAGAAAGTCGGCGGTGCGTGCGGAGGAACTCTGCAAGTCCCCGCGAGTCCGGTGGCCACCACCACCGGCAGAGTGGAGGTATTCTAGCAATAACCTCCAAGATGCGCGTGCGGTCCATGCGGTTTCGCTCGATCGGCGAGAACCTCACCATGGTCGGAGGAGGAAGCTCCTCATCATGACCACGGCCTGCTTTGCCTGCTGCGTTCTCCGCCATCTGTTTCACTAAGACAAGTTAACAATAGCGGAAAACACGAAGTCGACAACCCACTGCAAATAACTTACTAATAGCACAAAACAAACACAAGACTTTTAAGTTACAAAACCAGCGACAAAAATCAGACATTTAGCAAACTCATATCTTACCCTTATGCCCCCACAAATTTTAATTAGACTAATTCTCTATGGTTCTCCCAAGACTGATTCTACCGGTAGTAACTATCTTTTGAAAGGAAAGAGAGAAACCAAGTTTTAAACTCAAATTAGAGTAAGATGAGAGTAGAAGGCTAAGATAGGTAAGAGTAAAATCGAGAATGCGCCAGGTTCTCATGAACCCTTTATACTTTGAAATTAAGCTTTTTCAAAATATCCTAAAGACGACTAAGCTTGGGTTGCTACGGTCGAATGGCTCACGATACCAACTTTGTGAGGACCCAGTTTATTTGGCTTGTAATGCTTAACCAACCACACGGTCCTAGCGGCACAAATCAAATAAAGCGATCCTCGAGATATGTATACTTCGAGCGATACACACCTCGGTACAAAATTAGACATCAACTCCATTCCAAACATAGAATCCAAACACTACACTACCAAGCGGAAGATAAACAAATAGTAGAGTTATTACGGACAAAGGCCGGGCCAAGAGGTACACAAATAAACAAGAACGACAGTGAAGCAAAGTGCCATAAGATGGCTATAAACAAAGCCAATCGGCGTGCCTTCAACCCACAAGGCATCGGCCAGGACCGCCAAGTCTAGTCGTCCACGAAACGGCAACCTGACTCACGAAGTGAGGCCCTTGGGGCTCACCTTCTTCCTCTGCAACAAAACATTAAGCAAAGCACACGAGTACAAAGATTGTCTTTGTACCCGCAAGACAGCGTGTGAACTAGCGGACTGTTCATATGCTACATGCAGCTTATTTGGTGGAGGCCATATGTTTCATTTGCATAAAGCCAATTTTCATTTGCAATAATATGATACAGTTTGAAGGCAAGTTTGCAATTCGTTTTTAATGTTGAAATAACAGAAGGATAAATAATAATAAAAGAATAAAGGTAAGCAACCTAGAAGTGACTATCCCAATAGTCACCACAACAATAACACGAATCCCGTTCGTACCACCCATCAAGTTTTAATTTAAATGTTGTAGTCTAACTCTCGATAAGCTTACCCAAGCGTGTCCATCACCTAGGGCGAGGCCATTCGAATAGTTTTAAACCTGCAGGTGTACCATCTGTACCCACACTTGGACGCCTTTAAGCCAAAGCACACTTAGAAGGTATGCGGCACAGCTAAGTCCTCGAGACTTTTTCCAATATTGTGTATTAACTACGAGCCGCTCGTATGGATAGAAATCCATACGCTTACATGGTAAAGCCGAAAAGACAACTACCCACTCGGGATAAAGCCTTTGGACAACTACCATGCTCCCACCTCCATCCCTCCTGCGACCTCCTGCGACCGGGCCAATACATGCCAAAGTACTAGGTCAAGAGAGGTCCCATACCCTCTAGTGTGGTTAGCACGCGAAATGCTGGATAATGAGAAACTCACAAGATGTTCGGTCCTTAATTGACGGGCACCTTTCGATCACACCCAGCAGATCACACCAATCTTACCGTTGTGCGCGTCTAAATCATTTTTGTTTTCATTTTTAGTTTTCCAATTAAACATAGCAAAAATGCTGAAATATAAAGGTATAGAAAATTTTGTGTGATCAAGGTTACCGACTAAAGTCGATAACCGCTTGATTCTACCGATAACTAAGCGTGTCTAAGCAATTTGACCGGATCTACTAAGTGACAAGAGATCATCCAACGATCTCTAATCACGACAAATAACCTAGGCTCGGTAGTAGAGAAATATTATTTGCCTACAGATTATGCATCTAGAGGATTATCTAACCAATTTAACACAAATTAAGCGATGCATACATACGCTTGAAACAAAATATTAGACTTTAAAATCTTGGGATAAACATGATCAAACGCTTGCTCTGCTCTTTGTTGCTCGAGAATGCTCAACTTTGTTGCGGAGGATCGTTCTCGGGGTTGCCACAAATATCGAATCCTAACGATAGAACAAATAACAGCGAATAACACCGACAAAACTCAACCATACAACAACATCAAAACAAACCAAACTCACACAGCAACCTAAGCATGACATAACAAAATTTTAGAAACAGAGAACAATTCATTTTAAGCTATTAAGAACTTTCTATGAATTTTCTAAGCTAAAAACACATCAAAACACTAGTTAATTACTTAACAATTTTTCATGAACAGAAACAGTGTGTAAAACCTATCGTAATAATTAGTATACTGAAAATGAAATTTTACAGAATTGGGTTCATTGAATTTGGACAATTATTGAAAGGGATATGCATTTTCTAATTTGGAGATTACAATCTACAACATTAAATTAATTAACAGATTTTTGCTACAGATACAAGGTTGAAACTCATTTTAGTAAATAGTACACTTAAAATGAAAATTAACAGCACTGGTTTCATGCAATTTGGATAAAAATTGAATTAGTTATGCATTTTCTAAGTTTAAATGAATTAACAATGCGACAGAAAACACATTACAGAAATACTAAAGCATTTAATCCTTTTTCTACCCACAGCCAACTAGCCCCGACAGCGACGGGCCCGGCGAAAGTCTTGACGGGGAAGATCGCGCGAGAAGGTGGCGTGGCGTATTCTAAGAATACGTCTTGACTTACCAAAGTGCAAACCTAACATACTCTCACGAAATACGCTTCCAAGCAGAGAAAAACACATAACGTAACTACACAACCTAGCGGCGGCATGGACCCACATGATAGTGACTAAGAGAAAACATAACGGGCTCGATTAAAGGATTTCTAAACGCGATTTAACAGAGAGGTCCCACAAGTCGATGACCTAACGAACCAAGTTTAGCGATAACTAAACTTCGCCGGCGGCTCAACAAGACGCACGCGGGGATGGCGGCGGCGCGAATGATTTAGCTAACGGAGGGTTTTAGGCGGCGGGTGATACCTTCAGTCGCGAAGATCTTGCGAACACGATGGCGGTGTACGGACCGGGGATGCGGCGGCGGCGGCGCGAGCGGAGGCGGAGAAGAAGACACGGTTTGCACGGAGAAGCGTCGGACTTCTAGAAGACTCGGAAGGTGTGCTTAACCGCCTCAACACCGGAGCAAGAAGCACGATAACGTTGGCGAAGAAGGCCCGAGGTGGCGGAATTTCCACGGCGGAAAACCAAGCTTGAGAAGAATTGGTCGCACGCGCGCAACGATGCACCAAAGATGAAAATGAAGTCACCGTTAGACTCGGTGCATCAATGCGATCCTAAGGGACTAGGTGGCGGGCCGAAACTCACCAGTCGCAAGCGAGCTCACGGGACCGAGATCGCGGAGGCGAGGGCAGCGATACCGCCCACAGTGATCCATTGGGCGCCAAGGACCGGAATAGGCAAAATGGAGGCGGCGAGGCAAGAGGAACACGACGGTGCGATCGGCGGCTCAAGGCGGCTCGAAAGCGGCGGCGCTACGCTCGAGTTCTTCTCGAGCGAGAAGAAAATTTGGCGGAGAAGGCACGAGAATGGGCGCGAAGGATAGTGGATGGGCTCGGTGGGTAAATGAGACCCGGCGATGCTTCACGGTGACACGAGGACAAAAAGGTGGCGGCGATGAGTGCGTGGCGAGCATGCATGCGCGACCCGAGCTCCGGTGAGTCTGCGGAGAAGGCGAGGCGGATCGGCGGTAGGGTCCACACAGCCGATGGCGGACGGCGGTGCGAACCGGTGGTTTGACTCGTCGATGCTCGCACCGAGCCGTTGGATCTGAAATGGGCGGTGAGATTGGTGTATGCATTCGGACGGTCGGCGAGGCAAGCAATGTGGACCGTTCGATCTCCATCGGACGGTGATAGCCATCGGGCTCGTAGCGGTGCAGCTAAGCGGTGCGACCAGTCGTTAAAGCGCGGTCGGACTCGAGCTGAGTTGGGTTCGGGCAGAGAGCAGTGTTTTAAATTCGATTTAAAAGACAGAAGGTTTGGGAAATTTTAGAGATAGCTCAGGGCTCCAAAAATTTCAGAAATTTTTATGGGAGCTTGCTAGGACAGAGGACAACCTTGTGTAATTTTTCCAGAAGTTTTCATGCACTAGATTTCTCCCAATAAAATTCACAAGCTGCTGCCTAAGGGTTTGACCAGATTTCTAAACTGGTTTGACTTGGGCATTTGAAATAGCAACTAAAATCTAAAAATTGTGAAATAATTCAGGGAGGTAGATAGGATGATCAAGATGATAGGAAAAATAATTTCAGAGGATGATCACAAGTTTGAAAGCTAAGAATTTGCTGACAACAATTTCCATTCACAAGAATTTAATTCTAGAAAATGGAAATTGCTAGGGAAAATTTGGAAAACTTCCAAATGATTTGATGAGACAACAAAAGTTTTTATTTCTCCTCAAAATTTTACATTTGAGATACAAACCTAAGTTAGGGCTGTTACAAAAAATAACTGTTTGATTTTTCTTGAATTGTTAAAGCTTAAATTGAATTTCTGAAGGAAAAATATTCTAATTGGTTTAAATAAACTTCAAAAAAAATCAAAAACTATTTTATTTGGTCTATTCAAGTTCCAAAGTATTTTTATAGAATTTTCTTAAAATTTTTGGATTTATTTTTTTCTTCTTTTTCTTTTTCTCTTTCCTCCCTTTTTCTAAGTCATCTTCCCGTGCGTGACTTTTCTTTTCTCTGTCCTTCCGTCACACCAGCCATGCCCTGCTGCCATGGGAGCCCATGCCTCTGCACCTGGCACCCCCATGCCCTGGCGCCACCTTGCCCTGCACCTCCTTTTCCCCCCGCCACCACCCTCACCTGCCGTCTGGCCGACCATGCCTGCTGTTGCTAGCTCCTGTGCACGCCAGCTCCTCTCGTGCTGCTCCCTCTCCCTCCCATTCTCAGCTATAAAAGAGTGCAGCTGCCTCCACCTGCTCTCTTCCCCTCCCTCTTCTTCTCCATCCCAGCCCAACCAAAGCACCACCAGTAGCTCATCCTCCTCCCCTCTCCTTCCTCCTCCAGCCCCAGTGTAAACCCAGTCGAGCTCCATACCCAGCACCAGCTCCCCTTGCTTGCTCCTGCTCCACCTAAGCTCCCTCCTCTAGCTCCTGCCCTTGCCAACCTGCAGCACCTCCCCTCTCCTCTTCCTCCCCATAGAAGCTCCCCTTGTCGCCCAGCTCCAGTGCACCTCCATGCCGCTGCAAGCACTCCAGTGAGTAACCTGTTAGATTAATCTTGTGTGCATGTTAAGCATGTGCCCACCAGCTCCAGTAGCACTGCTCTCTCATTCATCTTTCTCAAAAAACCGAAGCAGCTCCACTACATGCATGTTCTAGTGCTGCATGCACAACACTACTAGCAAACTCCAACTTCTAGTCATACACTTTGGTTTGTACATGTCCATCTCACCCAACTTCTCTCTTTCAAATCTCCACCAAAAATGAAGAGCCAAGCTATGCATGTTACGCAGCGGCGTTCGTCGTCTCAAGAGCAAGCCATTCATCTAATTGGTTCTTGCATGCACTGACCGGAGCTCCTCCACCTCGGTTCTTCATCTCCGGTCATCCGTTCGCCAAGCCACCCGTGTCACGCCGAGCCCCTTGGCTCCCTCTTTCTATCCCCAGAATTCGCCCCACTCACTCGTCTTCTTTTCTCCGCAATCGAGTTTTTACCGCCGCCGGGAGAACCGCCTTTTCGTTGTTGTTTCCGGCGCCGTCGACCATCCCCCGGTGGTATCATCACTACCATTGGCTTCGCCTCACGACGTTCTACATCGTGCTTCCCTCGCCTTCGCCGAAGCATCGCTGGAGCCTTGTCGCTCCATTGCGTCTCGACGTTGTTTTGCGCGCCGCCGCCGCACCGGACCTCCACCGGCGACGCGATCACCACCTTTGTGTCTGTCTCGCTCCTGGGAATTTATTGTGCTATTTCGCTGGCCACCCCTCCCTTTCCCTCACTGGCGCCGTCATTTTTGCCCGAGCCTGCACTATTCATGTCTGATTTTCTATATTTCATGTGAGCGTAAACTTTCAAATTTTCGTTCTCCTTCATACGAAATCCGATTCCATCGATTCTTGGTTCTAAATTCATCTAAATTCAGCCCCTCTCTTTCGCTTCTAATTTCGTATTTTTTGGATTTTATTTGGATTTGTTATATTTATTTAGCTCCTTTCGCATCTGTAGATTCCGGGTTCTCTGAGGAATTCCTGGAACCGTCTACCGAAGCATCTCAAGCCTTCAATAGAGGCAAGTCGTAGACCTTTGACCATGTCGTACCCACTTTATAAAACTATATTGTTTGATATAAACATGCATTGCTAGTTTTATATTAAATGGTTTCAGGAGTAGTTAATTGCCTAATTGTTGTATGCCTCTTTGAATAATTCCTATCGACATGTTTCTTTGAATGACATACACCCTTGGGCACCATAGGATGAGTTATTTTAGTAGAACATTGATGAACTACCAACTTGGGTATCGTATATGCTTAGCCATGCTTTAGCTATCCGTTGGGATTCATGATCACATACTCAAATAATGATTGAATATGACTTAATGAATTATGGAATTGTGGCAGAGCCACTAGTGATAAAATTGGTTGTGCCATGGCAAGGGTTGTTATTTGGCCGGGTTGAACAAAAATGATTTCATACTCTAGCGAAGGATCGTGTAGTAAAGGGGGTGCAGTTAGCACATTGTGGGTTTGTGGTAGTCTCGCTTGAGTAATCCCTAAGGACTTAACTTTATTCGCCATTGATCTGGGCCATACCATGCAACCATAAGTTTATTTATGTGGGTAGACCTGGCCAAATAATTAGTAATGTATTAGTTTGGTTTTGTCGGGTTGTGTGATTTTCGGGTCACGAATAGATTCACACAACACAGTAAAGGGGGCTTCTGGCGGATGGTTAGTCCAAAGGAAGTGAAACCTTAGCAGGCAGAACTAGATTAAGACGGAACTTTGTAAAAGCCTTGTGATAATCACTTAGTCGCACCCTCGGAAGTGTGTTAAACGGACAGTATAAGTTGAATATCTCTTGTGGGTAAAGCTGTACAACCTCTGCAGAGTGTAAAACTATCCGAATAGCCGCGTGCCCGTTATGGACAATGCCTGGTGATTTCACATGAGCAATAGATTTTCATCAAACATGGTGGGAATGATGGTTTGGGTGGAATGGTTGGGAAGTTCACTATCGTTTTCAAAGAGACTTGTTTACTTATATATTAATCTTTTAACTTGTGCTTTTCAATCTATTTATCGTATTTACTGTCAATACCGCTTTTTACAAAAATAGCCATAAAGCTTTCCTTGTCAAGCTTTGCATGAATATTATGTGCATACATTTCCCTACGACTTGTTGAGTACATTCAAAGTACTCACGGCTTTATGCCCTCTGGTTAATCAGTCTCCGCAAAAGAACCTGGATGCACCGCGCTCTTTAAAGAGGAGTACTTTGAAGACTATGCGAATTAGGTCGCGTCCTCCACTCGATTGCCTGTGGGCATGTCGGGTGGCCACCACGAGATATTTTGGTTCCGCTGCACGTTTACTCTGTGATCCTTAGCCCTACATGGCAAACTCTGTAAGACTTGACCATAAGGTCCTTTTGCTATTAAGTAATATTAATTTGTTTGCTTCATCTTCAATTCGTTGTATGGTTATGATTACATCAATGTTGCAATTGTGCGAGCTAGCTACTGATCTGGAACTAGTTCAGAATGCACAGAGGGTCTCGGGGTTGCATTACCTAGGGTCTTGACACTTGTGCTCAATCACCTCCCTTGAGACCCTGGGCATATCAGATGGCTTCCACGCAAAGACTTCTGAGTTAGCCCGGAGGAAGGTGAGGAGGTCGTCTTCCTATTTCTCACTTAATCCTGTGCCAATCCGTACTATCTTGGATTGGTCTTCGGGGCTAAGTGGTATTACCTTTACCTGCTCATTGGGTTGAGGAGTAGCCTTGACTTTCGTGGCCTTTCATGTTTTACCCTCTAAAGTAAGTTCCTTCAAGGTAACTGATCGACAAGTTCTAGCGACTTATGATCATAGGAAAGTGTGACAGCCTGGTTACCTTGTACCACGATTACGCCCTTTGGCCCAGGGATCTTGATCTTCTGGTAGGCGTGGTGTGTAGTTGCCATGAAGGTGGTCTTCCCAAAATTGCATTATAGGCGGATTCAAAATCAACCACTTCAAAAGTGGTCAATTCAGTTCGAAAATTAGCAGTTGTACTAAAGGTTGCTGGTAACACTACTTGATCTATTGGTGTAACAGACATACCCGGCACTATCCCGTGAAAGGGATTTGCCATTGGCTTAATCTTAGAGCGAGGAATTTGCATCTCATCTAAGGTATTAATAAATAATAGATCTAATGAACTACCACTATTTATTAATATTCTCCCTACTCTACAATTACTTATGGTAGGGGAAACTACTAAAGGCAATTTACGAGAAGCAGACATACCTTTAGGGACGTCCTCTTTAGTAAAGGTCAGGGAGGTCTCCGACCACTTGGGGTATTCCAGACGACCAGGTGGGATATCAGTGTTGTTGACGTTCCTCCATGCCGCCTTGTTATGCCGCTTGGAGGTGTAGGCGACCGAACCCCCGTAAATGACATTGACATGGTGATTTGTCCTTTGAAACGACATTTATGTGTCCTTGTCATTGTTTTGGACCACTGGTGGTCCACTGTCTTCTGTGGGACAAGCATTGGGCCTTTCCCGTCGTAGTATTCCTTCATCTGCTTCTGCCAAGTACGGCCGTTGCGGAGGTCATGTCCAAGGACTTTATGCAATGGGCACTAGCGCTCACTGTTCCTGGACGTACTTGCAGAATGTGGGGCACCTCCTTGCCTCCTTTTGGTCCAAGGACCCTTGTTTTTGTTGTAGGGTGGTCGTTGATCAACTGCCGCAACCTCCCTGGTGGACTGCTTGGACTTCTCCTTCTCCTTCTTTTTGGGGTTTCCTTTGCTGCTCATGGGGCCTTCGGACTTCTTGGACTTGTTTTCCTTGACCTCCTCGAGGCCTGGCTGAGGAGGGGTGGTCCCTTTATCCACCATTCGGTTCCACTCCACTGCCTCATTCGCATCGAAGTACCGATCGGCCATGTCAAAGAGTTCTGACACGGACCTAGGCGGGTTGATGTTAAGATCCTCTGTGAACCTCTGATAGCTCACCGCTTGTTTAAAAGCTTGAATCACAGAATCATCAAAAACATTTGGGATAGTATTACAGACTTCTATGAAATGTTTTACAAATTGTCATAAATTTTCGTCAGGGGTTTGACGAAGTTGATGCAAATTGTCCTCCTTCCCTGATTTTGCATAACAACTCTTGAAATTGTTTTGTAATGCATTACAAATCATCTCCTAGTTATATATGGATCCCTTGGGCTAGTTAAACAACCAGGTCCGGGCAGAACCCTTTAGAACTGTGGGTAGAAAATTGGCCATTACCTTTTCACCACCTCTAGTGGCCTGGATGTCAATAGTGTAGACTTTGAGGAATTCCGATGGGTTTTGCGTCCCGTCAAAAGTTTCCATGCTTCCTGGCTTGAACTTCTCTGGTCAAGTAACATCCCTCAGCACGGGAGAGAAAGCTTTGCAACCTATATAAGGTCCAAAATGTTGTCGTACATTGCGACAATTATTATGACCAACAGGAGATCTGGGACGTCTACTTCACCCCAAAAAATGAGCATCATGCTCACCTTGGCCTTGGATGTGACGGTTAGGAATGCCATCACTCTGACCTTGTCTTCGTCTTCTAGATTAGGACCCTTCTAAGCGGGAGTTAGTCTGGGAAAGCACAGTATGCGATCGAGTGGAGTTGTTCTCCACGACATCCTGCAGCTCTTGTGCAATGGCACACATTCACCTGCACTCCTTGGTCTAGAGTTAATCCTTTGGAGGGCGTGCAATGGCTCGCTAAGTAGCGAACACGCTCCATAGGGGAATCCTCTTGCGTAGGGGTTGATAAGGTATTTGGATTCCTTACCATCGTTGCCCGTGGTGGTGGCATATGCACCATCTGCAGCGGTGCCCTCGCTAAGGAGCCAGGGGCGTCTCGGAAGTAAGTTTGGCGAACCTGCGAGATGTGCGCTTGTGTGGCGGCACGTATCTCGGCTTGTCGAGCCTCCTCATGTTGGAGTCATTCCCGCTCTTCTTGTTCTTGGCATTTGTCGGGACCCAAAAAATGCAATTCTGGATCCTCTGTGTATTCTACACTAGTCCAGGATCACACTAGTGTACACAGTGGCAATATAGATGAATATCGATCCACATAAACGAGTAATTTGAATAACAAATAATAGTTTTGATCTTATGGTCGAGTTTACACTTATTAAGCCACGCAGGGCAAACAATAAATAAATAAGTAGCGAAACAAAATAAACTCCAGCGGAATCCCATCAATTCGCCACAAGCAACCGACTGGGATCAATGACCTAACGATCAGCACCTTCAATGAAATCCTCCTCGAAAGCAAGCGATGATTCCTCCTCTTCTGTACATTTGTTTGCAGCAAACATGAGTACACAATCGTACTCGCAAGACATACCACAGAATGCAATTTATAGATGCAGGCTTATTCCAAAGGGAATGGCTTCTGTGGTTCTTTTGCAGAAATACAATATTTGTAATTGAATACAATAATAGATTGAAATGAACTTAAAAGAAATAGACAATAAAAATTTAACAGTTTGTTTTCACAAAGGACACAAAGCTAACAGATTAATTCACACAACCACATGACTTAAGTCACATAGCTGTCCCTTCCCAAGGTTTTTTGAAAATCTACCCTCGTGTGAAATCCCCGAGCATGTCCATGACCGCGGACGCGGCTATTCGAATATATTATTTAGCACACTACAGAGGTTGTATATTTTATCCACAAGATGTAATCAACTGGATCAGAGCTGATCACAACAAAACCCTTCAGAAACTTCATCTCAAGCATTGACACTCCCCAATGTGTTTTACTGTCGTACCAACCCTACCACAGTGCTTTGGCACGACGCACACCATTAAACAGGGAAACAACGAACCACCCCATGATACAACTACTTGGTAGTATACAGCTCCACCCATTCCAACATAGCCTAACCTACTACTTGAGTAGTCAATGTCAAGAATCCATAACCTACTAAGTTAGGCCCGTCCCATTAGGCATGTGGTTATACGAAAGGCTCAGTTCAATAGCGCAAAAAGTTAAGTCCTTAACTGACCAAGACAAGACTTCTAATTTCTAACTATGCCACAAAGATTATCGTTCCTATCGGTGTTTTAGAACCAATCTTACGCAAAGATTGTTTGATTCGGGGGGTCTCCACAATTGATCACGCAGATAGAAAAGACACAGGGATTTTTATACAGGTTCGGGCCATCTCCAGAGAGAATAACAACCCTACTCCTGTGTGTATTGTATTGTGTATACTCCTTACAATCAGTGGAAAAGACTTAAGCTAGTGCCGCTACTGATTGCCTTCTTCCAATCGCCCCATTTCTCTCTAACTGAAGCCTTTTTATAGTACGTAAAGAAGTAGTCGTTCCAGTCAAGAGACACTCCATTATCCTGTAATAATAGTAGTAATCACCAGAGTAGTAACCTCCCCACGTCGCCTGGCGGTTATCAATCAGAGATAATGGTGCGTTACATGCAGTTACTCTAGAGAATAATTGCGTATATTGGCTGCTGAGATCTCATAGTTAATTGGGCCTACAAGCGAGTGGACCTAATCAACTATGAGGAAGTCGTGACAGAGCTGGTCATAGAAAGACTTACGTCCAAGGGGTAGTTGTAGAAAACCTTACAACTGGGTGTTGGTCGTAGAAAGACTTACAACTAAAGGTGATCGTAGAAGAACTTACGATCACATGGTAGTCGTAGAAGGACTTACAACTAGGGGATGGTCATAGAAGAACTTATGACCACCTGATTGGCCTCCCCCTTAAGACTATAAGGGGTATATTTAATAGCTGTATGACGTCATATTTACCTATAATAATAATTACAGATAAATAGTAAAATGAGGATTATTAGATCCTCGTCATCTAGCCCCCCCCCAGCTTCAAGTGAAAATAACTTACTTGGGAAAGGAGTCATAGATGTTCTTACGACCACAAGGTGATTGTAGATTGACGGTCGAAGGAAAAACTCTTCAACACATGCTTGATTTGACCAGAAATATACTTGGTCAAGAAAGTTTGTTGAAAATCTCATGACTACGAGGCAGTCGTAGGAAATGTTACGACTACGAAGTGATCATGGCACGATGATCAGAAGTAAAACCTTTCCGACTGGTATTTCATTTGACCAGAAATATACTTGGCTAAGAAGGTAATTTCACTTGAGATGTGAAGATAGCCTCGGTTTTCTTCAACAAGCAGATTTAAGAGAATCTGTCCGTTAGAGCAATTCCCAAAGCGGTGGGAACCGTTGAGTTTCTACGGTGTTTCATTTCAAGCGCGCGATTATAAAAACTAACCCCAGGGGTGACTTTAGGGTTCTTACCTTTTGTGACACCCCAACTCAGCACGAGCCTGGAATGCAACTACCCTAAGCTGAAATACTAAATTTGGCAGTGAACCTCCTTTGTATCTGAGGATCTGGAGGTTCCACACAACAAAACACACAAGTAATCATAAACTATTCATGAAATCCAATTCTAAGATCTAAACATGAATCAACGATAATGAGCTAAGATAACAAATAACCATATGACTTAAAGTTCTCATCTATGTTCTCATTGATCATAAAGATACCATCCATGACTAGATTTATTTATTACAAACCAAAAGATGACAAAGAGAATCATTATTTATTTTAGTAATGAGTCTAATGTGAAGTGCATTATTCGAGTAGTGCTCATCTACTCCCTCCCAAGTGAACTTCATCAACGATCACCTAGAAATAAACAAACAAAGCAAGAGTGAGTCCATGACTCGGCAAGTACAATGATTAAGAAAAACATTCATTCATTGAAGATCACACATAACATCAATGGGTTCGATCATAACACCTTGGATTACTTATGAATACATGATATGAATGCTCAAATCAAGGAATGGACTGCACACGCATTATCAGGTATAGCCGATGAACACCGTCGGTGGTCACTCAAGCCGCATCTTAACAAAAATGCGGGGATCCACTTCCCGTATGAAGAACGTTTCATACGGGTGTCAACATTGCCCATATTGGAATTAATGGGTCTTATCCAACCATCTTGGAATTGATGGTGGTTCTCATCCACTCCGTGGGCGTCAAATGTCAATGAATGCATGCAACAATTAAATGAAATATACCATAACATCACTTCTATTCATGAACTCAATGTATTGAACAAGGCATGAATGATTCATTTCACATGTCTCACAAGTTACCAAAACAACTCATGCTAAAAACCACAATGCACAAACATCCAAATAAACATGGTACTTGCCTTCCGCGTTGCGGCGTTATCACGCTTGAAGGCGCTCTTATACCCGAAGTTCCGCCGCCTAAACCAACGAAATAACTTAATAAGTATACATGATACCCAGCTCAACTAGTCGGTGTTCTATTTTACTTCTATTAGGACTCAATTAAATCCTATATCGCATAGACTGAAAAACAGCGGAGTCTGTCCAATAAGAAAATCCTGGACAGCAACACGGGGACTAACATAACTCACAGCCTGGAAGTCGAAAAATAGCAAACCCAATTTCTGTAGATTCTTAACTGGTCTAACTACAAAACTCTAGTTGTGCGACAATCCAATTTGGTCAAATTAATAGGCTAATAATTGTTTGAACATTCAGCACAGATTCAGCCTACCAAAATTCAGCAGAAATATTCAGTTGATCATAACTTCTATGTTACAACTCCGAATTGAGCGTTCTTTACCAATCTGAAAAGGTTATCGAATTACCTACAATAACCTAGTTGGGTGAACTTTCAGATTCTTCCAACTTCTCTATCATAATATAGAAAATATACAGACAGATTAATCACGTCAGGTTTCTGGCAGCGACTGTTAAAACAGACATATCTTTTGACCCATAACTCGGAATCAAGTAAACTCAGTGGCCATCTAAACCTGACAGGGGATAATTCAATTTTCTAGGAGACACCAAGTTCAAAATCTGTGAATAACAATTTCTTATACAATTTACAAATTGACTGCAGAATCTCGTCAGGATTCTGGACAGTCAAGACTAATTCTATCATAACTTTTGACTCGGACCTCGGATTTGAGTGAAATCGGCGGCCACTGAAACGTAAGAACAAGACCTAGATATCTCTAGGAGACCAAACCTTCAGATTCTGCCTAAAAATAACCGAAACACCCTCTACAACGTACTGGACAGAAACAGCTTCTAATTTCAGCAGGTCTGCTTAATCAAAAACGTATCCAAATCTCTTCTAACAACAATCAAACCACGAGGATCGGCATCGTTACCCCTTGCTGCAACCAGGGAGTAGGTGGAAGGATCCTTGGCGAAGAAGTTCTTCCTCCTTTTCTCCTCCTTGTTCCACAGCCCACGATCGTCGTCCCCGTTTCTTGCAAAGACCGGCAATGGAGGAAGATCAATGCCGCAGCGGGGAAGACGACTTGAGGGGCACCACCATGAGAGAACACCAGGGAGGAGGAGATGCTGGGCGCAATGGGAGGAAGGCCAAAGGGTGGCGGCCAAGAAGGAGGCGGCCAAAAGGGAGAAAAACTAGGGTTTGGCATAGGGAGAAAAAGGGTGGAGTCCCCCTTGGCCGCCACTTGGGGTCCAATTGGGCCTCTAGCCCAGCCCAAGTTGGCAGAAATTGTGCAGATAACCCCTAAATCCAGAGACAATTCACTATTCCATGGTTTCCTCTCTCTAAGATCAATTTTCATCCTCAAAGTTTAATCCAAGTATTACACTCTACCCATAACGAGTTCGACCCGAATCTAAACAACTAGATGAACACAGAATGGAGAACGGCAAGTAGGAAACAAAGGGTTAACACATACAGGAAGTGAAAGGTCGGGATATTGCTCGCGCATCTGAGATTCTAACTCCCTGTGGCTTCCCTCTCGGTTGGTGAGACCAAAGAACCTTGACATACTTCAATGTCTTGCTCCTCAAAACCACTCGACTCTTCCAAAATTTTCACTGGTCGGGACTCAAAGTAAGGTCTGCTCAATGGTTAAGGGCTCCATTGGAATTACATGCTCGAGGTCAAATAAGAACTTCCTCAACATGGACACATGAAACACATTATGAATCCCTCTCATAGAATCGGGAAGATCAAGCGGTAAGCCAAATTTCCAACTCTACCACAATCGGAAGCGATCGATGTACCTTGGGCTAAGCTTCCCTTTAGTACCAAAACGTACTACGCCTTTGGTAGGCGATACTCTCGAAGGACCTTGTCACCCACATTGAACTCCAATTCTGCGCCTCGACATCTGCGTAGCTTTGCATGCGGCTCGAGCAGCTAACAAGTTCCTTCTAACCCGGCCACTCTAGCCACAGTTTGTTGTACCCATTCGGACCCAAAGCGCCTCTCTCCCACTGCATCCCAACACAACGGAGATCTGCATTTCCGCCCATAAAGGACTTCAAATGGTGCAGCTCGAATCTGGAGTGATAACTATTATTATAGGCGAACTCGCCAAAGCGGTGATCTTCCCAACCACCCTTCGAGATAAAACACAACACTGAGCATATCTTCTAAGGTTTGAATTGTGCGCTCAGGTGACCATCCATGCGAGGTGGAATGCGATACTAAGACGAGTTGCGTGCCCAAAGCACTCTGCAAACTCTCCCAAAACTTGGAAACAAATTTGGCATCTCGGTCGAAACAATAGTCTTTGGCACCCGTGCAACCGTACTATCTCTCGCACATAAAGTGGAGCCAAATCGCTCATGAGAATTGGTGGTTCGAATAGGAATGAAATGTGCGAGACTTCTTGAACGATCCACTATCACCCATATAGCATCCTTCCCTCGCTGAGTGCGAGGTAAACCAACTCACAAAATCCATGGAGATGTCATCCCATGGCCACACGGAACCTCTAAAGGTTGCAACAATCCTGCCGGTCGCTATGTTCAGCCTTAACCCATTGGCGGATCCCACACGAGCCACATCTGCGCATAATATCGACTTTCATTCTCTTCCACGAGAAATTCTTCTTCAAATCTTTGTACATTTTGGTCTCACTGGATGTACAGATATCACGAGTACGGTGGGCTTCCTTTAGAATCTCATCTTTAACTGTGCCTCTGTGGCACACAAAGCGACCTTTAAATCGCAAAGTACGAATCATCTATACCAAAATGGCCTTGCTTGCCTTTATCTAGGCGCTTCCTCACACGCTGGAGCATTTGATCATCTTTGTTGTGCTTCCGTACTAGATTCGGAATGGTGACTCAAGAAGCAAGCGGGTCTCGGACTCGGTGGTACCATAAAGCAAAAGATATATCCATACGCTCAAAATCAGCGATGAGACAAGCGAGGGTAGGAGGTGTCGCCTTGCGACTCGGGCATCGGCTACAACATTTGCCTTGCCGGATGATGCTGAATGGTGAGATCATAGTCCTTTATCAACTCCAACCATCTCCTCGCCTCGAGTTTAAATCTTTGCAGGTAAAGATGTATTTGAGACTCTTGTGATCGGTGAAAATGTCACAAGATTCGCCATACAAATAATGGCGCGGATCTTTAAAGCCGTATTACTCTGCTGCAAGCTCTAGGTCATGAGTAGGATAGTTCTGTTCATGCTTCTTGATTGCGAGGCGCATAGGCAATCACTTTGCCATCCCGCATAAGAACACAACCAAGCCCAACTCTAGGCGCATCGAATAAATAGTGAACCGCTTCCACAGTTACGGAAGGGTGAGAATGGAGCGGTCACCAATCTATCCTTCAAAGTCTGAAACCGTTCACACGCATCCGTCCATGAAACTTGACACCTTTACTGTGTCCATTTGAGACATTGGTCTAGCAATGGTAGAGAAACCCTCCACGAACCGCGGTAGTAACGGTAAACCAGAAAACTCCTCACTTCTTTTACATTGGTTGGTCTCTTCCATTCCACCACCGTTGAAATCTTACTTGGATCGGCAAATGCCCTCTTGATTGATTACATGGCCCGAAACCCAACTTCGAAATCGAATTCACATTTCTTGATTTGGCATAAAATTGGTTCACTCTCGGTCTCAAGTACCAACCTCAGTGCGAGTATGTTCTTCTTTCGTCTTGGAATAAATCAAGATGTCATCAATGAATACTACAGCGAAATCATCAAGGAAAGGGTGCAACATACTATTCATGGCTTCCATGAAAACTGCAGGAGCATTAGTTAGTCCAAATGACATAACCTTATACTCATAATGACCATACCTTGTAGAAAATTCGTCTTCTCAATATCTTGCTCATGAACTCGAATCGATTATAACTTTGATGAAGGTCAATCTTGGAAAATATTTTAGCTCCCTTCAAGCGATCAAAGAGATCTTCAATGCGGGGCAGCGGATATTTATTCTTCTGATTGCTTGATTAAGAGCCCGGTAGTCCACACATCGCCAACTACCGTCCTTCTTCTTAGTGAAACGAGCAGAGCTCCCACGGCGATACACTCGCGCCGAATCATACCTTTGGATAGCAAATCATCAAGTTGCTTTTTCAACTCCTCTGAAATGGTCGTTGCCAAGCGGTATGGAACATCGAAATAGGTCGGGTTCGGAACAAGATCTATCGAATTCCACTTCACGTTCGGAGGCATACCGAGAAGCTCCACGAGTGAAACACGCGAGAAATTCATTCACCACGAATATCTTCAATACGAAGTGGAGATTCAGACTTCTCGCTAAGAGACCAAAGCAACCCAATGTTGAGGCTCGACGACTAGGAAACAGACTAGCCAACACACGGGGAATCAAGCGGCGCCTTACCTGAAACACTAGTTCCTCTCCGACCAGACACGCAAAGTCACCGTCTTCAAAAACAACAAATCTTGTACGGTAAAGAATAGCCAATCCATACCCAAGATAACATCAAAGGTGATAAGCTGAATCACCATGAGATTGGCAATGAAATTTTCATCTTCTATAGTGATAGTGCAGCCGGGACAAAGCGTAGAGCTAGAAATAAGACCTCCAGGGAACTGACCACCACAGTTCGAAATAGATTGCAAACTCAAACCCGCCCTTTTAACAAAATCTAAGGACACAAAAGAATAAGTAGCCCCTGAATCAAAGCAGGCACGAAAGCCTCATGTGAATCAACTAATAAAGTACTGTCACCACATCGGGCGGCCCACGGTGTCGGGTGGGCATGGCGTGAACTCCCAAGGTGCGGGCGGAGGACGCACCAACACTCTGAGAGGAGGGGCAGGAACTGCAGCGGTGAGAACGAGGCGGGCGCAGATGGAGCGAGGTTCGGAAGAACCCGGTCGGGCGCGAGAGCTGAAAGCGCGGTGGAACCCATCTGGTGAGCGAGGCACAAAAGGTGCAACCTGCAGTGCAGGCTGAGCTCCAGCAGTACTAGAAGACGGCGGCTGCTGGGCTGCTTCCCACTTGATGATACTTGCGGATTAGCACAAGCGAAAAGCTTGTGGCCCTCTCGACCACACCGCGACAAGTCCCTCTGAAAGAACATTCGGCGCACGATGCCCCTCTCCACACTTAAAACATTTCATACCTTGACACAGGCTGGGCGCATCGAGGTGTGGAAGAAGAAAACGTGGCGCCAGAAGGAAAAGAGCGCCTCTGCTGGCCGGACGGGTGGGCGGCTCCCTGAAACCTCTTGGAAGTAGGCGTGAGAGGACCCACCTCCACCACCAAACTCCTCTTCGGCCACCACCGGAACCACCATGAAGTAGTGCCACCAGTGCTTGCCTCTGCGAAGGAGAATTCCTCTCTGCTCTATCCTCTCTAGCTGCTCAACCAGTCTTGAAATCACGCAAAACAGAGGCTCCCAAGATCGACGATACTCTGAAGGAGACCCGGCGAAACCTCTTGGCCTTCTCCAAGTCATCACCGGCCACGGTGGTACAGCGTGCAGTTGTTGAACTCCATCTCGTACTCGAATCTTGACCTATTGCCCCGAGTCAACACTAGCAATGGCGCTCCATCTTCTCAATAAAGAATCGGATAGTACTTGGCTCTGAATCGTGCCACAAAAACTTCCCAAATGGCGGATCACGCATTGGGGTCCAGCGGTGAGAACCCCTTCCACGGATATCGGCTTGACCCTTCGGTTGAAAGGCCACAAAACGAACCCTTTGCGCGAGTTCATCTCCAATGCCTCGAGCGGCGCTCCATGTCTGAGCCAATCTGCTTTGCTGAATCGGGGTACCGCCCCATCAAGCGTGTCGGTAGAAGTGTCATCCACTCACGAAGACTCATCCTAGTCTCGGTTGAAGCTGCGGCAACAACGGACCTGCCATGGCGCGGCGGCAGCATCCGCGGCGATCGCGAGAGCAACGGGAAGCGGCGAGATAAGCTGCACTGCCGCGGAGCTGCTCGTTCTCCTTTGAAGATTACGAATAATCGCCCGACACCGCTTTGAGCATCGGCCGGCGCAACAACTTCCACGGTGGTTGAGCGGTGAGGCAACCTCCTCATTAACCCCACGACCTCTTACGCGGGCGTTGCGGCTCGCCGGACCACGACCACGACCGCGACCACGGTGGCGGGCGCCACGGCCTCTACCTCTCGCCATCTAAGAACAACACAACGAACAGCACCAAACCGAACAACGGTTTGCACAACAAATAAATCATAACAAGAAAATTGCGGAAACAACGGTGCCCAACCCAACCTCAGGTACACGGTGTGTCAATTTAATAATTTTATTTTAACCACGGACCTAAAGCCCGCTCGATACCAAGCTGTGACACCCCAACTCGTACGAGCACGGAATGCAACTACCCTAAGTGAAATACTAAATTTGTGCAGAACCTCCTTTGTATCTGAGGATCTTTGGAGGTTCCACACAACAAAAACACACAAGTAATCATAAACTATTCATGAAATCCAATTCTAAGATCTAAACATGAATCAACGATAATGAGCTAAGATAACAAATAACCATATGACTTAAAGTTCTCATCTATGTTCTCATTGATCATAAAGATACCATCCATGACTAGATTTATTTATTACAAACCAAAAGATGACAAAAGAGAATCATTATTTATTTTAGTAATGAGTTTAATGTGAAGTGCATTATTCGAGTAGTGCTCATCTACTCCCTCCCAAGTGAACTTCATCAACGATCACCTAGAAATAAACAAACAAAGCAAGAGTGAGTCCATGACTCAAAGCAAGTACAATGATTAAGAAAAACATTCATTCATTGAAGATCACACATAACATCAATGGGTTCGATCATAACACACCTGGATTACTTATGAATACATGATATGAATGCTCAAATCAAGGAATGGATGCACACTGCGCAGATATCGGTATAGCGGTGAACACCGTCGGTGGTCACTCAAGCCCGCATCTTAACAAAAATGCGGGGATCCACTTCCGTATGAAGAACGTTTCATGCACGGTGTCAACATTGCCCATATTGGAATTAATGGGTCTTATCCAACCATCTTGGAATTGATGGTGGTTCTCATCCACTCCCGTGGACGTCAAATGTCAATGAATGCATGCAACAATTAAATGAAATATACCATAACATCACTTCTATTCATGAACTCAATGTATTGAACAAGGCATGAATGATTCATTTCACATGTCTCACAAGTTACCAAAACAACTCATGCTAAAAACCACAATGCACAAACATCCAAATAAACATGGTACTTGCCTTCCGCGTTGCGAAGCGTTATCTGGCAACGAAGGCGCTCTTATACCCGGAGTTTCGCCGCCTAAACCAACGAAATAACTTAATAAGTATACATGATACCCAGCTCAACTAGTCGGTGTTCTATTTTACTTCTATTAGGACTCAATTAAATCCTATATCGCATAGACTGAAAAACAGCGAGTCTGTCAATAAGAAAATCCTGGACAGCAACACGGGGACTAACATAACTCACAGCCTGGAAGTCGAAAAATAGCAAACCCAATTTCTGTAGATTCTTAACTGGTCTAACTACAAAACTCTAGTTGACGCGACAATCCAATTTGGTCAAATTAATAGGCTAATAATTGTTTGAACATTCAGCACAGATTCAGCCTACCAAAATTCAGCAGAAATATTCAGTTGATCATAACTTCTATGTTACAACTCCGAATTGAGCGTTCTTTACCAATCTGAAAAGGTTATCGAATTACCTACAATAACCTAGTTGGGTGAACTTTCAGATTCTTCCAACTTCTATCATAATATAGAAAATATACAGACAGATTAATCACGTCAGGTTTCTGGCAGCGACTGTTAAAACAGACATATCTTTTGACCCATAACTCGGAATCAAGTAAACTCAGTGGCCATCTAAACCTGACAGGGTATACTTCAATTTTCTAGGAGACACCAAGTTCAAAATCTGTGAATAACAATTTCTTATACAATTTACAAATTGACTGCAGAATCTCGTCAGGATTCTGGACAGTCAAGACTAATTCTATCATAACTTTGACTCGGACCTCAGATTTGAGTGAAATCGGCGGCCACTGAAACGTAAGAACAAGACCTAGATATCTCTAGGAGACCAAACCTTCAGATTCTGCCTAAAAATAACCGAAACACCCTCTACAACGTACTGGACAGAAACAGCTTCTAATTTCAGCAGGTCTGCTTAATCAAAAACGTATCAAATCTCTTCTAACAACAATCAAACCACGAGGATCGGCATCGTTACCTTGCTGCAACCAGGAGTAGGTGGAAGGATCCTTGGCGAAGAAGTTCTTCCTCCTTTTCTCCTCCTTGTTCCACAGCCCACGATCGTCGTCCCGTTTCTTGCAAAGACCGGCAATGGAGGAAGATCAATGCCGCAGGGGAAGACGACTTGAGGGCACCACCATGAGAGAACACCAGGGAGGAGGAGATGCTGGGCGCAATGGGAGGAAGGCCAAAGGGTGGCGGCCAGAAGGAGGCGGCCAAAAGGGGAGAAAAACTAGGGTTTGGCATAGGGAGAAAAAGGTGGAGTCCCCCTTGGCCGGCCACTTGGGGGTCCAATTGGGCCTCTAGCCCAGCCCAAGTTGGCGAAATTAGCAGATAACCCCTAAATCCAGAGACAATTCACTATTCCCATGGTTTCCTCTCTCTAAAGATCAATTTTCATCCTCAAAGTTTAATCCGAAGTATTACACCTTTTCCCCAATTTACCTTGACTGTTCATTAAGTTCTCGCCTTCTCCGCCGCTAGCAAAAACCGTACACTTTCTTGAAGCATTTCCAAATCCAAACCTCCTTTTCGTGAGGAAAAATGGCCAGGACCATTTCTGAGTGGGCCAAATCGGAGATGGACATGGCGAAGATGAATGCTTTGGTAGCTACCGAGAAGATTCCCGAGAAGGTACTTGTGAAGTGGATTTCGGTGGCTGGGCAACACTGGTTGTCAGGGAAGACTGGGAAAATCCCTGTCTTCTAGGCGTACTGTGAGTGCGGCCTCCAATTGCCTGCTCACCCTTTTCTCACACTTGTACTCGAGCACTTTGAGGTGGAATTAGTGAACCTTGGTCTTAATTCCATCACAATGTTAAGCGTATTCGTGTACCTGTGTGAGGCATACATGGGGATTCCAGCGGACCTCGAGCTCTTCCAGAATCACTGGGAGTTGTGGTCTGAAGCTCCCTGATAGGAAGTCGAAGGAATACATTCAGATGTTCACCTGATCTTTGTGGCTGGGGTGGAAGAAGAAGTGGTTCTACTGGGTGGTCACCGAGGAAGATAGCTTTTCATTTGCTCAAAATGTTGCCGAGAGGATTTCTTCGTGGGATTCAACTCCGAGGGATCTCGATTGGATCGCCCCCTATATTCAAGCTATCAAGGACTTGAAGGTGGGGACTCACTGGATGGTACGTGGTGAAGGACTTCATCACGCGCCGCATTAGTCCCCTGAAGAAATGAGTTCCTCCCATGTGGAGGTACTCGGGGACAATAGACCCGACCAGGGATTACAAGGAGGGTAAGTAAAATTCTTACTTTTGACTCTTGTTTTGGTTAATCCTGATTTGGTCTGCTGACTATGCTATCTGTTTGCACAGATCTTTCACAGGTGGAGATTGACGCCCGTGTCAAACTCATCTGTGAGAAAGGTCCATCAAATGTAGCAGCTCCTCAAATCCTTGCGGTTTTAACCACAGAGGAAAAGGTGGAACGCCTAAAGGTAATCGGAAATCGACTTTATCTTTAGGCTTTTACAGTCGTAGAAGGACTTACGACTAGGAGATTTGTCATACAAAAAATCTTACGACTATGAGTTGATCGTAGAAGAACTACCGACCAGCAGGTGATCGTAGAAATACTTACGACCACTTTAGTAATATTTTCTTTTTCTAATTTTAACAGAAAGTAGGCATGGAAGACCACCAAGACGACGCGGAGGTCGCATTGGTGGTTGTTGGGGCAGTGGCGCAAACGGAGCAAGCAAAAGCTCCTCCAACCAAAAGGCGTCGACTTGTGAGGGTCACTAACAAGGGTGGCGCGAGTTCAAGCCCTGCTGCTCCCAGTAAACCTTTCGCGCTATTCGCTGCAGACATGGCAACTGAAGAGAAGGAAAGGGTGGACGAAGCTGCCATAGCCCTTAAGCGCAAAGCCCCCAAGGCCAAGGTACCCTTCTATTACGACAACAAGACTTTCGCAGTTTTTGCCTCTCGTGGCTTTGTAAAGCAGCTAGAAAAGGAGAACTGGAAAAGCTTCATATTTTTTGTGAAGGAAACTGCTGCTCCAGCAGAACATGAGGTCGAGGGAAGCAGCGCTCTTGAGGTGGTTGAGATAGGTCTCGGTCACCCGGGGAGTCAGGATGCTCAAGAAGCAGCGACTCCTATTCCCCTGCTTGAGTCCCGACCAGGAGTGGTCGAGAAGAAGTCAAAGAAATCTTCCGTTGGGAAGGTTGCTTCTAAATTCCTAGTTAGGTCCAGTACGCAGGGGTATGTGAAAAACAAAAGTGTAAGGACAGCATTTACCTTTTTGTTTTCACAATTTTTACATGCTTTCTTTTTTTGGTGATCTTAGCCCAACTCCATCGGTCCACGAGGATGCTTCTACTGAGAAGCACGCTGCTACTTCTTCGGTAAATGAAGGAACATCAGCAGTAGTGGCTGAAGGGCCAACCACGATTCCTGTGATGGAAGAAGCTGTTGCTACTGAAGTTGCTACGACAACTGAGGCGGTCGTAGGGATGGAGGGGGAGACAGCGAAGGCCATGATGAAGGCGCTTGGAGAAAGGGGTGAAAGCTCCGATCACCACGCCAGTAAGGAGGTTGTCGAGGATGTTCCTCCTGGTCCTCAAGGCGAGGCTGCCATCACTGAATTAGAGGAAGAGGAGTACTTTAATTTCTACTCTAATTTCCTTGGCCCTGCTTCCATCATAGGATCTTCCACCTTTAGATCTCACGACTGAGTCCCCCATCCCAGTAACATTCCCAATTGTGGGAAAGTTTTCGATGATGAACGCCTCGAAAAGGTTTGGTGGAATCGGGTTGAGGAGGTGGATGGGCTGAAAGATCCGACAAGGGTAGTCTCCATGTTTGCTCGGACGAGCACGAATGTAAGTATCTGATGATACCTATAAGTATGGGTTTTTTTTCTTTTTGCAGAAAGCTTTGAAACAAATTGCTACGGTTTGCGAGTACAACCGACAACTTGTTAAGCTACGACAAGAGAAAGCAGTACTCTGCGAGCAAGCAGAGAGGTGGTAAGTCACTGATGCTTGTAATTGTTTTATGCTTCAACATAATTGCGATGCATGCCGCCCGTAGGCGATGCACAACTATTTGGAACAAAGAGAGCAAGTGATTACAAAATCTAGCATCTATATGCTAAGTAATATCATTAGGGCGTATATATTCTAGGAATAAACCCTAATTCAATCCTAATATCGCAGTAAGGCATCGTCTATGGGGAAAAGGCATCACCTTAACCCGAGTGCAAACACATAACATGCGAGAAATGAACTCCGAATAATTGTATGAAAACATAAGACCAGTGCAAACCATGAGGCAAAAGATTTTCTTCTCGGCACGACTAACTCGTATGGAAAGAACGAGCAATCGGTTGAGACGAAAAATTTCAGAACACAAATCAAGTCCTATCGCATATAACGTGCATGGTAAAAACTATCTAGGGGTGCATCAGGCACTAGCCAACTATTATCACATCTTACCCTTTCATTCCCATGAGTTTTGATTGAATTATCCTCTCATTATCTACCCTATTAGAAACCAGTGAGCTAGCTGTCCGGAAATTGACGCTTGCTGTCCAGATTTTGCGTCCAAGCCTCCAAGTCGAAATCTTCAACTTCAGAAGCTTCAAACCTTGTAAGAGGGCAGCTAACACTTCAACTTGCCAAACTCATCGGTTCCCAAAACCCAAATTAAACGATAACACTATCTTTTGAGAGAAGGAAAGGAAAACAACCTTTAAAACTCAAATTAGAGCAAGATGAGAGTAGAAGGCTAAGATAGGCAAGGAATAAAATCTGAGAATTTACTTAAGCTTTCATAAATCATTTGATACTTTGAAATTAAGTTTTACAAAATATCCTAAAGACGACCAAGCTTGGGTTACTACGGTTGGAATGGCTCTGATACCAACTTTGTGAGGACCCCGGTTTATTCGGCTTGTAATGCTTAGTCTTCCATTGACCCTAGCTTCACAAATCAAATAAACCAAGCCTCGAGATATGTATACTTCCCAGAAATGCAGTATACACACCCCGTTACAAAATCATGCATCAATTCCATTCATCCACATAGAACCGAAGCAAGCAACAAACCAGAAGACATACCTAATATAGAGTTATTACAAAAGAGGGGCCGACCGGCCAAATGTCATATAAATAACTAAGTAAACAGCGGAAGAAAAAGTGCCATAAGATGGCGATAAACAAAAGCCAATTAGTGTGCCTCAAACCCACAAGGCAACCAACCGGACCGCCAAGCTAGTCGTCCCAAATACCGCACATCTCACAAAAGTGAGGCCCTTGGGGCTCACCTTCTTCCTCTGCAACAAATAACATTAAGCAAAGCAAATGAGTACAATAATGTACTCGCAAGACTGACGTGTGGAATAACAGACCTATACATATGCTACATGCAAGCTCTTTTGAGTGGGGGCTGTATGGCTCATTTTAGCAGAAAGCAAATTTTATTTGCAATAATGTAATACATTTAAAAGCAAGTTTGCAATTCATTTTTATTGTTCAGATAGCAGCATGAATATCATAATAACAATAGATAGATGACAACAACATCCTGGAAGTGACTAACCCAATAGTCACCACAACAATAGCATGAATTACCCATTCATACCACCCATGTCAAATTTTAAGTTTTTAAAAGGTTGTAGTCTAGTTCTTGCACGACCTTACCAAGCAATGTCCATAACCTAGGACGAGGCTATTCGAATAGTTTTAACCCTGCAGGGGTGTACCAATGTACCCACACGATAGACCGCCTTTCCACCAGCCACGGTTAGCACACTTCCTTGGGTATGCAGGCATGGCTAAGTCTAACGAGACATTTCCAATGAATGATGCTAATTAAGAGTCGCGACAACTGGAAGGGTAGGGTGCATCGGCCCAGCCGCAGCAACTGCAGGTGCTCTTCCCCTTATAAAAAACAGTTTTAACCACCTGCGACTCCGAATTAACAACCCCCAAAGTACTTAGTCAAGAGAGGTCCCATATCCCTCCCGTGTGGTTAGCACGCAATAAGCGCTTGGCTTAGTGACACAAGTAACTCGGTCCTTGGGGACTTAGGCACCTTTCCCATCACACCCAACAGATCACGCCAACATACCATTGTGCCCAAGTCAAGATATAACTTTTATTTTCAGTTTTTGATTTGCAAAAGTAATAAAACACAAGGCTGGACATAATGGAATAATATTAACATTGTGTGATCAAGATCATCGACTAAGTCGATGATCGCCCAACACTACCGATAACTAAGCATGGCTAAGCAATTCGACCCCGTAATCTACTAAGTGACAAGAGCTCATCCAACGAACTCTAATCACAGCAAATAACCTAGGCTCAGGTAGTAGAGGAATATCATTTATCTACAGGTTATGCATCTAAAGGAATAACTAACCAATTTAACACAAAATAGCAATGCATACATACAAGTTGAAAACAATATATTAGACTTTAAAATAAAGGGATTAACATGATCAAACTGCTTGCCTTTGCTTGCTGATAATATGGACATTCTCACAATCATTTCGGTTGCACTCCCGAATCACCGTCATCTAACGAAAAGAATTGACAAAGCAAAAGCATCGAATAAACACCAAAATTCCAAAAATCTCAATATATTGAGAACTTAAAATAGAAGGAAGATAATGACCTTAGAGAATTTAGGAACAAAATCATTGGATTTGGAGTTGATTTGAATTAGTTATAAATTTTGAAGTTTAAGATGATGGCATAAGGTCTACTTTTGCTTACTAACCACTAAGAGGTTTACTTTACTGATCCTATGCTTTCAACAAGGTTTAAGCTTTTAATCATGAGGGTTGTAAGTTTTGAATGTTCCTTTAATTAGTAGGTTTATTGACTGATTTCTATATTAGTGTGCTCTTAGTTGAACTCTGAAAGTTTTAAGGTTCAATTCTTAGCTACAGGTTTGAGCCATTAACAAGAGGTTTGCAGATTTTGGAATGATCCACTAGCTATTAACTTATAGACTGATTTCAGAAATGACAAGCCTATTGTCAAAAGCAGGATTCCCCTTAGGGAGCTTCCCTGCCTAAAAATCCTATTTAAGGAAAATTGTTGTTTGGAGGTGTTGCTACTTAAATCAGGCTTCAACCATCAGATTAGCTAAAACAAAAGTGTGACCTAAAGACATCACAACAATAGTTAGTAGGAAAAATTGGTTGGTCCAACAATAGGTTCACTAACCTTCCAACTTTTCCTCCAAAACACCTTCTCTGCTCACATCACCCACAGAACTACCTACCACCAGCTACACCTCCTATAAGACTTAAACATCAGATTTGTGTAACATCCCAATTTTCAGAGCTTAAAAATCTTTTAATAGTTAGTAGGGAGAAAATTCACCATTTGGGTTTTATTTGAATTTAATTTCAAAAGCTTAATATTGGACTTTACAATCAAAAACATTTAATGTGAATAATCCCAACATGAACAATAGCCAAAAATATTTTATTTGGGTTCTATGTGCTCAGATATATTTTCTAGATTTTTCTAGAATTTTTCTGAGTTCATTTGCTATTTTCTATTGCTTATTTGAATTTCTGGTATTTTCTAAATTAGAAAAACTATTAAAATCTCAGAAACCTCTCTCGGGCCGAATCTCTCCGGCCCATCTCCTTTCCTGCGCACGCGGCGCTAGCGGCCCGACTCATGCGATTCGCCGACCCTCCTCGCCCCGCGCGCGCTCCTCCCTCCTCCGTGGCGTGTGGGCCCGCGCGTCGTCGCCGTCTTCCTCGCGTCGTCGTCTTCCTCGCGGCGCCGAGTCGTCGCCATTGCCGAGCTCAAAGCTCCATCCGACAACGCCTCCTTTCCAACTAAAGCCCTTCTAGAAAACGTGCCAAATTCTATCCCTAACCTCCCGCACCGTTTACTGTTAAAATCATATCTCGAATCAAATCTTATCCCGGATTTCAAAATCGTTTCGTGTTCTTCTCGGACTCGATTTAGGGATTCCTTATCCGACACCCACCCTATAAATAGCCCCGAGGATGCCGGCACCTCGCAACCTGAGCCGCTACCCTCATCCCTCCCGAGCCCTAGCGTCGCGCGATTGGAGTTCTAGGGTTTCGCCGCGCTCTGTTCTTCGTCGTTTCCGCGCCGTCGGTGCCGTCTGAGCTCGCCGGCGCACCACGGCATCGCACGAGCATAAGCAATCTCTGGTGCCATCCACTTGCGGAGCCCGTCCGACGCCCATGCGAAGCACTCCGCCGCCTAAACCTCGCCACGCCGGTATCGCGGCGTCCCGACCACCCGTGAGTGCACCCATGTGCGCAATAACACAGGCTACGTCCGGTACCACTCACCTCCGCGAGACGCGCGCGTTCGCCGTTGTCGGGCGGTCGAGCACCGCGATCCCGACGATTCGTGGCTCGCCACCTCGGCGGCCGCGCTGCGTGTCGTCCGTGTCGGCAACCGTCGGCTCACGTGTTCGCCCGAAGTCGGCACGGATCGTGCCGTCGGCGGCGTGTCACCGTGATTGGTCAGTCGAGCCCACGTGGCGATCCACCGGATCCCGGCCGAGGCTCGGTGACCAGTCTACCGTGAGCGTGTCAGCGGCAGTGGGACCCACTGTCGAGCCAACTGCCACCCGTCCGAGCGTCTCCGATGACATCGGCATTGCGCAATAATCCGATTTTCAATAGAAAAGTAATTCGGAAATTCGAAAAATCGAATTAGGGTTTCTTTTAGATTTCCAATCTTCCAAAGCTCATAACTTTTGCATCCTAACTCCGATTGAGCCCATTCAAATTTCTAAATTTGTATAAATTCAAGCTCTATTTATCTGAGATTTTTATTTAATTTTTGGAGTTATTTTTGCCTCTGTTATTTATTTGTTTTGTTTGTTTTTGTTTCATTTTGCAGTAGACGCGTCGATTAAATCGGGAATTTTGTGGAAGAAGGAGCACCCCAAGATCAAGACCAGTACATAGACCTTTTCCAAGGCAAGTCATACCTTTGATCATCTTGGACCCAGTTTTCAAATTACTTTGTGTTAAATTAATGCATTCTACTTTAATTATTTATTTAAATGCTTTGGGCATAGTTATTATCAAATTGTTATCACACCTTGGCCTTGTATGTCATAATTCCTTGTCACCCTAGATTAGTTATTAGTTGGTAATATTATAGCACCAACGCGGGTTGGTTAGATGCGAGTACAATTGCTTAGCCATGCCACGAGTCATCATCACATGTAGGTTGCAATTATTAATTATGACTAAGTGACTATGGAACCTCGTGTAAAAGCTGTGCTATGTGTTGTTACTTCGTGATGGCATGTGTTGCACTAAAACCAACTGGGTGGTAAAGGATTTAGGCGAGGCAAGTGGTGGAGGCGTGTGACATGGTGGACCATGTGGCGGGAATGATAATCTATGTGATTTAGTTAGAGCATGGAAGTCTTGCCTTGGTCAATTAAGAACTTAACTTTGTGCGCCATTGAACCGAGCCTTCTTCATGCGACCACATGCAGGTATGGGGCGGGCCTAACTTAGTAAGTTATGGATTCTCGGCATTGATGTTCAGTGGATTGGTTAGGGTGTGACAGGTGGAGGTGCGACTACTTGGTGGTTGCATCGCGGGACGATCGTCTTCCTGTCGGCGGTGTGTGTTATACCAATTCTATGTGGTGATATAGCGGTTTGTAAGCACACTGGAATGTCAATGTTTGAGATGAAGTTTCAAAACTGTTTTATTCTGATGGTGCTTGCTACACTAGTTGTATCTTGTGGGTAAAGTGTACAACCTCTGCAGAGTGTTAATTAATCTATTCGAATAGCGCGTCATGATCATGGACATGCTCGGGATTTCACATGAGGGTAGTTTTCATAAAATGTTGGGATGGGAGTGTGTGACCTCAATCATATGGCTATGTGAAATAATCTGTTTAGTGTGTGTCTTTGTGAAACAAATGTTAAATTTATTATTGTCTATTTGTTTTGAATTATGCTTTCAATCTATTATGGTATTCCATTGCAAATGTTGATTTTATGCAAAAGAACCACAGAAGCCTTTTATTTGGAATAAGCATGCATCTATACATTGCATTCTGTGGTATGATTTGCGAGTACGGTTGTGTACTCACGCTTGTTGTAAAACTTGCGCCCAAACCTTCAGAAGAGGAGGAGTCTATGCTTTCGAGGAGGAGTTCGCTGAAGGCTGATCGTGCGTTAAGTTCCGGATCGGTTGGTTGCTGTGGTGAATTGGTGGGATCTACACCGAGTTTTTCCGTTCATTCTTTGCTTTAATTCTGTTAGCCCTGCGTGGCTTAATAAGTGTAAACTCGACCATAAGGTCAAAACCCTTATTTGTTATTCAAACTAATCGTTTACTTTACTTATCGCTTGTGTGGATTGATATTTACCTATGTTAACCTGTGTGCACTAGCGTGATCTGGACTAGTGCAAGATACAGAGGGTTCCGAATCGTGATGCAGGTCCCGGCAGTGGTGGTATCGAGCCATCTTGTATGTAGGTCTTGACTTTAGTTAGATTGGCCGTCTTTAGAATGTCCAAATTATTTTCTAAAGGAAAAATTAACTTGCAAGGTTAATTAATTGCTTAACTCTCCTCATATCTCTCTTGCCTCAACTTTTGCTATAATCTCTTCTCTCCCCGCCGTTTTAAAGTTGCTCTTACCCTGTTCGTCTGTCTTGACAGATGCCTCGTCTTCAGAGCTATGGTGAGCGCACTGGAGGATACGCCGCTGAGCTTTGGAAGTTGCTACAAGTTCTTGGAGGTTTTGATCGTCCACTGTACGTCGGCAACAACTGGACAGTGAATGGACAAAACCGTGGAGTGATTTGTCGCCTGACGATCTATGCCAGGAGGAACGACAAGGCAAGCCAACCTTCGCACGTCTCTGTGAGGAAGATCACTTGGCTGGAAGGTATCCAGGAGTCGTCGCGCTTGGCCATGCTGCGTATCTGCAACATCTACGCACGGAGCTTGAGACCTTGTCTTGGTTACCACCCAGCTGCGGCCGTGGACTTGCCCGGACGCTACCCGCCCACGAAGGAGAGAGCAACGCTACGATCGTGCACCTCGCACAGTTTGTGGCCGCCCAGGAGGAAGCTTTGGAGAGGACCATCACGGAGTTGGATCATGTCTATGAAGCCTTGCGAGTCAAGAGAAGGTCGCCACTCTGCAGGAGATTCTCTACGACCAAGTCCCGAAGAGGAAGACCGAGGAGGATTCGAAGAAGATCGGAGGAAGGCCCGTTGAGCCCAAGAAGATGCGAGCGGAGGAGCGGGCGAGCGCAGCCAGGAACGCTGTTCTGCTGCACGATTCGAGGGCATCGGATCGGTTGCCAAGATGCCGGCTCACTTCCGAGCCCAGTCTGTGTCGGGAGCGTCGCGCGGTTGTGGAGGCTTTCGAGTAGTGGTCGTAGTCTCGATTTTTCGAGCTTAGCGATTTGATTTAGTGAGTCGCCCTTTGGCGGTAGTTTTGTGTGCTTAGGTCGTAGTTTCTTTTTGTGTGCAGTATGAGCCGCAAGGGCCCTTAGGCATTTATTGCACCATACTAAGACCCTAAGTAATAAAGGTATTTCATTTGAGTTTCTTGGTGTGTTTTGTTGGGTTTAACCTACCCCCGCTAGTTCTTAACTTATCCCGTGCTTGCTACCTTATCTAACCTATGGAGCTTCGCGGATGGTTCAAACTCGTCGATCTAACGCTAGTGGTTCGGTACCAAAGACCGAGAAGCAATGAGCAACCACCGCAGGAGCGATTCGCCACAAGCACCTCCAATTGACTTGCGAACTTTGGAGCTTTCATGGCGGCCTGGACTCACTCATGAATACCATGATGACCGGATGCAAGCTATGCACAACGAACAACAACAACCATCAACATGGAGCCCCACCGCTCATGGTCACCATGGACCGTCTAAACTTGCGAAATTCGCGAGGACCCACCCACCAACATTTTCTCGACACGTTTCTCGGTGAAGCGGATGATTGGCTTCGGTTATCGAAGAAAGCTGCGATCACCCGTCTGCGCGATCGTGAGAAGGTTATGTATGCCACTCACTAGATGGAAGGCACCGCATTCTTTGAATGGTGGGAGAACTTCGTGCGCGCGCATGAGGCGCCACGGGATATCACACAGGAAGAATTTTCTGCGGTATTCGCCCGATCACGTACGAAGGCATTATCGATCCAAGAAGGATGAGTTCCGCTCTCAAGCAAGGAGCTATGTCGATGTCGACTACCTCAACAAGTTTTCTCGGCTAGCTCGCTATGCGGCGGAAGATGTAGCCACGGACAAGGCTCGCCAAAGTCGCTTTTGAAGGACTAAACACTAGACTACAAGTCGGTTTGATCGCCCATACTTTTCCCGATTTCCAAGAGCTAGTCAACAAAGCCTTTGTTTTGGAGGACAAACGCAAGAACCGGAGGATAACCAGTAAACGCGGATGGCTCGGCAAAGGAACCATCAATCACAGTGAGCAAGAAGAAAGTGCGGCCGCAGTTCAGCGAGTTTCCACCCTGACCGTTGAGCACTGCACCAACTTCAAGCACCCGTCGGTTGCTCGAACTTCGCAACCTGCACTGTCAACCCCAATTCGAAGCAACGGCAGAGCGCACTAAAGGTCCATTACGCTGTCGTCGGCGTGATATTTTGCCAACGATCCGCAAAGGGGAACAATCACTCAATGCGCTTCAACCTTGGAGCTACGCCATCCAAGACACCAGGCACGGACATCAACCAAGGAGCTTCACAAGTTGTCGGTCAAGCGGGAGGAGCACCACGATCCGTGATCGAGGCGTGTCAACCACGTCACTCTGGAAGGAGCCCAGAATCACCGGACGTCGTCTTGGGTAACTACGGTTAACTCGATACTGCATCGCTTTGTTTGATTACGAGCTTAGCATTCGTTTGTTTCGGAATGTTTGCAACCAAAATAAATTGGAAGTTATGCAACTTAAGCATACTCGGTAGTCGATCGCTGGAGCGAGCTAAGTACTAGAGTGGGATGTTTAGGAGCTAAGTTACTCATAGTGGAGTTGAGTTTCTAGCCAACCTAATTGTTCTAGACACCCAAACCCTAGATGTCATTCTTGGCATGGATTGGTTATCCAAGCACAAAGCGTGCTAGATTGTGGCCGAAGAGTCGTAACGATCGAGGATGCCAAAGGAAACAAGGTAGAGTTTCTAGCCACCTCGATTCGTGATGGACATTTGCTAGTAAGCAGTTTGAAGACTCTTTCCTTAGAAGAAGTGCGATCGTCGGTGAATACCGGATGTATTTCCTAAGAATTACCGTGAATGCCACCGGATCGTGACATTGAGTTTGTCATCGACCTAGTGCCAGGGACATCACCGATTTCGAAGAGACCTTATCGGATGCCATCGATGAATTGGTAGAGATGAAGAAGCAGATAGAATAACTTCTTGAGAAAGGTTTCGTGAGACCTAGTTAAATGCGCCATGGGAAGCGCAAGTGTTGTTTGTCAAGAAGAAAGATGGAAGTATGAGGATGTGTATTGATTACCGTTCTCTCAACGAAGTTACCATCAAGAACAAGTACCCACTACCGGATAGATGATCCGCTTGATCGGATGAAAGGAGCCGGATTATTCTCAAAGATCGACTGCGATCGGGTTACCACCACTAAAGATTTGTCCTAAGGATATACCAAGACTGCGTTCTCAACACGGTATGGACATTATGAGTTCTTAGTCATGTCCTTTGGTGCGACTAATGCCCCGCCTATTTCATGAACATGATGAATAAAGTATTCATGGAATATTTGGACAAGTTCGTAGTTGTGTTCATTGATGGCATACTCCAAGTCGGAGGAAGAACACGCCAAACATTTAAGGATAATATTGGAAAAACTCCGAGAGCATCACCGTATGCCAAGTTCGATAAGTGTGATTTTGGAAGAAGGAAGTGGATTTCCTTGGTCACGTGATGACAAATGAGGAGTAGCATTGACCCGGTAAAGTTAAAGCGATGCTACATTGGGAGCAACCCAAAGCGAACTCGAGTTCGCGATTTCTTGGGAATGGCGAGTTATTACCGCCCGTTTCATCGAAGGATTCTCATCAATTGCTAAGCCCTTACGCAATTGTTGAAGAAGGAGAAAAAGTTCACTTGGACTCACCTGTGAGGAAAGTTTTCAAGAGTTGAAGAAGCGATTGACTTCACCCCATCTTGACTCGCGGATATTCGCAAGGATTTCGATATCTATTGTGATGCTTCGCGTCAAGGATTAGGATGCGTCCCGATGCAAGAAGGAAGAGCCGCCGCTATGCGTCAAGACAGCTTGAGACCTCACGAGGAGAATTACCCTACTCATGATCCGGAATTAGCCGTAGTGCATGCTTTAAAGATTTGGCGACATTACCTCATCCAGAATCGTGAAGTCTACAGATCATAAGAGTCTAAAGTACATCTTCACCCAGTCAGATTTGAACATGAGGCAGAGAAGATGGTTGGAATTGATCAAGGATTATAATCTTGGAATCCACTACCATCCCGGAAAAGCCAACGTAGTCGCAGATGCTCTAAGTCGTAAGAGTTACTGCAATGCCTTGGAAGTAAAGGAAAGTTGCCCAGAACTTTATGAAGAATTTCAGAAGCTAAAGCTAGAAGTTGTGTCCGAAGGATTTGTAGCCAATTTGGAGGTACAGTCTACCCTGGAGAAGCAGATTCGTGAAGCACAACCAAAGGATCCTGTGTTGTCAGACATCAAGGTCAAAATGGCGTAAGGAAATTCAAAGATTTCACCAGGATGATCAAGACATACTGGATTAATGGTCGATTCATGTACCGGATATCGATGGTCTAAAACGATTAATCTTGAAGGAAGCCCATGACTCAAAGTATTCGATACACCTAGAAGTACCAAGATGTACCAGATGTCAAGACTAAATTTTGGTGGCCAAATTTGAAACGAGAAGTCGCAGAGTTCGTTGCCTTGTGCGACACCTGTCAGAAAGTAAAGGCAGAACACCAGAGACCAGCAGGATTGCTGCAACCGCTGAAGATTCCAGAATGGAAGTGGGAAGAGATCGGCATGGATTTCATTAACGGTTTACCCAAGACCCAATCGGGCTACGATTCGATCTGGGTAATAGTTGATCGTTTGACCAAGGTCGCCCATTTCCTGCCAGTCAAAACCACATACTCAGGAGATCGCCTTGCAGAATTGTACATGGCCAGAATTGTCAGTTTGCATGGAGTGCCCAAGAAGATAGTGTCAGATCGAGGATCTCAGTTCACCTCTCGTTTTTTGCAAAGTTTGCATGAAGCATTGGGCACCCATCCAATTTCGATCGCGTATCACCCATGACATGATGGGCGGTGAAAGAGTCAATCGATATTGGAGGATATCTTTGAGCTTGTGCTCTAGCAAATGCTACCGTTGGGATAAAAGTTTACCGTATGCGAATTTTCGTACAACAACGATTATCAAGCTAGTCCGCAGATGTCACCATTTGAAGCTTTGTATGGCGTGCTCGCCAACCCCGTTGAACTGGTCGAGATAGATGAATGATCGGTGTTCGCCCGACATCATTCAAGAAGCGAGAAGAGCAAGTGGCTATGATCGAGAAAGATTGAAGATAGCTCGATCCAGCGTAAGAGCTATCGCGATAATCGTCGCCGTGATCTCGCCTTTGAACCCGAGGATTTCGTTTATCTTGAGTGACCCCGCCGAGGTGTCAAAGGTTTCATGCCAAAGGAAGCTTGCCCTAGGTATGTTGGCCCATTCAGATTTTGGAACGCCGTGGAGAAGTTGCTTATCGATTGAAGCCGCGATGCGTTAGCGAGAGTACACGATGTCTTTCATGTCTCATGATTGAAGAAGTGTCTTCGTGTGCGTAAGAGCAAGCCCGTTGGAATCAATTGAGTTGAAGGAGGATCTTACCTACAAGGAGCAAACAGTCAAGATTTTGGATGTCGCAGAGCGCCTCACCGAAAGCAAGACTGCTTCGTTTTGCAAGGTTCAATGGAGCAACCACTGGAAGGAGAAGCAACGTGGGAGCGTGAAGAAGAGCCGGCCGAGTTTCCTAGCCTTTTCTCTAGCTAGCTCGAATCTCTGGTCAAGATTCCTTTAAGGGGGAGGTTTGTAACATCCCAATTTTGAGCTTAAAAATCTTTTAATAGTTAGTAGGAGAAAATTCACCATTTGGGTTTTATTTGAATTTAATTTCAAAAGCTTAATATTGGACTTTACAATCAAAAACATTTAATGTGAATAATCCCAACATGAACAATAGCCAAAACTATTTTATTTGGGTTCTATGTGCTCGATATATTTTCTAGATTTTTCTAGAATTTTTCTCGAGTTCATTTGCTATTTTCTATTTCTTATTTGAATTTCGGTATTTTCTAAATTAGAAAAACTATTAAAATCTCAAAACCTCTCTCGCCGAATCTCTCCGCCCATCTCCTTTCCTCACACGGCCGCTAGCGCCCAGCTCATGGCTCGCCACCGCCTCGCCCGCGCGCCGCCTCTGCCGTGGCGTGTGGGCCCCGCACGTCAGGTCGCCGTCTCCCTCGCGTCGTCGTCTTCCTCGCGAGCACCCGAGTCGTCCGCCATTGCCAAGCTCAAAGCTCCATCCGACAACGCCTCCTTTCCAACTAAAGCCCTTCTAGAAAATGTGCCACACCCGTTTCTGTTAAAATCATATCTCGAATCAAATCTTATCCCCGGATTTCCGAAATCGTTTTCGTGTTCTTCTCGGACTCGATTTAGGGATTCCTTATCCCGGGCACCCCAGCCCGTATAAATAGCCCCCGAGGATCGCCAGCACCTCCGCAACCCAGAGCCGCCATCCTCATCCCCTCCCGAGCCCTAGCGTCGCCGCGATTGGAGTTCTAGGGTTTTCGCCGCCGCTCTGTTCTTCGTCGTTTCCGCCGCCGTCAGTGCCGTCCTGAGCTCGCCGACTGCACCACCAGCATCGCACGAGCATAAGCAATCTCCTGGTGCCATCCACTTCGCCGGAGCCCACGTCCGACCAGTACCGAAGCACTCCGCCGCCTAAACCTCGCCGCCGGCTGTCACTGACGTCCCCGACCACCCGTGAGTGCACCCACATGTGCGCACAACACGGCTCGTCCCGTACCACTCACCTCGGCGAGAGCCGCCGTTCGCCGTTGTCGGGCGGTCCAGAGCACCGCCGATCCCGATCGACCACGTGGCTCGCCACCTCGGGCCGCGCTGCGTGTCGCCCCGTGTCGGCGAAATTCGTCGGCTCACGTGTTCGCCGAAGTCGGCACCGGATCGCCGCCGTCGGCGACGTGTCGCGTGATTGGTCCACCCGAGCCCACGTGGCGATCCACCGATCCCGGCCGAGGCTCCGGTGAGACCCGATCACAGTGAGCGTGTCAGCGGCAGTGGGACCCACTGCCGAACCAACTGTCACCCCGTCCGAACGTCTCCGATGACATCAGCATTGCGCAATAATCCGATTTTTCAATAGAAAAGTAATTCGGAAATTCCAGAAAATCAGAATTAGGGTTTCTTTTAGATTTCCAATCTTCCAAAGCTCATAACTTTTGCATCCTAACTCCGATTGAGCCCATTCAAATTTCTAAATTTGTATAAATTCAAGCTCTATTTATCTGAGATTTTTATTTAATTTTTGGAGTTATTTTTGCCTCTGTTATTTATTTGTTTTGTTTTGTTTTGTTTCGTTTGCGAGTAGACGTCGATTCGTCGGGGAATTTTGTGGAAGAAGGAGCACCCCAAGATCAAGACCAGTACATAGACCTTTTCCAAGGCAAGTCATACCTTTGATCATCTTGGACCCAGTTTTCAAATTACTTTGTGTTAAATTAATGCATTCTACTTTAATTATTTATTTAAATGCTTTGGGCATAGTTATTATCCAAATTGTTATCACACCTTGGCCTTGTATGTCATAATTCCTTGTCACCCTAGATTGGTTATTAGTTGGTAATATTATAGCACCAACGTGGGTTGGTTAGATGCGAGTACAATTGCTTAGCCATGCCACGAGTCATCATCACATGTAGGTTGCAATTATTAATTATGACTAAGTGACTATGGAACCTCGTGTAAAACCGTGTGCTATGTGTCATTACTTCGTGATGGCATGTGTTGCACTAAAACCAACCGGGTGGTAAAGGATTTAGACCGAGGCAAGTGGTGGAGACTGTGACATGGTGGACTATGTGGCGGGAATGATAATCTATGTGATTTAGTTAGAGCATGGAAGTCTTGCCTTGGTCAATTAAGGACTTAACTTTGTGCGCCATTGAATCGAGCCTTCTCATCACGACCACATGCCCGGTATGGGACGGGCCTAACTTAGTAAGTTATGGATTCTCGGCATTGATGTTCGTGGATTGGTTAGGTGTGTGACAGGTGGAGGTGCGACTACTTGGTGGTTGCATCGCGGGACGATCGCCTTTCCCGCCCGTTGTGTGTTATACCAATTCTATGTGAGCTAATATAGCGGTTTGTAAGCACACCGCGAATGTCAATGTTTGAGATGAAGTTTCCAAACTGCTTTGTTACGATCGTGCTTGATACACTAGTTGTATCTTGTGGGTAAAGTGTACAACCTCTGCAGAGTGTTAATTAATCTATTCGAATAGCGCGTCATGGTCATGGACATGCTCGGGATTTCACATGAGGGTAGTTTTCATAAAATGTTGGGATGGGAGCTGTGACCTCAATCATATGGCTATGTGTAATCTGTTTAGTTGTCTTTGGAAACAAATGTTAAAGTTATTATTGTCTATTTGTTTTGAATTATGCTTTCAATCTATTATGGTATTCCATTGCAAATGTTGCTTTTATGCAAAAGAACCACATAAGCCTTTTATTTGGAATAAGCCTGCATCTATACATTGCATTCTGTGGTATGATTTGCGAGTACGGTTGTGTACTCACGCTTGTTGTAAAACTTGCACCCAAACCTACAGAAGAGTAGGAGTCTACGCCTGCTTTCGAGGAGGAGTTCGCTGAAGGCTGATCGTGCGTTAAGGTCTGGATCCCAGTTGGTTGCCTGTGGTGAATTGGTGGGATCTACGCTGGAGTTTTTCCGTTCCGTTGCTGCTTTAATTCCTGTTAGCCCTGCGTGGCTTAATAAGTGTAAACTCGACCATAAGGTCAAAACCCTTATTTGTTATTCAAACTAATCGTTTACTTTACTTATCGCTTGTGTGGATTGATATTTACCTATGTTAACCCTGTGTGCACTAGCGTGATCCTGGACTAGTGCAGTATACACAGAGGGTTCCAGAATCGTAATTCTGGGTCCGACAATTTGCCACCCATTTGCTTGACTTACTTGACAGGCAAAAGGTTTGACAACAGAAACTGGTGATTTACTAAAGAGTCCTATTGCCAGATAAATTGCCAATAACCAAAAGAACCAAGAAAGACTTAACTACTGGAGTTAGACAAACTATTAGCACACTGTTAACTTTAACTTCCAAAAGGCTAACTTAAAAGAGTGACTCAAAAGACAACACACAACACAGCTAACAGAGCATTTGCTGGTTCTAGCAATTGAGTTTACTGACAACACATGATTTTCCTTTTAAACCTTTCTCTTCCCTGTTTGTTTTTCTGAAACTTCAAGGCCAAGTTGATTTCCAGATTTCAGTGCTGCTAAGAGCTAAATGCCTACTGATTAATGGAATTAATACAACTCCTAACTGGTTAAGCTTTTAGTTTACTGACAAAACCATTTTTCATCTAACAGCTTCTCCAACAAACATCTTTCAACAGGAACTAGCCTGAAATGAAATGCTGTGAACTCAACTCCATACAAGATCAAATTTCAAATTTTGCTTACTCACTAAGTGATTCAATCAAACATTTACAAGTTCTAATAGCAAAAGCATTAAGGCTCCTACAGATCAGGGAGAGGCTTTACAGAGAGGGGCTACAGGAGGAGACAGAGGAGGTTCTGCCGTAGCTTGTCGCCAGAGATAGGGAGGATGACAACAGCTGGGGTTAGGCAAAATGGAACCGTGGAGGGAGTATGAGCTTGAGGGTGGTGGTGGTGTGGTTCAGGCGGCCCTGTGGCGGCGCGGCGAAAGGACGCGGCGGCCGGCCGTGGAGAAGAAACGGCGCGGCGGCGCTCGGGTGAAATTGCGACCAAGATGGAGGGAGAATGAGCACTAGTGTAGCTCAGGGAACTTACCAGTGTTGTCGGGGGAAGCCGTGATGACCAGAGTTGGCTTGGCGATGTGGACTGGCGGCGGCGTAGGTGCTCCACCGTGGCGGGGTCGCTGTGAAGAAAACAAGCACAAGTGAATGATCGGGAGAGGTATAGGGAGGCCCAAGCATACTCAGGGAGGGAGGAATCGGAGGGGGAGTCGCCGGAGAAGGCGCGGTGGCAAAAGCGGCGGTGGCGGCCGGAACCGGAAGAAGAAGCCGGTCGCGCAGGGCTCCAGTGGCAGTTTCTTCAAATTGATGAAGGGGGCTAGCTCATCATGGCGTTTGGATTTCCGTGACGCGGTCAGGGCAACCGGGGATAGCCGGAGCGCCGATGGTGAGGTAGCGGCGTGGCGGCCGAAAGCCAGAGCTCAGCTCTACTTCGTGATTTGGCTTACTGGAACAAATGGGGAATGGTAGGGGACTGACGATAGGGAGGTGATGCGCTCAATGCTAGGCTTAAGTGGGGGCGAGAAGCTCGGGGTTCCTCGCGAGAACTCAAGCTTCCTCTCTTCTCGGCAGTGGCAGCCTTCTCAGGATATCTCGGTGATGACGAGATGATTATTTTGTAAATTTTTCAGGGTTTTACTTGAAGTACATTTTCCCCTAAAATTATGTTAAGTTCCTGTTTTAAGTATTTGACTTTTAATTTACAGGTTTGACTGGTTGTTAAACATATTAACCTAATTTTAAAATTTATGAAATTTTGCAGGTAATTTTCTTAGTTGTTCCAGAACCTAGGAAAATATTTCTAGGAACTTGTTCACAAGTTTTGTTTGTATTTTAAATTCAAACTCAATTTGAATAATCAAATAAACAAGGAACCAAATAATCTTCAAAAATTCCAGGAAATTCAAACAAGCATATGACAGGAGATAGAATTTGACTAAAATATTCCCCACACCTGAAACCTTTTTAGTCTTGCTTCAAATTCAAATTTGGCTCTTGAATTGTAGAAGAAGTATTGGATTACTAGGTTTTAACACATTTGCTTTGCAACAAAAGTTTTAAAAAGTTCAAAATTTCACAGATGCACATTAGATGCTTACCTAATCCAACTTAAGGATTTTGGGCTGTTACACCGCCGCCCCATCCTCTCCCCTCTCCTCTCCACCTTGCGCCTCCCCCTGCTGGTTGTAGCCCCATCTCCACCTCCATTGCTGCCGCCCCATGTCCCTGGTGCTGCACCTCCATCACCTGGAGCCACCCCTTGGTGCCGATCTCCCCGTTGCCGGCCTCTCACGAAGGACGGAGTGGATCTTCGCAAGGTTGCTGATCAAGAAGGCGGGGATCGTCTTCGAGGATCAACCATGGTCTTCCTGGGTGCTCCAAGGGTAAATATTATTGGTTGTCGTTTGATTAGTCGTAGAGGAGAAATCGATTAGATTTGTTTGGATCAAAGTCTGTCTCCAGTAGATTCAAATCTGTCCAGATTGTTGCGTGGGCAGTTTTGGGTTCTTAGAGGCCGAATCAGAAGTGTTGATCTCTTAGAGATAGTTGGGTTATGTCCTTAGCTTTCAGTGGTCGCCAATAACGCCCAAATCCGATTAACGGTCAGTGAGTTATGAATTTTTTCGTGTCGCTGTCCTGCTGATCTGTCAGCATCCGGACAGTTTGTAGACAACTGGGTTAAGCCATTAGTTAAAGAAGCAATCAAAGGATCTCGATATAACAAAAATGTAGGTAATTTCCATACCTTTCCATAGAACTAAAGAACACAAGATTTGGACTTTTGTAGCAAAAGTTATGGTGGTTGTAGTGTACTGTCCAGAGAACCGACGTGAATATTGATGTCTTTTAATTTGGCTTGGTAGGGGTATTAGATGGCCGATTCAGATAGGCCCCTCGTCTAGGTTTAGTTGGGGAATTTAATTACCTTTCCAGAAAGTATTAGAACACCTTATTTGGACCCCTTATCAGAGCCATTCCGACCGTAGTAACCCAAGCTTGATCGTCTTTAGGATATTTTGGAAAACTTAATTTCAAAGTATCAAATGATTTATGAAAGCTTAAGTAAGTTCTCAGATTTTATTCCTTACCTATCTTAGCTTTCTATCTCATCCCGCTCTAATTTGAGTTTTAAAAGTTGTTCTCCTTTCCTTCTCTCAAAAGATAGTCATTATCGTTTAAATTGGGTTTTGGGAACCAATGAGTTTGGCAAATTGAAGTGTTAGCCGCCCTCTACAAGATTTTGAAGCTTCCGAAGTTGAAGATTTCGGCTAGGAGGCTTGGATGCAAAATCTGGACAGCGATCATTCAATTTCCGGACAGCAAGCTCAAAGGTTCTAAATAGGGTAGAAAATGAGAGGTTAATCAACTAAAACTTGTGGGAATAAAAGGGGTAAGATGTGATACTAGTTAACTAAGTACCTAACGCTACTTTTGCCGCCTTAACCTTGCTCTTGATTAGTGTTAGACTTGAGGTAGTGTGCTGAAATTTTATCTTCTCAAACCATTGCTCGTTCATTCAATACGGGTTAATGGCAGTGAGAAGTTGAGCTTGGTTTAATGTTTCCTTTGCTGATTTGGAGCCTTTTGGAAGCATTTAAAGTTTGTTTACTTGCTGTTTTTGGTTTTTGTCTAGGGTGATACCTCATTTCCCCTAGTTGTTAACTTTTCGCTTTCATCAACTTCAAATTTTGGGCGGTGTTGCTAACCAAAGTTATTAGTAACACCCTTGTTTTCTGAACCTTTTCTAGGCATTTAAAATAAAATAGAACCATTTGGTTTTGATGAGAGTTCAAAACTTAACCTAAGTTTTCGAAAGAATTCTAAGTGACTAAAACAAACTTCAACAAGTAAAAGCTGGAATTTCTTTGTGTTGAGTGGGTTCTGAAACTACCCAGGCCTCCCTTTTCGGTTCTGTCTTCTCTAAGAACTCTCTTTCGGTACCCCTTACTCTGGAATATCCATACCGCGTCAACTCGGTGTTACCGCTATGCGGTATTACCTCCGTTCAACTCATGGTCACACCGCTTCATGAGAGAAACAAACTCTTAAGAACATAGGTTCTGGGAATCCCTTACCGCCATGTAACACCGGTGCTACCGGAGGTGTGATGGTACCGAATCCTGCAAACTCGCAAAGACCAGTGTTTGGACCTCTTTATACCATATGAGACCTCCTTGGTTTAATCTAAGCCGTTCAGACCCCTTGTTGATTCCATCTTGACCGTCAAAGACCTTGGCATGGGAATTCATTACCATCCGGGTAAGACTAGTGTTGTCGCAGATACAATTAGTCAAAAAGGTGTTTTGCAATGCGTTGTTGCTCCAGGAACTGCAGCCCGCCCTGCTTGAAGAATTTCAACGTCTCAACTTGGGTGTGGTTGAGCACGGATCTCCTGCAGCCTTGGTTGTGCAGCCAACCTTGGTGCATCAGATCAAGTTTGCTCAGCAGTCGGATGCTCGAGTGAACCAAATCGAGCAAAATGTCAAGCTCGGAACAACCAACTTCAGTTAAGTCGAGATCGATTTCGCGCACTCAACCGCATGAATGGGCTATGCGGATCGCTGTCATCACAAGTGAAGTTTACTTCTGTGGCCTAAATGGCCATAGTCCATCTAAGAAGCTGGTTGCGGAGGGATGACTCCGTATAGCTAGTTAACCGACTGTGGTCTCGTTCGTTAGTGGAGTAACGGACAATTTGCTTCACCAACTAAGGATGACCATAGTCCTCTAAGATAGCTAGTCTGCGGAGGATGACTCGCATCTGCCTAGTTAGCGGTGAGATTCCGTTGTTAGTGGAATTAATTAGACAAGTTCGCTCCGGAGCTAACCAGACCAATTACTCCGGAATTAACCAGACAAACTGTTCCGGAATTGACCAGACAAATCGCTCCACCAACTAACCACTACCGTGCACCACCACCCATAGCATCAGGAAAGAGCTCTCGATCTATCAATCCTTGTTGTATCTAGACCTAGTAAGTTTTCCCGTGTCGACTAAAAGTGGCACGTCACGGCCTAAACCTGCATTCGTCTTTGGTCGATTCTTTAACCTTTGCATCTCCAGGCTCGTATGTTGGGTCAGAATCGTGACCTAACAAGAAACAATGCAATAAAACAATAGATCCAAGTACAACAAAAATATTCTAAATAGATAAAGAATCATAAAGAAAGGTTGTGTCTTTGCGGGTTTAACGAAGAGCAACGAATCGCACTTCGAATTCGTGAAAGTTCAATGGTCAACTCGTTCGAGAGTGAGATACTTGGGAACGAGAAGATCATCTGCACGCAAACTACCCCACTTTCGTTCCCGGCTGATCCAAATCTCGGGACGAGATTTCTGTAAGGGGGTTTGTAACATCCCAATTTTCAATCTGTGTTTCCAATGTAAGAAAATGAGGAAAATTAAAACTTTTCTCACGTCATGTATTTCTTGTATGTTCTAAACAATTTCATGCAGAAATTATGGAAATACAAAGTTACAAGTCCTTTTACCTAAACCTTACCCTTCAAAACTTTCTTGTCAAGTCTTGTGATCATCCTCTGGAAATATTTTTCCTAAGTTCTTGGGTTGATGTGTGACCCTCCAAAAGTTTCACAATTTTTAGAAGTTGTTGGAATATTTTTGAGGCAAGTCAAACCAATTTTTCAATTGGTCAAACCTTAAATTCAAACATTCGGAATTTTGGAGAAAGATTCGAGCATAAAAACCTCTAAAAATTTTATGTAAGGGTTATCATAGAGTCATCAACCTCCATTTAAAATTTCATAAGTTTTGGAGCTAGTTGCTATCTCTAAAAATCCTTCCAAGATTCAGGTCATTTTAAAACCCTAAGTCAAACATAAAGAGCATACACTTAAAATAATTTTTGGGAAGAATTCACTTCAAGTGAAACTCTGGGAAATAATTTATTTAAATCTTATAATAATTATCATGAATAAATATAATTTTTCCAAAATTTTTGGAGCTAAACTCGATCCACATAAAATTCAAACTTGCTTCAATAACCTTTTGTAAGTTTGAACTTAGAATAAGCAAATGATTCATGAACATTAAGGTTTAAGATTTTATTTGGTCATTAGGTCATCCCAGGAACCTCCCTGAAAAATTTCAGATTTTTATAAATTTTATTTCTATATTTTGAAGCTCGGTCAAAGTTGGAGCTTTGAATTAAAACGCAGTCAAAACCTCCTATTCACTATTCACCCGACCGGACTCAACCCCGACCGAACCGACGCGGTCGAACCCAACCGCCTGGCCGCACCGCACCGCACCAGCGCATCGCGAGCCGTCCGATTCAAAGTGTGCGGCCCAGATTGTTGGAGCATTCGGACTGCCCGATTGCCCTGTCGCCGTGGACCATCCGATCCCGATCGAGCGGCTGCAAATCGCGCACGCCACCCACACCCGACCCAACCGGTCAGCTCCCGTGGACCGTCCGTTTCGAAATGAACGGCCGGATTGCATCGCCCCTTTTCCCCTGGCTTTCTTCCTCCCGCGGTCGCCGCTCGCCCGCGCACGCCACCGCGCCGCTCACCTGCCCTCTGCCACCGCCAACCACCCCCCCAACGGCTCTCCCCCTTGACCGCCTATAAGAGGCCCTGGAGCTCCCCTTGCCTCCCCCTTTCACAACCACGGCCCCTTCTCTTCCTCCCCGCGAGCAAGCCGAGCCGAAGCTCCCTCTCCCCGCCATGGCCGCGCCGTCCCCAAGCTCTCCGGCTGCCCCAGTTATCCCCGGTCCTCCCCGACCGCGTCACCACGCGCCTTAGACACTGAGGAGAAAAACCCCCCTGTCAATTGGGAAAAGCCGTCACCGGAGCACCGCGCCTCCCCCTTCTTCCCCAACCACGGCCGCTTCAAGCTCCACCGCCGCCGCATCTTCTCCGGCGCCTCCCTCTTCGATTCCCTCCATCCTGAGCACCACCTCGCCTCCTTCTACCATCCCCGATAGCTCACTCGCGCTCTTGTCTTCTCCAGGTTGCTGCCGCCGTGGAACTCCCTCGGCGCCGCCGTCGTCTCCGTCGCCGGCCTCCTTCGGCCCCTCTTCGTCCTCGGCAGCGGCATGGTAAGCTTCCTTGGACCTCCCCCATGCTCATGCGCGTGCTAACTTCACCCCAACCGCACCCACGATCGCCGCCCTCCTTTCACCTCCGCAGTCGGCCGCCACTCACCGTCGCCGTGCTGCCGTGCTGCTCATCCGGCTGCGCCACCGCCACCCATCGAGTCCACGCCTCGGTGGCAACCCATTTTCGCCCTCACCGGAACCCCCGCGCCGCTCCTTCGCCGGCGCCATTTCCGCCGAGCGCTCTCAAGCCCTCCTCCGCCGCCTCTCTCTGTCTCTGCTCTCTACTCTCTCTCATTCTTTCTGTCCAGTGGGGCCCACTCTCTTGAGCCACACCATTTGCTGCTAATCAGCTATGCCAATGTATTTAGGCCACTCTAGATGGTTTAACAAATTTGAAGTGGGGTCTTGGAAGAAGTTTAGACAATAGTTTCATTTCTGAAAATTTTATCTGTGTTGTCAGTGAACTAAAGGTCAGGTATAAGGTGAAATGCATTTGAGTCTCTTGAATGACTAAGTTGATTACTCAAACCGAATTGGCACTCAATTAAGTGTTTTCCAATAAGAAAATGGATTGATTAGCATCTTAATTCCAGAAGTTGTTCTGTTGTTCTGTGTAGATATATGAACAGTAACCTGACAAATGGAAGAGTTGTCAACAGGCTAATAACATAACTAATTCTAGTAGCTAGACTTCTTGATATAATTAGTTAGTTGGACAATTAACGAGTAGTAGTAACCTAAGCTGAAAAACCATTAAGAAAATGAATACAATTAATCTTGTCTATAGGCTAATGTCATTGATGTTTCAGTATTCAGAAAAAGCCTTGTAGGAGAAAGTGTGATCAGAGACCACAATATAATGATCATCATAGTTTCAGTAGGCCAAAGTCATGTCTAAACCAGTAAGTTAAAGGTGTTAGTAATTCTAGTAGTCTGTAGACAACTACTTAATGGAAGTAATCAAATCTGAAAATCAATAAGGGATTGCATTTTCAGAAAACCAACAGAGTTTCAGAAATGGTTAAGTCCCAAAACTGAAGTGAGTAGGAGTTTTCTCTTTTTCATATCTTTTTCAGTGTAAGTCCAAATTAGATGATTCCAATTTTGTTAGATTCATTATAACTTGATCTTAAATGGAAAAATAATTGTAGACCATGATCAAATCTGGAAAACCATTTTCAAAAACAGTAAACAAGTGAACTTAATACTGTTTTTCAGAACTTTTAGCAAACTTGTAAAATGCATAACTTTTAATCTATAGATCCTTTTTGTATGAATCTGATTGGATTAGCTTCCACTGCTAGTGTATTTACTAGGAAAATTGGGTTCACAAATTTTACTGTTTTTAGAAATCATAAGGATCATATTTTAGTTTAAATACCCTAAACAATTTAGACAAATCATAACTCTTTCAATATAACTCCAAATGACCTGAAATTTTATATGGATTATCACTATACCAGTAGGTAGCTACCATAAAAGTTTCAGCTTCAAAATCTTTCTAGAAAATATTTTTGCTACAGTACCTAATTATGGCCGAAAATAGGTTTTTAGGGGATATCTTTTGCACCACAAATCCAAATTAGGTTTTTCCAGTTTCTATGTCTAGGTTTATTCCTATTTTACCTTGTGTATAAATTTTGTGTCATTTGGATGCTTTTTGCTCAATATTTGTGATTAGGGTTTATTGCCTTATTTGCTTTTCGTCGTGTTATTTGCTTATGCGATTAGGCGACGAAGAGTGGGTTGAGCCTGAGAGCGATCCTCAGCAACTTCTTGAGCAACCGCAGCCAGGCAAACAGTTTGATCATTTCCCATTGATCCCATTACTTTTAAAGTCTAATATTTTGTTTAACTTCTATGTATGCATTGCTATTTTGTTGTTAAATTGATTAGTTAGACCTCTAGTTGCATAATTTGTAGGTAAATAGTTATCCTCTACTACCTGAGCCTAGGTTATTTGCTGTGGTTAGAGTTCGATGGATGAACTCTTATCACTTAGTAGATTTCGAATAAATATTGCTTAGCCATGCCTAGTATCGGTAGTATTGGGCGATCATCGACTTAGTCGATGATCTTGATCACACAAATACTTATACTACTCCATTATGTCCAACCCTTGTGTTTTATTGATTTACAAATCAAAAACTGAAAACAAAACTATATCTTGACTTGGGCACAATGGTATGTTGATGTGATCTGTTGGGTGTGTGGAATGGTGCCTAAGTCCCCAAGGACCGAGTTACTTGTGTCACTAAGCCAAGCGCTTATTGCGTGCTAACCACACGAGGGGGATATGGAACCTCTCTTGACTAAGTACTTTGGGAGGTGTTAATTATGAGCTGGTCGGTGGGTGTGTTCTTGTGTGTGTATTTTTGGAGGGGAGCATTAGCAGACGGTTAGGCTGTCTAATGTGTCCTTCTCCCGTGGGTTGCGGCTCTTAATTAGCATCGTCCATTGGAAAGCGTCTTGTTAGACTTAGCCATGCCTGCATACCAAAGGAAGTGTGCTAACCGTGGCTGGTGGAAAGACGGTCTATCGTGTGGGTACATTGGTACACCCCTGCAGGGTTAAAACTATTCGAATAGCCTCGTCCTAGGTTATGGACATGCTTGGTAAGGTCGTGCAAGAACTAGACTACAACCTTTTAAAAACTTAACTTGACATGGGTGGTATGAAGGGGGTACTTCATGCTATTGTTGTGGTGACTATGGGTTAGTCACTTCTAGGTTGGTGTTGTTCTCTATCTATTGTTATTATTGTCTCTCTTTTATTTGAATAATAAAAGTTAATTGCAAACTTGCTTTGAATCTATTACCTTATTGTAAATGAAAACTTGCTTTATGCTTTGAAAATAAGTCCAGAGCCTCATCCACTTAAATAAAGCTTGCATGTAGTTAATTATAGTTCTGTTATCTCACACGTCAGTCTTGCGAGTACAAAAACAAGTTTTGTACTCATCTGCTTTGCTTTGCTTAATATTAATTGTTGCAGAGGAAGAAGGTGAGCCCCAAGGGCCTCACTTTTGTGAGCTGTGTTGCGGCGCTGTTTGGGACGATTAGCTTGGCGGTCCGGTTGGTTGCCTTGTGGGTAAAGGCACACCGATTGGCTTTTGTTTATCGCCATCTTATGGCCATTTTGCTTCCGCTGTGTATTTACTTATTTGTATGACTTTTGGCCGGTCGGCCTCTCTTTTGTAATAACTCTCTTTATATTATCTATGTCTTTCAGTTGTTGCTTTTGCTTTGGCTCTATGTGTATGAATGGAATTGATGCATGATTTTGTAACGGGTGTGTATATGCAGTGCAGGAAGTATACATATCTCGAGGCTTGGTTTATTTGATTTGTACTGTTAGGACCAAGTGGATGGTTAAACAGTACAAGCCGAATAAACCGGGGTCCTCACACCCCTGTAGTGAAAGTTATAATTTTTAGAAGTTGACTGTCCGTAGAGGAGTCAGATCGATCGTTAGAAGTTGGAAGTTTAGAAGGCGTTTGGGTGTTTAGCGAGTTCATTGTGTTATTAATTATGCCTTTGGTCCAGTATGATTGTCTTAGCTTGGTTATAATTATATTCAGGTGGGGAATTGGTCCCAGGGGCAGCGCTCTCTTCACGTCCACCGTTTCCGCACGGTTGAGGCAAGTATCTTGATTGTAGCATAATTGCAATTGCTTGATTGTGATTGCTTGTGTCTTGATCATATTAGTCATGCATGGATGATAGTGTGATGAGTTTGAATTAAACATGGAGAATGCATGTTTATGGTTAAAGATTGCCTATGTATGTTGTTAATGCCCTACAGGTTATCTGAGGTTTGAGATTTTTGGTATGTATTGTTGATTCATATGTTAATGAAAGATAGAGTCATAATACATATGCATATTGAAAGCATATTTGAGACTTGGTCACGTGGTGACCAAGTAAATACAGTTGAGGTCCTCGTCATGTAAATGGCGGGCATATGGTCCCCACAATTCGTGGATTGTGGGCATTGAATAGAGATCCCCATCATGAAGATGATGGGCAAAGGTCCCTATACTCATGGAGTATAGGCTCTTGGTCCCCGTGCCAGAGGGCACAGGAAAGGGTATACATCGACGGTTGTATACCCCGCATTACCAGTAAAGTGCGAAAAGAGATAAAGATTAACAGATGCATTGCATGTTCGCATTACATAAGCATGGGAGTTATCTCTAGTGTAATGCTTCTTTCGGTATGTTAATGCTATAATTGTGAACTTAGTGTTTCTTTATTGATGCTTGCTGAGTCTTTAGGCTCACTCTTGTTTTGTTGTGTTTTTAGGTACCACAGGCAAGAACGGCATGCATGGGAGGGAGTAGTTTTGTTTGGATGCACTCACTACCCTTTATCTTAAAGGAAGAATAACATTTAGTTTATATGAGCTAAATAAGCAAACTGATTGAGAGTCACTCATAGCTTTGGTTGAATGTTTTGGCTTATTTGTAATAATGAGATTAGCGAATTTTGATTATGCGTTTTATTACTTCATCGGAATAGACTATCCTGCATGCTTGAATGAATTTAGATATTGAATTATTGTTATTGTTATTTAATTGCTGAGACCTCGGTATAGTTAGCTATACAAAGGAGGTTATGTTGAAAAATTTGATAAAGGGTCTTAGTAGTATTGTTTAATTTTATTTTAGTAGCATTCTAGGCTCAATGTGTAGCTGGAGTGTTACACTTAAAGCTCGTGACCCCAACCTTAATCCTCATATAGTCGAAGCCGACTTCGACTGCACTAAAGCAGAAGTGGAGTGGCTGATTGAAGAGATGCAGTCGGTTGGCGAGAAAATCGTGGAGGAGATGCAAATAGGATCTCCTTCGTCAGAGTAGTCTGTAATAAGAACCTGTTAAGACAAGCTTTTTGTTGATATATATATGATCTTCCCTTTTCCCTGCAAATCATCTTGTAGAGTGGTTAGTAACTCATAAGATAATGAATGGAAATGATAGTTAGACCAGATATATGTAATCCTTCCTTCCTTCTTCCTTTTTCTTGCAAACCATCTTATCGAGTAGTTAGTAAATCATAAGATAATGGACAGAAAAAGAAACCAAGACTAAGAATTGAAGTCATATTTCTAACTTTATCCTTGCCCCCGACTACTTGCTTAGTTTATTTGAATAAACTAAGTAAATAGTGAAAAAGATTTCTTAAAACAGAGCGGTTTGTTTTGACTTATAGTTTTCGATAACGATTATCTTGCCCTGGTTGACAGAGTAGAAATGAATTTATGCTAGGAAGTTCCTTCTAGTGGGCAGGACCACGTGTAGAAAGGAAAGGCTTCAACTAGGTGATGTTACCATCTCTGACCAAATTAATCAAATCAAGAATCGACAACTTGAATGAAACAAATATCGAGAGGACCTTTTAAAAATTTGTTCGACCTTTCTCAGTGTACTCGATAGGTCTGTCCTGGTAGCAAAAGTAGGAAACGAGATGACGCTAGGAAGTTCCTACTAGTGGGCAGGACCACGTGCAGAGAGGATAAGCTTCGACTAGGTGTGTTTCTTCCTCCGACCAGTTAAAACCGACCAAGTTTACAAAAAGCAGTCGAACAAATATCAAAAGTGCACTCTTCTTAGAGTATTTTTTCAAAATAAAGAAATAAACTAAGGTGAAAAGAGTTGGCTTAAAATCCTTCGACCATGTTTTGTGAGCCCAATATCTTTGTATTGGCAGCGAAAGTTAGGAACAAGGCGATACTAGGAAGTTCCTTCTAGCGGGCAGGACCATGTGCAGAAAGGAAATACTTTGACTAGTTGTTGTGTCCTTCCTTCGACCAGCGTAAAGAAAAATTGAGCGTAAAAAATGGTCGAATGATTAGAAAGCACTACTCAAAAGAAGACAATAAAGATAGAGAGAACCTGATGCTTTATTGTCGTGAAAGTTTGTTACACGTAAAATTTGTGTAACTGGTCGATGTTCCAAGAGTTTGAGAGAACTCAACCATCTTCCATTGCTAGTCGTACCGAACCTAGACGCGTAACTTCAACCATAGTGTAAGGACCTTCTCACTTAGGGGAAAGTTTACTTCGATTAGACTGGGATTGGATAAGCCTCAATACCAAGTACCTACAGCGAGACTGCGAGTTTGGACCTTACAATCATAGTATCTGTGCAGGGCTTCTTGGTAGACCGCTGAACGGATTAAAGCTTGGTTTCTCTTCTCTTCGAGCCGGTTGATGTCGTCCGCTCGAAGTTGTTCTTGGGCGAGTCGTTAAAGTTTTCGACTCGTGTCGAGCTAATCTTTAGTTTTGGCGGAAGCATGGCTTCGGCACAAAAAACTAGAAAGAAGGGTGTTTCACCTGTAGTCCGACTAGTAGTCATACGAACCGCCTATAAAACTGAGGGTAATTCTTGTACCCAAGCCCCCGAGCGCTTGACAAGATGGTCGAAGACTCGAGTTTTGATTCCCTGCATTATTTGGTTGTTCGCTCTTTCGACCGCCCCATTGCTTTGAGGGTGGGCAACGAAAGCGTAACACAACTTGGTACCCAACTCGTTGCAAAATTCCTGAAATTTTGTGCTAAAAAATTGCTTACCATTATCTGTGATTATCCGACTAGGTACCCCCAAATCGAGTTTTCGTGCATCTCATCATGAACCTTTTCGCTGCTTCCGTTGTTATCCCAGTCACAGGTTCGGATTCTATCCATTTTGTGAACGTATCAATAGCCACAAAAAGGAACTCGAATTCGCCTGGAGCTCTGGGTAACGGTCCTAGGATATGGAAACCCCAGGTCGTAAAAGGCCAAGATAGAGGAATTGTTTGTAATTCCTGAGCCGGTTGGTGTATTTGCCTGCTATGAAACTGGCATTGTACACACTTTTTAACCAACTCCTTGGCATCGTAGAGGGCTATTGGCTAGTAGAAACCTTATCGAAAGGCCTTACCGACCAGTGTTCTATAGGAAGCATGAGCCCCACAGATACCGCTATGTATGTCGTGAAGGAGTTTTAACCCTTCGCTCCGCGGAATGCATCGCATGAGCACCCCTTGAGTACCTCATTTATGGAGTACTCCTTCGACCAAAGTATACATTTTGGCCTTTCGGGATAATCGATCTGCCTCAAGGTCATTGTTGGGTACGGAACCCGTCTGAAGATACTCGTAGATAGGAGTCATCCAGGTATCATCGTATTCTAGGAGGCTATCTCAATAGAAGGTGTCTCTTGTTCTTCGACCAGGGACGTCTCCTAGAGTTTCTCCAAGAAGACTCCTTTTGGTACTATGGATCGGGAAGAAGCTATACGAGCAAGTTGGTTTGCGAGGAAATTATTCTTTCGAGGGATAAATTGTACCTCGAAACCAATAAAATTCTTTTCAAGCTTTCGGACTTCTGATAAATGCCGAGACATTATCGGATTAGAGCACTGGTACTCTTTTTCGACTTGATTCACGACTAATTGAGAGTCTCCTCTCACGAGTAGTCGGCGAATCGAGAGCGCTTTCGCAGCTTGTATACCAGCTAGCATACATTCGTACTCTGCCACGTTGTTAGTGGCCTGAAAGTTTAATTGTATGGCATACTTTAAGGTCTCTCCGGTAGGAAATTCCAGGACCACCCCCAACCCCCGAGCCACTTAAAGTAAGTGACCCGTCAAAGTACATCGTCCACTTGTCGTGGGAATCGTACTGGGGATACTGAACAGGTTTAGGATTTGTCCATTCGGCGACAAAGTCTGCCAAAATCTAGGATTTAATGGCCGTTCGGGACACGAAATGGATGTCGAACTCCCCAAGCTCGACTGACCATTTTTCCATGCGTCCCTCTGTTTCCCTATTCTGGAGGATCGCTCCCAAGGGAAACTTAAACGACACAACTAGTTTGTGTGCCTAAAAATAATGCCGCAGTTTCCTCAAAGACATGAGGAGGGCATATAGAAGTTTTTGGACTCGAGGGTAACGCTCCTTAGGCCCGTGCAAAACTTCATTAACGTAGTAAACTGGTCGTTGTACATTTTCATGTTCTATGACTAGTACTGCGCTCACTGCTTGTGGCGTGACAGCTGGATAAATCAAGAGCGTCTCTCTGGTTTCAGAGAAACCTGGACATGAGCACTTGTAAGATACCTCTTGACATCCTCAAAGGCAGCGTTAGCCTCTTCTGACCACTCGAAACCCTCGTGCTTCCTTAGAAGTTTAAAGAAAGGTAGTCCTTTTTTTCTCCCAAGCGTGCGATGAAATGACTCAAAGCCATCATGCATCCTATGAGTTTCTAGACTTCTTTTTTCGTGGTCAGGGTGCGTATTTGCACGATGGCCTTTATCTTTTCAAGATTTGCTTCGATTCCTCGTGCAGAGACTAAGAATCCAAGCAATTTTCCAGAAGAGACTCCGAACACACACTTCTCAGGATTAAGTTTCAAGCGGTGTTTTCTAAGGTTGTCGAATGTTTCTTGCAGGTCTGTGATATGATTAAGTCGTTTGTTGCTTTTTATGACTAGATCATCAATATAAGCTTCCAAATTTCGGCCTAGTTGAGGTGAAAAAGTCGTTTGCATCAAACGCTAAAAAGAAGCTCCAACATTTTTTAAACCGAATGGCATTTTGACGTAGCAAAATATTCCAAATGGTGTAATAAACGCGGTCTTTTCTTCATCTTGTCGACACATATTGATCTAGTGGTAGCCAAAATATGCATCTAGAAAACTTAACATTTCACAACTTGCAGTAGAATCAACCAACTGATCGATACGAGGTAAAGGGAAATCATCTTTTGGACAAGCTTTATTAAGATCAGTGAAGTCTACGCACATACGCCATTTGCCGTTTGACTTCCTAACCATTACAGGATTGGCCAACCACTCTGGGTGATTGACTTATCTTATAAAGCCTGCCTTAAGCAGCTTGTCCAATTCTGACCTAATAGCATCTTATCGATTAGGGGCAAATCTCCATAACTTTTGTTTTATGGGTACTTTATCAGGCCGTAATGCTAGCCTGTGCTCGATCACTTCCCTAGGGACTCGTGTATGTCGGATGCTTGCCACGTGAAGACATCTGCATTTGCTCTAAGGAAAGTGATGAGGGCGTATTCCTACTTGGGGTCGGAAGAATCCCCGATGCGAACAGTCTTCTTGGGCTCCTCCGCATCCAGAGAAACCTCTTTGACTTGGTCGTTCGGCTTTGGTGCAGCTTTAGGCTTCGACTTGCTAGTCGAAGGCTGACTTTCGGGCTGGTATCTGTCCAACCATCTCGAGGGACCGACGGTCGCAGGTATGCGCCATCTTCTTGTCACAATAAATTGTGATCACTCCTTTGGGACCTAGCATCTTAAGACATTGATACCTATAGTGAGTAGCTATTAAGAATTTTACCAAAGTTGGTTGTCCGAGTATGGCGTTATATGTCGTATCGAAATCGACCACATCAAAAGAGATCTCTCTCCTGAAATTACTTGGTGAACCAAATGTTAAAGGAAGAGAAACTTGGCCAATAGGTTTGGCCGAAGACCCCGGTACGATTCTATGAAAAGAGTATCATACCGATCTTACCTTAGTTGATGCGGCCCGACTATCTTCTGCTAATTCGGTGGGTTTTTCTGATATTTTGGATAGGTAGTTTGTTTTACAAAAAGAAAAGGTGCCGCTGGCGACGCAAGAGATCAAGAAAGAAGTTCCTACTGTTGTGCATGAAGATGTCGTGCGCAAAGAAGACCTCATGCATGTATGCCATTACGTGAGCAAAGAAGACAAACCATGCATTGCATGTGTGTGCGCTGGAGTCCAACCATGTGTGTGTATTGCATGCATGAGATTGCAATCAAGTCGTGTGCAGGCAGAAGCTACGGGATTGCATGTGACAAAATCAGCACAAGATCACGTACTAGATAAATTAGCGCATGAGTTTGTTTCCCATACGGTGTGCAGAGATAAATCAAGAGATAAGGTTGGAGATCAAGGATTGGATCAGTTGAAAGGAACACCAAATCTCATGCCCCATCGGTTTCTCTCATTGTGCGCCATGGGCTGGAGTCCCCCGGGAGAACCAACGCAACTAGAAGATCAAGCCATGCAAGTTTCTTATGTACGTGAAGAAAATAAAATACGTATGCATGCAACCAAACCAAACTTATCCAGGAGACCAGAAAGGAATCCTCTTGGAATACAACTAATGGAGATATTTTTGGAGATAAAATCGCAGGAGATCAGGATGTATCTTTCATGCGCGTGCAAGGGCCGGTACTTGTGCTTGTACGTATTTTTGTCTACCTACGTAGCTTTCTTTCTCTAAGAGCTATGGGGTGGGGTCCACCAGAAGCCGTGACAGCCAAGTTTTGGTAGATTAATTATTTGCTTTCTGAGATGTAAAAGGAAGCATACGGTTTTTTTGTGTTTTGCAATAAGACATGTGTACGTGCATGTGTTTGAGCATTAGAACTTCTAGTCGACTAGAAGTTTTGGGCATGCATGTAACGTGTAGATGAGTCCTAGTTGCCTTTTCATGTGAACACATATCATGTTAGTTGTTCACATATCACGTACGTGATAGCTTAGTTGGGTTTGGAGTCGTGTCAGGATGGAGTGCGTGGGTGTTGGCATATAAAGCCAGGCCGTCAGCCGTAGGTTGTGGGGGAGTTTAGATGATGAGTTAAGTTTTGAGTTATGAAATAAAACACGTGTGCGTGTTGGCCTTCGGCCGTTAGGGTTCATCCCTGTTCTTAGTGTGTTCTTGTGAATTCCAATCTCGGATTTCATCGTGGCGTGGTGGTTTCTAGCTGTGGTGCTAGGAGTTACTCGTTGGATCTTTGATCCTTATTTCTCGTTCATGTACTGTGGTGTGCGCGGGCGTGAGATTTATTTATCCAGAAGAAGACGACGCACGACTGATCTTCGAGTTCCACCGTGAAAGATCGGGCAACCCACGGATTTAATCTCGCCTTGAGGTTGATCCGCATCATTAGTCCTAGGTACCTGCATCTCATCCAGGGCACTCGTAAACAAAATGTTTAACGAGCTACCACCATCAACTAACACTCGATTTACTCGACAGTTGTCGATGGTGGGTGTAATACCCCAAATGTATTCGAGAGAGAAGAAATAAATTAGAGAGAAGGACCAGTTAAAAAAAATGTTTTAACAGGAGATTAGAGGGTGATTTATGCATATGCATTTAGGCCCAAGGGAAATGGGTAGCTGGCCACATAAGAAGGAGAGGCGGCAACCCTAGGTTTGCTTGTAACACCCCAGGACCCACATTACCCTGGAATGCTACTAAACGACTCTACAGCTAGCCAATAATTTCAAGATAAATTATTTCGGCAACATCTCTAGACAAGAAGCATTAAGCGAAGCATAAACAACTAAGGGAATAAAGATAACGGTAACAAGTTCAATAATTAAACAACCTCTGGCAGATTAATCAAAGAATGGTTCACAAGTCCATCCTTATTAAATAACATAATCATCCACAAATAGTTAAGCATTTGGCTAGAATTTCATCGTCTTTATTACAACATGAGTTGATGTACCAAGTGCATTATTGTGGTGCCGCTCTACCCATCCCATGAATGCTCAACAATCACCTGTAGGGGGGGGGGGGAAACAAGGGTGAGATAAAAATCTCAGCAAGCAAACCGTTTAACAGGCTATTCAGACTACAAACAAAATATACAACATCATTAAAGTATCCATATGTCCACATCCATAATGTGAATCCACATTCATTTACAAGCTGATTTAACTACAAAGATATTAAGCATCAATATCCAATTCCCATAATGATCACAATTATAGCCTCAACCATATTTACTACCAATGATAGTAAAATATCAACAATTGAATCTTGATCAACTGCTTCATATTATTCACCACTACCACTACCAATGACAATAAAGTATTAACATGTTTTACCTCATAACTTTACTATTTCTCGCATCCACAACTGCTATCAACAATTACCACAAGAGAGAAGAATCTCATGCCACAATCACAACCTCTAGCATACCACAAGGGATGAACCCCATTCCACCACCACAACCACATTACTCATACCACAAGAGACTCTCATGAGTCAATTTCCACATTGCAACTATGAAGTTGCGTTTGTTTGCAAAATAACTTCACCTCAATATATTGCATAAGTATGCAAATGATCTTTCCACAATGTAATGCATATGCATGCTATGCTCCACTGCACCTTTACCCAATAAGGTAAAAGTGTACATCGTGCTCTGACAATGCACGATGTTGTACCGATCTGATCGCGGCTATAAGCGGCGACATCCACAATGCAAATGTTATGACATGTCATGAATGATATGATTATAATAAACCACAAGAATTTAACCACGAATGTCAACAACATACTCATCATGAATACTTCCTCATAATCCACATGTGTCTCATTAAGCACAATACCATTGTGTCATAAAACCATTACCACATAACCCCCACTCGATTCACCAAGATCAAAATCAGTCGATCTAAAGGGAATTCTACCACATAGACCACAACATGATCATCATGAATGTAACCACAAGGAATTATCAACATGTCCACCTTGAGTTTATTTTCATATTCCGCATTTGGCTCATTAAGCAAATTACCACAATACTACCCAAACTCATCCAAACACAGCAATTGATTAATATCTTGCTACCACATTCATACTTAGAAAACATGTAACCATGGCATATCGTTTAACATTACGTCAATCATGCATAGTGCAAGTAGTAAGAACAACGGGTTAAACCGTAGCACAACCGCTACATTTACTTGCCTTCCACGATGCGGCGTTAGCGGCAAAGATGATACTCCTAAACCTGAGGCTTCACCTCCTAAACAGGTAAAATAATTTCAATTAAGACATAATATACTCAGCGCTACTAATCGGCATTCTACATCGCTTACTTGACGACTCAAAACGAGTTTACAAAGCTGAAACTGAAAAACAACGTTTCCTGCCATATACCGTTTCGGACACCGGCACGGTAATTGACATAACTCATGAACTGGAAGTCAAAAAGAGGTAAACCCAATTTCTGTAGATTCTTAACTGACTCATATACAATACTCTAGTTGACACGATAATCCAATTCGGCCAAAATATTAGGCTAACCATTGTTTGAACTTTCAGTACAGAAACTGCCTACACAATCGAACAGCAAAACTAAAATGACCATAACTTTTAATAGGTAACTCCGAATTGATCGTTATTTATCAATATGAAAAGGTTATCGAATTATCTACAATAACCTAGTTGTGTGAACTTTCAGATTCCACCAATTTCCCTTTCATATTTTAGGAAATATCCAGACAGATTATTCTCGTCAGATTTCTGGCAGCAGATACTAAATCGACCATAACTTTTGACTCAGACCTCGGAATCGAGTGATCTTCATGGCTACTGAAAGATAACGACATAACCCACATAACTCTAGCAGATGGAATCTTAAAATTCAGCCTCTAAATACACGAAAATCCCCACGCAAGGTACTGGACAGAATCGAATCTTCTGCAGCCCAACATTTAACCAACAATTCTAATCGGTTTCGCATCTACTATGGATCAAACAGCGGGGAAGGCATCTCGTTACCCTTGTAGAACCGCTAGAATTTGCTGAACCAATCCCACACAAGATCTTCTTCTCCTTCTTCTCCTTCTTCTCTTCCTCTCTTTCTCCTTCTTGCAAGGGCAGCAGCCTAGACGAAGGGGAGTCGCGAGGAGCAGCACCAGGCGGAGGGGAGGCGCAAGGGAGAGGGGAGGAGTCGGCCAAGGAAGGGGAAGGGGCGGCTGCAAGTGGGAGGAGGGAAAGGGAGGGGAGGGGGCGGCTAGGGTTTGGGGAGGTGGCACCTCCCCTTTGGCCGGCCAATACTAGGCTAGATGGGCCAAGGCCCAGCCCAAGTGGATGAGAACAAGCGGAAAAGCCCTCTCTAAACTTGATTTGACGAATTCGAAAATAAACTCTTCCCCGATTAAATAATTCTCTATCGATTAAATTTAATTAACCCGATTCTTGACTTCTCACACTTCCGGAGTATTACATTCTTCCCACCTTAAAAGGATTCGCCCTCGAATCCAACTCTACAGACCACAAAGAAAAGAACAACAAGCAAAAGCAACCCAAACTAGGAGTACTCACCAGCCTCGAAGAGCTCGGGGTACTTCTTTCGCAAATGATCCTCCAACTCCCACGTAGCTTCTCTCTCAGACTGATTCGTCCAAAGGACCTTCACATACTTGATGGTCTTATTCCTCAAGACCCGCTCCGACGTATCCAAGATACGAACTGGCCGACTCTCCACATTGAGATCCTGCTCCACTGTGACCTGTTCCAGGTCAATCTTGTGTTTTGGATCCCACAAGTATTTCCTCAGCATAGACACATGGAAAACATTGTGCACACCACTCAAAGAGTTTGGCAACTCCAAACGATAAGCCAAACTACCCACCCGAGCAACCACTGGAAAAGGACCGCTAAGCTTCCCGGTGGTACCAAAACGAACAATACCCTTGGTCGGAGACACCAAGGAGCACAAGGCTTCCACCGCAAACTCAATTCTCGGCGAACATCCACATAATTCTTTTCGCCCTGAGCACCAATGTGTCCCGCCATTTTGACAAAATTTCCATAATAACTATTCGGACCACTTTCTCAAACCATCCTCTTTCTTAAAACACTTTTCTCTTATTAAATATACTGGATAACCCAATATACCCTTTTAAAGAATTTGATCACAAATTCCACTCACATCTTTCTACTAGAAGCACAACGGTATCTTTTGCAAATAGAACCCAACCTTGAAAGAGTAAAGAACTCTCAAGCATCACACTAGCAACCACTTTTCCTTCAAAGGACCACGATCCAAATCAAAGGATTCACCACAAAATATTTCTACTCGTCAAGTAGACAATTGGAGAACCACACCACATAAGCTAAGAGTGAAAAAATCACTCGATGCACCAAAACAATCAATTTCTTTTCCTAACTGGAAAAGACTACGCCTCAACATACGTCAACTCAATTTGCAAATGGTCTCTGCCATAAACACACCGCATAAACAAGAATCAAGAGAGCATCGCACTACTTGACATAACAATAATTTCCCAATTCATTTCTTTTAATAATTTAACTTCCTTGAACCAAGTATTTTCAAATCATTACCCAACACACCAACTCATTTATCTCAAGTTGGCCACCTCAACAATTAGCTCAATTGAGTACATCATCTACACCATTGTAGATAGACTCTACTAGCCCCGCAAATCATACTCTATCCCAAAACCACGACCATCAAAAGGCTTCGCAACCCACAACAATTACCATGTTCTTAGAAGAAGAGGTAAGAAGAAATAAATTCCAAAGATACGAAAATGGTTATCATCACAAGAGCTAAAAGACCAAAAGAAAAAACAAATAGCAATGAGGTTGGAAAACACAAGATAAGATCAATCTGTATCTCAAATACTTCTAGTACAACTTTTCCTTTCAATAAGAAGCAATTTTCTTTGATTACAACATCCCGCCATTTCCAACAAAGGATGCTTGAAGACCACAACACGAGATTCGATAAGAACCAAAAGATCATTCAACATGTCGCTTACTCAAAGTAACCTCGGCTATCACACAAGTCATAAGGTACAAAAGATTTCAACCAGTAAATCTCACTCCCTTCAATTCAATTAGTATTATGGAATTAACCAATTCCTTTAATTTTTAAAACATTCAACACCATAATCACTTCATCATGTTCTTATTATCCAAATAAGATTCCAACTACTTAATCTAGTTAAACCTAGTGCATAAGCCATCATATTAAAACAAACTCTTTAACAAGATGATATTAGAACATAACAACCTCACAAAACATGCTAGTATGAATCTCTTATTAGATTCCATACATTTATCTCAGATCTTGATGCTCAACTCTAGTTTAGCAAAAAGTAAATACACTCTAGCCATTGTTGTCAATAATTGATTATTAATTTTTCATCAGCATAACATTAATGATCCCATCTCTAATTTGCAATCACAAAGACAATAAAGAGCACAGATTCGATACTCCACCTTATGTTAAGATATTAAAATAAAATAACTTTAAACATTAATAATACCAGCTTTATAAGACAAGATTCCACAAGTCAATACATCAACCTTCATCCCTTTCTGTATACATGTTTCAACAATCTAGCATGGTAAAAGTTACATAACTTTAACAGTTGTACATGCTCATCAAGTATGTAAAGAGAGGACATAATTAAGGTTAATCTTATTAAGGCAATATTCCAACACCTCCTTACTTGACCATCCCGAATGGTCAGATTAATTACTTAAGATCAATCAATCCAATCTATCCAACAAGTTGGGAAAATTAAACAACTACAATAGTCAAAACAATTGTTTTTCATAATCCTTAATAAATGCATGAGTTCTACACATGTATCGCTAAATTCTTAGCCACAAATCTTCAAGAAACTACAACAGGACAACATCATATTAATCAACTTCACTTCTAAAGATGTTAGTAGAAATTAATGATGTACCACACTAACTTTTCAACTTGATAATTCACAATCTATCAATTATTTACATAATTGCCACCTACTACTTAAACACAACAAAACATCATAAAGAGATTTTAACACTCCCTTCTAGGGAGAAATCAAACTTCAAAAGTCGAAATAACTCAGAAGAAATGCATAGAGCCAATGCTTCCACAAGTTAATGAACTTCCCACGTCAGCTTTGATTCTCTCTCAAAATATCAAACAAAATACAAGAGTCATGTTTTCCAAAGAAGAAAGATGGAACAACACGGAAAAATACCGCTCTCCAAAAGCACTGCTCACGAGCAATCAAACAACCCATCAATCGAAAGAAACAATACTTGGCCTCAAGAACAATTGGAGGCCTATTGACACCCAACAATCGCAATAAACAACTAACCCGAGAGAAAATCATTAATCGCAATAGGCCAAGAATCGCCAACATCAATTCAAGGAGGATAACACTTTTCTAAGAAACTTACCCATGACATCGCAACTAAGTTACCCGAGGTAATCGCATCAATATCCCCGTACCACGAACGGGGTATAAACTGGCAATGCCCAAGGCAACAGCCGCAAACCCTACCTCTTATCATTGACTATCCTCACTCATAGCAGTCATAGAAACAACACATAAACATACAAGATTATCTCATAGCATGAATAATCAATATAACATGTCAAAGCACGAATGCAATGCTTGACCCATCCCATCCTACTGTGCACCAGTGTGTCAATTTAATATTTTTAATTACCACAGACCTAAAACCTAGCTCTGATACCAACTGTAACACCCCAGGACCCACATTACCTTGGAATGCTACTAAACCACTCTACAGCTAGCCAATAATTTCAAGATAAATTATTTCGGCAACATCTCTAGACAAGAAGCATTAAGCGGAAGCATAAACAACTAAGGGAATAAAGATAATGGTAACAAGTTCAATAATTAAACAACCTCTAGCAGATTAATCAAAGAATGGTTCACAAGTCCATCCTTATTAAATAACATAATCATCCACAAATAGTTAAACATTTGGCTAGAATTTCATCGTCTTTATTACAACATGAGTTGATGTACCAAGTGCATTATTGTGGTGCCGCTCTACCCATCCCATGAATGCTCAACAATCACCGTAGGGGAAACAAGGGTGAGATAAAAATCTCAACAAGCAAACTGCTTAACAGCTATTCGGACTACAAACAAAATATACAACATCATTAAAGTATCCATATGTCCACATCCATAATGTGAATCCACATTCATTTACAAGCTGATTTAACTACAAAGATATTAAGCATCAATATCCAATTCCCATAATGATCACAATTATAGCCTCAACCATATTTACTACCAATGATAGTAAAATATCAACAATTGAATCTTGATCAACTGCTTCATATTATTCACCACTACCACTACCAATGACAATAAAGTATTAACATGTTTTACCTCATAACTTTACTATTTCTCGTATCCACAATCTGCTATCAACAATTACCACAAGAGAGAAGAATCTCATGCCACAATCACAACCTCTACCATACCACAAGGGATGAACCCCATTCCACCACCACAACCACATTACTCATACCACAAGAGACTCTCATGAGTCAATTTCACATTGCAACTATGAAGTTGCGTTTGTTTGCAAAATAACTTCACCTCAATATATTGCATAAGTATGCAAATGATCTTTCCACAATGTAATGCATATGCATGCTATGCTCCACTGCACCTTTACCCAATAAGGTAAAAGTGTACATCGTATACTGACAATGCATGATGTTGTACGCATACGATCGCGGCTATAAGCGGCGACATCCACAATGCAAATGTTATGACATGTCATGAATGATATGATTATCATAAACCACAAGAATTTAACCACGAATGTCAACAACATACTCATCATGAATACTTCCTCATAATCCACATGTGTCTCATTAAGCACAATACCATTGTGTCATAAAACCATTACCACATAACCCCCACTCGATTCACCAAGATCAAAATCAGTCGATCTAAAGAGAATTCTACCACATAGACCACAACATGATCATCATGAATGTAACCACAAGGAATTATCAACATGTCCACCTTGAGTTTATTTTCATATTCCGCATTTGGCTCATTAAGCAAATTACCACAATACTACCCAAACTCATCCAAACATAGCAATTGATTAATATCTTGCTACCACATTCATACTTAGAAAACATGTAACCATGGCATATCGTTTAACATTACGTCAATCATGCATAGTGCAAGTAGTAAGAACAACGGGTTAAACCGTAGCACAACCGCTACATTTACTTGCCTTCCACGATGCGGCGCGTTAGCGGCAAAGATGATACTCCTAAACCTGAGGCTTCACCTCCTAAACAGGTAAAATAATTTCAATTAAGACATAATATACTCAGCGCTACTAATCGGCATTCTACATCGCTTACTTGACGACTCAAAACGAGTTTACAAAGCTGAAACTGAAAAACAACGTTTCCTGCCATATACCGTTTCTGGACACCGGCACGGTAATTGACATAACTCATGAACTGGAAGTCAAAAAGAGGTAAACCCAATTTCTGTAGATTCTTAACTGACTCATATACAATACTCTAGTTGACACGATAATCCAATTCGGCCAAAATATTAGGCTAACCATTGTTTGAACTTTCAGTACAGAAACTGCCTACACAATCGAACAGCAAAACTAAAATGACCATAACTTTTAATAGGTAACTCCGAATTGATCGTTCTTTATCAATCTGAAAAGGTTATCGAATTATCTACAATAACCTAGTTGTGTGAACTTTCAGATTCCACCAATTTCCCTTTCATATTTTAGGAAATATCCAGACAGATTATTCTCGTCAGATTTCTGGCACCAGATACTAAATCGACCATAACTTTTGACTCAGACCTCGGAATCGAGTGATCTTCGCGGCTACTGAAAGATAACGACATAACCCACATAACTCTAGGAGATGGAATCTTAAAATTCAGCCTCTAAATACACGAAAATCCCCACGCAAGGTACTGGACAGAATCGAATCTTCTGCAGCCCAACATTTAACCAACAATTCTAATCGGTTTCGCATCTACTATGGATCAAACAGCGGGGAAGGCATCTCGTTACCCTTGTAGAACCGCTAGAATTTGCTGAACCAATCCCACACAAGATCTTCTTCTCCTTCTTCTCCTTCTTCTCTTCCTCTCTTTCTCCTTCTTGCGCAGAGGCAGCAGCCTGAGCGAAGGGAGTCACGAGGAGCAGCACCTGGCGAGGGGAGGCGCAAGGGAGAGGGGAGGAGTCAGCCAAGGGAAGGGAAGGGGCGGCTGCAAGTGGGAGGAGGAAAAGGGATGGGAGGGGCGGCTAGGGTTTGGGGAGGGTGGCACCTCCCCCCCTTTGGCCGGCCAATACTAGGCTAGATGGGCCAAGGCCCAGGCCCAAGTGGATGAGAACAAGCGGAAAAGCCCCTCTCTAAACTTGATTTGACGAATTCTGAAAATAAACTCTTCCCCGATTAAATAATTCTCTACCGATTAAATTTAATTAACCCGATTCTTGACTTCTCACACTTCCGGAGTATTACATTGCTACAGTAGCATGGCTACAGTGCCGCCACTATGCTAAAGTACCACGTTGAGCTACAGTACCCTCTCACCCCTTGCTTTCGCTGCCAACCAAGAAGGAGGAAGGGAGAAAGCTTCTCGGGTGCTGCCGGCCAAGGAAGAGAAAGGAAGAAGAAGGAAGGGGGAGAAGGGAGGAAGGAAAGGGAGAGATCGTGGCCTAGGGTTGGTGTTCATCACGTTCAATGGCGGTTATTCAAGGGTAAGATGTGATCCCCTTCCGATTAGTAGATTATTTGATCTTTAGCAATGTCGGTATTTAGGTCTGACTAGAGCAGATCGGGTTGGGTGACGTGTTTGATTTATTTGGCGACAGAATTTGATCTTTTCATCTCCTAGAGAATTGTAGGCAACGTCGATACCTTTCTGTAGAGTACAAGATCGCGTCATTTGGACGAGCGGTTCAAAAGTTATGAATTTATTAGTGTGACTATTCTGCAAATCTATCGGTATTCTGACAAGTTTTAGTAATCTAACTTGAGCGATCAGTTAAAAGGAAAAGCAGAGGCACTCAGTATAACTAAAGTTGTAGATAATTATTGTAGATTTTAGGGAAGCCCAAGAACGTGAAATTTGGACAAACGAGCTGAATGTTATGATAGTTTTAATGTACTGTCCAGAGAACCTAACGTGAAATCGATGTTCTGTTAATTAGTATGATAGGGGTATTAGATGGCCAAATCAGGAAGGCCTACCAACTAGGTTTAGTTGGGGAAATTGATAACCTTTCCATGAAGTTCAAGAACACCTCATTTGGACTCCTGTACTAAAAGATATGAATTTTAGAACGTGACTGTCCATAGAGGGGACAGAACATCATTTATGAATGGGAGTCGGGATCGCGTCAAAAACTATTGCGAGTTCGTGTTTGCTTATATAGTTTGTTTGGTCCATTACTGTTGTTTTAGTATGCTTTTAAATGAATTTAGGTGGGGTATTGGTCCTGGAGGCAGCACCTTCTTCACATCCTCCGTTCTCACGCGGTTAAGGCAAGTACTCTGTTTGATAGAGTAATTATGAATTGTTTGACAGTGAGTGCTAGTGTTTTGATACATATTAGCTATGCTTGGTTGATAGTGTGATATGTTGATTAAAGATGGTAAATGCTTATGATATGAATGATTGTTACTCATGTATGATATTGATGCTGTTCATGATTACTGTGAAATTGTAATTATTCATGTGCACCATAAGAGCATACATAAGACATAGTCACGTGGTGACCAGGTATGCATATTCGAGGTCCCCGTTATGTAGATGAAGGGCATGAGGTCCCCACATTCGTGGAATGTGGGCATTGAAAAGAGGTCCCCATCATGAAAACGATGGGCTTATGGTCCCCACACTTGTGGAGTGTGGGCTTAAGGTCCCTTTACTTGCGGAGTATCGGGCAATTGGTCCCTGCGCTTGCGAGCATATGCATGGTATGCAACGACGGTTGCATATCTTGCATTACTGGTAAAATGCGAAAAAGTGGAAGAGAAAGAAAAGATGCATTGCATATTTGCATTCATACAACATGAGCATATGACATGTTTTTAATAGAGATTGTAGATGGATGTTGATGATTACAGTTGTTTATGTTATTATTGCTATTTATTGTATTTGCTGAGTCTTTGAACTCACTCTTGCTGTTGTTGTGTTTTTTTAGGTATCCCTTTACAAGAACGACATACATGGGAGGGAATAAAACTTAGAGTGGTTGCACAATGGCACGAACTACTCACATTTGGATTGATAGAATGATAATTTAGTAGTTGAGTAAATTGTTTAAAGAATTCCTTATGATTACTCCCTATGCTTGGAATAATTTGTAATAGACTTGATTAGAGGATTATGGATGTCCCTTTTGTTTAGGCTTTAGTTGTTTAGCATGCTATGGATGATATAGTGATGATTAGTATAGTTTTGGTAGTCTCTTGATTATGCTGGATGTTGGGTTATTTAACTATGTTATGTTTAAATATTGGGATCTCTGGTTTAGTAACTGAACAAAGGAGGTTCTATCGAATTTTAGATAATTGTATCAGTGTTAAAATGGTTATAGTGTTAGTTTAGTAGCATTCCAGGCCTTTGTCAGGCTAGGGTGTTACATTGGGTTCGACCACGATCGAAATCAGACTGGTCTAGTCGAAGGGATCGGGCAGTCACCCTTCTCAAAAGAGATGGTGACTTCTGACCACTTTGGCATCTTATTGACAAGAGGAGAGTCGATTGAGTTTACCTCGCGTTCGACAGCCTTAAGCTATCGCCTTGACTCGTATGCTGATGATCCCCCATAGATGTGATCGATGGTGTGCTGTGGATCCTGATACGACATCTCATCGTCGTCCGACTCCTTCCGACCACTTGTTTGACCTACCTGTTCAAGAGTAGGAAGCGGCCCTTTACCAGAGTAATAGTCTTCGAGTTTTTGTAGAAAAACTCGGCAGTTACGAAGGTCATGTCTTTCCTTTTTATGAAAAGGACACCACCTCGGTTTATCATTCTTTCGATTGGAGCGCTTGCCTTTGCCTTGGTCGGAATTTTGTTGTTTGGAACTATGTGGCTCTTTGACACTCACGGCTAAGACCTCTTTAGAACCAGTGGCTTGAGATTTGTGATCCTTTGCCTTGTTCTTGGATTTCTTAGCCTTTTTGTCCTTCTTCTTACTACTTTCGCATGCATCTTGAGGAACATTATCCTCTCGATCAATAGTGTTTTTGTGAGACCCCGGTTTATTTAGCTTGTAATGCTTAGTCTTCCTTTGACTCTAGCATCACAAACAAAATATACCGTGCCTCGATGGACATGTGCCTCCCAGAATTGCAGCACACATTCATCTTTACAAAATCATGCATCATTTCCATACAACACATAATAGCAAGTCTAGCAAAAGACATACATAATATAGAGTCATTACAAAAGAGCCGACCGGCCAAATGACATCAAAGTAACAATAACAGCGGAAGCAAAAGTGCCATAAGATGGCTATAAACAAAAGACGACCGGTTAGCCAACATAACCCACAAGGCAACCGACCAGGCCGCCAACCTAGTCGCACCTGCCGCAACACTACTCACAGAAGTCGATCCCTTGGGGATCCACTTCCTCCTCTGCACACAACAAGCAATGCAGGTGAGTACAATGATGTACTCGCAAGACTTACGAGTAACAAGCCTATACATAGCTACATGAAAGCTGTAACAAAGGAGATGGTTATATGGTTAATTGGACGCATAAAGCAATTTTCATTTGCAATAATGTAATAGATTGAAAGCAGTTTATCAAATCTATTTTTAATCATTGAAATAATAGTGAGGTAACCATAAATAACATAAGTAACAACCTAGAGGTGACTAACCCAATAGCCACCCCAACATAGCACGAATCCCCGATTTGTACCACCCATCAAGTTTTAATTTTAAAGGTTATAGTCTAACTCTTGAAAGACCTTGCCAAGCGTGTCCATAACCTAGGACGAGGCTATTCGAATAGATCAAACCCTGCAGGGGTGTACCAATGTACCCACACGTCAGACCGCCTTTTCGCCACAATAAGCACACTTCCAAAGGTATGCCAGCACGGCTAAGTCTTACGAGACGTTTCCCATATTGTGTATCAACTACGAGCCGCTCGTATGGATAGAAACCCATACGCTTATATTGTAAAGCCGAAAGACAACTTCCCACCTGGGGTAAAGCTTTCGGACAACTACAATACTCCCAAACATCTGCCTCCTACGACTCGGAGCTAACACACGCCAAAGTACTAAGTCAAGAGAGGTCCCATACCCTCTAGTGTGGTTAGCACGCAAGAATGCTTGGTTTAGTGTAACAAGATGTTCGGTCCTTGTTGACTCGGGCACCATTCCAGTCATACCCAAAAGCACACCAACATACCGTTGTTCCCAAGTCCAAATCATTTGGTTTTCAGTTTTAGTTTTTCACAATTAAACATAGCACAATGCTGAATATAAAGTCATAATAAGTTTGTGTGATTAAGGTTATCGACTAAGTCGACAACCGCTCATTTCTACCGGTAGCTATGCATGACTAAGAACATTACTCGTAAACTACTAAGTGATAAGGGCTCATCCAACGAACCCAAAATCACAGCAAGATAGACCTAGGCTCAGTAGTAGAGGATAAACATTTGCCTACCGATAATGCATCTAATGGGTCAACTAATCGACAATAGTTTAACGCAAGATAGCAATGCATACGTAGAATTTGCAAACAACATATTAGAATTTTAAAATAATAGGAGCAATATGATCAAATGATGCTACATCTGCTTGCCTTGCTGGATGTTCTCTTGCTGCAGAGGATCGCTTTCGGGCTCAACAAAATCTTCGGAACCTAACACAAGAACGCGAAAATCCAATAAGAACAAAGAACGCCGAAAGAAACTCAAAAGCCAAATTCATCCAAATTCCATAAAATTTATACACCAGCAAGGTTATGATTTTAAATTAATTTAGCAACAAGAATCGATTCATTTGTACTAAACATGCAAAAGTTATAGCCTAAACATTTTCTTTCAGATGAAAATTCAAATTAAATTAATTTCGGGTACTGTTCATGGCACAATTTTCCATAAAGATCTAGAACCTGAAATTTTTAGGGTAGGTAGAACATGGTATTCTAAGCACAACAATACTAGATTTACTTTATTTGGAGGTAAATTGAATTACTTATGATTTTTCTAAGTCATGAAACTAGAGTACATCATTTTTCAGAGGCAAGGGCATGAACAAAACCTATTCCATATTAAAGTACATTATCAGAGGATTTATACAAATTTTAGTTTGTTCATTTTGGAGCTAAAGAGAATTACTTATGCATTTTCCAAGTTTTAAATGAATTTTTAGACAATATTTAGTGTTAAAACGAGTTAATACAATATACACCATTTTCTGCTATAGAACAGCTCCTAAACATATTTTTAGATTAAAGTTTAGTTGAACATAAATTTATCTCAACAGGAATCATCTAAAAAGGAGCTAAAATGAATTAGTTATGAATTTTTGAAGTTTTAAATACTGTTTTCAGTTGGCAAATAAAAGTTTACCGGATTTAAAACAAACTGATCAAAAACGAAATGACATGGATAGACGTGGGCCGCAGATTTGGAATCCAACGGCCCACGTGCTCCGCAACACAGCGCACGCGCGCGCCCTAACAAGGTATCTACCGTTGGATTTAGATCCAATGGCCCATAGCGAAGGAGGTGTTCGGCGGTCTGAACGATCCAACAAATGTGGGCCGCGGATCTAAAGATGAGCGGCTCATAGCGAGAGCTCCGGTCGGAGGTCCGATTGCTCGCGCCACCAGAGCCTCAGATCAAGAGATGAACGGCACAAAAGGATCGGAACACTTAGAACTCTAAACGCGCCGAGGAGGTCCAGCCCGCTAGATCTAGATCTAATGGTCCAGCACTACCGGGGAGGTCCTAAGATTAAAGATCTATAGGAGGAGGTCCTGAACGGCCTAGATCTAGACTAGGGAGGTCCTGACGGCTAATATCTCACAGTGGGAGGTCTTAACGGTCAAGATCTATGCAAGGGAGGTCTTCAATGATAACGTCTTAACAGCGGGGAGGTCTCAACGGTCAAGATCTCCACGGAGAGGTCCTGAACGGTCTAGATCTACCCGGGGTGGTCCGTAAGGTTTAGATCTCCGCGAGGAGGAGGTCCTGAGGTTTTCTTTACAAAACACCAAGGGGTGTTCTTTTGCAAAGAGGACCCCAAGGGCGGTCCTAAGGGTGGTTTTTACAAAAACGACCACGGGGTGGTCATTTCGCGCGGGGGTGATCCTAATGGCTAAGATTAAGCCAGGGAGGTCCTAAACGGCTAGGATCTAATCCGGGGGGAGGTCCTAGCACTAAGGTTTTCGCAGACAAGGATCCTACGGTGAAGATCTAACCTGAGGTAGTCCTTAACGGCTACGATGAACCCTAGGAGGTCCTGGACTTTGCCAAAACTTACGACAACAGTACCGAGCACCGCACTTTGCTCGCCAGCTCGCCGCCGGTGACCACGGCCACGACAGCGCGAACCCAAGGTGCCGAAACGTGTGCAATACTATTACGAACACAAAGGGGGTACCCTCGACGGCGGAGCTGGCATAAAACACCGGCGAGCAGGAGAGGGGCGGAGGAGCTGCTACGGCAAAATACGAAAACACGGAAAAAGCTTCGCCACGATCTAATCTAACGAGTGCCCGAGCTCTAAGGGGTTATTGCGAACACACCTGAGCATGGAGGAGATCCGAAGGAGGTCGGAGAAGTCCTGGCGACGGAGACCGACGTCGGCGTTGAGGAAGATAACGCGGACAATCAGTTCTGAGCAAAACGAGAAGTGGAGAATGGTAAGATTAGCTACGCGATGGCCCAGAGGTGGTCCAGGAGCAGGGAATTGAAAAGGAGAGCATCTTACCGGAGTTGGGGAAGAATGGAACAATATCAGCCGCGCGGATCCAAAACCAAGATTAGGCTGCACCTGTGAAGGCAACACAAAAATCGAGTTAGGGGACCCGCTCAAACTGATAAGGTGGTCCAAGCGATGCGAGAAAGAGAGTTAGGGAACCATCAGAGCACCAAGGTCGCCGACGGAGCTCCACGGCTGACAATGGCGGAAGAGGTGCTTGTGGTGTTTTAGCTCACAGGGCAGAGAGGGAGCTAGGGGGTGACAAGGAGGTGTAACAGGGAAGCCAAAGGAGGAGCTCGAGGTCCTCAAGTAGGTCAAGTGTCAACGGACATGCGAGGACTTAGGTTTAATGGCGACAGGACAAAAGGGCACTACCGCACATGAAAACGAGGAGAGGAGTAGGTAAAGTCAGAGCTAAACGCTGACATGGTTGAAAAAGGTGTGCACAGAGCCGTTGCGGGATCCCATGACATGACCAGGCGCTGCATTGCTCACCTGCCATGGCGCACACGCGTATGGGCGCGTCGAGGAAGAAGAAGGACAGAGGAGGAGGTCGAGAGGTCGTGTATAACACCCTGGCTTTTCAGAAGCCAAAATGCTACCTAAAGACCTAACATATAACCATACAGCGGAATAATTTTTACAGTAATTCATCAACTAAGTTAAGTAGATCATCAACAATTGGAACATAAACGGAAATGTAATATTGGATCCACTAAGATAATCCTATCAACGAATAATCAATGAATATAAACAGTTATTTAAACAAACTCAATGATAAGGAAGGTACCATCCAAGTCTAAGTTTATTTATTATAATCCAACAATTCACTAATGTAAGGTAGCAGCAGATCTTTTATTCAACTATTGTAAAGTGATGTATTTGAGTAGTGCATGTCTACTCCCTCCCAAGAGAAACTTCATTAACGATCACCTAAAAATAAATAAACAAAGCGAGAGTGAGTCCAAGACTCGGCAAGTACAATGAATAAGAATGCACAATCAACATGAACAAGACAATCTCTTCTCAACCTCTGAACATACAACAAATGAATACTTATGAAGATATGAGATGAATGTTCAAATTCAAAGGATTGGACTGTACACATGCATATACCGGTATAGCCAGTGACACACCCGTCGGTGCTTACTTAAGCCCGTATTTATCGAAATACGGGGATCCAAAATACCGTTCGAAGAACGTTTCATCCGGGTGTCCAAACTGCCCACATTGGAATGGTGGGACTCACATGCCCATACTGGAATTGATGGGACTTTAGACTCCACTCCCGTGGATGGAACATGAACATGGATGCAACTTTAGACTCCACTCCCGTGGAGTTCCACTCCCGTGGACGGACTTGAACATGGGTGCATGAATATACTTAAGAACAACGACCAACATCATCTTTGAACATATGAATTTCACATACGGAAGAAACATAATCACCAGAACTTCTCACGTATCAAATGAAAACACAGTACGAACATCCAGCATCCAACATACACAATTCATACAAACGTCAGTGTACTTGCCTTCCACGAAGCGACGCGTTGGCAGGAAAAGATGGTGTTCCTAAACCCGAAGCTTCACCTCCTAAACAATTAAATAACTGAAATAAGAATGCGAAGAACACGACATTACTGAATAACGTCCTATAACGCTTTCCCAGCGATTCAATATTTAACTAGAAGCTCTAAACTGAAAACCAACGCATTCTGCCCTAAACCGCCTCTGGACAGCAGCACGGTAAACAACATAACTCTTGATCTGGAACTCCGAATGAGGTGAATCCAGTTTCTGTGGATTCTTAACTGACAAATCTACGATACTCTAGTTGACAAGATAATCTAATTCGGCCAAATTAGTACGTCAACAGACTGATGAACTTTCAGCACAGAGCAGAAAAAACAGCAGCACTACAACAATTATAACTTTTAATCTATAACTCCGAATTGAACTTTCTTTAACAATCTGGAAAGGTTATCAAATTACCTACAATAACCTAGTTGGGTGAAAACCAAGATTCTTCCAATTACAAATTCATATTTTACGAAATAGCAAAACAGACTAATCTCGTCATAAATCTGGACAGCAGATACCAAATCTCTCATAACTTTTGACTCGAATGTCGGAATCAGGTGTTCTTGGCGGCCACCGAAAGCTAAGAACATAATCTAGATATCTCTGGGAGATCAAAACTACTGGTTCGGCGTCTAAGATCATGAAAACACCCATGCAACAATCTAGACAGATTGATGTGAATAGCAGACCGACATTGATCCAATCAAATCTATTCAATTTTTCCTCTACGACTAAACAACCAACGATAATCGAGAATCATTACCCTTGTAGAACCTTAGAGATACGTTGAACGATCCCCCACGAAGAAGATCCCTCGTCCCTCCTTTTGGCCAACCAATCTGCAGTCCTTCCTTCTCCTTCCTTTGCGAACACCGGCAGCAGGAAGGAGCGGCTCCAAGAGGCAAGGCACTGTAGCGGTGGCACTGTAGCAGCAACACTGTAGCTACAGTGCCAGCCTAGGGTTTTCCCCCTTCTTTTATAGGTGGCCGGCCCCCCATGGGCCTCCTAGGCCAAGGCCCGAGGCCCAGGTTGCTGAAGAAAAGCGAAAACCCCTCTTTCTTAATTCTATTCTTCTCTTTTGAATGATTTCTTCCTTAGAATAAATCGGGGTATTACATTCTACCCCCCTTAACAGGATTCGACCCCGATAACGAACCCCGTAGGGAACTCGAGACGGTCTTAGCGATACGACAACTCGCGAAGACAACTCAATGTACCTTGGCCTAACCTTCCCATTGATACCGAACCACACCGCAAGCACATAGAACACGGAACTATCGTTCCACCTCTCAAATGAACTCTTCACTGAAGCAAGGATCACCTCCTTTAACCAGAAACACACAAAAGAACTCTCTTTGAGCAAACTCTTGTACCAACAAAACCCATTTGAAAATGAAAGACTCACATCGCAACTATGCGTTACCAGCTCGGTACTAAAGAGTCAAATCCAGAAATAGGAATTACATCACGAAAACCATTTCCATTTTTCAAGTGGCAGGTTGCGAATAAACGTCACGAATTCCAAATGAGAAATCACTCGAATGCCCAAATCAAATGTTTCTTTTATCCCATCTGAACTGGAAAGAATCACACACGCCCACATAAATGCCGAGCTCAACTTGCGAAAGACAATGGTCAACATCACAAAACTCAAACGAGATTCAGGAAAACGATTCACTTCTTGAGGAAGCATCAAATTATAAGTTTCTCTTTTACGACTAAAATTTCTCTCAAACTATTGAATCCCAATCATCGCACAACATACTAACTTATTACTCTTAACTTGGCGATCTCAACGCCAAACCCAAATCGAAACACCTCATCTACACCGCTGAAGATGGACTCTAATGATCTCACAAAACATTCTCTAACTGATTTCCTTTACTGACGGAATTAATTTGACAAATGGCACTCAGAAAGTATCCCCAAATTAGATCTCTCACACAATCATATCACCTCAACCCTTTGAGAACAAACAACTCAGAATTCACATCACATACTCTCATGTACTACATCAGAAGGGTGTTATCAATAATCATCCCACTGTTTGCAATCCACCCTTATTCTACTTCCTCTACACATAATCATTGGGCGACTCAAAGCCCTAGAATAAAATGCGAAGCTCAAATTTAAACTCCAAGACTCCTACAATGAACTTCTCATATAGAAGATAGGGGAAACCTCATATTAAATCCCTAAAATTCTCACAATCCAGCATACTCGCGCAATAACATCAACATGAAATATTTTCTCAACTCAATTATCTGTATAAGGATTCTAACTCTTAGAGAGTTACTTACTAAGTCCAAGTCATTCCTGACAATAATCCAACAATCTCGGTTATCACAATAATCGCTTTAACGGGAGGTCCGAGGCATTGGATCAAGATCCAACAGCCGAAGCTCACGCACCCAAACGACTGTGCTGGTACAGCTAGGTGGTCTGGCTCGACCCGATCCCAAGTCTGACTCAGACCCAAAGGGTTTGACCAGGGTTTTTAGAATTATAATAGAAACTTTGAGGAATTGTTTGAGGTAGCACACAAACTCCAAAATTTCTGAAATTTTTACAGGAGCTTGATAACTTGGATAGTGACCTTGTATAAAATTTTCAGAGGTTTTCATGAAGTGTATTTTCCTCCAAAAATTCTGCAAGGTGCTGAGCTAGGGTTTGACACAGAGTCAAACTGGTTTGACTGACCTCTTAAAATATTCAAACAATTTCTAAAAATTGTGAAATTTTTCAGAGGGGTCACACATTAACCCTAGAACTTAGGAAAAATATTTCTAGAGGATGATCATAAGGTTAGACAAGAAAGTTTTTGAAAGGCAAGATTTAGGTCAAAAGAGGCTTGTGATTTTGTATTTCCATAATTCCTTTACAAGAATTTTCAGAACATACATGAAACACAAGATGTAAGAAAAGTTTTTAATTTCTACACATTTTCTTACATTTGAAACACAAGCCAAGACTTAGGATGTTACAGTTATGGTGCCGAGTAAATACCTGGGAGATCTGGAGTTTGATTTACCATTAACGTCGTTGACCATCGAGTAGGATCTTACCTTCGAGGCTCTTCCGATGAGTGTACCTGGAAATATCGGGACGAGTGTTAGGACATACTTGGTTTTATGTCAATGTGTTGTGGTCTCATCGGTCCGAGAGAGAGGCCACTTGGGAGTTGGAGTTTCGCATGTGTGCGCGTTATCTGGATTTGGTCACAGCGGGTACGTTCTAGTCGCAGTTTTCTTTCGCGTAGATTGGTGTGAGGATTCAGGGTTGAATCCTATTTCAGGGGGGTAGAATGTAATACTTCGATTTATTCTAAGAAAAAAATCATTCAAAAGAGAAATTAGACATAAGAAAAGGGGGTTTCTGCAGTTCTTCGGAAACCTGGGCCTCGGTCCATGGCCTAGAAGGCCCATGAGGGGTGGTCACCAATAAAAGGAGGGGGGAAACCCTAGGGTTGGTACTGTAATCATGCTATAGTACCTTCGTGAATAGTAGCCGCCCGCCTCCTTTGGGTGCTGCCGGCCAAGAAGAAGAAGAAGAAGAAGGATGGGGAGAAGAGAGAAGGGAGGGGAAGCGGGATCACATGGTGTTCTTTGCGTTCTTCAGCGATTCTTCAAGGGTGGTTTGATTCCAGGGGCAGCGCCCTCTCCGCATCATCAAGCTTCGCACGGTTGAGGCAAGTACAATTAGTGGTAGAACAATTAAGCGTGATTGTTCATGAATGCTATGAAACACCTTGTGATGTGAATATGGCCCGATCTTCCGAGAGGTACTGATACGTCGATTGTGGAGAACATGATGTTGATGATCCAAAGGCTCCGACCAGAACGGATCGAACCAATCGCAATCACTGCACCACTGCTCCGTTGGTTATCAACCGCGTGCGACGCGCGTTGACCTCGCTAAAAGGCTATCTCCATAGCGAATTGAGAACACAAGCAAGAGACTAGAAGATGCAATCTAAAATTGTATTGCGAATAATAATGAAGTTCACAGAGTGCGGTTCCTCAAACCGAACAAACGACGAAACTGCAAAGTGGCAGAACAATCTAAGAAAACACAAATTGGAACTAAAGGACGACGGCTCCTATATGAGGAGGGCGACTAGGAGGTGGAAACCCTAGGTGAGGTACTGTTCATGTGGTCATGTTACTGTTCACATGAACAGTAACAGGCACCCGGGGTTGGCTATTCCAAATATGGGCGATATGGGCCAAGTCAGCCCATAGGACTCGGATACAAGCCTTGTAGGCTAAAGAAAAGGTGACACAGCACCAAGTAAAAGATGGCCGAAGCTCCTTGAGTTGGAGGCCACAAATGCTTCATCTCCTTTGTCCATTGTTATTGCCTTCTCCTTCCTTGATGCATATCATCAACTCCTTGCTGTCTCGTCCTAGATTCCTAAGCACAACCAAATCATCTCCATTAGGTAGCATCATAAAGTTCTTAAATAATACACTCAGCCCTAGAAATGAATTTACCTGATAATTGAGTTGACGAGCACGTGCCCAAGTTATTGGACCTTGCATATCATTCATGGCAGTAGCAAGAGGAGTGTTCATATCAGTAGGAGTGATGTCCTCATCATCCTCCTCTTCCTGAATTAGAGTCGTCCTCGACTCAAGCTCATCCTCCGTGCCGAAGAATGGTCGCAGATATGCAATGTTAAAGGTGGGGCTAACACTGAAATCTGCAGGCAAGTCTAACTTATATGCATTATCATTAATACGTTCAAGCACTTTAAAAGGACCATCTGCACGAGGCATGAGTTTAGACTTTCTCAATTCAGGGAATTGCTCTTTTATAAGTGTAACCGGACAAGATCACGAGTTCGAAGTAACATGCTTGCGTCCCTGACTACCAGCAACTTTATATTTAGCATTCATAAGCTCAATGTTCTCTTTAGTTGTCTCATGCATCTTAAGTATCAAATCAGCACGTTGTTGAGCATCAAAATTTACTTTCTCTGAAGCTGGAAGAGGCAACTAGTCGACAAGTTCTATTGACAACCTCAGTTTATCCATCGGTTTGGGGATGACAAGTGGTGGAAAATAACAGCTTAGTCCCCAACTTAGCCCACAAAGTTCTCCAAAAATGACCATGAAGTTTAGCATCATGATCAGAAACTATCGTATTCGGAATACCATGCAAATGAACAATTTCTTTAAAGAACAAATCAGCAACATTTGTAGCATCATCACTTTTATGACATGGTATAAAATGAGCCATCTTAGAGAATCTATCCACGACAACAAAAATACTATCCCTCCCCTTCTTTGTTCTAGGCAAAACTAAAACAAAGTCCATAGAAATATCTTCCCAAGGTGTGCTTAGAACAGGAAGAGGCATGTATAAACCATGAGGATTAAGTCGTGACTTAGCTTTTTGGCACGTGGTGCAACGGGCAATGAAGCGTTCGACGTCTCGCCTCATCTTTGGCCAATAAAAATAGTGGGTCAGAATGTCCTCGGTCTTCTTCACACCGAAGTGACCCATTAATCATCCTCCATGCGCCTCCTGTAACAACAAAAGACGAACGGAGCTAGCTGGAATGCATAGCTTGTTAGCACGGTACAAGAACCCATCATGCACCACAAATTTATTCCAACCCTTTCCCTCTTGACAATTGACAAACACATCTTTAAAATTAGTATCATGCACATATTGCTCCTTTATTGTCTCTAATCCAAAGATTTTGAAGTCAAGTTGTGAAAGCATGGTATATCTCCTAGACAATGCATCAGCTATTACATTTTCTTTGCCCTTTTTATGTTTAATGACATAAGGGAAAGACTCAATAAATTCAACCCACTTAGCATGTCTACGGTTTAGATTGGTTTGACTTCGAATATGCTTCAAAGATTCATGATCATAATGTATTACAAACTCTTTGGGCCATAAATAATGTTGCCATGTTTCTAAAGTTCGAACTAGAGCATATAATTCTTTATCATAGGTAGAATAGTTCAAACTAGGCCCACTTAATTTTTTCCTAAAGTAAGCAACAAGTTTTCCTTCTTGAATTAACACACAACCAAGACCTATGCCACTATCATCACATTCTAATTCAAAAGTCTTGCAAAAATCAGGTAGTTGAAGCAAAGGGGCATGTGTCAACTTATCTTTGAGAGCGTCGAAAGCTTGTTGTTGTATGGTGCCCCAAGTAAAAGGAACACCCTTCTTTGTAAGCTTATTCAGCGGTGTAGCGATGGTGCTGAAATCCCAAACAAAACGCCGATAGAAGCCAGCGAGCCCGAGAAAACTCCGCACTTGTGTGACTGTTTTAGGAGGCAGCCAACTCTGGATAGCGACGATCTTGGCCTGATCAACTTGAATGCCCTGTGGAGTAACAACATAGCCAAGAAACGATACTCGATCGGTGCAAAAGGTGCACTTCGCAAGGTTACCAAACAAACGTGCATCTCGCAAAGCATTAAAACAGCACGTAAATGATTCGGGTGTTCTTCATATGACTTGCTATATATCAAAATATCATCAAAATAAACCACCACAAATTTTCCAATGAAAGCACGCAAAACTTCGTTCATCAAACGCATGAAAGTGCTAGGTGCATTAGTTAAACCAAAAGGCATCACTAACCACTCATATAGCCCGAACTTAGTTTTAAATGTTGTTTTCCATTCATATCCCAATTTCATTCTAATCTGGTGGTACCCGCTATGCAAGTCAATCTTTGTGAAAAAAATAGAACCACTCAACTCATCTAGCATGTCGTCTAACATAGGAATGGGATGACGATACAATATTGTGATATTATTAATGGCTCTACAATCAACACACATACGCCAACTACCGTCTTTCTTAGGAACCAAAAGAACAGGAACAACACAAGGACTAAGGCTTTCCCGTACATACCCTCGACCCAAAAGATCTTGGACTTGTCGTTGAATTTCCTTAGTCTCCTCCGGATTGGTTCTATACGCCGCACGGTTTGGGAAAGTCGCTCCCAGAATTAAGTCAATTTGGTGTTCAATCCCTCTAATAGGTGGCAATCCCGGGGGTAGTTCAGCTGGAAACACATCCTCATACTCCTGCAAAATGTTAGTGACAGCAGACGGCAAAGAGCTAGATATATCATCAAGTGAAAATAAAGCGTCTTTGCATATCAAAGCATAGCATGGCATATCATTATCGACAATTTCAGCAAGATCAGATTTGGTTGCAAGCATGACACAACCCTTTAATTTAATTCCCTCACTCCTAGAACTAGGTGCCAACTTCTCTTTCTTAGGTGGGAAAATGTCCTTCACTACTTGTTGATTTTCATATTCATGTTCATGTTCTTTCCTCTCATTTGCAGCTATCTCTTTTTCACACTGCACAATTTCAGCAGGTGTCAAAGGTAGCAAAATTATTTTCTTTCCTTTGTGCATAAGAGAGTACTTATTACTTCTACCATGATGAGTTGCATCGATATAAAATTCCCATGGACGACCTAATAAAAGTGAGCAAGCTTGCATAGGCACTACATCGAAATCAGCAACATCATGATAGGAACCAATGAAAAAAGGCACTCTCGCAGATTGTGTTATCTTCACCTTACCGCTGTTGTTGAACCACTGAATGTGGTATGGATGAGGATGTGCACGTGTGGTCAAGCCATGCTTCTTGACCAAATCTAAACTCACCAAGTTATTACAACTCCCACCATCAATTATGACACGAACATGACAATCCTTGACGATGAGGAACATCTGAAACAAATTATGGCACTGTAGCTTCTCTGCTTGCTCCCTTTGAATGCTCAACACTCGCTGCACAATTATGGTCCTATAATTCTCTGTAGCCGCGGTACCTAAAATTTCCTCCCCTTCGCTATGATCCTCTTTATCATCATCATTACCTGCAAGGTTAGCTGCAAGAGTATATTTATCCTCAACATCACTAGCACTTACATAACCACCGTCTTCTGTCGCTTACATAACCACCGTCTTCTGTCGCAATGTACATTCGCTGACTTGGACAATCTTTCATGACGTGTCCCATCCCTTTGCAACGGTGGGCATATAATCCCCGTCGTACGACCTGTGGAAGCAACCGATGAAGAGCTCTACGCTGGTGTCTGCACACTAGTAGATTTGCTCGTCTCAGGTGCGCGTGACAGTGGTGGTGGTGCTGCTGAACACGCCCTACTCACGGAGGGGGCAGCAGACCGGAAAGCAGGAGGTGGGGCTGTCTTGGCTTGCCCCGACATCGATCTCGATGTAGACGTACTTCCAAAGTTGCTCGTAATCCTTTGTTGTCTTCCCTGCAATTCTTTTTCTGCCAAACAGGCAAGCTGGAACAATCTATTGATATCATTATACTCCTTGTAATCAACTATGTCCTGAATTTCACGCCTTAAGCCCCCATAAAAGCGAGCCATCTTATCCTCCTCATCCTCAACAACATTACAACGCAACATGCCTATTTGTAATTCTTGGTAATATTCCTCGACAGATCTATTACCTTGGTCTAAGCGCTGCAATTTCTTATGCATATCACGTTTAAAAGCAGGAGGAACAAATCTAGCATGCATAGCTACCTTCAATCTATCCTATGTATCAGGTGTTAAGCCAGAATTAACTACTTGATTTCACCAAATGATAGCAAAATCTTTAAATTCACTAGTAGCTTGCCTGACTCTATGCACTTCAGGAACTAGATGGGCATTAAATTTTTGTTCAACTATCATCTCCCAATCTAGATAAATTTCAGCATCATAAACACCCGCAAAAGATGGTATGGTAAATTCAACTTTAGCAAATGGGTAATCATTAACACGAACATTGTGGTGCTGAAAATTATTACCTCCCATACCGTGACGGTTGTGTTGTAGGCGATGTCGTAGACGTTCATCTTGAGCATCATGGTTTCGCCTCTCATTATCATCTCCCACCTCAAGATCTTGGGCTGCATCATGTTCATACTCGCGCTCATTGTTTGGTGGCTGATTCACCATTCTTTCAAGGCGTGTGGTGAGTGCTGCAATGTAGCCGTAGTAGCCTCTAGCTTTCTGTCGATGTCCTCATTAATGGTAGCGAGTTTTTCATCCAAAAGCGTCATGAGCTCTCCCTTTAACACACACTCTTTCTCCGAAGACGAGTAACCTATCATGGTTAGTAGAAAACAAAAGACAACACAAAGGTATTATCTCTATCAACTACTAGGTGATGGCAGGTGTAATCACACACTCTCAAGCATCTTACCACACTCTTACAGGTGTTCTTACCAAAGCATGCAGTAGGTGGTACAGCCGGTGGCTGGTTCGTGATATCGAGTCGAGCGTGGGTACGATTGCAAGAGGGGACCTGTTCTGATCAAGAGTAGGTGGAGCTCGGAAGGCACAATATGGTAGCAAAAGGATCAGCAATAATCAAATCAGTAAATGCAAGTTGAAAGATTGTTCAAAGTACTCGTCAAAAGTTGCTGATCCTAGCCTAATCACAGCTAGCTAATCAAAGCCCTATGCAAAGAAGCATATGTACACACACGCAACGATCAACGTGACTTGATGTAAGCAAAGGAGAACCTCACAACAAGTGCTAGGAGAGACGCTAGCTCATTGCTCAAACTTCGTTCTAAGGGCACAAGATTATTGGCGTGATGTAGAGCACAAAACAGCGATATCGGTAAAAACGCGAACAACCCTCTAGATTGAGCAGATACAACAGCTAGTCTCAAACGATGAAAAGGAAAAGTTTTATATGACTTATATATACTTGTTTGTAAGGTTTCGACGAGATCTACAACTTTCTCAACTGGACAAACCCCAAATTCTGAAGGGAAGACCGAAAGAATTGCCAAAAACAGAAAACCAAAACCTTGCGATCGCGATTTCGGGGCTAAAGATGGCCGATTTTGGGGGTCTTGGAGGGTGACAGGCGCTTTTCATGTTGGATTTTTAGATGCGCGTCGTCAATAGATTTGAAACGAGCACAAGAACGTCGAATTCTGATTTCGTATGCAAAAGTTATGCCCGTTTTACTGAAGGTGTGTCGGAATCCGACTCGAATTCGTTTCGGTTTCAACTTCAAACTGCTACAACTTTTGATCCCGTGGGGCAAACATGCCCAAATTGTTTGTGGAGGCTTATGGATGTATCAGAAACGGCTCCACCAATTTTCACTGATTTTCGTGCAAGTTTGATGCATTTTCCAATTTTCGGAATAGAGAGACGCTCTTTTCTGTTTTTCTTCTCTTTTTTCTTCTTTTTTCTTCTTTTTTTCTTTTTTTTTGGTGAGAACCCGAAACCAACTAGGGTTTGCTGTGGTGGCACGAGACAAGGTGGTGGGGTTGCCGCGGTAGGGATTGGTGGCGCGGCAGGAAGGTGGTGGCGCGGTAGGGGTGGTGACGCAACAAGGGGTCGTAGTTGGTGAGGAACAAGAACAGATTGGAACTAGAACAAGCTACGCGAAGGAAACACGATGCAAACTAGACAACGACGAACTAGACTCTAACTAGACTAGACCAGCAACTAACTCGACGATGTAACAATCATTCAACAAGCAAAATACAGAAAAGAAAATTGCAAGGCACGAGGGGTGATGGGACAGCGGAAGACACGATGAACAAATTATTTTTGTGGGGCTAATTTTCTAGATTTTTAGGACGATGAACATAAACTAATCTAAAAGGGATGAATTACCTAACGGGAAAACTTTGCTCTGATATCACCTGATGTGAATATGGCTGTGAGGACCCGGAATATTTAACTAGTAACACTTAACCTCCAATTGGTTCTAGCATTACTAATTAAACATTCTAAGCCTCGATGGGCATATGTTTCCTGCACTGCAACATATGCACATCATCACAAAATTACACATCATTTCCATACAACATACATTACTAAGTCCAACAACGACATACATAAAGTAAAGTTATTACAAAAGAGAGCCGACCGCCGAATAGAACAATATACACGAATGACAATGGAAGCAAAAGGTGCCATAAGATGGCTAGAACAAAAGTCGACGGTTAGCCCTACACCCACAAGGCAACCGACCAGGCCGCTAAGCTAGTCGCCCAAGCTACCACAACACAGCTCACAAAAGTGAGGCCCTCAGCTCACCTTTCTTCCTCTACAACAAAACAATTAAGCATAGCAACCGAGTACAAAGATTGTCTTTGTACCCGCAAGACTGACGTGTGGCATAGCGGCACCTATTCATAAACTACATGCAAGCTTATTTAGGTGGAGGTTGTATGTCTCATTTTGCATGAAGCCAACTTTATTTGCAATAATGTAATACATTTTAAAAGCAAGTTTGCAAATCTGTTTTTAATGTTGAAATAACAAGAATAAAGATACATACAAGTAACCACTGGAAGTGACTACCCCAATAGCCACCACAACATAGCACTAATCCCGATTCGTACTCACCCATCAAGTTTTAATTTAAAAGGTTGTAGTCTAACTCTTGAAAGACCTTGCCAAGCGTGTCCATAACCTAGACGAGGCTATTCGAATAGTTTTAACCCTCGCAGGGGTGTACCAATGTACCCACACTTGCATCGCCTTTAAGCCACAAAGCACACTCCGAAGGTATGTTGCACGCTAAGTCCTACGAGACTTTTTCCAATATTGTGTATCAACCACGAGCCGCTCAGATGGGTAGAAACACCATACGCTTACATTGCAAGTCGAAAGACAACAAATCCCATCACGGTGAAGTCTTTCGACACTACAATGCTCCCAACACCATCCCTCCTGCGCACCTCCTGCGACCCGAGGCAATACACGCCAAAGTACTAAGTCAAGAGAGGTCCCATACCCTCTAATGTGGTTAGCACGCTAAAATGCTTGGTTTAGTGTAACAAGATGTTCGGTCCTTGTTGACCCGGCACCATTCCAACACACCGAAAATCACACCATCTTACCATTGTGCCCAAGTCTAAATCATTTTGTTTTCAGTTTTAGTTTTCATAAATAGACATGGCACAAGGTGGAAATCATAAATCATAATAAGTTTTAGGTGGTCAAGGTTATCGACAAGTCGATAACCGCCCATTTCTACCGGCTAAGCATGGCTAAGCAATTAATTCGCAACTACTAAGTGACAAGAGCCCATCCACGAACTCTAAATCACAGCAAGTAACCTAGGCTCATGGTAGTAGAGGATAATCATTTGCTAAGGAAATGCATCTACTAGGCCAACTATTAAAACAAAGTAGCAATGCATACATAGAATTTGTAATCAACATAAATACTTAAAATATCGGGATTAACATGATCAAACTGCTTGCCTTCTTGTCTTTGCTCAATTTGTTGCGGAGGATCGCTCTCTGGGTTACCGCAAATGTCAATCCTAAGCGAAAGGCAAAAAGAACCAAGAACAACCAATAAGACGAGCCACAACTAAACAAACGAGCAAGCAAAAATTATCCAAATGCGATTTAAATTTACACACAAGGTGAAATACGAATATATCAAGACATAGAAACTGAAAACCTAATTTGGATTTGTGGTGCAAAAGATATTACCTAAAACACATTTTCTACCATAATTAGCAATCTGTAGCAAAACATTTTCTAGAAATATTTTGAAGCTGAAATTTTTATGGCAGCTACTTATTGGTATAGAGGTAACCCATATAAAATTTCAGGTCATTTGGAGTTAAAATGATTTAGTTATGATTTTTCTAAGATGCAAAATTAGCATAATGCACTTTCCAGGAGCATAAATATGTTCAAAACTAATTTTACAGTGAAGTATACCAACAGAGGGGTTCTCTAGAATTTATCATATATATTTTGCATTTACAGAGAATTACTTGTGCATTTTATAAGTCTTCCACAATTTTCTAAATGCTGAAAATAGGTACTAAATCATTAATCAAGGTTTCACACAATCTTGACCTACCATCATTTTTAGATTAACATTGGGTTAATAACAAATTTATCAAAGTTGGAATCATTCATTTTGGACATACACAGAGCAAGATATGCATTTTCTAAAGTTTTATTCATTTTCTGGAATATTCAAAATGACAGAAACCAAGTTATTCCTAGTTATACAATTTTCTGTTACTGGAACGTGCTTAAATCCATTTTTATAATAAGCTAAAGTGATAACATGATTTATTACAGTTGGAATTAACCAAAAAGCAATTAAAATGAATTAGTTGTGAGTTTCTAAAGTTTTATATCATTTTCATTGATAAACAAATGCTTACCAAATACGTAACAACCCAATAAAAAGAAAATGACGTGGACAACCTCAACCTCGATCTAACATCCTACGCTCACGCGCGCCAAAACAGCCAGACGCCGCGCGAAAGCCACTAGAAACCCACCGCTGGATCAAGATCCAACGGCTCACACGAGTGTTTGCAACCGACGACGGCGCGGTTGCTTGGGCCAATCCACCGCAGATCGGCGATGGACGGTCCAGAGCGCACCAACAACCGGATTGTCCGATTGCACACACGATCTCACCATTGATCGCAAGATCGACGGCCAAGAATGATCAAGGCATCCGAGGGTCCGAATGCCCTCACGATCCGGGCCGTTGATCCGTGGATCGACGGTGGCTAAAGATCGAAGTTCAAAAGATGGACCGACACGTGGGGACCATCGCAATGACCTTGAGGCACACATGCGCCGGTTTAACCCACGCACGCGCACCGCCCACCGGATGCCGATCGAGAGGGATGGCTAAGACGCAATTAATGCCACTAATGATGATCATTAACTAGACACTAAAGACTACGGAATTTGATTTAATCCCTCGCCCACCAAATAATGACCCAGAGGTTAATTCGACAATGATTAAATGCCGACTCATTTAATTAAGCAATGATTAGACACTAATGATGTCGGAACAGGCGAGTGAACCGTAGATTGATTTAAGGATATTGGGCCCACCGGTCGCTGGCTCAATAATAATGATTAAGACACAATTAATAACTAATGATTGGTAATTAATGTGTCCTAATGAGTCGACGAAACGGAGCTCGTGTCAAGAAAGTCCCGATCGTTTTGACGGCTAATCGCCGCGACACCGCCGCGCGCGGTGAACAAGACCCAAAATGGATTCGCAATAGCAGCACGAACCTAATGGTAGTATTCTCGGCCATGCGTAGGATCGAACGCCGGCTAGCCGAAAATGAAAACGGAGCTTTATCGCTAAACATGAAAATAGCGAAAGCTCCGCCGCGTCCAAGGAAGCGGGTGCAAAGCTTCTGGGACTAATAAGAAGCTACCTTAAGGACGAAAGCTTCAAAGATGGCCGAGAAGTTTGACCACGGTGGAAGCTCACGACTCGAGAAGAAAACCCAAAATGACACTCGAGCCACATGAGTGATACTAAGTCATCGAATAGCTTCATAATGATTCACGTAGCTATAAGAGCAAGAGATGAGGAAGTGGTGCACTCACCTGAGTCGAGGAAGACGATACTCACTTTTCGAATTTGAACAAACCCCAAATTGGACAATTCCCAGAATCAACTCCAAGATTAAGTGAGGGGAAATGTTCAAGATAATAAAGGGATAAAGTTAGGCAAAGAAACACGAAGGAGGACCACTGAACACCAAGAACACCGATGGAGCTCCACGGGTCAACAATGGCGATTTGCCATTTTTGAGGTATTAAGCTCCAATGTTGGGAATGAAGCTTGATGGTGGTCTAAAGAAACTCCAGAAGGGATTTGGGTGCTTATAAGGCCATGAAAGTGTTAGGGTTTGCACCACACTTCTTTCAAGCGGCAAACACAAAGCACCACGCATCACCGACAAGGAAAAAGATGATAGTCGGTGAAATAGGGCATGGCATGGCCGATCATGTCTCCCACGCACTCCACCGTTGACTAGGGCGCCGAGGAAGCATGAAACGACACCCCATGCCTTGCAATCGCCGCACTCCGGAGGTTGAAGATGACCAGCAAAAGCTCTGGCGATTCACACCGCTGGATGAGACACGAACGGTCGAGATAGTGCCACGCCACGCTTTAAAACACAACGGGAGGTTGCGAGCCCACGATTAGAAACGAACGGCTCCGATTGCTCCACGCCGCAAACTCTTATTTACAACGAGGTACGCGAGCGCTGGATCTTAATCCAACGGCTCGATTCAAAAATGCAACCGAGGGTCCGAAAGTCTCGCCGATCTCGACGGCTGATGGAGATCTAACGGTTGACAATCAATCTTGCAACCGAAGGTCCGTCTTACACGCGCACGCCGCGCGATTTCGATCCAACGGTCGAGATCGATTGCTGCTTTAAAGAGTGGCTCGGCGCTTTAGTTGATCGACCAATCAAATGGCTCAAGCCCGAGTCCGACTCGAACCCAAGCAACAAGAAAAACCACGCTTGACTTTAAAATTAGAACAGAGACCTTGAAGGATTTATTTGAGGTAGCAAATTAACTCCAAAAATTATGAAATTTTTACAGAGCTTGCTAACTCAAATATTTACCTCGAGTAAAATTTTCAGAGGTTTTTATACTGTGAATAAATCTCCAAAAATTCTGCAAGGCTCTGTTTTAATGTTTGACTAAGAGTCAAACAGGTTTGACTGCCTCTAAAAATATTCAAACTATTTCTAAAAATTGTGAAATTTTTCAGAGGGGTCACATGCCATCACAGAGACTTAGGAAAAATATTTCCAGGGGATGGTCATAAGATTTGACAAGATTGTTTTTGGAATGCCAAGATTTGGATCAACTAGACTTGTGATATTGTATTTCCATAATTCCTTGTACAAGAATTGATTGGCCCAAAAGGAAATACATGTTGTAAGAAAAAGTTTTAATTTCTACTGATTTTCTTACATTTGAAACACAAGCCCAAAATTGGGATGTTACAACTCTCCTCTTACAAGAATCTCGACCGAGATTCCGCTTACTGAGAAGAAAGAAGGAAAATTTGCACGAAGGCGATCTTCTCGCTCCCAAGTTGCCTCATCTTCGTAATGGTTTGACCATCGAACCTAAGGAACTTGATGACACGGTTCCTTGTTCTCCGCTCGATTCCTCAAGAATACGAACAGATGCTCGCAGAGGTCAAATTCTCCCGCACATCGAGAACCTCCAATGGAGCTTCCTCGGTCGGGACACGGAGGCACTTCTTCGTGTGTGAAACATGGAACACATCATGTACACCTCAAATGCAGTGGTAGCTCCAATCAGATGCAATCGCCCAACTCTCTCGATGATACAGTAAGGCCCAACATATCGAGGAGCCAACTTGCCCTTGATGCCAAAACGCCGATGGCCCTTCAAGGGTGAGACTTTGAGATACACAAAGTCATTGGTCTCAAAGCTCAACTCACGGCGACGATAATCGCATAGCTCTTTTGTCCGGATCGGGCGCGGCGCAGATGCTCGCGGATCAATCAACTCGCTTCGCCTCATTGATCGAATCGGGCCGAAATCGCTGGCCACCAGCCTCCACTGGTTCAATGGGTTCTGATCTCCTCCCATACAAAGCCTCAAATGGTGTCATGCCAAGATCGCCCGAAAGTCGTTGTTGTAGGAGAACTCAAGAAATGGTAGACACTTCTCCCACTTCTTCCCATAGGATAGAACACAAGCACGGAGCATATCTTCCAACACTTGGTTGACTCGCCTCGCCCGCCACACCGAGGATGAAAGGTCAGATCAAGTGAAGGCGGGTCCCCATAGCCTCTGCGCACTATGCCAAAACCGCGAGGTGAAAAGTGCACCACGATCGAAATAATCGCCTTCGCACACCGTGAAGACTCACAATCCTCGAGACATAAAGTTCGCCAAAGGCCCCACACGGCCGAGTCTTGACAGAAGGAAATGTGCCACTTTAGTCAACCCGCCGATCACGACACAAATAGCATCATTCCTTTGGACGAGCGGGCAATCCGGTGATGAAGTCCATGCCAACGAATCCCACTTCCATTCGCAGCGCAAGGGTGAAGAAGACTACTGACGCCGATGCTCGGCCTTCACACGATCGCACACGCCGCACTCCGACAACGAACACGCAATCTCGCGCTTCATTCGGGTCCACCAATCTCGACGAAGATCCCGATACATCTTGGTAGCCCCGGGTGAATAGACAAAGGAGAGTCATGGGCTTCAGCGGAGAATCATATTCCGCAATTCCATGACCTTAGGAACCACAAGACGCTGCCCAAACCACACAACGCCATGCTCGCCCTTTGAAAAGCACTTGGCCATCCCATCCTTGATGTTCTCGCTTGATCCGCTCACACCGCATCTGCATCATTGTGCGCCTTGATTTGGTCCACCAAGGTTGGTTGCACAACCAATGTAGCAAGAGAACCGTGCTCGGTCAAACCCAAATTGAGGCGCTGGAATTAAATGAGGGTAGGCTGCTGCTCTGGAGCATCAACATGTTACAATACACCTTCCGACCGAGTGCATCAAAGAACGACATTGGCCTTGCCGGATGGTACCGAATACCCATGTCATAGTCCTTGATCAATTCCAACCATCTTCTTTGCCCGAGGTTCAGATCCGTCAGAACAAGTACTTCAAGCTCTTGTGGTCTCAATACACCTCACAACGGTTACCAATCGATAATGCCGCCAAATCTTGAGTGCATGGACCACAGAGCTAACTCTAAGTCATGAGTAGGATAGTTGAGTTCATGAGGCCTTAATCGCCGCGATGCATAGGCCACAACCTTGCCCTCCCGCATAAGAACACAACCAAGACCACGACGAAGCATCACAATAGATATCAAAACTCTTGTGAATATCGGGAGAACAAGCACCGGGCTGAGGTCAACCGCTTCTTGAGTTCCCGAAACTCACATCACAAGTAGCGGACCACTCAAATTTCTTGTCCTCTTGAGTAGTTCACCATAGGCTTCGCGATCTTGGAGAAATTCTCGATAAAGCGCGATAGTAGCCACCAAACCAAGAAAACTCGCACATCGGTGATCGACTTGGCTGACCCCAAGATAGCACATCACCGACCTTGCTCTGGATCCACAGCCACACCTCCCGCTGAAAGAACATGGCCCAAGAATGCCACTTCTTCAACTGAACTCGCACTTGCTGAATTTGGCATACAATGGTGCTCACGCACTTGCCCAACACAAGTCAAGATGCTCTACATGCTCTTCTTCACTCATGGAGTAGATAAGTATATCATCGATGAATACCACCACAAACCTATCCAAATACTCCATGAATACCGAAGTTCATAAGATTCATGAATAAAGTAGGAGCATTAGTCAAACCAAAAGACATGACGGTGTACTCGTAAAGGCCATAACGAGTAGCAAAAGCCGCCTTAGGAATATCCTCGCCCCGATCCCGACTTGATGATAGCCCGCCTCAAGTCAATCTTGAGAAGACTCGTGTTCGGTCAATTGATCGAAAAGGTCATCAATACGGGCAAAGGATACTTGTTCTTTACCGTCACCTCATTAAGCTTGACAGAATCAACACACATGCGTAAGGTCTTGTCCTTCTTCTTTACAAAGATAATCGACAACCCCAAGGAGATGAGCTAGACGGATAAAACCCTTCTCTTGCAGCTCACCCATTGCTTCTTTAGCTCCTCCAACTCATTAGGAGGCATGCGTCACGGCCTCTTAGAAATAGGGGCGATGCATCGGCAAAGAACTCGATCACAAACTCCAGATCTCGAACAGAGGCATCCGGGCAAGTCTCTGAAAGACATCCGCGGTCGCGCATGCTGGGGACGTCGTGAATCTCCAATGCCGGCTTTGCTTCAGGACATAAAGATGGGGCTCTCGCAATCGTGGCGAAACCCAACCTGCTCACCAAGGATCGTGAGGTAGACAATCTTCCCGCACAATCGATTTGCCCCAAGTGTTGGGACAACCAATCCATGCCAAGAATCACATCCAAGCGCGAGTCGAGTAGGATAAGATTCGCCAAAAATCCCACTCCTTCGATGTGGATAGGAACATCCCGCATACTTGGTCACTCATTTCCGAACCTCGAGAGCGAATCAAGTGATGGAATCCCAGAGGAACACAAGAAGCCCACAATCAACAACAAAAGACCTCGAAATAAAAGAATGCGAAGCTCTAGAGTCAAATAAAACGCAGCAGGATGCAAATTAACAAGGAGCGCATCCAACACCACGCCGGCGCCTCAGTGCCTCCTCACCGAGATATGGTTGACTCGGCCGCCCCGACACTGGTCTTCGGATCACCTTCCGGTCGTGTGTGTGACCATTCGCGCGTCCTTCATTAGGACGGGCTGCTCAGCCCTCCGAGGGCAATCGCTAGCATAATGGCCCTTCTTGTTGCAAAGGCGGTAACATCGGCACTGGGTTGCGAGCGCGACTGCCGGCTGGTCGCAGTGCACGTGGTCGAAACACGCCTGCGGGGACGAGCAATCGTGCCGACGGCCTCGGCGGTGGTGCGAAGCACGAGCCTGGTGTGGGCCCAACACGGGGACGAGTGAGGCTGCTGCGCGCAGATCGATGGGCCTCCCACTTGCGCTATGGACTCACCCGCTTTCGCGCTTGTGCTCGGCGACGATGGCCTTGTCCACCAAGGTCCGGAAGTCGGGAAGTCCACAATAGAGAGCTTGTCTCAAGCTCCTCGACAAACCCTCCATGAACTTCTCCCGCTGGCCTCATCGGTGGCCACTTCCAGAGCGCACCTCGCGAGATGGTTGAACTCATGGAGGTACTCGCCAAAGATCTGCGCCTGCTTGAGCGCAAGGAACTCCTTCTTCTTCGCTTCATCGGCCGGCGGGACATGGGCCCGACGGAAAGGCCGGAACTCCTCCCACGAGACCACGTGTCCGCAGTCGCATGGCGAGGAAGTTCTCCCACCATGAGAGTGCCGCACCCTCCACCGATGGGATGCGAAAGTGCCCGCCTCGCTCCTCATCGAGCAACGCGTTGAGCTTCCGCTCAACCGACGCAGCCGATCGTCTGCGCCAAGTGGTCCTCCTGACCGGGAGAAGGTAGGAGGCTGAGTACGGAGGAACTCCGCAAGCCCACCACGAGACTGGTGGCCACCACCTCCAGATCCTGAAGCAGCAGCGGGAGCGGAGGTGTTCCTCGCAATGACCTCCAAGATCCGGGTCTGGTCCATGCGATTCCGCCGACCGAGCCGTAACCTCACCATGGTCGGAGGAGGGGGAAGCTCCTCATCAGAACCAGCCGGCTGACTGTTGCGGGTGGTTCTTGTCATCCTGTTCCACAAAAATAGGTTAAAACACATCTCCGGAACAGGAGACAAAGAAACTACTAACCACTTAACAAAACAATCCTTAAAAGCTCAAGTATCAACATAAAATTGCAGCAAGGTCATAAAGATAACAACCATCTTCCTGTTATGACTAACTCGTATGGAAAAACGAGTAATCATTTTTTCAGAAGACAAATTTCAGAGCACTAACTGCTCGAGACAGCTAGGAACAGGGTGAAAATCATACTACAGGAGGGTTAGACACTAAGCTAACTCATATCACTTCTTACCCTGTTAACCCTACAAGTTTTTAGTGGAATTAACCTCTCATTTCAGCACTTTTACTACCTAAATGCTGGCTGTCCAGAAATTGTCTTGCTTGCTGTCCAGATTTCTCCATTCAACTTATGGCGAAATTTGTAGCTCCCAAAGAGCTCCTAATCTTCTCAAGACAGCCATACTTTTATTTTATAACTCTCATGATGTCCCCAAACCAATCTACTCGATAAACAACTATCTTTTGAAAGAAGATGAGAGGAAAACTCAGCTTTCAAATTCGGTTTAGAATGAGGTGAGATGAGCAAACTAGGATAGATGAGAAGTAAAAGTCGAGAACTTACTTAAGATTTTCAGAAAGCACCGATATTTGGAAAGTAAGTTTTAAAATATACTAGGGACGACCAAGCTAGGGGTTTCTACGGTCAAGATGGCTCGATACCAACTTTGTGAGGACCCTAATATTTAACTAGTAACACTTAACCTCCAATTGGTTCTAGCATTACTAATTAAACATTCTAAGCCTCGATGGGCATATGTTTCCCGAATTGCAACATATGCACATCATCACAAAATTACACATCATTTCCATACAACATACATTACTAAGTCCAACAACGACATACATAAAGTAAAGTTATTACAAAAGAGAGCCGACCGCCGAATAGAACAATATGCACGAATGACAATGAAGCAAAAGGTGCCATAAGATGGCTAGAACAAAAGTCGACCAGGTTAGCCCTACACCCACAAGGCAACCGACCGGGCGCCAAGCTAGTCGCCATAAGCTACCACAACACACTCACAAAGTGAGGCCCCTCGAGCTCACCTTCTTCCTCTCGCAACAAAACAATTAAGCATAGCAACCGAGTACAAAGATTGTCTTTGTACACAAGACTGACGTGTGGCATAGCGCACCTATTCATAAACTACATGCAAGCTTATTTAGGTGGAGGTTGTATGTCTCATTTTGCATGAAGCCAACTTTATTTGCAATAATGTAATACATTTTAAAAGCAAGTTTGCAAATCTGTTTTTAATGTTGAAATAACATAGAATAAAGATACATACAAGTAACCACCGGAAGTGACTACCCCAATAGCCACCACAACATAGCACTAATCCCCATTCGTACCACCCATCAAGTTTTAATTTAAAAGGTTGTAGTCTAACTCTTGAAAGACCTTGCCAAGCGTGTCCATAACCTAGGACGAGGCTATTCGAATAGTTTTAACCTGCGCAGGTGTACCAATGTACTCACACTTCGCATCGCCTTTAAGCCACAAAGCACACTTCCAAGGTATGCTGCACAGCTAAGTCCTACGAGACTTTTTCCAATATTGTGTATCAACCACGAGCCGCTCGTATGGGTAGAAACACCATACGCTTACATTGCAAGCGAAAGACAACAAATCCCATCACGGGTGAAGTCTTTCTGACACTACAATGCTCCCAACACCATCCCTCCTGCGACCTCCTGCGACCCGAGGGCAATACACGCCAAAGTACTAAGTCAAGAGAGGTTCCATACCCTCTAATGTGGTTAGCACGCTAAAATGCTTGGTTTAGTGTAACAAGATGTTCGGTCCTTGTTGACCCTGCACCATTCCACCACACCAAAATCACACCATCTTACCATTGTGCCCAAGTCTAAATCATTTTGTTTTCAGTTTTAGTTTTCATAAATAGACATGGCACAAGGTGGAAATCATAAATCATAATAAGTTTTGTGTGGTCAAGGTTATCGACAAGTCGATAACCGCCCATTTCTACCGAAGCTAAGCATGGCTAAGCAATTAATTCGCAACTACTAAGTGACAAGAGCCCATCCACGAACTCTAAATCACAGCAAGTAACCTAGGCTCATGGTAGTAGAGGATAATCATTTGCTAAGGAAATGCATCTACTAGGCCAACTATTAAAACAAAGTAGCAATGCATACATAGAATTTGTAATCAACATAAATACTTAAAATACTGGGATTAACATGATCAAACTGCTTGCCTTCTTGCTGTTGCTCAATTTGTTGCGGAGGATCGTTCTCGGGGTTACCGCAAATGTCGAATCCTAAGCGAAAGGCAAAAAGAACCAAGAACAACCAATAAGACGAGCCACAACTAAACAAACGAGCAAGCAAAAATTATCCAAATGCGACGAAATTTACACACAAGGTGAAATACGAATATATCAAGACATAGAAACTGGAAAAACCTAATTTGGATTTGTGGTGCAAAAGATATTACCTAAAAACACATTTTCGGCCATAATTAGTAATGTAGCAAAACATTTTCTAGAAATATTTTGAAGCTGAAATTTTTATGGCAGCTACTTATTGGTATAGAGGTAACCCATATAAAATTTCAGGTCATTTGGAGTTAAAATGATTTAGTTATGATTTTTCTAAGATGCAAAATTAGCATAATGCACTTTCCAGGAGCATAAATATGTTCAAAACTAATTTTTACAATGAAGTATACCAACAGAGGGTTCTCTAGAATTTATCATATATATTTTGCATTTACAGAGAATTACTTGTGCATTTTATAAGTCTTCCAGAATTTTCTAAATGCTGAAAATAGGTACTAAATCATTAATCAAGGTTTCTGCTACAATCTTGGACCTACCATCATTTTTAGATTAACATTGGGTTAATAACAAATTTATCAAAGTTGGAATCATTCATTTTGGACATACACAGAGCAAGATATGCATTTTCTAAAGTTTTATTCATTTTCTGGAATATTCAAAATGACAAACCAAGTTATTCCTAGTTATACAATTTTCAGTTACTGGAACGTGCTTAAATCCATTTTTATAATAAGCTAAAGTGATAACATGATTTATTACTGTTGGAATTAACCAAAAGCAATTAAAATGAATTAGTTGTGAGTTTCTAAAGTTTTATATCATTTTCGCTTGATAAACAAATGCTTACCAAATACGTAACAACCCAATAAAAAGAAAATGACGTGGACAACCCTCAACCTCGATCTAACATCCTACGCTCACGCAGCGCGCACAAAGGCACGCCGCGCAAAGCCACTAGAAACCCACCGTTGGATCAAGATCCAACGGCCACACGAGTGTTTGCAAATCGGACGGCGCGTTGCTTGGCCAATCCCACCGCAGATCGGCGCATGGACGGTCCAGAGCGCACCAACAACCGGATTGTCCGATTGCACACACGATCTCGACCATTGATCGCAAGATCGACGGCCAAGAATGATCAAGGCATCCGAGGGTCCGAATGCCCTCACGACCGGGCCGTTGATCCGTGGATCGACGGTGGCTAAAGATCGGTTCAAAAGATGGACCGACACGTGGGGACCATCGTCAGCGACCTTGAGGCACACATGCGCTGGTTTAACCCACGTGCACAGTGCACTGGGCCCGCCTGACAGCGACTGAGAGGGATGGCTAAGGACAGAATTAATGCCACTAATGATGATCATTAACTAGACACTAAAGACTACCGAATTTGATTTTAATCCCTCTGCCCACCAATCGTGACCCGCAGGTTAATTCGATAACGATTAAATGCCGACTCATTTAATTAAGCAATGATTAGACACTAATGATGTCGGAATGATTCGGAGTGAACCGTAGATTGATTTAAGGATATTGGGCCCACCGCTGGCTCAATAATAATGATTAAGACACAATTAATAACTAATGATTGGTAATTAATGTGTCCTAATGAGTCGACGAAACGGAGCTCTCTGCAAAAAGTCCCGATCGTCTTTGACGCTAATCGCCATGGACACCGCCGCGGCGTGAACAAGACCCAAAATGGATTCGCACAGCAGCACGAACCTAATGGTAGCATTCTCGCCGCTGCGTAGGATCGAACGCCGCTAGCGGAAATGAAAACGGAGCTTTATCGCTAAACATGAAAATAGCGAAAGCTCCGCGCGTCCAAGGAAGCGGTGCCAAAGCTTCTAAGGACTAATAAGAAGCTACCTTAAGGACGAAGCTTCAAAGATGGCCGAGAAGTTTGACCACGGTGGAAGCTCGCCGGACTCGGAGAAGAAAACCCGAAAATGACACCCTGAGCCACATGAGTGATACCAAGTCATCGAATAGCTTCATAATGATTCACGTAAGCTATAAGAGCAAGAGATGAGGAAGTGGTGCACTCACCGAGTGAGAAGACGATACTCACTTTTGGCCGAATTTGAACAAACCCCAAATTGGACAATTCCCGAGAATCAACTCCAAGATTAAGTGAGGAAATGTTCAAGATAATAAAGGGATAAAGTTAGGGCAAAGAAACACGAAGGAGGACCACTGGAACACCAAGAACACTGATGGAGCTCCACGGGTCAACAATGGCGATTTGCCATTTTTGAGGTATTAAGCTCCAATGTTGGGAATGAAGCTTGATGGTGGTCTAAAGAAACTCCAGGAAGGGATTTGGGTGCTTATAAGGCCATGAAAGTGTTAGGGTTTGCACCACACTTCTTTCGGGCGGCAAAACACAAAGCACCACGCACGGCCGACAAGGAAAAAGATGATAGCTGGTGAAATAGGGCATGGCATGGCCGATCATGTCTCCCACGACCTCCATCATGACTAGGCGGCGCCGAGGAAGCATGAAACGACACCCCATGCCTTGCACTGCTTTCGCACGGCGAGGTTGAAGATGACCAGCAAAAGCTCGGGCGATTCACACCGCTGGATGAGACACGAACGGCCGAGATAGTGCCACGCCACGGGCTTTAAACACAACGGGAGGTTGCGAGCCCTACGATTAGAAACGAACGGCTCCGATTGCTCCACGCCGCAAACTCTTATTTACAACGAGAGTACGCGAGCGCTGGATCTTAATCCAACGGCTCGATTCAAAAATGCAACCGAGGGTCCGAAAGTCTCGGCGCATCTCGACGGTTGGATGGAGATCTAACGGTTGACAATCAATCTTGCAACCGAAGGTCCGGTCTTACACGCTGCGGCCGCGCGATTTCGATCCAACGGTCGAGATCGATTGCGCGCTTTAAAGAGTGGCTCGGTGCGCTTAGTTGATCGATCGAATCAAATGGCTCGAGCCCGAGTCCGACTCGAACCCAAGCAACAAAGAAACCACGCTTGACTTTAAAATTAGAACAGAGACCTTGAAGGATTTATTTGAGGTAGCAAATTAACTCCAAAATTATGAAATTTTTACAGAGCTTGCTAACTCAAATATTTACCTCGAGTAAAATTTTCAGAGGTTTTTATACTGTGAATAAATCTCCAAAATTCTGCAAGGCTCTGTTTTTCATAAGATTTGACAAGATTGTTTTTGGAATGCCAAGATTTGGATCAACTAGACTTGTGATATTGTATTTCCATAATTCCTTGTACAAGAATTGATAGGCCCAAAAGGAAATACATGCTGTAAGAAAAAGTTTTAATTTCTACTGATTTTCTTACATTTGAAACACAAGCCCAAAATTGGGATGTTACAATGGCCCGATCTTCCGAAAGGGACTGATACGTCGATTGTGGAGAACACGACGTCGATGATCCAAAGGCTCCGACTAGAACGGATCGAACCCCTCGCAATCACTACACCACTGCTTTGTTGGTTATCAACCGTGCCGAACGCGATTGACCTCGCCAAAAAGGCTATCTCCTGCAAGCGAATCGAGAACACAGGCAAGAGAGTAGAAGATGCAATCTGAAATTGTATTGCGAATAATAATGAAGTTCATAGAGTGGGGTTCCTCAAACCGAACAAACGACGAAACTGCAAAGTGGCAGAATAATCTAAGAAAACCCAAATTGGAACTAAAGGATGACGACTCCTATATGAGGAGGGCGACTAGGAGGTGGAAACCCTAGGTGAGTTACAGTAACGGACCCCCGAGGATGGCTATTCCACATATGGGCCATATCGGCCAAGTCAGCCCATAGGACACGGATACAAGCCTTGTAGGCTAAAAAAAAAGTGACGCAACACCAAGTAAAGGATTGCCGAAGCTCCTTGAGTTGGAGGCCACAAATTCTTCATCTCCTTTGGCTATTGTTATTACCTTCTCCTTCCTTGATGCATATCATCAACTCCTTGTTGTCTCGTCCTAGATTCCTAAGCACAAGCAAATCATCTCCATTAGGCAGCATCATAGAGTTCTTAAATAATACACTCAGTCCTAGAAACGAATTTACTTGATAATTGAGTTGACGAGCACGCGCCCGAGTAATTGGACCTTGCATATCATTCATGGCAGTAGCAAGAGGATTATTCATATCAGTAGGAGTGATGTCCTCATCACCCTGGCTATTCGGAATCCAAAATGTTACCTAAAGAATCTAACATACAACTATAATACGAAAGATTTTAAACAATATCTCATCCAATGACATAAAGAGATCAACAATTAAAAGAACAATGGCAGGAAAATAATCTGAATCCAAATAGTTATATCAAAGGGAATGACCAAGTATCACATGCAGTAATAACCAACCATAACCTAGAGGAAGTCACCAACCGCATTTAACTTTACTTATTACAGTTAATCACTAAACAAATGAAAGACAGAACCAAGTCTAATTATTGAAACTGGGATATAGTGAAATGAATGAATAGTGTGTGTCTACTCTCTCCCAATAGAGTCATCATCAACGGTCACCTAAAATAAACAAACAAAACATGAGTGAGTCCGAGACTCAGCAAGTACGGTGAATAATTGGACATACACAAATATGAACAAGCCAACAACATTGAAGAATAGGAACATAACACCGATTGTTTATCTGAATGAATGGAATGAATGGATGTAATGATATGAATGGACTGCACTCCTGTTTATACCGGTATAGCTAGTGACACATCCGTCGGTGTTCACTTAAGCCCGTATTTAACGAAATATGGGGATCCAAATCCCGTATGAAGAACGTTTCATACGGGTGTCCAAAACTGTCCACATTGGAATGGTGGGTCTCACATGCCCATACTGGAATTGATTGGACTTTAAACTCCACTCCCGTGGACGGAACATGAAAATGGATGCATGAATGAACTTATGAATAATGACTAGCACTATCTCCAAACACGTGAATTTCACATATGATAGGAACATCAACATTGAAGCTTCTCACGTATCAAATAAAAACAAAATACTAACATCAAGGATCCAGTATTCACAAGTCATACGAAAGTCAATGTACTTGCCTTTAGCATTGTGAATGCGCTAGGAGGCAAAGACGATGCCGCTAACCTCAGAGCCTCACCTCCTACACCATTAAATTACTCAATAAAAGCCACTACATCAAGACACTACTCGCAACGCTCCTAACTCGTACCCCAAAACCCTAATGTTTAATTATACACTTTACTCAAATAGAACTACATTCTAGCAGGAAGCCAAACGGGCACCAGTATTAAAAGAGACATAACTTTTGCTCTGAAATTCATAAAAATGTAAACTTAGGCTTGTTTGAAAGGTAACGAAATTATATACAACAACATAGTTGGTGGAAATCCCGAATTCTGTATGTATCTAACTCCAAAAGATTGATGAACACACTTCTATCAGAACTAATCGACAAAACCGGCAGCAGCACGAAAATAGCCATAACTTCTAATTGGCTGATCCAAACTTAGTGTTATTTATCAATAACGAAAGCTAAGACCAAGGCCTACAATAACCTTGTTGGGCGAAAACCCTGAATTTGCCATTAACTTAATCATATTTTAAAAGACAACTTGATAGTTCATTCTCGTCAGGATTCTGAACAGCAGAGACGAAAACTATCATAACTTTTGAACCGTACGCCAGAATTAAATGATCTTTATGTCCACTAAAAGATAAGAACGAACCCCACATAACTCTAAGAGATGGGATCCTCTAATTCGGCTTCTAAGAGCGCGCAATTGGCCACGCAACAATCTCGACAGAACTGACTTTCTAATCGCAGCAATTCGATCCAATCAATTCTAAGCAATTTCACATCTACTACTAATCAAACAACAAAGATCGACATCCGTTAACCTTGCAGAACCCAGGGAGATGATGGATCAAATCCCACGAAGACCATCTCTCCTCTTCTCCCTTCTCTTCTCCTCCTCCTTGCAGCCGGCCTGCTGCTGGAAACCTCCAGGATGGCCGCAATGGAGGGCTTGAACCTGAGGGAAGGAGGTGGAGCGCAAGAGGGAGGCAGGGGGGGTGTGGCGGCCAGGTTGGGGAGGGGGGAGAGAGGTGCGGCCAAAGGGGGAAACAAGGGGGTAGCTAGGGTTTGGTGGAAAAAGGGGGTGGCGACCCCCCTCAAGTTGTCGACCCCTTCTTGGGCCTTCTGGGCCGCAGCCTAGGGACCAAGTTGGTGGAATATCGCAGATAAACCCTTTTTGATTGAATATTCTCTCTTTTCTATATGGCGATTACTCATGAATATTGAATAAATTCCCTCTCCGAATACTATTCTCCCTAATTGGTATTCGGGGTATTACATTCTACCCCCCTTAAACAGGATTCGACCTCGAATCCTCACACAGCACTAAGCGAAAGGACAACTACAACTGAGAACTATTAACGGTAACCACGTACCCGAAGTGATCAAATCCGGATAACGCTCGCGCATATGAAAATCCAACTCCCAAGTGGCCTCTCCCGAACTAAGGAGACCATAACACAAAGATGTAAAACGATAACTGTCCTAACACTCAAACCGAACTTTCCAGGTATACTCATCAGAAGAGGATCAAAGGTAAGACCTTACTGGATGGTGAACGTCTTTAATGAAATCTCAAACTTTGAATGGCCCAGCTACTCACTCAGCACCAGAACACATCAGATGTTGCGTCCTTCGCATATGGACCCGAGTCGGTCAAAGCGATACGCCAACTCCCTAATTCTTGGCACTATTGGAAACGAATGAATGTACCTGGGCCAAATCTCCCCTTTGGTACGAAAGCACACAACATGCTCGAAATCGAACAGTTCATCTAACAAGGGGCACCACCTTTAAACAAGAAGGCAGAGCAGAACTAGTTCTTAGACCACTGATTCACCAAGAGAATCCAACTGGAAATAGAGAGTCCTCATTGCAACCTCGCAATGCTAACCCTCCACAAAAAGGGTCAAATCCAAAAGTTGACAATTCTGTAATACCCCAAAAGTATTCGAGAATATTCGAAAGAGTATTCGGGAGAGATTAAGTGAATTCGGAGAAGGACCAAATATAAAATAGATTTAGCAGCAATTATATAGGGGGTTTTCTGTAGTTTTTCGGCAACCTAGGCCTCAGGCCTTGACGTAGGAGGCCCATGAGGGGCCGCCACAAATAAAAGGAGGGGGAAACCCTAGCTGCTACAGTACCACCACCCTGGTAATGTACCGCCGCACTGTAGCAACTTCCCCCTACTGCTATGCCAAGAGGAGAAAGGGAGGAGAGGAAGGAAGAAGAAGAAAAGAAAAGGGAGAGAGGAGAAGAAAGAGAGAGGAAGGGGAGAGATCGTAGGCGCATTGATCGTCATGCTCAGTAGGTTCTTCGCCGTTTTGTCAAGGGTAACCCCTGTTTTTCCCCCCGATTAGATGTGTATTTAATTTTTAGCAATGTCAGTATTATGGTCTACTCAGGACAGATTTCGTTAGACTGTCATTTTGATGTAGTGATGTGTGGATTCATGTAACATCCCAATCTTGGGCTTGTGTTTCAAATGTAAGAAAATCAGTAGAAATTAAAACTTTTTCTTACATCATGTATTTCCTGTTGTGCCAAACAATTCTTGTACAAGGGATTATGGAAATACATTGTCACAAGTCTAGTTGATCCAAATCTTGTTATTCCAAAAACAATCTTGTCAAATCTTTTGATCATCCTCTGGAAATATTTTTCCTAAGTTCTTGGGATGGTATGTGACCCCTCTGAAAAATTTCACAATTTTTAGAAATTGTTTGAATATTTTTGGAGGCAGTCAAACCTGTTTGACTCTTAGTCAAACATTAAAACAGAGCCTTGCAGAATTTTTGGAGATTTATTCACAGTGTAAAAACCTCTGAAAATTTTACACAAGGTTAATATCTGGGTTAGAAAGCTCCTGTAAAAATTTCATAATTTTTGGAGTTAATTTGCTACCTCAATTAAATCATTCAAAGTCTCTGTTCTTATTTCAAAGTCAAACTTGGTTTATCATTACTTGGTTCGAGTCGACTCGGCTCGAGCCAATTGATTCGGTCCATCAACTAAGCGCACCGAGCCACTCTTTAAAACGCGTTGGATCTCCACCGTTGATCTATATCGCACGGCCGCGCGCGTGTAACCCTTCGGACCTTCCGCTTGCAAGTTTGATTGTCGACCGCTAGATCTCCATCCAACCATCGAGATGCGCCGAAACTTCTGACCCTCGGTTGCATTTTTGAATCTGAGCCGTTGGATTAAGATCCAACGCCCGCGTGTCCTTCGTTGTAAACCGCATTTGCGGCGTGGGGCTATCTGAGCCGCTCGCTTTCTAATCGTAAGGCTCGCATCCTCCCGATGTGTTTTAAAGCCCGAGGCGTGGCGTTTTGTGGCCGTCCGATTTAGATCGTGGGGCTCAATCGCCCGAGCTTTTTGCGCTGGTCATCTTCAACCTCCGCGCAGTGCAAAAACAAGCAAGGCATGGAGATGTCATTTCATGCTCCTACGGCTACCCTAGTCGACATTATGGGTCGTGGGAGACATTTTCGCCATGCCATGCCCTAGTGTACCAAACTATTATCTTTTCCATGTCGGCCGCGCATCGTGCTTTGTGTTTTGCCGCCCGAAAGATGTGTGGTGCAAACCCTAATGCTTTCATGGCTTTATAAGCACTCTCAATGCCTCCTGGCATTTCTTTAGACCACCATCAAGCTACATTCTCGATGTTGGAGCTTAACACCTCAAAAATGACAAACGCCATTGTTGACCCGTGGAGCTCCATTGGTGTTCTTGGTGTTCCACTGGTCCTCCTTCACGTTTCTTTGCCCTAACCTTATCTATTTACTTCCTTGAACATTTCCCCTCACTTAATTTTGGATTTGATTCTCAGGAATTGTCCAATTTGGGGTTTGTTCAAATTCGCCAATTTGGTCATCTTCTTCCTCACTGTGAGTGCTCCATTTTCTAATTACTTGCTCATATAGCTTCGTGAATCATTATGAAGCTATAGTGATGCTTTGGTATCACTCATTTGGCTCAGGGTGTCGTTTTCAACCTTTCTTCTTCGGGTCCGGCGAGCTTTGAGCGTGATCAAGCATCTCCGGCCCTCCTTAAAGCTTCTCGTCCCTAAGGTAGCTTCTTATTAGTCCTTAGAAGCTTTAGCACCGCATTCTAGGCTTGTAGTGGAGCTCATCGCGATTTTCGTGTTTTAGCGATAAGCTCCGCTGCTTTTTCCGCTGCCGGCGTTCTAGTCCTCACCGCGGTGAGAATGCTACCTTTAGGTTCAGAGTGCTATTGCGAATCCATTTTGGTCCTTGGTGGCGCCACGCACGCTGTCGCCGGCGATTTGCCGTTGAAACCGCTCGGGTTTTGCCAGACAACGCTCCGTTATCGTCACCGATTAGGACACATTAATTACCAATCATTAATTATTAATTGTGTCTTAATCATTGTAGTTGAACCACCGACGATGGGCCCAATATCCTTAAATCGCTCTCGTTCAATCTCGCATCGTTCGACATCATTAATGTTAATCATTGGTTAATTAATGTGTCGGCAATTAAATCATTGTCGAATTTACCTGCGTCGTCGACTTGTGGGCCCGAGGATTAAAATCAAATTCCAAGAGCCATTAGTGTCTCTCTTAGATCTAATTAATGGTAATCATTAGAAGCATTAATCCCGCCCTAACCGCCTCGATCGCCGACAAGTGGGCCCAGGTCGGCTGCGCGTGGGTTAAACCAAATGGGTGACTGAAGTCACCGACATGCGGTCCCACATGTCAAGATCTTCCTTTGAATCTGCGGTCAATATCTACTGCTTCGTTTTTAGATCTGCGCCCGCATCGTGAGTGCATCGGACCTCCGGATGCCTTGATCATTCTCGACCGTCGATCTTGAGATCAACGGCCGAGATCGTGTGTGCAATCGGACCTTCCGACCGTTGGTGCGCTCTGACCGCCCATCTGCAGATCTGCGGTGGGATTGGCCCAAGCAACCGCACCGCCAGGATGCATACACCTTCGTGAGCCGTTGGATCGTGATCCAACGGTGGGCTCCGATTAGGTTTCGCGCGCGTGCGTTGTTTTCGGCGCGCGTGAGCCGTAGGATTTTAGATCAAGGGTTGGAAGTTGTCCGCGTCGTATTCTTTTATTTGGGTTGTTCTGTATTTCGGTAAGTATTTGTTTAACAACTGAAAATGATGTAAAAACTTTAGAAACTCATAACTAATTCATTTTAACTGCTTTTTAGATAATTCCAACCGTAATAAATTTGGTTGTCACTTTAGTTTATTATAAAAATGGATTTTAGCATGTTCTAGTAGCAGAAAATTGTATAACTAGGAATAACTTGAGTTCTGTCATTTTGAATATTCCAGAAATAGTTTTAATCTTGAAAAATGCATATATTTTTCTGTATAAATCCAAATTGTGCAAAATCAATTTTGTTAAATTCGTCTGTTAATATACTTTCATATAAAATAGGATTTGAGCACGTTCATAATTCTGTAAAATGATTTGCATTAGATTTACAACTTAGAAAAATCATAAGTAAATGTGTATAACTCCAAAATTAGTAAATCCAACTTTGCTGTTATTAGGATGTTATAATCTACCTGCTATAAAAATTTCAGACCTTAGATCATTCTGGAAAATTTCGTCATGAACAGTATTAATTATTAATTAGGTTGTTATATGCTGAGAAGGAGCATTTTGTTCATATCTTTTGCATGTTAAGTCCAAATTGCATAATTCTTGTTCCTGTCACTTTATAAAATCATTCCCTAGCTATAGTGTAAATTTTATTAGATTTGGATGTGTTTTGTTGTTGGGATTTATTTGGTGTTCTTCGTTCTTATTTGCTTATCGCCTTTTCGCGTTAGGGTTCCAAGACAATATTATTAATCTTGATATTGAGCCACAGACCATCGATCCTCGCACTTCACCAGCAAGCAGATGTAGCATTCATTTGATCATATTGTTCCTACTATTTTCAAATTCTAATATATTGTTTGCAAGTTCTATGTATGCATTGCTATGTTGTTTTAAACTATTGTCGGTAGTTGGCCTACTAGATGCATTATCAGTAGGAAATGTTTATTCCTCTACTACTGAAGCCTAGGTTACTTGCTGTGATTTTGGGTTCACTGGATGGACCCTTGTCACTTAGTAGTTTACGTGTCATTATGCTTAGCCATGCTTAGCTATCGGTAGAAATGGCGCGCTATCGACTCGTCGATAACTTTGATCACACAAACTATTACTATGTGTATATTTCAGCCATGTGCTTTGTCTAAATTGCAAAATTAAAACTGAAAATGAAAACAATTTAGACTTGGGCACAATGGTAAGATGGTGTGATCTTTTGGGTGTGATTGGAATGGTGCCCGGGTCAATTAAGGACCGAACTACTTGTGAGTATCTCATTATCCGAGCATTCTCGTGCGTGCTAACCACACTAGAGGGATATGGGACCTCTCTAGCCGAGTACTTTGGGCTGTGTTAATTAATGAGTCGCGTGGTGGGTTGCATATTTGATTATATGCAACATGGACACGTTTGTAGGGAGGAGAACCCCCGCCGAGGCCGGTGTATCTTGCTCCACGTATGGGTCCTTGTGATCCATATTTCGTCGGCAGATCACTAAGGATTAACCCCCATACGTGCGTCTCTTGATTAGCATATTCCATTGGAAAGGGTTCAGAGGACTTAGCCGTGCCGCATACCAAAGGAAGTGTGCTTAATAGCTTGGCAAAAGGCGGTCCAAGTGTGGGTACATTGGTACACCCCTGCAGGGATTAAAACTATTCGAATAGCCTCGTCCTAGGTTATGGACACGCTTGGATAAGCTTTTCAAGAGTTAGACTACAACATTTTAAAATTAAAACTTGGGTGGTATGAATCAGGGATTCATGCTATGTTGTGGTGGCTTTGGGGAAAGTCACTTCTAGGTGGATACTTGTTACTTATGTTTACTCGCTGTTATTTAAATGCTTAAAAACAGATTTTACAAACTGCTGTTCAATCTATTACAATATTGCAAATAAATCTTGCTTCATGCGTCCAAAGAACCATATAACCACATTCCTTTGAATACAGCTTTCATGTAGCTATGTATAGGCTTGCTACTCGTAAGTCTTGCGAGTACATTTTTGTACTCACCTGCATTGCTTGTGTTGTGCAGAGGATGATAGTGAGTCCGATGGACCTCACTTTTGTGAGTTGTGCCGTGGCGCTTCTGGGCGATTAGCTTGGCGGCCCGGCCGGTTGCCCTGGTGTTATGTGGCTAACCGGTCGTCTTTTGGTTTAAGCCATCTTATGGCAACTTTTGCTTCCGCTGTTACTTATTTGGTACTTATGTCTTTTGGCCGGTCGGTTGTGTTGTAATAACTTATAATATGTATGTCTTTTGGTAGACTTGTTATATTCTGTTGTATGGAATTGATGCATGCTTGGATTTGATGTATGTGTGCCGCTTGTTCTGGGAGGCACATGTCCATCGAGACACGGATTATTCTATTTGTGATACTAGAACCAGTGGAAGGTTAAGTATTACAAGTTTAATAAACCGGGGTCTCAAAGAGCTTGGTATCAGAGCCATACTGACCGTAGAAACCCCTAGCTTGGTCGTCCCTAGTATATTTTGAAAACCTACTTTCCAAATATCAGTGCTTTCCTGAAAATCTTAAGTAAGTTCTCATATTTTACTCCTCATCTATCTTAGTTTGCTCATCTCACCTCATTCTAAACTAAATTTGAAAGCTGAGTTTTCCTCTCATCTCCCTTCAAAAGATAGTTTTTAACCGAGTAAATTGGTTTTGGGTAAACCATGAGAGTTATAAAATGAAAGTGTTGGCTGTTTTGAGGAGATTAGGAGCTGCTGGGAGCTACAAATTTCGGCCAAGAGGTGTGAAGAAGAAAATCTGGACAGCAAGCAATAAATTTCTGACAGCTAGCATTTAGGTAGTAAAGTGCTGAAAATGAAAGGTTAAATCCACTAAAATTTGTGGGAATAAAAGGGTAAGAAGTGATATGAGATAGCTTAGTATCTAACCTTTCTCTAGTAAATTTACCACCCTATTTCCTAGCTGTTCGAGCAATGATGGAGTTTCAAAATTTTCTTCTGAAAAATTGATTACTCGTTTTTCCATACGAGTTGGTCATAATAGGAAGATGGTTGTTATCGTTATGATCTTGCTGTAATTTTATGTGGTTACTTGAGATTTTAAAAGGTTGTTTTGTTTAGAGTTAGTTGTTTTCTTTGTCTCTATTCGGAGTTGTGTTTAACCTAATTTTGTGGAACAGGATGACAAGAACCACCCGCATGATCGGTCGGTGGTTCCGATGAGGAGCTTCCTCCTCCGACCATGGTGAGGTTCGCTCGATCGAGCGGAATCACATGGACCGCACCGGATCTTGGAGGTCATTGCGAGGAACACCTCCGCCCCGCCGCCGCCAGATCGGAGGTGGTGGCCACCAGTCTCGTGGTGGGCTTGCGGAGTTTCTCCGTACGCAGCCACCCACTTTCTCTCGATCGGAGGATCCACTTGACGCGGATGATTGGCTGCGTCTTGTTGAGCGGAAGCTCAATATCGCCGATGCCGAGAGCGGAGCGGGCACTCTTTGCATCCCATCAGCTTGAGGGTGCAGCACTATCTTAGTGGGAGAACTTTCTCGCCATGCAGCCCTCAGGCCACGTCGTCTCGTGGGATGAGTTTCGATCTACTTTCCGTCGGGCCCACATTCCTGATGGCCTGATGAAGCTCAAGAAGAGGGAGTTTCTTGCGCTTAAGCAGGGGCGCAAGTCTGTCTCGGAGTATCTTTACGAGTTTAACCACTTGGCTCGTTATGCTCCGGGAGAGGTGGCCTCTGATGAGGCTAAACCGGAGAAGTTCATGGACGGTTTGTCCGAGGAGCTACAGACAAGCTATCTATAGTGGACTTTGTTGACTTCCGTGCCTTGGTTGACAAGGCCATCGTCGCGAGCACAAGGCGAAGGCGCTGGTGAGTCCCGCATAGCGCAAGTGGAGGCCCATCGACCGCACAGCCGGCCTCACTCGTCCCGTGTTGGGCCCGCACGATGGCTCGTGCTTTGGTTTCACCACCGCCGAGGCCGCCGGCGCCGATTGCTCGTCCCCGCAGCCGTGTTTGATCACGTGCACTGCGACCAGCGAAGCGAGTTGCGCTCCGCAACCCACCGCGATGTTACTGCCGCTTTGCAACAAGAAGGGCCACTATGCTAGCGCTTGCCCTCGAGGATTGGAGCAGCCCCTCGTCCTAATGGAGGACGCGGGAATGGTCACACACCTGACCAGAAGGTGATCCAGAAGACTCAGGGTGTCGGGAGTGGTCGAGTCAACCACATCTCGGCTGAGGAGGCTCAGGAGGCACCTGACGTTGTGTTGGGTACGTTCCTTGTTAGTTATCGTCCTGCTGCAGTCTTGTTTGACTCTGGAGCATCGCATTCCTTTATTTCGAGATCTTTTGCTGCTGTTTGTGACCTTCACTTTGTTCCTTTGGGGATTCCCTTGCTTATTCGCTCTCCGGGAGCGGAAATGAGAGCTGATCAAGAATGTCGGGGCGTTCCTATTAATATTGAAGGAGTGGAATTCTTGGCGAATCTCATCTTACTTGATTCGGCGCGCCTAGATGTGATTCTTGGTATGGATTGGTTGTCCCAACACTTGGGGCAGATCGATTGTGCCAGGAAGATGGTTTTCCTCACTAGTCCCTCAGGCGAGCAAGTTGGGATTTCACCGCAGCTGCAGGGGCCACATCTTTGTGCCCTTGAAGCTAAGCCAGCCATGGAGATTCAGGATGTGCCCACAGTCTGTGACTTTGTGGATGTCTTCCCTGAAGATTTGCCTGGTATGCCTCCAGTTCGAGACTTGGAGTTTGTTATTGAGCTATTGCCCGGTACCGCTCCGATTTCTAAGGCGCCGTACCGAATGCCTCCTAATGAGTTGGAGGAGCTAAAGAAGCAGTTAGGTGAGCTTCAAGCAAAAGGCTTCATCCGTCCTAGCTCATCTCCTTGGGGTTGTCCGGTTATTTTTGTGAAGAAGAAGGACAAGACCCTGCGGTATGTGTGTTGATTACCGTCCACGAATGAAGTGACGGTGAAAAACAAATATCCTTTGCCTCGTATTGATGATCTCTTTGACCGCTTGATGGGCTTGTGTGTTCTCCAAGATTGACTTGAGATTGGGGTACCATCAAGTCCGGATCGTATGAGGATATTCCTAAGACGGCGCTCACTACTCGTTATGGCCTTTACGAGTACACCGTCGTGTCTTCGGCTTGACCAATGCTCCACTTTGTTCATGAATCTTATGAACTCGGTGTTCATGGAGTATTTGGATAAGTTTGTTGTGGTTTTCATTGACGACATTCTTATCTACTCCAAGAGTGAAGAAGAGCATCTTGAGCATCTGCAGATTGTATTGGGAAAGTCTGCGTGAGCATCAACCGTATGCTAAGTTCAAGACAAGTGCGAGTTCGTTGAAGGAAGTGGCATTCTTGGGCCATGTTCTTTCAGCAGTGGTGTCGTAGTAGATCCTAGCAAGGTCAGCGATGTTCTATCTTGGGGGCAGCCCAAGTCAGTCACCGATGTGAGAAGTTTCCTTGGTTTAGCGGGCTACTATCGCCGCTTTATCGAGAACTTCTCCAAAATTGCTAAGCCCATGACCGAATTGCTCAAGAAAGAGAAGAAATTCGTGTGGTCATCTGCTTGTGATTTGAGTTTTCAAGAACTCAAAAGGCGATTGACGTCAGCACCAGTGCTTGTTCTCCCTGATGTGCATAAGAGATTTGACGTTTATTGTGATGCCTCTCGGCAGGGACTCGGGTGTGTTCTTATGCAAGAAGGCAAGGTTGTGGCCTATGCATCGAGGCAGTTGAGGCCTCATGAACTCAATTATCCTACCCATGATTTGGAGTTAGCTGCAGTGGTTCATGCACTCAAGATTTGGCGGCATTACCTCATTGGTAACCGCTGTGAGGTGTATTCTGATCACAAGAGCTTGAGATATTTGTTCACCCAGCAAGATCTGAACCTCAGGCAGAGGAGATGGTTGGAATTGATCAAAGATTATGATATGGGCATTCAAGATCACCCGGCAAGGCTAATGTTGTTGCGGATGCACTCGATGCAAGGTGTATTGCAATACCTTGTCACTTCAAGAGCAACAACCTACCCTTCTCGAAGAATTTCAGCGGCTTAATTTGGGATTGGTTGAGCATGGTTCTCTTGCTACCTTGGTTGTGCAACCGACTTTGTTGGAACAAATCAAGGCTGCCCAGACAGATGATGTTGGTGTGATCCAAATCAAGCGAGAACACCAAGAATGGGACAACTAAGTGCTTTTCGAGGATGAGCACGGTGTTGTGTGGTTTGGACAACGCTTGGTGGTTCGAAGGTCATGGAATTGCGGATTTGATTCTCCGCGAGGCCCATGACTCCTTTGTCTATCCATCCCGGAGCTACCAAGATGTATCAAGATCTTCGACAGAGATTCGTGGACTAGCATGAAGCGCGAGATCGCCAAGTTCGCTGTCGAGCGCGACGATGTTGTCGTGTCAAGGCTGAACATCGCCCAAAGCAGCCTTCTTCACCTTTGCCGCATGCGGAATGGAAGTGGGATTCCGCTGGTATGGATTTCATCACCGGCCCGCCTGCACTTCTTCCGGGAAGGATGCTATCCGGTTGTCATCGATCGATTGACAAAGGTGGCACATTTTACGCCAAAGGCGTACCAATCTCGGTGTTAGTCACCGGCGGACCACTATGTGTCTCGCATTGTATGTTTGCATGGTGTGCCACGAACGATTGTGTCGATCGTGGTTCTCTTTTCACCTCTCGCTTTAGCATAATCGCAAAAGGCGATGGGTACACGCTTTTCTTTCGGTTCAACTTATCATCCTCAAACCGATGGTCGACGGAGAGAGTCAACCAAGTGTTGGAAGATATGCTCCGTGCTCGTGTTCTTTCCTATGGAAAGAAGTGGGAGAAGTGCTTGCCGCTTGCGAGTTCTCCTACAACAACAGCTTCAAGCTAGTCTTGGCATGGCACCGCTTGAGACTTTGTATGGGAGGAAGTGTAGAACCCCATTGAACTGGTCGGAAATCGTGAGCGCTTCCTTGGGCCGATTCCATCAATGAGGCCGAAAGTCGTCCAATGATTCGTGAGCATTTGCGCGTGGCCCACCCGAGCAAAAGAGCTATGCGGATCGTCGTCGTCGGAGTTGAGCTTTGAGCCCAATGACTTTGTTTATCTCAAGGTCTCACCCTTGAAGGTCCATCGCGTTTTGGCATCAAGGGCAAGTTAGCTCCTCGATATGTTGGGCCTTATCGCATCATCGAGAAGATTGGAGCCGTTGCATCTGATTGGAGTTGCCAGCTTCACTTGAGGGTGTGCACGACGTGTTCCATGTGTCACACTTAAAGAAGTGCCTCCGTGTTCCAGTTGAGGAAACTCCGTTGGAAAATCTCGATGTGCAAGAAAATTTGACCTATCATGAGCATCCTGTTCGTATTCTCGAAGAATCTGAACGAAGGACAAGGAACCGTGTCATCAAGTTCCTTAAGGTTCAGTGGTCAAACCATTCTGAAGATGAGGCAACTTGGGAGCGCGAGGATCGTCTTCGTGCAGATTACCCATCCTTCTTCTCCGAGTAAACAGAATCTCGGGGCGAGATTCTTGTAAGGGGGGGAGGTTTTGTAACATCCCAATCTTGGGCTTGTGTTTCAAATGTAAGAAAATCAGTAGAAATTAAAACTTTTTCTTACATCATGTATTTCCTGTTGTGCCAAACAATTCTTGTACAAGGGATTATGGAAATACATTGTCACAAGTCTAGTTGATCCAAATCTTGTTATTCCAAAAACAATCTTGTCAAATCTTTTGATCATCCTCTGGAAATATTTTTCCTAAGTTCTTGGGATGGTATGTGACCCCTCTGAAAAATTTCACAATTTTTAGAAATTGTTTGAATATTTTTGGAGGCAGTCAAACCTGTTTGACTCTCAGTCAAACATTAAAACAGAGCCTTGCAGAATTTTTGGAGATTTATTCACAGTGTAAAAACCTCTGAAAATTTTACACAAGGTTAATATCTGGGTTAGCAAGCTCCTGTAAAAATTTCATAATTTTTGGAGTTAATTTGCTACCTCAATTAAATCATTCAAAGTCTCTGTTCTTATTTCAAAGTCAAACTTGGTTTACTGTTACTTGGGTTCGAGTCAGACTCGGGCTCGAGCCAATTGATTCGGTCTAGTCAACTAACTGCACCGAGCCACTCTTTAAAACGCGCGTTGGATCTCCACCGTTGGATCTATATCGCACGGCCCGCGCGCGTGTAACCCTTCGGACCTTCCGGTTGCAAGTTTGATTGTCGACCGTTAGATCTCCATCCAACCATCGAGATGCGCCGAAACCTTCGGACCCTCCGGTTGCATTTTTGAATCTGAGCCGTTGGATTAAGATCCAACGCCCGCGTGTCCCTTCGTTGTAAACCGCGTTTGCGACGTGGGGCTATCTGAGCCGTTCGTTTCTAATCGTAAGGCTCGCATCCTCCCCGATGTGTTTTAAAGCCCGGAGGCGTGGCGTTTTCGTAGCCGTCCGATTTAGATCGTGGGGCTCTGAATCGCCCGAGCTTTTTGCGCTGGTCATCTTCAACCTCCGCCATGCGAAAACGAAGGCAAGGCATGGAGATGTCATTTCATGCTCCCTACGGCTACCCTAATCGACATTATGGGTCGTGGGAGACATTTTCGGCCATGCCATGCCCTAGTGCACCAGCTATTATCTTTTCCATGTCGGCCGCGCATCGTGCTTTGTGTTTTGCCGCCCGAAAGATGTGTGGTGCAAACCCTAATGCTTTCATGGCTTTATAAGCACTCTCAATGCCTCCTGGCATTTCTTTAGACCACCATCAAGCTACATTCTCAGTATTGGAGCTTAACACCTCAAAAATGGCAAAACGCCATTGTTGACCCGTGGAGCTCCATTGGTGTTCTTGGTGTTCCAGTGGTCCTCCTTCACGTTTCTTTGCCCTAACCTTATCTATTTACTTCCTTGAACATTTCCCCTCACTTAATTTTGGATTTGATTCTCAGGAATTGTCCAATTTGGGGTTTGTTCAAATTCGGCCGAATTTGGTCATCTTCTTCCTCAACTCAGGTGAGTGCTCCATTTTCTAATTACTTGCTCATATAGCTTCTGTGAATCATTATGAAGCTATAGTGATGCTTTGGTATCACTCATTTGGCTCAGGGTGTCGTTTTCAACCTTTCTTCTTCGGGTCCGGCGAGCTTTCAGCGTGATCAAGCATCTCCGGCCCTCCTTAAAGCTTCTCGTCCCTAAGGTAGCTTCTTATTAGTCCTTAGAAGCTTTAGCACCCGCATTCTAGGCTTGAAGTGGAGCTCATCGCGATTTTCGTGTTTAGCAGTAAGCTCCCGTTTTCGTTTTTCCGGCTAGCCGGCGTTCTAGTCCCTCACCGCGGTGAGAATGCTACCTTTAGGTTCGTAGTGCTATTGCGAATCCATTTTGGTCCTTGGTGGGCGCCGCCGCGGCCAGTGTCGCCGGCGATTTGCCGTTGAAACCGCTCGGGTTTTGCCGGCACAGCGCTCCCGTTTTCGTCACCTGATTAGGACACATTAATTACCAATCATTAATTATTAATTGTGTCTTAATCATTGTAGTTGAACCACTGACCAGTGGGCCCAATATCCTTAAATCGCTCTCTGGTTCAATCCCGCACTGTTCCAACATCATTAATGTTAATCATTGGTTAATTAATGTGTCGGCATTTAAATCGCTGTCGGAATTTACCTCTGGGTCGCTGACTTGTGGGCCCGAGGGATTAAAATCAAATTCCAGTAGCCATTAGTGTCTCTCTTAGATCTAATTAATGGTAATCATTAGAAGCATTAATCCTGTCCTAACCGCCTCTCGCCGCGACAAGTGGGCCCGGTCTTGGCTGTGCATGTGGGTTAACCAGCGCGTGGGTGACTCGAAGTCACTGACATGCGGTCCCACATGTCAGCATCTTCCTTTGAACTGCGGTCAATATCTACCGTTCGTTTTTAGATCTGCGGCCCAGATCGTGAGTGCATTCGGACCCTCCGGATGCCTTGATCATTCTCGACCGTCGATCTTGAGATCAACGGCTGAGATCGTGTGTGCAATCGGACCTTCCGACCGTTGGTGCGCTCGACCGCCCATCTGCAGATCTGCGGTGGGATTGGCCCAAGCAACCGCACGTCGGATGCATACACCTTCGTGAGCCGTTGGATCGTGATCCAACGGTGGGCTCGACAGGTTTCGCGCGCGTGCGTTGTTTTCGGCGCGCGTGAGCCGTAGGATTTTAGATCAAGGGTTGGAAGTTGTCCGCGTCGTATTCTTTTATTTGGGTTGTTCTGTATTTCGGTAAGTATTTGTTTAACAACTAAAAATGATGTAAAAACTTTAGAAACTCATAACTAATTCATTTTAACTGCTTTTTAGATAATTCCAACCGTAATAAATTTGGTTGTCACTTTAGTTTATTATAAAAATGGATTTTAGCATGTTCCAGTAGCAGAAAATTGTATAACTAGGAATAACTTGAGTTCTATCATTTTGAATATTCCAGAAATAGTTTTAATCTTGAAAAATGCATATCTTTTTCTGTATAAATCCAAATTGTGCAAAATCAATTTTGTTAAATTAAATCATTAATATACTTTCATATAAAATAGGATTTGAGCACGTTCATAATTCTATAAAATGATTTGCATTAGATTTACAACTTAGAAAAATCATAAGTAAATGTGTATAACTCCAAAATTAGTAAATCCAACTTTGCTGTTATTAGGATGTTATAATCTACCTGCTATAAAAATTTCAGACCTTAGATCATTCTGGAAAATTTCGTCATGAACAATATTAATTATTAATTAGGTTGTTATATGCTGAGAAGGAGCATTTTGTTCATATCTTTTGCATGTTAAGTCCAAATTGCATAATTCTTGTTCCTGTCACTTTATAAAATCATTCCCTAGCTGTAGTGTAAATTTTATTAGATTTGGATGTGTTTTGCTGTTGGGATTTATTTGGTGTTCTTCGTTCTTATTTGCTTATCGCCTTTTCGCGTTAGGTTCCGAAGACAATATTATTAATCTTGATATTGAGCCACAATGACCATCGATCCTCGCACTTCACCAGCAAGCAGATGTAGCATTCATTTGATCATATTGTTCCTACTATTTTCAAATTCTAATATATTGTTTGCAAGTTCTATGTATGCATTGCTATGTTGTTTTAAACTATTATCGGTAGTTGGCCTACTAGATGCATTATCAGTAGGAAATGTTTATTCCTCTACTATCAAGCCTAGGTTACTTGCTGTGATTTTGGGTTCATTGGATGGACCCTTGTCACTTAGTAGTTTACGTGTCATTATGCTTAGCCATGCTTAGCTATCGGTAGAAATGGGCGCTTATCGACTGTCGATAACTTTGATCACACAAACTATTACTATGTGTATATTTCAGCCTTGTGCTTTGTCTAAATTGCAAAATTAAAACTGAAAATGAAAACAATTTAGACTTGGGCACAATGGTAAGATGGTGTGATCTTTTGGGTGTGATTGGAATGGTGCCCGGTCAATTAAGGACCGAACTACTTGTGAGTATCTCATATCCGAGCATTACATGCGTGCTAACCACACTAGAGGGATATGGGACCTCTCTTAGCTGAGTACTTTGGGTTGTGTTAATTAATGAGTCGCGTGGTGGGTTGCATATTTGATTATATGCAACATGGACACGTTTGTAGGAGGAGAACCCCGCCGAGGCGGTGTATCTTGCTCCACGTATGGGTCCTTGTGATCCATATTTCGCCTCGGCAGATCACTAAGGATTAACCCCATACGTGCGTCTCTTGATTAGCATATTCCATTGGAAAGGGTTCAGTAGGACTTAGCCGTGTAGGCATACCAAAGGAAGTGTGCTTAATAGCTTGGCAAAAGGCGATCTCAAGTGTGGGTACATTGGTACACCTGCGCAGGATTAAAACTATTCGAATAGCCTCGTCCTAGGTTATGGACACGCTTGGATAAGCTTTTCAAGAGTTAGACTACAACTTTTTAAAATTAAAACTTGGGTGGTATGAATCGTGATTCATGCTATGTTGTGGTGGCTTTGGGAAAGTCACTTCTAGGTGGATACTTGTTACTTATGTTTACTCATTGTTATTTAAATGCTTAAAACAGATTTTACAAACTATTGCTTCAATCTATTACAATATTGCAAATAAATCTTGCTTCATGCGTCCAAAGAACCATATAACCACATTCCTTTGAATACGACTTTCATGTAGCTATGTATAGCCTTGCTACTCGTAAGTCTTATGAGTACATTTTTGTACTCACCGCATTGCTTGTGTTGTGCGAGAGGATGATAGTGAGTCCGATGGACCTCACTTTTGTGAGTTGTGCTTTGTGGCGGTTCTGGCGATTAGCTTGGCGGCCGGCCGGTTGCCGGTGGTGTTATGTGGCTAACCGGTCGTCTTTTGGTTTAAGCCATCTTATGGCAACTTTTGCTTCCGCTGTTACTTATTTGGTACTTATGTCTTTTGGCCGGTCGGCTGTGTTGCAATAACTTATAATATGTATGTCTTTTGGTAGACTTGTTATATTCTGTTGTATGGAATTGATGCATGCTTGGATTTGATGTATGTGTGCCGCTTGTTCTGGGAGGCACATGTCCATCGAGACACGGATTATTCTATTTGTGATACTAGAACCAGTGGAAGGTTAAGTATTACAAGTTTAATAAACCGGGGTCTCACAATTCAGTCCTAGGAATCTCCTAGAGTATTGTAGAGGACGTCGTCCGCTTTCGATGATGTGCTAGATCGCGTTATTTGGATCTCTGTAGCAGAAGTTTTGAATTTATTAGTGTGACTATTCTGCGAATCTGTCAGTACTCTGATAGGTTTTAGTAATTTGACTTTAGCAAGCCGTTAAAGGAACAATTGAGGATCTCAGTATAACGAAAGTTGTAGGTAATTATCGTAGCTTTCAGGGAAGCCAAGAACGCAAAATTTGGATACATGAGCTGAAAGTTATGGTAGTTTTAGTGTACTGTCCAGAGAACCTGACGTGAAATCGATGTTCTATAAATTAGCATGATATGGATAATAGATGGTCGAATAAGGAAGGTCCACCAACTAGGTTTAGTTGGGAAAATTGATAACCTTTCAATGAAGTCCAAGAACACCTCATTTGGACTCCTTTACTAAAAGATATGAATTTTAGAACGCGACTGTCCACAGAGGGGACAGAACAACATCTATGAATTGGAGTTGGGTTCGCGTTAAAAGAACTATTGCAAGTTCGAGTTTGCTTTTATAGTTTGTGTGGTACATTACTGTTGTCTAAGTATGATTTTAAATGAATTTAGGTGGGGGACTGGTCCCGGAGGCAGCACTCTCTTCACATCCTCCGTTCTCACGCGGTTAAGGCAAGTACTCTATTTGATAGAGTAATTATGAATTGTTTGACAGTGAGTGCTAGTGTTTTAATACATATTAGCTATGCTTGGTTGATAGTGTGATATGATGATTAAAGATGGTAAATGCTTATGATATGAATGATTGTTACTCATGTATGATGTTGATGTTGTTCATGATTACTGCAAAATTGTAATTGTTCATGTGCACCATGAGAGCATACATAAGACTTGGTCATGTGGTGACCAGATATGCATATTCGGGGTCCCCGTCATGTAGATGACGGGCATGAGGTCCCCACATTCATGTAATGTGGGCATTGAAAAGAGGTCCCCATCAGGAAAACGATGGGCTTTTGGTCCCCACACTTGTGGAGTGTGGGATTGAGGCCCCCTTTACTTGCGAAATATTGGGCAATTGGTCCCTGCGCTTGCGAGCACAGGCATGGTATGCGGTGACGGTCGCATATCTCGCATTACCGGTAAAATACGAAAAAGAGTGGAAGAGAAAAGATGCATTGCATATTTGCATTCATACATCATGAGCTATGTTTCCGAGTAAAGCTTTGGGTTTGAATGTTGTTGCTGTAATTGTGAGGTCAATGATTCTTTTTGGTACGTGCCGAGTCTTTGGACTCACTCTTGTTTTTGTTGTGTTTTAGGCACCTTTTGGAAGAACGGCATGCATGGGAGGGAGTAGACTTGAGTTGGAGTCACACACTGCCACACATATTTTCAACTTGATTAATTCTTTTAGAGTGTCCATTAATAATTAAGCGAACTGCTGGTTAGGCCTTATGCATCGAGGTTATTTGTGATAATGATGAGAAACGCACTTTGGTTATCTTGAATGTGTCCTAGCTGAATATCATATTTTTCAATGCTTAAAGATGATATTGGATGCTGGATTATTTAGTTATGATATACTTTTATCTTTTGGGAACCTCCGTATAGCTAAGCATACAACGGAGGTTCTGCCGAAATTTAGTAGATTATTCTAGTTTAGCTTTATTAATGTCTTCTTCAGTAGCATTCCAGGCTCATGTCAGGCTGGGGTGTTACAGTTGGTATCAGAGCAGGTTGTACGTCTGTGGTATTTGAATTTTTAAACTTGACAAACTAAGCACAGTAGGTGGGTTTGGGTTATTGCATTGCATTTATGCTTCCATTATGTTCTATTGATGATTCCTGTTATGAGATGATTTGATATATCTATATTATAATACTATGGTTATTATGTGTGAGGATAACCCATTGTAATATCCCGTTTGTCGTTAGTGGATGTCATAAAAAAATTAGAGAGTGAATTAAGATAATTAAAAGAGAAAAAAATCAGAAATTGATAGAGTAATGGGCCACGCAGCCCATAGTCAAGTGGAGGAAAAACAGACTTAGTGGCTCATGGCCCATGAGGAAACCAGGAACCAACTAAAGAAGGAGGGGGAACCCTAGGGTGCTACAGTACCCGCGCCGCCACTGTAGCACGGTACTGTAGCAACCCATCTCCTCCATGGTGGTGCCCCTCTCCTCCGATGCCTCTTCATTGTGGTGGCCGCCAAGAAAAAAAGGAAGAAGAAGGAAGAAAGGAGAAGGGAAGAAGAGAGGGAAGGGGAAGATTCGCGGATTGCGTCATGGTCTACAGCGGTTCGTCAAGGGTAACCCCGGTTTGCCCCTGAATAGATGTATATTTGATTGTTATAGCAATGTCGGTATTTCTGTCTCCTCAGGACAGATCGCGTTAGACAGACGTTTTGATATAGTTAAGTGCGGATTCGGTCTTGGTCTTCTCCTATAGAGTTGTAGAGGACGTCAATAGCTTTCGATGAAGTGCTAGATCGTATTATTTGGACCTCTGTAGCAAACGTTATGAATTTATTAGTGCGACTGTTCTGCGAATCTGTCAGTATTCTGACAGGTTTTAGTAATCTGACTTGAGCGATCAGTTAAAGGGAGAATTAGAGGATTATAGTATAACGAAAGTTGTAGACAATTGTCGTAGCTTTCAGGGAAGCCCAAGAACGCAACATTGGGAAAAACGAGATGAAAGTTATGATTGTTTTAGTGTACTGTCCAGAGAACCTGACGTGAAATCGATGTTTTGTTAATCAGCATAAAAGGGATATTAGATGGCCGAATCAGGAAGGCCCACCAACTAGGTTTAGTTGGGTAATTTGATAATGTTTAAATGAAGTCCAAGAACACATCATTTGGACTCGTGTAATAAAAGATACGAATTTTAGAACATGACTATTTACAGAGGGGACAGATCAGCTTTTAGGAATTTGGAGTCGGGGTCGCGTTACAAGCTATTGCTAGATTGTGGTTGCTTATATTGTTTGTTCGGTCCATTACCTTTGGCTTAGTATGCCTTTAAATGAATTTTAGGTGGTGGATTAGTCCCGGAGGCAACGCCTTCTTCGCATCCTCCGTTCTCACACGGTTAAGGCAAGTGCATCGTTTGTACCTTGTTTGTGATTGCTTGGACATGAACGCGGGTTTGATACTTGTTAATGACGTATGGCTGTTGATAAGTGTGCATAATAAAAATGGTGAATGATCAAAGTATGGATATGCTTTATTCATGAATGTGTTATTGCCTTTATTCATGAATGTTGTTATCGCCTTTATTCATGAATGTCGTTATTGCCTTTATTCATGAACATTGTTACTGCCATTGGTGCTTGATGTTGAAAAGAGATGGTGCATATGCATATTGATATCATGTTGAGGCCTGGTCTTGTGATGACCAAGCATGCACATCTTTGAGGTCCCCGTCATGAATGTGACGGGCTTGAGATCCCCACACTTGTGGAGTGTGGGCTTGAGGTCCCCAATACTTGCGGAGTATTGGGCAATTGGTCCCTGTGCGTGCGCGCACAGGCATGGGTATGCAGCGACGGTTGCATACTTTGCATTACCGGTAAAATGCAAAAAGAGATAAAGAAAAGGAATCCTTGAGCATTGCATATGCATGTGGCATGATTTAATGATGTGCTCCTAAATGTGGATGCTGATGTTATGGTTCGAATCATGTGTCTTTTTATTTATGTACTTGCTGAGTCTGTGGACTCACTCTTGCTTTCTTGTTGTTTTAGGTACCCAATCCAAGGACGACATGCATGGGAGGGAGTAGCTTAATGTTCACACACACACTACCATGAACCATCTAAAGTTGAATAAACTTCAGACCATGCTTAAATAAATGAGCGAGTTGCTTAAAGGATTTATTATGATTATGCCTCATGCAATGGGTTAAGTGTAATAATGATGAGTAGTGTACTTCAGATTTCTTTGGATATACTAGTTGCTTAGCATACTTTGAATACCTAATGATGATTCTGGTTGTCGGTTTATTTATTTATGATTCATCTATGTGTTGGAACCTCTGTGTAGTTAACTTTACAAGGGAGGTTCTATCGAAATTTGGTAGTTTGCCTTGGTTTAGAATTGTTTAATGTTAGTTTAATAGCATTCCAGGCTCATGTCGGGCTGGGGTGTTACACCCATGTTGAGAGGTTGAGGTCGTGGTTGTGGCCCTAGGCTTTACCAGGCTACACCACCATTCACAGTATGATAATAGTGAGTATCTTTGGAGAGGTTGTTCTCTTTCCTGAATTTGATTTGGTCAACTCTTATTCAGTTGTGCTTGATGAATTTCTCTTGGATTAGTAGTTCATTCCAGTTGATGAGTTTTCATTGATTTAATTTGACCCTTAAAGCAAACATTGTTTTCCAACTGTTGAGCCACTTGCAGTTGATGAACCTTCTTTGGATAATGGTTACAGTGCAGTTGATGGGTTTCAATTGGTTTGTATTTGTTTTATAGAGCAAAAATTGTTTTTTTTTACTCTTGAGCTATTCTTGCTACTTGTAAACGTCATCATTGGCAACATTGTTCCTTGTCATGAGAGTTCTACCTTCTTGTTGGCAAACTTAACCCATTTATTCGCTTGGTGTTTTAGATAATAGAAAGTATCATTTACAAACTTTATTGAAGTACGTTTCGACTTTACGCACTTCTTTTGGAGTAGTTGGAATATTGAAGTTTAGTGCCTCTTCTTTGAGATGGAAAGTATCAAAACTCTTTTGAGATGTTTTGTTATGTTTTGTGAGAGGTTTTAAGCATAAAGGATAGATTGATAATGTATGAGTTATCAAGTTGGGTCTGTAATGTGGTGCATAATCGATCTTAACCAAGATCGTTGGAAGTGAAGTTGATAGATTTGATGTTGTCATGGAGTTATTACATGATGAACTTGTTAAATGGTATGACCATTCAAACTAGGAATCCAAGACTTACTAAGAGGTGTGGTGTATCGATGATTTGGTCTGATCATTAAGACGATGGAATTCGATAGATTTATTGGATAATTCGGAGTAAAGTATCTCAATGGACTTGTCTACCCATTAGTGATGATTGTGTTAAGGATGTGTTTGACGTTGCCTTAGAGGATATTAATCTAGAAATTTTCATAAACTCGCTACTTGACGATCATACATAATTGCTAGATTGAAACATGTATATCGGATTAGACGGATGTTGAGGTAGTACCTTGTGAAACCCGGTGATTAAAGGAGATGATGTTATTAAATATTTAATTAAACTCTGAGTATAAAGTGGAATGTTGACTTTGTGTTTATAAATAGACATGTGACTATAAATAGAAGTAGGACCCTATTTGCATACGTGATAAATACAATTGTCAATGATAGTTGAAGTGTGTGTTGAGCAGCACTAATGGTTGAATGGATGAATGAATAAGTGATATCTGAAAACATGCATGGCGAAGTTGTTATTTGATGGTATGATCTTGTTAAAAGATGTTTGTTTCGACCTTGTGGCTGGTGTTTCTTTTGGAGAGATTTATGATGGGATAAGAGGTTATGATGATTCTCACTAGTAGTGTATTATTTCATTGTTAGTGTGATTGTTAGTAAGGGATTATGACGATAATATTGAATTTTTTGTATAAAGGAATTGGATCGCTCGCCTGATATTGATTAAGCGAAAATGTTTCTAGTTTCGCAATTGTGATCTTTCAGACCTCATGTTGATGTGGTAGCTGAAATTGTTTTGAGCAAAGTGACGTGTTGAGAGGTTTTATTAGTTTCTAAGTAGTTTATATGTGGTAGTCTTCAAATCTCTTTTTGTTGGAGTTGGCATGGTGATGCTGTAACCAACGAAAGCCATTTTCTTTGTTAAAGGTAAGAGTGAAGTAGAAGTATTTGAGATTGAAGTCAAGTTTTGTAACTTGCAGTTTATCGAATTTTGCTTAAACTTTCTGTTTGGCCCATCAGAGTTTCCTGAATTCCAAAAGTAATGTTCTATTCTCGTTTGAGGTTGGCTATTCTCTGCTCGTGGGACTTGTGCCCTCATCTATGATCCCATCTTTTGTTTTTCGAGATCATTACTAGTTGATTATTTCTCTTGATCTTGTAACTACTGTAAGTGGTAACATTTTCCGATGTGTTGAAATTTACTTCTATTTGCCTTTTCTTCTAAGAATGGGTTAATCGAATTGTGTTGCAAAGTCTTTTCAGTTGTGTTTTGGCAACTAGTTAGTGGTGGTCTAGTAGATGACTTTGTGAGCCCTTGGGTGTCAAGTTGTTTGAGAGGCATTGAGTAATAAAATGATTTATTAGAATAATTCTTGGAGAGGATTTGATTTAAATAGAGTGTTTGACTTTTAGCAGATTTCGTTGTCGCTACTAGTAGGGCCTATAGTGAGATGTGGTCCAAGATCTTGTTGTGAGACCCCGGTTTATTAAACTTGTAATACTTAACCTCCCACTGGTTCTAGTATCACAAATAGAATAATCCGTGTCTCGATGAATATGTGCCTCCCAGAACAAGCAGCACACATACATCAAATCAAAGCATGCATCACTTCCATACAACAGAATATAACAAGTCTACCAAAAGACATGCATAATAAAAGTTATTACAACACAGCCGACCGGCCAAATGACATAAGTAACAAATAAGTAACAGTGGAAGCAAAAGTTGCCATAAGATGGCTTAAACTAAAAGACGACCGGTTAGCCACATAACACCATAGGGCAACCGACCGGGCTGCCGAGCTAATCGCCCCTTAAACTGCCACAGCACAACTCACAAAAGTGAGGTCCATCGGACTCACTATCATCCTTTGCACAACACAAGCAATGCAGGTGAGTACAAAAATGTACTCGCAAGACTTACGAGTAACAAGCCTATACATAGCTACATGAAAGCTGTATCAAAGGAATGTGGTTATATGGTTCTTTGGACGCACAAAGCAAGTTTCATTTGCAATATTGTAATAGGTTGAACAGCAGTTTGTAAAATCTATTTTAAGCATTGAAATAACAGTGAGTAATCATAAGTAACAAGTATCCACCTAGAAGTGACTTTCCCCAAAGTCACCACAACATAGCATGAATCCCTGATTCATACCACCAACAAGTTTTAATTTTAGAAAGGTTGTAGTCTAACTCTTGAAAGACTTCCCCAAGCGTGTCCATAACCTAGGACGAGGCTATTCGAATAGTTTAATCCCTGCAGGGGTGTACCAATGTACCCACACTTCAGACCGCCTTTTTGCCAAGCTATTAAGCATACTTCCTTTGGTATGCCGACACAGCTAAGTCCTACGAACCCTTTCCAATGGAATATGCTAATCAAGAGACGCACGTATGGGGGTTAATCTTTAGTGATCTGTCGACGAAATATGGATCACAAGGACCCATACGTGGAGCAGGACACACCGGCCTCGGCGGGTGTTCCTCTCCCTACAAACGTGTCCCTGTTGCATATAATCAAATATGCAACCCACCACGCGACTCATTAATTAACACAACCCCAAAGTACTCAGCTAAGAGAGGTCCCATATCCCCCTAGTGTGGTTAGCATACACAAATGCTTGGTTTGGTGTAACAAGTAGCTCGGTCCTTAGTTGACCCGGGCACCATTCCAATCACACCAAAAGATCACACCATCTTACCATTGTGCCAAAGTCTAAATTGTTTTCATTTTCAGTTTTAGTTTTGCAATTTAGACATAGCACAAGGCGGAAATATACGGATTATAACAGTTTGTGTGATCAAGGTTATCGACAAGTCGATAACCGCCCATTTCTATCGATAACTAAGCATGGCTAAGCACAATGACACGTAATCTACTAAGTGACAAGGGTTCATCCAGCGAACCTAAAATCACAGCAAGTAATCCTAGGCTCAGTAGTAGAGGAATGAACATTTCCTACTTGATAATGCAGCTACTGGGCCATCTATCGACAATAGTCAAAATAACATAGCAATGCATACATAGAATTTGCAACCAACATATTAGAATTTGAAAATAGTAGGAACAACATGATCAAATGAATGCTACATCTGCTTGTCTGGCTGAAGTGCAGGATCTGGCTGCTGTGGCTCAATATCAGAAATAAAATTATCTTCGGAACCTAACGCGAAAAGACGATAAGCAAATAAGAACGAAGAACACCAAATAAGCTCCAACAGCAAAACACATCCAAACCTAATGAAACTTACACAACAGCTAGGAAATGATTTTAGATAGTGATAGGAACAAGAATCATGCAATTTGGACTAAACATGCAAAAGATATGGACAAAATGCCCTCTCTCAGCCTTACATCAACCTAATTAATAATTAGCACTGTTCATGGTGAAATTTTCTAGAATGATCTAAGGTCTGAAATTTTTATAGTAGGTAGATTATGACATCCTAATAACAGCAAAGTTGAATTTACTAAATTTGGAATTATACACATTTGCTTATGATTTTTCTAAGTTGTAAACCTAAAGCAACTCCTTTTACAGAATAATGAACATGCTCAAATCTTATTCCACATGAAAGTATACTAACAGATGAATTTAACAAAATTGATTTTGCACAAATTGGATTTATACAGAAAAAGATATGCATTTTTCAACAATAAATCCATTTCTGAAATATTCAAAGTGACAGAACTCAAGTTATTTCTAGTTACACAATTTTCTGCTACTAGAATATGCTTAAACCCATTTTTATAATAAACTTTAGTGGCAACACAATTTATTACAGTTGGAATTATCTAAAAAGCAGTTAAAATGAATTAGTTATGAGTTTCTAAAGTTTTTATATGATTTTCAGTTGTTAAATAACTACTTACCGAAATACAGACAAACTCAAACAATAGAATAAGACGTGGACGCTCGACAACCCTCGATTTCCAATCCTACGGCTCACGCGCGCCGGAAACAGCGCACGCGCGCGAAACCTATTCGGAACCCACCGTTGGATCAAGATCCAACGGCGCACACGAGTGTATGCAACCGGACGGTGCGGTTGCTTGGGCCAATCCCAGCCGCAGATCGGCAGATGGACGGTCCAGAGCGCACCAACAGTCGGAAGGTCCGATTGCATACACGATCCCAGCCGTTGATCTCAAGATCGACGGCCGAGAATGATCGAGGCAACCGGAGGGTCCGAATGCACTCACGATCTGGGCCGTTGATCACGGGATCGACGGTGGCTAATGATCGAAGTTCAAAGTGAGATGTTGACACGTGGGACCGCATGTCAGTGACTTCGCGTCACAACCGCGAACGTTTAACCCACGTGCACAGTGCACTGGGCCCACATGTCAACGACTAAGAGTGGCGGCTTAGGACAGAATTAATGCTTCTAATGATTATCATTAAATAGACCTAAGAGAGACACTAATGACTCATGGATTTAGATTTTAACCCCTCGGGCCCACAAGTCAGTGACCCAGAGGTGATTCCCGACAGCGATTAATGCCAACATATTAATTAACCAATGATTAGGTATTAATGATGTCGAACAGCGCGGAGCTGAGCCAGAGGGTGGTTTAAGGATGTTGGGGCCCACTGGTCAGTGGCTCAACGACAAAGATTAAGACACCATTAATTAACTAATGATTGGCAATCACTGTGCAATTAATGTGTCCTAACCAAATGACGAAAAGAGGAGCACCTCGCCGGCAAAATCCCGAGCGACTTCAACGGCTCGTCGCGGCGACACTGGCCACGGCGGCGCCAACCAAGCACTGAAATGGAATCGCAATAACGCCTAGAACCTAATGGTGGCATTCTCATCGGCGGTGAGGGACTAGAACGCCAGCTAGCCGGAAAAAACGAAAATGGAACCCTACTGCTAAACATGAAAATAGCGATGAGCTCCGCTGCTGTCCAAGGAAGCGGGTGCCAGAGCCTCTAAGGACTAATAAGAAGCTACCTTGGTGAAAAGAAGCTTCAAAGATGGCCGGAGAAGCTTGATCACGGTGGAAGCTCGCCGGACTTGGAGAAGAAAGGTTAAAAATGGTCCCTGAGCCAAGTGAGTGATACCAAAGCATCAGTATAGCTTCATTATGGTCCACAGAAGCTATGCGAGCAAGTAATTAGGAAATGGAGCACTCACCTGAGCTGAGGAAGAAGATGACCAACTTCGGCAAAATTAAATCCAAAATTAAGTGAGGGGAAATGTTCAAGATAGTAAGGAGATAAGGTTAGGGCAAAGAAACATGAAGGAGAACCACTGGAACACCAAGAACACCAATGGAGCTCTTTGGGTCAACAATGACGACTTGCCATTTTTGAGGTGTTAAGATCCAATACTGTGAATGGAGCTTGATGGTGGTCTAAAGAAATACCAGGAAGTGTTTTGGGTGCTTATAAGGCCTTGGGAGCATTAGGGTTTGCACCACAAACTTTTCGGGCGAAAGCACAAAGCACAAGGTGCGGCCGACAAGGAAAAAGCATGGTAGACGTGCAATAGGGCATGGCCTGGCTCAGCGTGTCTCCCATACCCCTAAACGTCGGCTAGGGCGACTGTAGGGAGCATGAAATGACACTGCCATCACTCCCCCTACTGTTCATGCACGGCTAGAGGTTGAAGATGACCAGAGGAAAAGCTCGGCGATTCAGAGCCCTACGATTCAAATCGGACGGCTGCGATTGCGCCACGCCTCTGAGTTTAAAACACAACGAAAAGATCGCGAGCCCTAGGATTAGAAATGAACGGCTCAGATTGCCCCACGTTGCGAACTGGATTTTCAACAGAGGGACAAGCGAGCGTTGGATCTTAATCCAACGGCTCTGATTCAAACCAACAACCGGAGGGTGAAGGTTTCAGTGCATCTGGGCGGTTAGATGGGGATCCAACGGTCGAAATTCAATTAAGCAACCGGAAAGTCCGATTGTTTAAAAGAATAAGGGTCGCGCGATCAAGATCCAACGGACGAGAATGGACGCGCGTTTTTAAAGAGAGGCTCGGTGCAGTTAGTTGACTGGACCGAGTCAATTGGCTCGAGCCCGAGTCTGACTCGAACCCAAAGCACAGTGAGACTAGGTTTTGATTTTGAAATAAGAACAGAGACTTTGGAGGATTTATTTGAGGTAGCAAATCAACTCCAAAAATTATGAGATTTTTACAGGAGCTTGCTAACTCACGTATCAACCTTGTGTAAAATTTTCAGAGGTTTTTATGCTGTGAATAAATCTCCAAAAATTCTGCAAGGCTCTGTTTTAATGTTTGACTGGAATTCAAACAGGTTTGACTGCCTCTAAAAATATTCAAACAATTTCTAAAAATTGTGAAATTTTTCAGAGGGGTCACATACCATCACAGAGACTTAGGAAAAATATTTCCCAAAGATGATCACAAAATTTGACAAGATTGTTTTTGGAATATCAAAGTTTGGATCAACTAGACTTGTGACATTGTATTCCCATAACTTCTCACAACAGATGTTCAAAGCTTACAGGAAATACATGATGTAAGAAAAAGTTTTAATTTCTACTGATTTTATTACATTTGAAACGCAAGTCCAAAAGATGGGATGTTACACTTGTGTTCATTTTGACAGAACATTAGAATTAGTAAGTATGGAAACCTTGATCAGTTTTTTTAGAATATCGCAAGTGGGTACTCGGTAAGATTGTGTAGAAGAATTATGATAGTGTAGTTTAATGAGAGTAGCAGTGTAGATAAATCTAGTAGTCGTGTTAATTAATGAGATAGCAGGAATTGTTGATTTATTGTCAACCATGACTCGGCCTCAGTGAGTAACCCTATGGGAGTTAGATTATCTGTAAGGATAACTTGATCAAGAATATATTTATTTATTGACGTTAGTGGTTGAGTATGTTTGAATCCTGGTCAATCAGTTAGGGTATTGTGAATAGGTATTTTGTGGTCGACTAGCTACATTTGATTGGTGTGGGTTAGAGAAGGTCTATGATTGATGAATCGAATCGCCTTGGGCGGTCACTTGGTTAGTGAGGGATGTTAACAATAATGATTAAAGTTATTGTTGAGCTGTGTGAAATTTTAGTCATCAGATTTGAGGATTACCTATCAGGTATACCAGAAATTCTTGTAGGAGTCTCAAAGGTTGAATTTGGGCTTTGCATTTTTATGCTAGCATCTTGGTTTCCTATGATTAGGTTCCAAGAGTTATAGTGATCTTTGATAGAATCCTTTGGATGCAGTAAAAGAGTGTGAATGCTTTGAATTTCAAGTTGTTTATCCTTAAAAGATTGAGGTGATGTGATTGTGGCTGAAATCTATATCGAGTTGTGTTGGGAATTATTTGTCAAAGTAGTTCCTTTGGTAGAGAAGTTGACCAGAGTATGCTATTGTGGATTGAAAAAGTCTCTTTACATAGGTGTGGAGTTTGTGTTCAGTTTGAGCATAGCTTTGAGGTTGCCAAACTAAAAGAAATGAATTAGTGTGTTATGCGATGATTTGGAATCTCATGGTTTAAGAGAAAGTAGAATTCTAAAAAGAAAGTTTGAGAAAAAGTTGTGTTCTCGGATAATGATATATTCTCTTGGTTTTTATTTGAGCTTTGTCTCTAAGACATATGCCAATTATAAATTGAGTTGATTCTTCTTGGTATGCGTGATTCTTTTTGGTTAAGAAAAAGAAAGGAAATTGTTATTTTGGACATTTGAGTGATTTCGCCTCTGGCTTATGTGGTGTTTGTTGGCAAACTACCTACTTAGAAAGTGGAAGAGTTTCATGATGAATATTTTGGTTTTGGATTTAACTCTCTTTGGTGAGGAGTTGGTAATGCGTGTTTGCAATGAGAATCATTTATTCTCAATTGAGTTCTGTTGTGCATCCCTAGTTAAAGGAGGTGCTCATTGTTAAAGTGAAGAGATCGATTGATATAAGGAACAAGAGTTTTGTGTGTTATGTGCAGGTTGTGTGATTTGGTACCAAAGAGAATATTGGCCCAAGGTACGTTGGTTATTCCCGAAAGTTGCATAGATTTGGGAGATAACGTATCACTAGGACCGTCTTGAGTCCTGGCGTGGGGCACATATCATTTTGTATGAGCTAGTGTCGAGGGAGACATATGGAGTGTGAAGTTTCCTTAGGGCCGTTGACCCACGAGTAAGACCGTGCCTTCGAGTCATGTCCGTAGAGTAACACGTGAGAGGTTGGGATGAGTAATAAGTCATAACAAGTCAGTTACGTCAAGGTGCGGTGGTCCCATAATTCTAAAAGGAAAACGATTTGGAAATTGGAGCCTCACATGCACGAGCAATATCCGGTATTGATCATAGCAGGTGCGTGGTTTTGTGGTAAATTCTAGCTGGGATTGTTCCTTGACGTTAAGCGTGATTAGAATTTGGGATCGAATTCTGTTTAAGGGGGGTAGAATGTAATACCCCTAAAGTATTCGAGAATATTCAAAAGAGTATTCGGGAGAGATTAAGTGAATTCGGAGAAGGACCAAATATAAAATAGATTTAGTAGCAATTAGATAGGGGGTATTCTGCAGTTTTTCGGCAACTTGGGCCTCGGGCCTTGACCTAGGAGGCCCATAAGGGGCCGGCCACCAATAAAAAGAGGGGGGAAACCCTAGCTGCTACAGTACCACCGCCCCTGGTACTGTAGCGCCGCACTGTAGCAACTCCCCTCTACTGCTATGCCAAGAGGAGAAAGGGAGGAGAGGAAGGAAGAAGAAGAAAAGAAAAGGGAGAGAGGAGAAGAAAGAGAGAGGAAGGGGAGAGATCGTAGGCGCGTTGATTGTCGTGCTCAGCAGGTTCTTCGCCGTTTTGTCAAGGGTAACCCCTGTCCCCCCCTGATTAGATGCGTATTTAATTTTTAGCAATGTCGGTATTATGGTTTTCTTAGGACAGATTTCGTTAGACTGTCATTTTGATGTAGTTATGTGTGGATTCAGTCCTGGGAATCTCCTGGAGTATTGTAGAGGACGTCGTCAGCTTTCGATGAAGTGCTAGATCGCGTTATTTGGACCTCTGTAGCAGAAGTTATGAATTTATTAGTGTGACTGTTCTGCGAATCTGTCAGTACTCTGATAGGTTTTAGTAATCTGACTTTAGCAAGCAGTTAAAGGAACAATTAGAGGAGCTCAGTATAACAAAAGTTGTAGATAATTATCGTAGGTTTCAGGGAAGCCCACGAACGCAAACTTTGGACACATGATCTGAAAGTTATGGTAGTTTTAGTGTAATGTCCAGAGAACCTGACGTGAAATCGATGTTCTGTTAATTAGCATGATAGGGATAATAGATGGCCGAATCAGGAAGGCCCACCAACTAGGTTTAGTTGGGGAAATTGATAACCTTTCCATGAAGTCCAAGAACACCTCATTTGGACTCCTGTACTAAAAGATATGAATTTTAGAACACGACTGTCCACAGATGGGACAGAACAACATCTAGGAATTGGAGTTCGGTTCGCGTTAAAAAAACTATTGCAAGTTCGTGTTTGCTTTTATAGTTTGTGTGGTACATTACTGTTGTCTTAGTATGCTTTTAAATGAATTTAGGTGGGGACTAGTCCCGGAGGCAGCACCCTCTTCACATCCTCCGTTCTCACGCGGTTAAGGCAAGTACTATGTTTGATAGAGTAATTATGAATTGTTTGATAGTGAGTGCTAGTGTTTTGATACATATTAGCTATGCTTGGTTGATAGTGTCATATGATGATTAAAGATGGTAAATTCTTATGATATGAATGATTGTTACTCATGTATGATGTTGATGTTGTTCATGATTATTGCGAAATTGTAATTGTTCATGTGCACCATGAGAGTATACATAAGACTTGGTCACGTGGTGACCAGGTATGCATATTCGAGGTCCCCGTCATGTAGATGACGGGCATGAGGTCCCCACATTCGTGGAATGTGGGCATTGAAAAGAGGTCCCCATGAGGAAAACGATGGGCTTTTGGTCCCCACACTTGTGGAGTGTGGGCTTGAGGTCCCTTTTACATACGGAGTATTGGGTAATTGGTCCCTACGCTTGCGATCACAGGCATGGTATGCGGCGACGGTCGCATATCTCACATTACTGGTAAAATGCAAAAAAGAGTGGAAGAGAAAAGATGCATTGCATATTTTTATTCATACATCATGAGCTATGCTTCCGAGTAAAGCTTTGGGTTTGAATGTTGTTGCTGTAATTGTGAGGTTAATGATTCTTTTTTGTACTTGCTGAGTCTTTGGGCTCACTCTTGCTTTTGTTGTGTTTTAGGTACCTTTTACAAGAACGGCATGCATGGGAGGGAGTAGACTTGAGTTGGAGTCACACACTGCCACGCATATTTTCAAGTTGATTAATTCTTTTAGAGTCTCCATTAATAATTAAGCAAACTGCTGGTTAGGCCTTATGCATCGAGGTTATTTGTGATTGTCGTAGCATAAAAGTGCTAAACAGTGGGTGTGGAGACCCTCCGTACTCTTTGTCTTGGAGAATGGACCGTGAGGAGCCAAAGACACCATGTATGAATAGTATTGTGTGTATGTATGGAATGAGAGGATCAGCGAAGTCCCTCTACATGTGCCCGTAGGGCTTTACTTATAGGGGGCAAGAAGGGACAATTACCTTCTTGCCCCCATAGGCGGGAAAAAGACAAGGGGTATTTAGGTACATTGGCCTAAAATACACCAAATAAGCTAGGTACACTATACAAGCTATATGTATAGTATTTCTGACAGCATAGCGGTATCCCTGATGACCCTAGGGTGCGGGGCACCCTAGGGGCCCTGCTACGACAACTCCCTTGTCTGCGTGGTCCGAGGTCGCGAGGACAGGTCCCGCGGTCCTGAGGGGCGAGCGGACGCAATATCGTCGGCCCCGGCCGCTCGGGGGATCGGGATACCCCGGAAGGAACCGGTGCGAGACCCCGAGGCGAATGGCGCGCGGCGGCAGAGCATGCAGGGCGCGAAGTCGTTGTGGAGACGCCACGCCAGATGTTTTACCCTCGAGAAGAGTGGCGCGTCAGGACCGCCCCGCCAAGGCGATAGCCTTGAGGCGGGCAGTGAGCAGCGGAGACCGCAGGGGTGAAGTCGTCGCAGAGCCACCACGCCGAGGCCTTGCCCTCGAGGCGGGCAGCACGTCGGGACCACCCATCGAGGCGATAGCCTCAAGGTGGGCAGTGAGCAGCGGCGGAGCCCGTAGAGGCGAAGTCGTCGCGGAGCCGCCACGCCGAGGCCTTGCCCTCGAGGTGGGCGACGCGTTCGGACCGCCCCGTCGAGGTGATAGCCTCGAGGCGGGCGGTGAGCAGCGGCAGAGCCCGCAGGGGCGAAGTCGTCGTGGAGCCATCACGCCGAGGCCTTGCCCTCGAGGCGGGCGGCATGTCGGGACTGCCCCGCCGAGGCGATCGCCTCGAGGCGGGCAGTGAGCAGCGACGAGCCCGCAGGGGCGAAGTCGTCGCAAAGCCCTCGAGTTCGATTTCTTCTTCGGTGTGACCGTTTGCGATGGTCTTATTAGGGGCCTGGTACCGTCCCCCCTTTTGGCCGCTTCGAGTGAGTTGTGCTCATGCCTTGGAGTGGCGTGAAGGGCTAATGCTTGTCTGTTTTAAGTAGGCGACTGTTGATTTGAGAGCTCGAAGCTAGCGAGGGGGAGGCGGAGCCGAACGCCGTCCCCCATACTTTTTTGATTGGGCTCGTTTGAGAGCCCGGTTAGCGAGGTGAGGCGGGCGACGTCATCCCCATACTTTTGATTGGGCTCGTTTGAGAGCCCGAAGCTAGCGAGGGGAGGCGGAGCCAAACGCCGTCCCCCATACTTTTTGATTGGGCTCGTTTGAGAGCCCGAAGCTAACGAGGGGGAGGCGGAGCCAAACGCCGTCCCCATACTTTTTTGATTGGGCTCGTTTGAGAGCACGAAGCTAGCAAGGGGGAGGCGGAGCCAAACGCCGTCCCCCATACTTTTTTGATTGGGCTCGTTTGAGAGCCCGAAGCTAGCGAGGGGGAGGCGGAGCCGAATGCCGTCCCCCATACTTTTTTGATTGGGCTCGTTTGAGAGCCCAGAGCTAGCGAGGGGGATGCGGAGCCGAATGCCGTCCCTGATGCGGATCAACCTCAACACGAGATTAAATCCGTGGGTTGCCCGATCTTTCACGGTGGAACTCGAAGATCAGTAGTGCGTCGTCTTCTTCTTTTAGGGTCGGATAAACAGTAGCATGCATGTGAACAGTAGCATGCACGTGAACAGTAATCCAAAACAACAATCCGTACCTGGATAAATAAATCTCACGCCCGCGCACACCACAGTAAACGAACGAGAAATAGGGATCAAAGATCCAACGAGCAACTCCTAGCACCACAGCTAGAAACCACGACGCTACGATGAAATCCGAGATTGGAATTCACAAGAACACACCAAGAACAGGGATGAACCCTAACGGCCAAAGGCCAACACGCACATGTGTTTTAATTCATAACTCAAACTTCACTCTCCCTTACAATGATGCAATACCTTGGCTTTTATAGCCAGCATACACACGCACCTAGACTCGGACTAGAACTCAACATGAGTTGGACTTTGACTCATCTAGTACTCTAAAAACTCACGTACGTGATATGTGAACCACTAATAACATATGTGTTCACATGGAAAACAACTAGAGCTCATCTTCACGTTACATGCAAGGTGGGCTCCATCCAAGAGCATGCAAAGAAAGGAGTTCACGTGGATTTGGAATGGAACGTGCTACTTCCAACTTCTCTTGCGGACAAATAGGAAACACAGGTAATATCTGGACTGCCTGCTCATGCACTCGGTAACCAGGTGGGCCCCATCCTAATGCATGCAAAGAAAGGAACGAGCGCACAGAGAGAAGAAATCCACGCCCAACAGAAATCACGCTGCCTTTATCTCCATAACAAATGTGATTTCTTTCCTTTTCTCCTGGGAATCTTATCTCCATGTATATATTTGCACTTGGTAATTTATCTAGTACGTGATATGCTTTGCATGCACTTGTATATGTGCCTTCCTTCACACATGCATGCACTTTATCTAGTACGTGATATGCACAAATCAAGAAACGTGACTTCTTCACTTGGAAAGGAAACAAACTTCTCAGCATAAATGTTGTGCTCTGATTGCAATCTTCCCACGCATGCATCTTTCCTGGATGCTCACAATCTCTAGGATGGAATAAAAATTGTTGCTCGCGTACACATGCATGGATCGCATGCACTATGGACCTCACGAACCCGGCTAGTTCAAGCCCATCAACTCGCGTAGGCCCGTGCGCTGCAACATGCACGACCTCGTCATGCGCCGCTTGGATCGGCATGTGCACAAGCGCTAGTCCATGTACACACAACTCCTCATGCGTAACAATAAGCGGTTGATCTCCATGTACAGCATCAGGTAGAACTTCTTTCTTGATCTCTTGCGTCGCCAGTGACACCATTTCTTTGTGCAAAACAAACTGCGCATCCAAAATATCAGAAAAACCCACCGAATTAATAGAAGATATTCGGGCCACATCAGTCCCCCCATACTTTTTTGATTGGGCTCGTTTGAGAGCCCGAAGCTAGCGAGGTGGAGGCAGAGCCGAACGCCATCCCCCACTGGTGCGCTTTTGGTTCCTAGACCGTGTGCCGCGCCGGGGCTAGGGCTATGCATGTTTGAGCACGATGTGAGATGTCGCTCCGTCGGGGTGAGGCCCTTCGCAGCGGGAGACTCCCTAGTCGCCGAGGCGGTGCCTCTGGAACGAGTAGGGTTGCGCGTTTGAGCGCGATGTGAGATGTCTCTCCGCCGGGGCGAAACCCTCACGGTGGGAGACTCCCTAGTCACCGAGGCGGTGCCGTCGGAACGACTAGGGTTGCGCGTTTGAGCGCGGTGTGAGATGTCTCTCCGTCGGGGCGAAACCCTCGCGGCGGGAGACTCCCTAGTCGCCAAGGTGGGCCTTCAGAGCGACTAGGGTGGCGCGTTTGAGCGCGGTGTGAGATGTCTCTCCGCCGGGGAGAAACCCTCGCGGCGGGAGACTTCCTAGTCGCCGAGGCGGTGCCTCCGAAACGACTAGGGTTGCGCGTTTGAGCACGGTGTGAGATGTCTCTCCGCCGGGGCGAAACCCTCGCGGCGGGAGACTCCCTAGTCGCCGAGATGGGCCTTCAGAGCGACTAGGGTGGCGCGTTTGCGCCCTTTGCCATTCATGGAGTGAGTTAGCGTGCGCTAGGGCTTACACACCGAGGCCGATTTTTTTTTTCTATTTTGAAACGTCCTCCGTCGCACCTGCCCGGAGGCCCGCCTTCTGGAGCCCCGGTGCCTTCTACGCAACCTCGATCCCCTCCTGCACCGGGGGGCCGAGGGGTGGTCAACGAAAGTCCCTCGCCCAGGGCAGCAATCTGCATCTGAGGCATTGTGAGGACCCGGGGTATTTAACTAGTAATACTTAACCTCCATATAGTTCTAGCATTACTAATTAAATATCCTAAGCCTCGATGGACATGTGCTTCCCAGAATTGCAGCACATGCGCATCATCACAAAATCATACATCATTTCCGTACAACATTTAACACTAAGTTCAACAACGACATACGTAAAGTAAAGTTATTACAAAAGAGCCGATCGGCCAAATAACACAATATACAAGAATGACAGCGGAAGCAAAAGCGCCATAAGATGGCTAAGAACAAAAGTCGTCCGGTTAGCCAACACAACCCTCAAGGCAACCGACCGGGCCGCCAAGCTAGTCGCCCCGAATACTGCCACAACACAGCTCACAGAAGTGAGGCCCTTCGAGCTCACCTTCTTCCTCTGCAACAATTTACATTTAAGCAAGAACAATGAGTACACAAGGTACTCGCAAGACTGACGTGTGGAATAGCAGGCCTATTCATATGCTACATGCAGGCTTATTTAAGTGGAGGTTGTATGTCTCATTTCGCAAAGCCAACTTTATTTGCAATAATGTAATATATTGAAAAGCAAGTTTGCAAATCTGTTTTGTTGCAGAAATAACAGCGAAATAATGATAATTACAAGTAACCACCTGGAAATGACTATCCCAATAGCCACCACAACATAGCACGAATTCCCAATTCGTACCACCCATCAAGTTTTAATTAAAAGGTTGTAGTCTAGTTCTTACTGGGCGTATCCGAGCGTGTCCATAACCTAGGACGAGGCTATTCGAATAGTTTTAACCCTGCAGGGGTGTACCAATGTACCCACACTTCAGACCGCCTTTAAGCCACAAAGCACACTTCCGAAGGTATGCCGGCACGGCTAAGTCCTACGAGACACTTTCCAATATTGTGTATTAACTACGAGCCGCTCGTATGGATCGGAATCCATATGCTTACATTGCAAGCCGAAAGACAACAAATCCCATCACGGGTGAAGTCTTTCGGACACTACAATGCTCCCAACACCATCCCTCCTGCGACTCCCTGCGACCCGAAGCCAATACACGCCAAAGTACTAAGTCAAGAGAGGTCCCATACCCTCTAGTGTGGTTAGCACGCATAAATGCTCAGTACGGTGGCGCAAGTAACTCGGTCCTTAATGACCCGGGCACCATTCCAGTCACACCCAAAAGGACACCAATCATACCATTGTGCCCAAGTCTAAATCATTTTGTTTTTAGGTTTTAGTTTTCACAAGTAAACATGGCACAAGGCTGAAATCATAAATGATAATAAGTTTTATGTGATCAAGGTTATCGACAAGTCGATAACCGCCCATTTCTACCGGAAGCTAAGCATGGCTAAGCAATTAATCCGCAAGACTACTAAGTGACAAGAGCTCATCCACGAACTCTAAATCACAGCAATAACCTAGGCTCATGGTAGTAAAGGATAATCATTTGCCTAAGGAAATGCATCTACTAGGTCATCTAACGACAATAGTTTAACACAAACTAGCAATGCATACATAGAATTTGTAAACAACATAAATATTGAAAATACAGGGATTAACATGATCAAACTGCTTGCCTTGCTGGAATGGTTCTTGCTGCAGAGGAGTCTTCTCAGGTTCAATAAACTCTTCGGAACCTAACGCGAAAATGCGATAAACCCGATAAGAACGAAGAACACCAAACAAAACTCAACAGCAAAAGACATCCAAATCCCATGAAATTTATACAACAGTAAGAGGTTGATTTTAGACAATTTTAGGAACAAGAATTACTTCATTTGGACTTAGCATGAAAAAGTTATGACCTAATCAATTTCTCTCAGCCTGAAAAATTCTAATTAAATTAATTACGGCTACTGTTCATGGCAAAAATTTCTAGAATGATCTGGAACCTAAAATTTTTATGGTAGGTAGATAAGGTCATCCTAAGAACAACAAAGTTGAGTTTACTTCATTTGGAGTTGAAATGAATTACTTATGATATTTCTAAGTTCTAAAACTAGTAGATCATTAACTTTAGTGGCAACGATCATATTAAGACCTATTCTACATTACAGTACATTCCTAGTGGGTTTTAACAAAATTTAGTTTGCTCAGTTTGGAATTACAGAGAATAAGTTATGCATTTTACAAATTTTCAATGAATTTCTAGACAACCTTTTATATTAAACAAGTTAATGCGGTTTATAACGTTTTCTGCTACATAACAGCGCCTAATTTCATTCTTAGATTAAAGTTCATTCTTTTACAGAGCTAATGCGACTGGAATCATTCAAAAAGGAGCTAAAATGACAAAGTTATGCACTTTTGAAATTTGAACAAACCAAAAACTTTGAAAATTTGAGTTCTCGGGAGGTCTAACAGACTTAACGAAAATGGGGAGGTCGTGACCGTTGAGATGAGATCCAACGGCTACGAGCAGTGCATGCACAGTGCGCGCAAAAGATCTCCAAGCGCACTGAGGAGGTCGTGACCGTTAAGATTAGATCTAACGGCCCCGACGAGTTGATGCACAGCGCACGCGCTGCGAGCTCCTCGCGCCTAACGGAGGTCGTGACCGTTAGATCAAGATCTGACGGTCCAGAGCTCCACGAGGAGGTCTTAAGGTCAACGTTTGAACAGAGAGATCTTAACGGCTCAGATCCCCCCTAGGAGATCCTGAACGGTTAAGATCTACCCGGGGTGGTCCTGGACGGTTGGGATTTAAACGAGGGAGGTCCTGGGCGGTCAAGATCTCTCGGGGGAGGTCCTGAACGGTTGGGATCTCACCGAGGAGGTCATGGATGGTCAAGATCTACGCGGGGAGGTCCTATGCGACAGGGTTTTAACGGGAGGAGATCTGGATGGCTCAGATTAGATCTAGGGAGGTCCTGAACGGTCCAGATCGACGCAGAGGGAGGTCCGAAGGTTTTCTTTGTAAAAGACCAGGGGTGGCTTTTTGCAAAGAGGACCCCGAGGGTGGTCTTAGGGGTGGTCTTTGCAAAATGACCAGGGGGAGGTCTTTTGCGCACGGGGAAGATCTAAACGGCTAGGATTTAACCTGGGTGGTCCTAGACGGCTAGGATCGACTCTAGGGGGAGGTCCTGGCGCTTACAGTTTTTGCAGCCCAGGATCCAACGACTTAGAGCTAAACTAGGAGGTCTTTAACGGCCGAGATTGATCCAAGGAGGTCCTGCGACTTAGCGTTTTAACTGACATAGGCTCTACGGTCCAGATCTAATCTCGAAGAGGTCCTGGACGGCTGAGATTTGGCGAGGGTGGTCCAAGACTTAAGATCTTCACGAACATAAATCTAAGGTTCAGATCTAAACCAGGGGAGGTCATGGATGGCCATGATTAACCCAAGGAGGTCTGGTGACTTGACAAAATCGCGACAAGGTACAGAGCTCGATGTTGAGCTCGCCGGCACGTCGCCGACGACCAAAGCCATGGCGGCGCTAACCAACTGAGCCAATATGTTCGCAATACTATTGCGAACCTAATGGGAGCATTCTCGACGGCGAGCAGGCCTAGAACGCCGGCGAGCCGGAGGACAAGTTTCCGGCAAAAACTGAAAAAGGCGAAAACCAGCGCCACGAGCTAAGCTAGCTAGACCTTAAGCTCTAAAGGACTAATGTAAACTTACCCGAGTGCAGGGGATGATCGAGGGAAGTCGGAGGATCGCTGGCGGCAGAGCAGGCCACCGGAGATGAAGACGACGATGACAACGGAGTGCTCTGAGCCAACAGAGGCAAGGAGACAGTTTAGGATAGCTGTGAGGACCCGGAATATTTAACTAGTAACACTTAACCTCCAAATGGTTCTAGTGTTACTAATTAAACATTCTAAGCCTCGATGGACATATGCTTCCTGCACTGCAGCATACGTGACATCATCACAAAATTACACATGAATTCCATACACAAACATCACTAAGTTCAACAACGACATACATAAAGTAAAGTTATTACAAAAGAGAGCCGACCGCCAAATAGAACAATATACAAGAATGACAAATGAAGCAAAAGCGCCATAAGATGGCTAGAACAAAAGTCGACCAGGTTAGCCACACACCCACAAGGCAACCGACCGCCGCTAAGCTAGTCGCCCATGCTACCACAACACAGCTCACAAAAGTGAGGCCCTTGAGCTCACCTTCTTCCTCTGCAACAAAACAATTAAGCGTAGCAACCGAGTACAAAGATTGTCTTTGTACTGCAAGATCGACGTGTGGAATAGCAGACCTATTCATAAACTACATGCAAGCTTATTTAGGTGGAGGTTGTATGTCTCATTTTGCATAAAGCCAACTTTATTTGCAATAATGTAATACATTTCAAAAGCAAGTTTGCAAATCTGTTTTGTTATCAAAGTAACAGTAAGTAAAGGTACATACAAGTAACCACCTGGAAGTGACTATCCCAATAGCCACCACAACATAGCACGAATCCCCGATTCGTACCACCCATCAAGTTTTAATTTAAAAGGTTGTAGTCTAACTCTTGAAAGACCTTGCCAAGCGTGTCCATAACCTAGGACGAGGCTATTCGAATAGTTTTAACCCTGCAGGGGTGTACCAATGTACCCACACTTCAGACCGCCTTTAAGCCACAAAGCACACTTCCGAAGGTATGCTGGCACGGCTAAGTCCTACGAGACATTTCCAATCTTGTGTATTAACTACGAGCCGCTCGTATGGGTAGAAACACCATACGCTTACATTGCAAGCCGAAAGACAACAAATCCCATCACGGGTGAAGTCTTTCGGACACTACAATGCTCCCAACACCATCCCTCCTGCGACTCCCTGCGACTCGGAGCCAATACACGCCAAAGTACTAAGTCAAGAGAGGTCCCATACCCTCTAATGTGGTTAGCACGCCAAAATGCTTGGTTCAGTGTAACAAGATGTTCGGTCCTTGTTGACCCGGGCACCATTCCAGTCACACCCCACAATCACACCATCTTACCATTGTGCCCAAGTCTAAATCATTTTGTTTTTTTTTTTAGTTTTAATTTTCATAAGTAGACATGGCACAAGGTGGAAATCATAAATCATAATAAGTTTTGTGTGATCAAAGTTATCGACAAGTCGATAACCGCCCATTTCTACCGAAGCTAGGCATGGCTAAGCAATTAATTCGCAACTACTAAGTGACAAGAGCCCATCCACGAACTCTAAATCACAGCAAGTAACCTAGGCTCATGGTAGTAGAGGATAATCATTTGCTAAGGAAATGCATCTACTAGGCCAACTATTAAAACAAAGTAGCAATGCATACATAGAGTTTATAATCAACATAAATACTTAAAATACTGGGATTAACATGATCAAACTGCTTGCCTTCTTGCTGTTGCTCAATATGTTGCGGAGGATCGTTCTCGGGGTTACCGCAAATGTCGAATCCTAAGCGAAAAGGCAAAAAGAACCAAGAACAACCAATAAGACGAGCAACACTTAAACAAAAGAGCAAGCAAAAATCATCCAAATACGACGAAATTTATACACAAGGTAGAATACAAATATACCTAGTCTTAGAAACTGGAAAAACCTAATTTGGATTTGTGGTGCAAAAGATATTACCTAAAAACTCATTTTCGGCCATAATTAGCACTGTAGCAAAAATATTTTCTAGCAAGGTTTTGAAGCTGAAATTTTTATGGTAGCTACCTACTGGTATAGTGGTAACCCATATAAAATTTTAGGTCATTTGGAGTTAAAATGATTTAGTTATGATTTTTCTAAGTTCTACAACTAGCATATATCATTTCTCCGGAACATGAATAAAGACAAAGCCTAGATCAAATTAAAGCATGTCTACAGCCAAATTTACTGTGTTGAGTTTGCTTAGTTTGCAACTACAGAGAGGAAGTTATGTGGTTTACAAATTTTTCATGAATTTCTAGACCTCATTTTTCATTAACAAGATCATGCTATTTAAATCATTTTCTGCTACAACACAGGGCCTAATTTCATTCTCGATTGAAGTTTATACTATAACAAAGCTACAAAGAATGGAATCATTCAAAAGGAGTTAAAATGACAAAGTTATGCACTTTTGAAATTTGAAACAAAGAAAAGACTTAGGAAACTTTGAGTTCTCGGAGGTCCAAACGAATCGAAGACAAGGAGAGGTCGTGGGCGTTAGATCAAGGTCCGACGGCTACGAGCCTCGAAGCAAAGACGCACAAGACCTCCTCCCGCACTGGGAGGTCCGGATCGTTGAGATCGATCCAACGATTCGACCGGTCGCGTGCACGCCGCACGCAAGGAGGTCTACGCGCTATCGAGAGGTCGTGACCGCCGATCGAGATCTGGCGGTCCCGAGCACTAGGGAGATCCTAAGGCTTTAAATCCAAGGAAAGAGGTCGGACGGTCGATTCTCACAGAGGAGGTCCCAACGGTCTAGATCTCCTGAGAGAGGTCCTACTCCTACGGCTAAATCACGAAGGAGGTCTAACCCGTTAGATCTAAATCTAACGGTTTAGACCAGAGGAGGAGGTCCTAACGCTACTGATCCAAAGGAGGAGGTCCTAGGCGGTAGCGATTTAACGGGAGGAGATCTGGACGGTTCAGATTAGACCTAGGGAGGTCTTGAACGGTCCAGAACAACGCGGAGGGAGGTCTGAGCGCTAGAGGTCTTTACAAATAAAACATAACGCTCAGATCTAAAGCCGGGGAGGTTGCGAACGGCTAAGATCGAGGTTGGGGAGGTCATGAGGGTTTTCTAACAAGGACCGGGGTGCTCTTTTTGCAAAGAGGGCCACGGGGAGGTCTTTTCCAACGAGGACCTCGGGGAGGTCCCGAAGGTGGTTTTTACAAAAATGACCCCGAGGAGGTCTTTTTGCGCAGGAGTGGTCCTAGTGGCTCAGATGTAGTTCCAAGAGGTCTTAAACGGCTAGGATCTAACCCGGGGAGGTCCTAGTGCGATAAGGGCTTTACGGGAAAGATCTAAAGGTCCAGATCTAATCCTGGGGAGGTCTTAGACGGCTACGAAGAGCTCGAGGAGGTCCAAGGTGCCGTGTAAAGGCGGGACCTCCTGGACAATGCGACAAAGGGTGGCGGCTAAGACAACTCACCGCATCGATGATTGGTAATAAATGGGCATTTAAGATGTCCTAACGGATGACTAAAACGGAGGTTTTGAACCGGCAAAATCGGCGCGGCTCAACGGTTTGCCGCGGCGATGGGGACCCGCGGCGCGACCAAGGGCACCGACATACTCGCAATAGTGTCGCGGACCTGGCGGAGGCACTCTCGACGGCGGCGACGGTTTTAAACGCCGCGAGCGGAGAATGACGGAGGACAAGTGTTTCGGCAAAACCGAAACGGTGAAACCGAGCGCCACGAGCTAAAATGAACTCACCCGAGTGTAGGAAGGTCCGAGGAAGACGGAGGGACTTGGAGGAGGTCGACGAAGTCCGCGATGAAGAGCTTGCCGGAGAGGAAGAAGAAGATGGCCTCGACCCGCAAAGCTACTCCCCAACTCGTGCACCACCGCAATGAGAACCAAGCCAAGTTAGAGCAGCTCGAGTTGAGGAGATCAAGATGACAAAGTGAACAAGGCCGAAGTTGCTGGGACCACTGGAGCTTCGACAGCTTCAAGGAGCTCCAAGCTCGACAATGGTGGTAAGGAAGGGGCTCTCGGGTGCTCAGGTTTGGGGCTCACACTCACAATCGAGAGAGTCCAAACGGCTCCAAGTGACGGGAAAGAGAAGGAGGAAGGAACCACCGGCTATACATAGCCGGGGAACTTGGACAAGGGCTAGGGCAAACCCACTGTGAGCAAAGTCCATGGCCCTGCCATGACTTGCTAGATTTGACAAGAGCAGGTAGGTAGGGGAAGACTTCTAGGGCTAGGCTCCTGACACATTTAATGCATGGCAGAAAGAGACGTTGGGAAGGACCAAAAGTGACAGGCCACTGCTCCCAACTGCTCTGTCTCTGACACACGCATGGGTGCGGGAAAGCCATGATGACCAGACCTCCAGGAGGTCGCGAGGAAGAGAAACAGAGCCGAGGGAGAGGTCCTGGGCGTCCCAGATGTGCTCGGGGAGGTCATGGACGTCCAAGAATCGCCGAGGTGGGGAGGTCTTGCGCGGGCGGGGAGGTCCTGGGAGGTCGTGAGCCCCACGATGGACATCCAGTGACTTGGACCACCCCGAGGCGCTGAGGGCGCTCAAGAGGTCCTCCGATCGATGGGAGGTCGTGGCGGTGGATGGAAATCCAACGGCTAGAACGGGCGCGCACGAGATCGAGCTCGGTGCGGCGTGGCGACATGGTCCAACCAAGTCGGTTGAGTTGGGCTCGGTCCGAGCCGAGTCCGACTCAACCAGATTTAGTTTTTCCGGTTTCGAAGGAGCTGCTCCTTGGAGGATTGTTTGAGGCAGAAACCGACTCCAAAAATTATGAAATTTTTACAGAGCTTGCTAGCTCAAACGAGGACCTAGCATAAAATTTTCAGAGGCTTTGGGGCTGTGGATTTTCCTCCAAAAATTTAACAAGGCACTGGTCCAAGGTTTGACCAGACTTTGAATTGGTTTGACTGACCTCCAAAAATATTCAAACAATTTCTAAAAATTGTGAAACTTTTCAGAGGAGTCACATACCAACCCAAGAATTTAGGAAAAATATTTCCAGGAGATTATCATAAGTTGGAACAAGGATGATTAAGAAGAATAAGATGTGGGTCGAAATGACTTGTGATCTTTGTATTCCCATAATCTCTTTACAACAATTGTCCAAAGCATACAGGAAATACAAGATGTAAGAAAAAGTTTTAATTTCCCCTCATTTTCTTACATTTGAAACACAAGCCTAAAATTGGGATGTTACAATAGCTTCGTGACGACCATAGGGTGGTCAAGGAGCAAGGAATGGCACAGGGGACACTCACGGGAGTTGGGAACGACGAAGTTCCACCTATGGCCACGAAACCCGAAAATCCAAATCCAGCTGCTCCTGGGAAGGCAAACCAAGAATGGGATTAGGGCACAACTTGACGACGACCAGAGGTGCTCAGAGGGGTAAAGATTAGGGCAAGAGATCCACTGGAACACTGCCAGCCGTGAAGAGCTCCGAAGCTCGAAAATGGCAAGGTGAGAGGCACTCGGTGGTTTTGCGCACAACTCACAGCGAGAGGGAAGCTGGGGTGACTGGGAGTGTGAAGGGGCTAGAGGAGGACCTCGGAGGTGCTCAAGTAGCCTGAAGTCCAACGGGGCATGAGGACGGAGGCTTAATGGCGACGGGACAAAAGGTGCTGCCGCACGAGAAAACGAGGAGAGAGCAGGTAAGGTCAGTGTAACACCCTGGCTATCCAGAAGCCAAAATGTTACCTAAAGAGTCTAACATACATCCACAATCATAAGAATTGAAACAATAAACCAAGTTATAACGAATGGAAAGTGAATCGCTCATAAGGCATAAAAACACAAATAAAATCTGAACCTATGCAGATCAAGTATCACAGCAGAAAATAAACATCCATGACCAAACAGAAGACATCATCCACATGACACCTCAATTATTACAGTTTATCTCTAAACAAATAAGGAATTCAACCAAGTTCTATTATTGAAACTGGAATGTGGTGATGTGTGTGTAGTGCATGTCTACTCCCTCCCGATAGAATTATCATCAACGGCCACCTAAAACAAAACAACAAACAAGGGTGAGTTCGGAACTCAGCAAGTACAACGAATACAAGAACACACTTCATGTAAAATTATGGTACAAAGAAGTATCTGAAAGAAAGAACTGTAATGCATGGATGCCATGAATTGATTGGACTGCACTCGAGCTTATACCGGTATAGCAAGTGACACACCCGTCGGTGTTCACTTAAGCCTGTATTTGTCGAAATACGGCGATCCAAAATACCGTATGAAGAACGTTTCACACGGGTGTCCAAAACTGCCCACATTGGAATGGTGGGACTTCACTTGCCCATACTGGAATTGATGGGACTTTAGACTCCACTCCCGTGGACGGAACATGAACAAGAATGCATGAATAAATTTATGAACAATGGTTAATATCATCTCCACACATATGAAAGAGCGTACACAAAGAACATAATCATCATAACCTTCTTGTCTACCATAACCTCCACTCCTGTGGACATTCCACTCCCGTGGATAGCACATGAACATTAAGCGTCTCACATATCAATAAAACACCATACCAATCAACGAGCATCTGGGGTTTACAAAACACACATAAGTCATTGTACTTGCCTTTAGCGTTGCGATGCGTTGGGAGGCAACGAAGAAGCCGCTAACCTTGGCGCCTCACCCCCTACACCAAAGTTACTCAATAAGAACCAAGTCATCAAGACACTACTCGCATCGCCCTAACTCATAACCCCAATCCCACCATCTAAAATATACCCGTTACTTTGAATTAAACCACATTCTAGCATAAAATCTATATGGACAGCAGCGGTATAAATTGCATTACTTTTGATCTAAAACTCGAAAAGGGGTGTTCTCAGGTTTGATTGAAAGGTAATGAAATTATCTACAACAACCTAGTTGATGGAAACCTCGAATTCTATATGTATCAATTTCCAAAAGACCCACAAACACTGTCTGTCAGAACTTCCGGCAATTCTGGACAGCAGCACGGAAAGTGCCATAACTTTTAATTGGCTACACCAAAATTTGCGTTCTTTATCAATATCAAAAGCTAAGACCAAGGCCTACAATAACCTAGTTGGGTGAAATCCCGGAATATTCCATTATCCCACTCATATTTTAAAAGGCAACTTGACAGTTCATTCTCGTCAGGATTCTGGACAGCAGAGACGGAAACTATCATAACTTTTGATCCGTACGTCGGAATTTAGTGTTCTTGGCGGCCACCGAAAGCTAAGATCAATATCTACAAAACTCTAGGAGATGTACAACCCAAATTCGGCCTCTAAGATCACGAAACAGGACACGCAACATTCGGGACAGAACTGAAATTCTAATGGCAGCAATTCAATCCAATCAAACTAATGGAATTCGCATCTGAAACAACCTAAACAGCGAGGGAAATCGATCATTACCCTTGTAGAACCATCGGAGATCGCTGATCAAATCCCACGAATAAATTCTCCTTCAATCCTGTCTTCCTTCCTCTTCTTCTTCTTCCACGGTCGCCACAAGCGGCGGGGAAGATGGTGTCGAGAGAGGAGGAGCAGCAGCAGCGGAGGCATCAGAGCACGCCACTCTCGTAGCACGGGCTCTTGTATCATGGTAGCTACTGTAGCATGGTAGCTACTGTAGCAAATGGGGCTAGGGTTTGGTCCTCCCTCCCTTGCCTTCTAATGGGCTGCCGCCCACTCATGGGCCTTGGGCCACTATGGTGGCTCCTCTTCTCGAATATGGGTTGTGGCCCATACTTCTCCTAAAATTCTGAATTTTAACTTATTTCCTCTCTAATCTTTACACATTCGATATCGAATAATCGGGTATTACATTCTAACCCTTAAATAGGATTCGACCGAATCCTCACACCGACTCTGCGAAAGGTCACCGCAACTAAAAATTAATAACAGGTAACATGTACTCGATATGAACAAATCTGAATAATGGTCGTGCATGCGAGCCTCCAGCTCCTAAGTGGCCTCTTTCTCGGACTGAGGACACCACAACATCTTGACGCAAATCGACGTCTGTCTTAACACTCGTCCCGACACTTCCAAGTATATTCATCGGACGAGACTCGAAGGTAAGATCCTACTCGATAGTCAAAAACGTTAACAAAAACTCAAACTCCGGATCTCCCTAGTACTCATTTGGCACCAGAGCATACCAAAGGTTGAGTACACCACGTATGGACCCGAGATGGCCCCAACGATATGCCTACTTTCGAAATCCTGCAGCTATCAAAGACAAACCAGAATACCTTGGGCTAACCTCCCCTTTGGTACCAAACCACCACAATAAGCGCATAGCACACAGAACTCTTGTTCCACCTCTTAATCGAACTCTTCATCAAACAAGGATCACTCCCTTTAACGAGGGACACACAATGTAACTCGCTCAACAACTCATTACAAACAGAGTCAATCGAATTAAGGATTCTCGTCGCAACCACACATTGCCAACTCGGTACTAAAAGAGTCAAACCCAGAATCGAAAATTCATCACAAAAACTTTCCACCTTCAAATTAGAAAATTTGTAAATAAACACCACGTCCACCAAAGGAGAAATCACTCGAATATCCAAATCAATCATTTCTTTTATTCTTTCTGAACTGATAAGAACCACACATGCCAACATGAAGCCAAACTCAATTTGCAAAAGACATCCGTCATAAACACATAGCTCAAACAAGAATCAAGGGAGCGTTTCAGTACTCGAGGAAATATTCTTTTCTCAATTTCTCTCTTAGAAATAAAATTTCTCTCAACTTTTTTTTTTGGAATCCCGATTCATCGCACAACACACTAGTCCATCTCTTTTGACTTGGCATTCTCAATGCTATGCTCAAACCGAAATACATCACCCACACCTTTGTAGAGATGCTCTATCGACCACACAGAAACAATACAGAATTACTTTGTTAGGTGATTTCTGATGCATCCCAAAATAAATCTTCACACATAATCACGTTACCTCAATCCTTTAAGAATGAACAACTCGGAACTCACTTCACATATTCTCATGTATTTCATCAAAAGGTTTCTATCACTGATCATCCCACTATTCGAAATCCACCCTTATACTACTTCTACACATTATCATTGGACGATCAAAGTTCTAGCATAACGATGCAAAACCCAAATTTAACCTTCAAGACTCTTACAACGAACTTCTCATATGAAAGATAGGAAAATCCTCAGATTAAATCCCTAAAATTCCACAATTCCAGCATACTCACTCAATAACATCATCATAGAAATATTTTCTTCACCAGTTTACCTTTACAAAGATTATAACTTTCAGAAAGTTACTCAATATAGCGAATTCATTCTTGACATTAACTCAACATTTCCCATTATCCCATTAATTGACATGACGATTCGATTACTTTGTAATCCCACTCTCATTAAACCACATCATTAGGAATAACCTTCACAACCTCGCAATACTACCAAATTGCGATACTTTTTTTAAAAAAAATTGATCAAGGTTTCTATACCTTTGTTAATTCTAAGGTTCCACTTGAAGTGAACGAAAGATCTTGGATCACAATCACTATAGGTTCTACTAGTTGCAACATTGCAATCGGTTTAGTCTCCAAAGACAACATTCTATTTAGATGAAATCCCCTCCAAGAATTATAACACGAAATCAATTCATCCTCCAATGCTCCTCAACTAACTTGCAACCCAAGGTCTCACATCAACAATTAACAAACACTTTGATAGACCCTGGTGAAACGAACAGTGGATCATTTCTCAAAAGAAAAGGCAAATGAAAACCATTTTGACCACAAGAAAAAAAATATTTACCACTCGTAGTAAACACAGACCAAAGGAAATAGTCGCTAGGCAAATAACTCGGAAACATAAGGGGACTCCACAGTTGAGGGCACAAGTACATGCGAAGAGAATATCAAACCTCAAATGAGAAGGAGGTATTGCCCTTGGAAATTGGGAAGCTCTTATGGGGCAAAAGCGTAAGATTCTGCATACTCGAATAAACTGCAAGTTACAAAACTTGGCTTCAAACTCAAATTCTTCTACTTCATTTTTTTTTAACAAAGAAGGTTACTTTCTATTATCACTACATCACTTTGACAGCTCAAACAAGATAAGCTCTTAAGGCCAAACCACATGAACTACTTAGGAATTAGATAGAACCTTCCAACACATCATTTTGCTCAACAATTTCAGCTACAACATGAATCACAACTCCAAAAGATCACGATTGCAAAACTCCCCCTTTTTCATCTAACCGACATTACGAAAGGTGATTAAATTACTTTCTTTCTAAAAGAATCATCACCACTTTCATAAGTCACAATCCCATGTAGACAATCTTACTAACCTCAAGAATAATTCGCTCTTAACTCGAATGGCCAGCGTCCACTCTTCCATTATAAAGCCCCAAAGGCTCACCAAATTGTTACATACTAGTTTATCACATCATCCTCAAATTGAGAGTATACCAAAACTTACAACCTCACTACAACAACCACTTATCCTAGAGGGAAACTACTACACAATTTAAAAGGTTATACCAACACACTTTCATCATGAACATGCTATCATCTGACTATTCTACAATCATGTAAGCATAAGTCACCTATTAAATCACATCGGTTCAACTCTTACTGATGCTCAACACTAAACTGTAACACACAACAACAACACTCCAACCATCGTTGCTAACAACTGGCTTCATCAAGAAATCTAGTTGCTACCTACTTTCCTTCCCTAATCACATGTACAAATACAAGCACATATTCAGCTATTCCACCTCATAATCATAATTTGGTACAAATTCGCAATAAACTTCAAGAATCGAAATCTTCCATTATTCAATAGTCTCAGCATGACTACAACCAATTTCATCCCATCGTTCTATATAGAAGAGCTGTCTAGAACTCCTCCCATAAAATTCTTGATCCACTAGTATGCTAAGTATCCATAGAAAAGATAGTTGCAAAATGTATATCCACTAAGACATTAATCTAGCATCACCTCGACTTTTCCTTCCCACATAGTTAATTTCATCCATTGAGATCAAACAACCCAACAAGTTTAGCCAACTAAACAAATTTTTAACGATCAAACCAGTTCGTCAATATTCCACACTTATTAATAACTCTTTTGACTCCAATTAGGTATAGCCATACTCTTAATCACGGTTCATAAAGAACTACTACAAGACACCATCAAGTTTAATCAACTTCCTTCCAACGTTCTTAGTTAAAATCGATTCACGCACCACACTACTGCACTCCAACTTGATAACCCAAATCATATCCACTAATTTCTTTGAATATAACCCTCACTAAACCACGCCAAGACCACGAGAAAGGTTTTTAATATTTCTTTCATAAAAGAGAAACATGCCATCTTCAACACTCAAAATAATCCAAAAGAAATACGTAAAGCCCAAAGCTTTCACATGCTAACGAATTTGCAATAGGAAGCTTTCATTACCCAAACTATCAAACGAATACATAAGTCATTCTTTTCCAATGAGAAAGAAGGAACAACCATGGAATTATCAATATTGCCAATTGAGGAAGATCACAACTAGTAAAAACAGCTCAACAGTTGAAAACAATAATTATTTTAGAGAACCATTAGAGGCCATTGAAACACAACAACTACCATGAACCACGAACCCAGGAGAAAGTCATCATCCACCAAAGAGCAAGAATTTGCCAAGATTTGAGGTCAAGAAAGGAAACAACTTTCTAAAGCAGCTCACGCTCAACTCCTGCAACAATGGTATACGGGGTAACTACTCTATTCATCTACCACGAACGGTGGTATAACCTGACAAAGTCCAAGGCCACAACCACGGCCTCCACTGCTTAACAACCACTTTCGACACGTAAAAACAATATAATCAAATATGATTATACATGATCATCTCATGGCAATCATAGAATAGATTCATAGATATAGAATATCATAGCATATCATATCATAGGTTAACAACAAGAAAGATAGTACAGAGGCTATTCAACAATTGCTCAACAAATGGAACATAACAACAGATAATGTGGAAGCAATGTAATTCCCAACCCCACCTACTGTGCACAGTGTGTCAATTTAAAAAAAAATTCTATTAACCACGTACCTAAAGCCCGCTCTGATACCAACTGTAACACCCTGGCTATCCAGAAGCCAAAATGTTACCTAAAGAGTCTAACATACATCCACAATCATAAGAATTGAAACAATAAACCAAGTTATAACGAATGGAAAGTGAATCGCTCATAAGGCATAAAAACACAAATAAAATCTGAACCTATGCAGATCAAGTATCACAGCAGAAAATAAACATCCATGACCAAACAGAAGACATCATCCACATGACGCCTCAATTATTACAGTTTATCTCTAAACAAATAAGGAATTCAACCAAGTTCTATTATTGAAACTGGAATGTGGTGATGTGTGTGTAGTGCATGTCTACTCCCTCCCGATAGAATTATCATCAACGGCCACCTAAAACAAAACAACAAACAAGAGTGAGTCCGGAACTCAGCAAGTACAACGAATACAAGAACACACTTCATGTAAAATTATGGTACAAAGAAGTATCTGAAAAAAGAACTGTAATGCATGGATGCCATGAATTGATTGGACTGCACTCGAGCTTATACTAGTATAGCAAGTGACACACCCGTCGGTGTTCACTTAAGACTGTATTTATCAAAATACGGGGATCCAAAATACCGTATGAAGAACGTTTCATACGGGTGTCCAAAACTACCCACATTGGAATGGTGGAACTTCACTTGCCCATACTGGAATTGATGGGACTTTAGACTCCACTCCCGTGGACGGAACATGAACAAGAATGCATGAATAAATTTATGAACAATGGTTAATATCATCTCCACACATATGAAAGAGCGTACACAAAGAACATAATCATCATAACCTTCTTGTCTACCATAACCTCCACTCCCGTGGACATTCCACTCCTGTGGATAGCACATGAACATTAAGTGTCTCACATATCAATAAAACACCATACCAATCAACGAGCATCTGGGGTTTACAAAACACACATAAGTCATTGTACTTGCCTTTAGCGTTGCGATGCGTTGGGAGGCAACGAAGAAGCCGCTAACCTTGGCGCCTCACCCCCTACACCAAAGTTACTCAATAAGAACCAAGTCATCAAGACACTACTCACATCGCCCTAACTCATAACCCCAATCCCACCATCTAAAATATACCCGTTACTTTGAATTAAACCACATTCTAGCATAAAGTCTATACGGACAGCAGCGGTATAAATTGCATAACTTTTGATCTAAAACTCGAAAAGGGGTGTTCTCAGGTTTGATTGAAAGGTAATGAAATTATCTACAACAACCTAGTTGATGGAAACCTCGAATTCTATATGTATCAATTTCCACAAGACCCACAAACACTGTCTGTCAGAACTTCCGGCAATTCTGGACAGCCGCACGGAAAGTGCCATAACTTTTAATTGGCTACACCAAAATTTGCGTTCTTTATCAATATCAAAAGCTAAGAGCAAGGCCTACAATAACCTAGTTGGGTAAAAGCCCGGAATATTCCATTATCCCACTCATATTTTAAAAGGCAACATGACAGTTCATTCTCATCAGGATTCTGGACAGCAGAGACGAAAACTATGATAACTTTTGATCCGTACGTCGGAATTCAGTGTTCTTGGCGGCCACCGAAAGCTAAGATCAATATCTACAAAACTCTAAGAGATGTACAACCCAAATTCGGCCTCTAAGATCACGAAACAGGCCACGCAATATTCGGGACAGAACTGAAATTCTAACAGCAGCAATTCAATCCAATCAAACTAATGGAATTCGCATCTGAAACAACCTAAACAGCGAGGGAAATCGATCATTACCCTTGTAGAACCATCGGAGATCGCTGATCAAATCCCACGAATAAATTCTCCTTCAATCCTGTCTTCCTTCCTCTTCTTCTTCTTCCCACGGTCGCCACAAGCAAACAGGAAGATGGCGCCGGAGAGAGGAGGAGCAGCAGCGGCGGAGGCAATCGTAGCACGCCACTATCAGTAGTATGGAGCTTTGTAGCATGGCAACTACTGTAGCAAATGGGGCTAGGGTTTGGTCCCTCCCTCCCTTGCCTTCTAATGGGCCGCCCACTCATGGGCATTGGGCCACTATGGTCGCTCTCCCTCTTCTCGAATATGGGTTGGCGGCCCATACTTCTCCTAAAATTCTGAATTTTAACTTATTTCCTCTCTAATCTTTACAACATTTGATATCGAATAATCGGGTATTACAGTCGGTAGCACATGCTCTCGACATGGGCAAAGCGAGGCTCGAGCCGTTCTTGGGCCCTGCAAGTTGACCACACACCGCCTGCCACTGCGCGCGCACGCCGCGCATCTGCGGAAGGAGGAAGAAGAAGAACAGCGGAGGGAGGTCGGGGAGGTCGTGAGCCCTCCGATAAAAATCGGACGGTCCAGAGCACCCGAGATCGCCCCAGCCTTAGAAACGGTGGGGAGGTCGTGGACGTTGGATCTTAATCCAACGGCCAGAACACACGCACCCAAAGTCACTTGTGGACTTGGCTCGACCGAGTCGGGTGACTGGGCTTTGACTCGAGCCCGAGTCTGGTCCGCACCCGAGGAACAGTGAACCCTAGGTTTTGGGGTTTTAAATTGAGCTGAGACTTAGGGAATTTATTTGAGGTAGCAATACAACTCCAAAAATTCTGAAATTTTTACAGGAGCTTGCTAACTTAGATATCAACCTTGTGTAAAATTTTTAGAGATTTTTATGCAGTGCATTTTTCTCCAAAAATCAGCAATGTGTTGGACCAAGGTTTGACCAGGGTTTAAATTGGTTTGACTGACCTCCAAAAATATTCAAACAATTTCTAACAATTGTGAAACTCTTCAGAGGGGTTACACACCAACCCAAGAACTTAGGAAAATATTTCCAGGAGATGATCACAAGATTTGACAAGAATGTTTTGGAAGACTAGGATGTTGGCCAAAATGACTTGTGATTTTTGTATTTCCATAACTTCTTTACAAAAGTGGCGCAAGGCATACAGGAAATACAAGATGTAAGAAAAGTTTTTAATTTCTACACATTTTCTTACATTTGAAACACAAGCTTGAAACTTGGGATGTTACAACTCTCCCCCCCTTACAAGAATCTCGACCCGAGATTCCGTTTGCTAGGAGAAGAAGGATAGATAATCTGCATGAAGGCGATCTTCCCGCTCCCAAGTTGCTTCATCTTCAGAATGGTTTGACCACTAAACCTTAAGGAACTTGATGACACGGTTCCTTGTCCTTCGTTCAGATTCCTCGAGAATACGAACAGGATGCTCGTGGTAGGTCAAATCTTCTTGCACATCGTGAACCTCCAACGGAGTTTCCTCAGTTGGGACGCGGAGGAACTTCTTAAGGTGGGATACATGGAACACATCATGCACACCCTCAAGTGTAGCTGGCAGCTCCAATCTGTATGCCACAGCCCCGACTCTCTCGACGATGCGATAAGGCCCAACATACCGAGGAGCTAACTTACCCTTGATGCCAAAACGCTGATGGCCCCTCAAAGGTGAGACTTTGAGATACACAAAGTCATTGGACTCAAAGCTCAACTCACGGCGACGGCGATCCGCATAGCTCTTCTGCCTGGACTGGGCCACGCGCAAATGCTCGCGAATCAACTGGACCTGACTTTCGGCCTCATTAATCGACTCTGGGCCGAAGAGCTGTCTCTCACTAGTTTCTGACCAATTCAATGGGGTTCTGCACCTTCTCCCATACAAGGCCTCAAATGGTGCCATGCCAAGACTAGCCTGAAAGCTGTTGTTGTAGGAGAACTCAGCAAACAGTAAGCATTTCTCCCAATTCTTCCCATAGGAAAGAACACAAGCACGAAGCATATCCTCCAACACTTGGTTGACTCTCTCCGTCTGACCATCAGTCTGGGGATGGTAAGCCGAACTGAAAGAAAGACGTGTCCCCATGGCCTCTTGCAACTGATGCCAAAACCGAGAGGTAAAAAGAGGACCACGATCTGACACAATCGTTCGTGGCACACCATGCAGGCACGCAATGCGGGATATGTAGAGATCCACTAACTAACTCACATCAATCTTCGCCCGCACTGGAAGAAAATGGGCTACCTTCGTCAACCGATCAATGATGACCCATAAGGCATCCTTCCCAGAAGAAGTACGGGGCAACCCGGTGATGAAGTCCATGCCAACGGAATCCCACTTCCACTCAGGTACTGGCAGAGGTTGAAGAAGACCTGCTGGACGCTGATGCTCGGCCTTCACACGACAGCACACGTCGCACACGGCAACGAACTTGGCAATCTCGCGCTTCATTCGGGTCCACCAGAATCTTTGACGAAGGTCCTGATACATCTTGGTCGGGACCCGAGGAACAGTGAACCCTAGGTTTTGGGGTTTTAAATTGAGCTGAGACTTAGGGAATTTATTTGAGGTAGCAATACAACTCCAAAAATTCTGAAATTTTTACAGGAGCTTGCTGACTTAGATATCAACCTTGTGTATAATTTTCAGAGGTTTTTATGCAGTGAATTTTTCTCCAAAAATTCAGCAAGGTGTTGGACCAAGGTTTGACCAGGGTTTAAATTGGTTTGACTGACCTCCAAAAATATTTAAACAATTTCTAACAATTGTGAAACTCTTCAGAGGGGTTACACACCAACCCAAGAACTTAGGAAAATATTTCCAGGAGATGATCACAAGATTTGACAAGAATATTTTGGAAGACTAGGATGTTGGCCAAAATGACTTGTGATTTTTGTATTTCCATAACTTCTTTACAAAAGTAGTGCAAGACATACAGGAAATATAAGATGTAAGAAAAGTTTTTAATTTCTACACATTTTCTTACATTTGAAACATAAGCCTGAAACTTGGGATGTTACAGGCATAGCCAGGGTGGGCTCGAGCCGAAAGAGCTCCGGGTGCTCCGGGGGCTGCTGCTGAAGGGGCTCCGAAGGTGGCGGTTGGGCTGCGCTGGTGACGACCACGTGGAGGTTGCTTCGGAGGTCCTCCAGGTGGAGGCGAAGTGCTCTGGCCGGAGGAGGCACGCGCACGTGTGGGGGTGGCGGCCCGAGGGTGCAGCGACGCTCCAAAGGGAAACCGAGGGTGCGGCGACGCTCCGAAGGGAAACTGTGAGGACCCCCGAGATCGGATCCGTACCAAGCTAAGTGATTACGCCGTAAACGCAACACTTAACGTGAGATGAACACGATTCCGAGTGACCCGGATATGTGTCACATGCTAGCTCCCAAGGATCAGTGGCTATCATGCACATATCCTAGTACACAACATTGCAATCATATCCATACACAATGTACAAGAATAAAAAAAATCCAATACAACATCATTTAAATAGAACCTTACAGTACAAGGTTGCAAAAGAGGGCTGATCGGCCAAATCTAATTAACACAAATAAATTGCAGCGGAAGATAAACTTAAAATAAAAGGGAATAACCGAGTTGGTATGCCCACAATCCCACAAGCAACCAACTGGAGTTAAAGCCGTTGCACCCGTCGTTCTCACCTGAACAAATAGACACTGTTAGAGTACAAGGTTGTACTCGCGAGACTTTCAAAAGAAATAAGGATGCATGTAAGTATCAAAGGAAGGCTACTAAACTAGTCAAATTTTTGGCATAAAGCAAGTTTTGCATAAGGATAAAAGATTCTAACTTGCCATTTGTAAAACAGTTAGAAAACATTTTATGATAGTAAGTAATGATCAACAAAGGTATAATCTCCAAGTATAATCAACACACGAACATCTCGTTAGTGGCACAATTCATTCCTCAACAACATTAACGAGTGAACTACGCGTTCATGAGATAATTTCAGATTTGAACAAACTAACATAAAGACAAGACATTTCCAACCATAACCCAAACTTAAGTTCCGAAAAGCTAACTGTGCCTGCTTTCCCACAAGTGTTGTCCATAACCTAGGACGAGGCTATTCGAATAGATTTAGTTACTCTGCAGAGTTGTACAGCTTTACCCACACGATATGCATTCCTCTTAATGTCGGCCAATGCACTCTTCCGTAGGAGTGTGACTGAGGTAGCATAACGAGGCCGTTACAATGTCATGTCCTAACTATCAACCCACCCGAGGAACAGAAACCCCGTGGGAGTCAAAATGTCTCCTAACCACAGGTGAACCTCGTTACGTAAGTAAGTCCCTCTCAACAAGAGACCCTTAAGAACAAGTAAGGCGACCCTTAACATGCCCCCGCGAGATTGACAAAAGAACAATTAAATACATAACAATAACAATTGCCAATCCCATTGTGTTTTGATAGCTAACATACAACAAATTATTAAGCCAAGCCTTCGCCATTATCCCGGCGTGTGGTTGCACGTAAGACTTGGTTCATCACACCACAGACCGGTCCTTAATCACTCAGACGGGGCTACACAATTCCATAACAACAAACAACAATAATAATTCATCATCACCCTACACCCGTCCAAGTTAAGAACATAAAACCCATGCCCAACAAGTCCACAAACCCCAGATGCGAAGATCTGGAAACATCCCTCAAATCCATCATAATCCAATCCATAAAATCCTCAAATTTCAGTAAGATTCAATTTAATCCACTGGCCGATGGACTAGCTCCATCAACCGCTCTCGCCTAAGACTACTAGCATGGCTAAGCATCGTTCTACAAACTAGTAAACAATCCCATATAACGTATAACCTTAGTCGTTCAAGGTAAAAAGGGTAATCAACATTCAAAGGAGGGCTAATGCAGCAATTAGGAATTTAACTACTTCTACCCATAAACATACATTTCAAAATAGCATGCCATTGCGATAATCAAACTCACACAAAACATTTAAAAATCACTGGGAGCAATATGATCAAGAGGAGGGTGCTCGCACCTTTGCTGGTATCACAATTTCATTCTCAGGTTACACTTAATTGATCTCACGAATATAATGGCATCGTCGAAAACCTAATCGAAAGACGATATTGCAATAAATGTCAAACAAAGACAGAAATTCAACCTGCTCAAAAATGTAATAAATTTATACAATAGGTAGATTATGATTTTATATGAATTACGATGAAAGAATTATTCCATTTGGATTTAATATGTGAAAGTTATGGTGGTTTGAATTTCATATTTTAATACGCCTTCATTCATGTAATTTAATTATGAGATGAAAATTTGTAGAGCAGTGGTGAGTACATGGATTACATGGATAAATAGGCAATATTATTACAAGTTCAAAACAATTGAGTTTGCTTCAATTGGAGTTTTCAAGATTTAGTTATTGATTTCTAAAGTTATCAGCATTAATAGTGTAAAAATAATGCCCCTTTAGGATCATTTTCCTCAAACTATAGTTTCTGTGATAGAGGTAAGTTTGAAACCACTTTTAAAAATAAGTTCACTCAGAATAAAAATTATCAAAAGTGGTTTCACTGTTTTTGGAGTTAAAAAGAAATAGTTATGTATTTTTGAAGTTAACACCATTTTTCTATTGTAAAAATAATAGAGTTATGGACCATTTTTACAAAACTATATTATCTGCTATAGATGCAAGTTTGAAACCTATTTTAAAATAAAATTCACTTAATATGAAAAATATCAAAACTGGTTTTATTCATTTTGGAGTTGATTTGAATTAGATATGGATTTTTGAAGTTAATACAATTTCCAGTGTGCAAATAAATGGATTTCGGAGTTTTTAAAGCACATATTTCTTTTTCTACCGGGGCTGAGCTAGCCCTAGTCACTGACAAGCAGGATCAGCGTCAAGGGTTTGACCCAGTCAACACTGACTCGGTCTCGGCTGAAACAAAGCTGAAGGCGTACTCCAAAGAGTACGTCTTCAAAATACAAAAGCATACTCTCGGTTTGACTGCATAAGCATTACGTTTTCATTTGGATAAAGCATATTTCTCACACTACAATTCCACTTAATGGGTCGTACGGGCCCACAAGTCATAGTCTTAAGGCCAAACAATTCGTACACAACCACAGGATTTCCGACAAAGATACGTTCTTAAATGCTAATCAAAGTGCTTAACTCCTAATCAGATCGCTACAGGAAGGGTTGGCGATCCGACAACGAGCCGGAGTTCCGCCGGTTGCATGGCGGCTTCCAACCAGCGGCTCACTACCGCATGAACCAAGGTCACGGTTGGGAGCACAAAAGTCGATGCTTGAATGGCACCGTGGCGACCTCACGGCGGCCGTAGCAATGCGCGACAATGGAGAGCGGCGGTGAGCTTCGGCCCAACGAGGCAAGAACGACCCGAGGAGGAATCGAGCAAACCCAAAACGTGTTTAAGCTACTAGAAGGTCCTAGGAAACTCACCAAGGTTAAGGAGAGGCCGGAGAAGCTCTGATGTGGCTAGACATCGATAATGGCCGCAGCGGCGGAGGGCTTCATGAGGGGAGAGCTGTCCTGGCAAGAGAGACAGAGAATTAATGGTCAAGATAGTTCCAGTGAGGCCCAAGGATGGTGTACAAGTAAGGAATTGGTGAAACACTCACCCTGCCGGAGGCGAGAATGAAGGAGTTGACTTCGGTTGGAAATCAAAAGAAACCAAATTCACGAAGATCCTGCGATCCGATGAGGAAATTGATTGAGGGGTTGTCGATCTAAGGTAGAGAGGCACCTGGTGATGCATTTTGGAGATGATAATACCTACCGAACACGATGTTGGCACGGCGGCAGCGTCGGGTGTGTGCTCTGGAACGGCCGAGAGCACGAAGAAAAACTGAGAGCTACACGGCAATACAAGAGTTGAGATTAGCAAAAATGGAAACGGCATGCAAGGATAAAGCTAGAGGACTCCAAGGCTTTGAGCTTACCCGAGAGGAGGTGAAGAGCTCGCCTCCTTTCCCTCGGCCACCGAGAGGGAAAGTGAGGAACCGAGAGAGGGAGAGGGCGAGTTAAAGCGCGGCAACGGTCGGACAAACAACGGCGTGAGAGGGCGGAGCCCTAGGAGTGGCTGTCGTGGGCGGTGCGACAACGACGTTGACGGAGGTGCTCAGAGCGAGCCGGGCGCATGGCGCTCGAGCTCTGCTCGCGCCCGCCCGAGGTGGAAGAAAGGCCTGACCAGCGGGGCCCGCAGGTCAGCGAAACAAGAGCAAGGGGGTGCGGTGCGAGTTGGTCCAGTCCAGTCGAGTGGTGCGGTGCAGGCTCGGTCGGTGACTAGTTCGGGTCTGGTCAGTTGTGTTAGGGCTGAGTCCAACAGTTGACTGAGAATTAAATCTATTCTCCCACTTTGACCAAGCCACTAGAATTAGAAATAAAAATCCTAAAAATCTGAAATAATTCAGAGAGGGTCCTGGGACATCCTAGTATTCACAAAAATTATTAAACCTTACTTTTCATGATACATTTTGTATAGTTTTAATTCAACCTAAAGTAGGTCTTTGTATTGTGTTTGAATTTTCTAGGGGTTGCTTTGAGTTCCAAAAATTTGGTAAAAATTATATTTATTCATGATAATTAGTATAGTATTTGAATAAATTATTTTCAGATGATGATCAAATGTTTTTGTTCCTGTTTTTATTTAGAGTTTAAATCTGAAGTGTATGTTTCCCCTTTGATTTAGATTTTCCAAGTGCAATAAATGTTGCAATTTATTCCAAAAAGTCAAGCATGCTGATAAGATGCATACTAAATCCCATTAATTAATTTGGGGATGTTACAGAAACCGAGGGTGGCCGCTTTGGGGCCGCACCGGAGGCATTCTGAGGCACCAGTTGCGAGGTGCTCGGGTGGCTGTGCTTTGGCTAGGACTTCGGCAAAAGGCTGCTATAGTGAGATCCGGCCCTGGGCAGAAGGGGCCTGGGAGCCTTAGTTGGAGCGCATGCGAGTGGCATCGGAGGGTCTCCAGAGGTGCTTCGAGGTCCGACGGGGTGGGGCAGCTCTATGCAACGGAAAGGGTGGGGGAGCCTTCGGGCTGAGGAAGTATCTTTGCCCGGAGGGCTTCGGTGGTGTGGAGGTGTCTTCGGAGAGGATAATGCATGCCTCGGCCGAAGATGCTTTACTGCAGGCCATGCTCATCCCAGGCCGGGATTGGGTTTGGCTGTTAGTGGGCTTCGGCTGGTGTGGACTTTGGAGCAGAGGTAGCGAGGCGAGCGCGCGAGGCCTCCGGAGTGCTCCCGAGCGAAGGCACGCAAGGGGCTTTTGGAGCGAAGGGGTTTGGTGGCCTTCGGACTGAAGTACCCTTTGTGTCCGAAGGGTCCGCGCGGGGGTAATATGGGCACCATTCATTTTAGCGAGGGGCCTTCGGGTGTTTGAGTGAAATGGGCTGAAGGTGTATGGTGGGCTTCGCCCGAGGTGGCCTTTGGCTCTTTTGTATGCGTAGCGGGGCGATGGATGCTTATACGCTTCATACACCAAAGGGTGAGCTAGTGTGCACGGGGCTCTGGGACACGCGTGACATCTTAGTTGCTACGGTGGTGGGCTTATTGATTATGCCACCGTTGTAGGATTATACGTTGAGGCCGTAGCCTGCGAGGTTGCGCAGCGGAACGAGGCCACACGCGCGTTATTGTTTATACACCCGCGCCCTCGAGGGGCATCGGTGTGCACCGGGGCTTGGGGCCATGCGCGGTGTCTTTGGTTTATACACATAGGCCCACGGGGGGCATTGGTGTGCGCCGGGGCTCGGGGCCATGCTCGGCGTCTTTAGTTTATACACATAGGCCCACGGGGGGGCATTGGTGTGCACCGGGGCTCGGGGCCATGCGCGGCACCTTTAGTTTATACACATAGGCCCACGGGGGGCATTGGTGTGCGCCGGGGCTCGGGGCCATGCGCGGCGTCTTTAGTTTGTACACATAGGCCCACGGGGGGCATTGGTGTGCGCCGGGGCTCGGGACCATTGTTGCCCTTATTTGAGTACTAAGTGGGTTTATAAGTATGTACAATAGTTCTAATTACATAAGCCTTCCAGCCATTTTTTCCTTTGTAACCAGAGCCATACGCTACTAGTTTTGGTGTGGTGACAGCATATGGGAGGGAACTAGCAATTAATGCGGTGACCCTGTTCACGCACTGCTATGGCATGACAAAATCATGAAGTGCCAGCTACCAGCTCTAGACTTCTTATGATTTCTTGCCCAAATAGCGCCGCTTCTAGTAGTCTAGTACTTATACGCAGACAAGAGTACTTGCCTGTGAGCCTTGGAGCTTTTTGTTTGTGTACCCTATGTTCGCGGGTCTCCTACGGCCGCGAGGTGGAGTGAGATGTATGAGGGCGAGTTTGGAGAAGGTGGCGGCGAGGTCCCCGTAGGGTGCTTCGGAGTCGGCTCGTGGTGCACCGGACATGGCGAGGCGACGCTAAAGCTGCTGGAGGTTGCTCCGACGGAGCTAAAGGCAGTGCCGAAGGGGGTGGGGCCGGAGGCGGCTTCCCCGAAGGGTGCCGGCGAAGGGTCCCAGGGAGCCGGAGGCGGCCGCGGTGATGGAGTCGGTAGCGGCGTTGAAAGTCCCTTGGCCGCTCCCTGAGGCGGCTAATAGACCTTCGGCGGCGCGCGAGTTGCCCCTGCGAGACGCGTGGAGAGCCCCCGGCGGCGAAGTGGCCGAGGTCTATGTTTCTTTCCCGTGGCCAGAGGCCCGAGGGGGGTGGCCAGTGGTGACATTGCTCCGGAGAGTGCTTGCCCCTGAGGTAGCTACGAGGTGGAACCACCGCATCCGAGGCAACTCGAAGCGGGGCCGGCGGAGGTGGTGCCTGACGAGGATTAAAACCTCTATATTTTATCTTTAATATATAAAAGACCATACGTCTTCATGGTCGTAACCCTGAGGTGCACGACCTCACTGGTCGTAGAGATTCCAGAGGTTACTTAATGGGTACCCTGGTCGGACGAAGCTTCCGACCAGGAGAACTGCTCGTAGAAGGTATGAACTGATTCCAAGGTATATTCTCTACCGTATGATGAATGGAACACGTGCATATTCCATACCATACGACGTATCTTATCTAAGACACACCAGTGAACAACCTCCGTGTGGTTATATATTTCATAGACATATAACCGCTGAATGGTTGATTCTGTATCAACCGTCACTTGACTCCGACCAGACGCAACGCTTCGCATCAGGCGCCTTCTCCGGAAGTAACTGCCACCTCTTCGAGGGCTATTTAAAGATGGAACCTGGACGGATCAAGGGGAGAGAAGCAACAGAAGAAGAAAGACAAAAGCACAAGCGATAGATTCGTGTAATAGTTCTGAGTTAGCAAGAGGGCAAGCAGAGTCCTTAGGATATACCTTGTAAATTCTAGTTCATATTAATAAAGAGCAATCCATTATTCCCGAGATTTCCCGCCACTTTCTCCTTTCTATTTTCATAAGATCGACGCCTTGATCGCCGATACGGTTGCGCCACCGTGGGGATCGCGGCGTGGAATCTCAAAAGAATTTCTCTTCTCATCAATTCTTGATCACCATTCCCCGTCTGTGACCACTGATGCGGTTATGGCGGGAAGTTGGGATGAAGAAAATTGGTTCGACTTGGCGGACTACGCCGACCTCGACATGGATGCATGTATTCGCGCCGTGGAGGAAAACGGAATCTCTTCATCATCCTCCTCTGCCGCACGCCGAGGCGTAAATCGCGAAGACAACCGGATGGATGAAGACACACCGCTACAATCAGCGGCGTTTTCAGAGGAAGTGTTTCCGACCGGTTCGGAACACCCCAAAGCCTCAGCAAGCCCGGGCCTTTCAACCGGCAAAAAAGGTGACGAAAATTCAACACCGCAACCCGAGGTTCAACATACCTTTGATGCGATCATGGTTGATAGGTACTCACCAGCGGCTTCTAGTAATTCCAGGAGCCAACCGACACTTAGTGACGGTGTCAATGAAACCTCCATTGGTCGTAAACCAAGTGGGGATGATAAAGCTCAGCATTCGATCAGCGATTCGCCGGATCAGGCTGAGGTCCTTCCAAAAACCTCAGGAGGTGCTGATCACCGACTGCTCTCCGTCGTGGAAGCTTCTCGCAGAAGCTCTGAGAGGCTCTCCGTTGATTACGATGGAAGCTCATCAGAGGACCGCTGCTGGAAGCACGAGGTCAATGCGATCGGAGATACAGATCACAATGCCGCGGTACGGTCCTCCACACATTGCCTCGCCACCACGCCCTAATGGAGATGGTGCGTGGTCAAGCACCAAATGCGGAGGTGAAAGAACCGTAGACGCTCACCGCTTAATACGCTTTGATCCTTCCCAAACCAATGTGAGGGACCGGGCAAGATCGACCAAGAGGGTCGGAGGATCTAAGCCATCAAACACCTTCTTCCGGCGTAAATCCTCGAGACCTTCAGTAACTATACAAAACCCGCAGCCGAGTCGTGATATTTTAAATACTTTTGACCACCTGCTCGGCGAGACTCGTGTTTTGCCCAACTCGCAGTCAAGTATCGAGATTATCCAATGACAATGCAACGCCTGAAGCTTATCGGAACGAAGGCACCCGCAAAGTCGCACCATGACTTCATCACAAGATTCTTCCCAAGCAGCAGGCCTACATGGTCATGTTGGGGATCGCTTGACACCGCGACCACCTCGACGATTCCAACCAACAAGTCACGAGGAGAGAGATTATTTCAAGAATCTCGCCATCACTTCATCGAGGAACCATCGCTTGGACCCGTGATCTCCGACATCACCTAAGCCGTGCAAGCGGTCGGCGCTTTACTAACGCCCACGATCGGATCGGGACATTGGAGCATCGACAACTGCCTTCTAGAAATCGATCTCCAACCGACATAATCCGCGTCTTTTCAAAGAAGGCGCCACGAAACTATCACAGTCCGAGCTTTCTCAACGGGGCTCCAGTCGTGCGTTGGCCAAATAGGTTCGACGGCCAATATGGATAAATTCAATGGGACCCAAAATCCTTGGAATTTCTCCAGATATACACCACCGCTATCGAGTGCGGTGGTGATGAAAATGTAATGGCGAATTATCTTCCTACTGAGATTAGAAGGATCACCGATCTTGGTTGCTTAACCTTCCGATCGGATCGTGTATACTTGGGAGCAACTCGCGACCTTTTGATTGCAAATTTTCAGGGTACGTATGATCGCCTTGGAAAGGAAGACGATCTCCATAGCATACGGCAAAAATCAAACGAGACTCTCCGACAGTATATTAAAAGATTTAGCCAAGTCCGTAACTCAATACCGGAGGTTGCAGAATCTTCCATTATCCAAGCCTTCAATGCGGGATTAAGAAACCGAAGGTTTACGGAGGATTTAGCTATACATCCCCCACGAACAACCATCGAGCTCTTCGACATGGCTGACAAGCACGCTACGCCGCGATGAAGCGGTCGTGGAACGGCCGCTTGATCGAAAGGATAAAATTCCCAACCGGCTTGATAGGACGGAAAAGAAACAAAAGAAGACTCTCAAGAAAAAGAAGCATGGTAGAGCCAACGACAAAGAGGTTCTTGCTGTTCCTGAAAAATTTACAAAAGGGAGAAAAGATTATACTGGTCGCGGCAAATCTAGAGTTCCGACCAATGACTATAAAAGAAACAAAAATGGTGTCCTCTGCACTGCAAGCAGGGACACGATCCGCGAATTGTCGCGCTTGGCAAAAGAAGTCGGAAGATTATTATGCGTAAAGGACCACTCCGTCGATTCAAGAGCTCGGGAAACAAGCTCCAAGAAGGACAAAGATGGTGACGAAGAGATGGAGTACCAAGAACCTCAGCACACCGTTGATGTGATTTTCGGCAGATCTTCTTCATACGAGTCCGCGCCACCGAAAGCCATGGAGCGAGAGGTCAACCTTACCAGAACCTTCGATCGCTGTTAAACCTTCAAGGTGGTCTGAGACAATAATCTCCTTCAGAAAGAAGATCGCCATTCCTTCAACTCGACCGGTAGGTTTCCAATTGTCGTTGAGCCTACTATTAATAACTGCAAGGTTAATCAGGTTTTGATAGATGGGGGTAGTTCTTTGAATATTTTATTTGCAAATATGCAGATTCCCGAATCCAAGGTAAAACCGGTGAAATATGCCTTTCACGGCATAGTGCCTGGGTCTACTGCTAAACCCATAGGGCACTTGTCCTAATAGTTACGCTCGAAAACCCACAACTTCCGAACGAGTAAAAGTTTCATTCGATGTGGTGAACTTCGAGATCGCATACAATGCAATTCTCGGTCGTCCGGCTTTAGCAAAGTTCCTGATAGCCACGCATTACAGTTATCAGAGTTTGAAAATGCTGGGACCAAAAGGTGTAATCACGGTCCGAGGCGATCAGAAGATAGCCTACGCATGCGATCGGAAGTGTTTAGAGTGGTCGATGAACTCCCACCGAGGAACTAACACCGTTAACATGCGGTCAAAAGTTCAAGACCAAGATGACACCAAAGCCTTCCGACCAGTTGAAAGAGGTACAACTCGACGGAAGCACTTCTCGAAAGATGCCAAGATATTGGTCGGGACGGACTCGACCTAAATAGGAAGAGTCGCCGTCTCCTTCCTCCGAGCTAATCAGGACGTATTCGCATGGCAGGCGTCCGACATGCCCGGAGTCCCCAGTAGGGAGGTGATCGAGCATAGGCTAGCTCTACAACCTAACAAAAAACCGGTCAAGCAGAAGCTACGGTGTTTCGCATCTGATCGAAAAGAAGCAATCCAGTCGGAGATTAACAAGCTTCTCAAAGCTGGGTTCATTCGTGAGGTCGACCACCCAGAGTGGCTCGCCAATCCTGTAATGGTTAGAAAAGCCAATGGGAAATGGCGAATGTGTATTGACTTTACAGATCTTAATAAAGCTTGTCCGAAGGATGACTTTCCCCTTCCTCGCATTGATCAACTTGTAGACTCTACTTCTGGGTGTGAGTTGTTAAGTTTTTTGGATGCTTATTCAGGGTACCACCAGATCAATATGAGTAAACAAGATGAAGAGAAAACTTCCTTTATCACCCCATATGGTACTTACTGTTATGTAAAAATGCCATTTGGTCTCAAGAATGCTGGTGCAACATTCCAAAGGTTGATGCAAAAGACTTTTAGCCCTCAGGTAGGTCGGAATCTTGAAGCCTACGTTGATGATCTGGTCGTAAAAAGCGTCAACGCTGGGGATCATATTCTAGACCTACAAGAGACTTTCAATAACTTAAGACGTCATAACCTTAAGTTAAATCCAGAGAAATGTGTGTTCGGAGTTTCGTCGGGAAAACTTCTTGGGTTCCTAGTTTCGGCTAGAGGCATCGAAGCAAATCCAACGAAAATCGCTGCCATCGATCATATGCGCGATCCAACCACAAACAAGGAAGTTCATAAATTAACCGGTTGTATGGCAGCGCTAAGTCGTTTCATAGCACGGTTAGGCGAAAAAGGACTACCTTTCTTTAAACTTCTCCGGAAATATGGAAGTTTCGAATGGACTAAAGAAGCAAGCAGCGCCTTTGAAGAATTAAAACGGTACCTTACGAGTCCCCCAATCTTAGTTTCTCCAAGATTGGGAGAAACATTACTAATTTACGTGGTAAACGCCACAAACGGTTAGTGGTGTGCTTTGGTCGTAGAACGAGACCATGTTCAACGACCAATATATTACGTAAGTGAAGTCTTACATGGACTAAAGAAAGGTATCCGCAGTACAAAAATTTCTCTATGGTCTCCTTATGGCTTCAAGGAAACTAAGGCATTATTTTCGTGCCCACAAAGTGGTCGTACCTCTACCGATATCCTTGGTCAAGTCACGGGAAACAGGAGTCATCGTGACGAATATCAAAATGGGCGGTTGAGCTTGGGCGTTCGATCTCTATTTTGTCCCACGAACAAAGAATCAAGTCCCAGGCAATAGCAGAATTCATTGCCGAATGGACAAACCCTGAACCCACCCATGGGCCCGAGTACGAGCACCACGACGAGTGGACAATGTACTTCGATGGTTCCTTGATGTTGCATGGCTCGGGGGCTGGGGTCGTCTTGATTTCCCCTACTGGCGAACAAATAAAGTACGCCATTCAGTTTAACTTTCCTGCTACTAACAATGTGGCAGAATATGAAGGTTTCTTGGCGGACTTGAGCAGCTCGTTCGCTCGGGATTCGCAGATTGCTAGTGAAAGGCGATTCTCAACTAGTAGCGAATCAAGTAGGGAAAGAGTATCAATGCTCTAGTACCAAGATGTCATCATATCTGGCGGAAGTACGGAAACTCGAAAAGCATTTCTTCGGTTTTCGATCCAGACATTCCTAGAAAGGAAAACTTTCGCGCACGGCTGGCTGGCGGATGGCTTCCACACGGACATCCGTCCCGCTGGAGTTTTTCTCGAGAAACTCGATTCACCCTCGGTAGTCGAGCCTTCCGAGGACATAGATGTTAGCAAGGAGGTTGCACACCTTGATTCTGCAAACATGGATGCTCCATAGGTCGATGATGGTTGGCGCCATCACGATCACGATAGAGATTGGATGACATCGATCTACAATTATCTTGAAGATGACCTAATTCCGTAAGATGATGTAGAGGCTGATCGTATTGCGCAAAAGCCAAATCATACACTCTCATTGAGCGCACACAGTATAAGCGAGGATCTCACGGAGTGTTGATGAGATGCATATCTCAATCGGATGGCATTAAATTGCCACCAAAATTCATGGAGGAGTCTGTGGAGCTCATCATTCCTCTGAGAACTTTGGTTGGTAAAGCCTTTAGGCAAGGATACTCTCGCCAATCGCCTTCATGATGCAAAAGAGCTCGTGGCGAAGGCGTACATAATCGTCGCCATAGTCAACAAGTACATCACCGTCTCAAGCTTTGCAAACAATTCCTCTTTCTTCGCCTTTTGCAACCTGGGGACTGGACATTCTGGGACCTTTCCCAAAAGCACCCGAGGGCTTTGAGTTCCTGTTCGTCATGATTGACACGTTCACTAAGTGGATCAAAGCCGAGCCGGTTGTAAAAACTACAACCTGCCGCCAAGAGATTCCTAACAAAAGTGTGATTACGGTTTGGTGTACCCGATCGTATAATCGCGATAACGGTGCCGATTTTCAGCAGCAATTTCGTGAATGCAGCGAAGAACTAGGTATAAAGATACATTTCGCCACATTTGCTCATCCACGAGCAATGGAGCGATTGAGCGATCCAATGGTATCATAATGCATGGGATCAAGCGGCGAGTGTTCGACCGATTACTTCAACGGTCGGGGGCTTGGGTTCAAGAACTTCCTTCAGATATGGGTCGTTCGTATCACAACTAGTCGTGCGACCGGTGAAACACCATTCTTTATGGTTTACTGAGTGAAGCCATGCTTCCTCCGAACTTAAAATTGGTTACTGCTCGAACTGATTCCTTTTAAGAAAGTGATCGGTGTGAGCGATTTACTTGATGACATCAATTTCTTGAAGAACAGCGAAACCAAGCTTTGCTACGATCAGCGATCTACCGAAGAAGCCATGCGTCGGTACCACGCAGCTTGTAAGGTGCAACCTCGCAACCTAATCGTAGGTGATTTGGTTCTTAGAAAATTCGTAACCAAGCGGTGCAACAAACTTTCACCTAAGTGGGAAGGTCCATACATCGTGGTCGAAGTTACCGGCGGATCGATGCGATTAGCTATGACAGATGGGCAAGTTTTGTCTAATTCTTGGAATATTGATCAATTGCGTAAGTTCTATGTTTAATTTCATGTATTTCATTTTCATTCATTTTTTCAATAAAGATGCTTTTCCTTAAAAGCGATAAGTATGGTTGTTTATACTTATTATTCGCTGCATCTGATCGTATGCCATTCCTTGCTAGTTGGTCGAGAAGACTCTCATTCTCTCCGATATTCCTTCAGAGGATCTCCACTACTCATGGTTGCCGATTTAAATGTCACCAATCACATGGTTTTAGCCGTGATCATTGCTTCAATGATACACACTCACGACCAGACATTCTTTTCTTAAAGAATTGTAACATCCCCAATTTTAACTTGTGGTGTAAGTGTAAGAAAATGAGTAGAAATTAAAACTTTTTCTTACATCATGTATTTCCTGCGTGTACTAAACAATTATTGTACAAGAGTATGGGAATACAAAGTCACAAGTCTTTTGGATCCAAATCTTGATCCTCCAAAAACAATCTTGTCGAATATCTTGATCATCTCCTGTAAATATTTTTCCTAAGATCTTGGGATGGTATGTGGCCCCTCTGGAAAATTTCACAATTTTTAGAAATTGTTTGAGTATTTTAGAGGGCATCAAAACTTAAACTAACATTGTATAAATTTTGGGGAAAATGTACAGCACAAAAACTCCTAAAAATTTTATACAAGGTCCAACTCAAGGTTAGCAAGCTCTTTGTCAAAATTTCATAGAATTTGGAGCTAGTTTGCTAGCTCTAAAAGTCCCTTCAAGATTCAGTTCAAATTAAACCCCAAGCCAGTCCGAGTCGGACTTGGACTCGGACCTCAGTCTTGGTCACACCGAGCCGCTTAGCCGTGTCGGGCTCGGTCAGGTTGGCGGGTGGTCTGGGCCGTTGGATCTTAAATCCGACGCTCAAAGACATCCTCGGGTCTTTGTAAAGGACCTCCCACCCCACGACTTCCTCCTGTTCTCTTACAAAGACCAACCTCGAGGACCTCCCCCAGGACCTCCTTTGCACCTTTTGCAAAGACCACCCTGGGCGACCTCCTCAGCCCTCCACGACCACCCCTAGCGCTTGGGTGATCGTGGGCCATCTCTCTTGAGATCTGCGGCTCAGACCTCCCCTAGTGTTAGGACCTCTAATACTGGGCTCAAGATCCGAGCCCTTGGATTTCAATCCATCAGCTCACGACCTCCCTAGTGGGGCTCGGTGCGGATTTTAGCCGTTGAGCTCCTTGACCGGTCCTCTCAGCGCGGGTGGGCATGGGCGTTATCAAATTTTGTGCATGGCGGTGGAGAGCAGTGCCTTGTCAACTTTTGGCCGACAAGCGGCTATGTCTGCCAACATTAAATGTCCGCAAAGACCTTTGCTCAAAAGTCTCCCGACAACCTACTCCCATCGGTTCGTGTACTTGGGCTCGGTGCACCTACGACTTTGCCATCCTCCCCACCGGCTATATTTGAAGCTCAAGCTTCCTCTCATAGTTCCTTTAGTCACTCTCTTGCACCCTAGCTCATCTCGGTCCTCTTGTGCTCAAACACCGAAAGCCATTGCCACCATTGCGGACATTGGAGCTCCCGACGACCTCCGAGCTTGGTGGTTCAACATTGCAATAGTGGCGCTCATCTTGTTCCTTGGTCACCTCAAGCCTCCTAACTCGCTTTGTTTGACCTTCACGAGAGGTTGACGAGGTGGCGCTTGCTGCTCGTGGCGGGGCCGTCTTCTTCATCTCCGGCGACTTCCACCACACCGAGCTACACACCACTCCCGTTCTCTTTCAATCCCGTGAGTACTTGATTCAAAACCCGATCCCATTAGACCTCTTCGGTTTTGTTTTTAGCCGCATTGGTCCTCGGCGGTTATCTCCTTAGCCAGGTTGGTGGTGCTTCGGTGTAGCTTTGGCACCCTTAGGTTCTCCGTCCTATTTGGAGCTCATTCGTGCCTTTGGTTTCGCCGACGAGGTCCACGCCGCGGCGCAAGCCACTGCTGCACGCCGGGTTTTGCCGGTTCACGAATCCCATTTTCGTCATCTTCTTAGGACCACTTTAATGCTCAAATCATTGCTCATCATTGGTGCATTAATTGTGTCCTAATTTGTGCCGTGGAGTCATCATCGTGTAGGCGGTGGCCTTAGTCATTAAGTGTTCCGTTAGATTCATTTATGGTCAATCATTAGATGCATTAAGTGTCTTAGCCACCACCCCGGAGGTCCCGCACCATTAAAACCACTCTAGGACCTCCTCGGGCTAATCTTAGCTGCTCACGACCTCTCCAAGTTCAGATCTGGGCCTTAGGATCTTTTGAAAAATCCTAAGTCTCTGGACCTCCCACCTTATAGAATCCTAGCCGTTAAAGACCTCCGTAGGTTAAATCCCAGCCGCTAGGATCACCCTCCTCCTTGGGGTCCTCTTTTGCAAAAGACCTCCTTGAGGTCCTCTGTGCAAAAAGGTCACCCCATCGCTTTTGTCAAAACCGCCTCTCGGACCTCCTTGGGGTCCTCTTTGCAAAAGTCCTTCCTTAGTCGCTTTCTAAAACCACCCTGAGCCACTCCCACCAAGGTCCTCTTTTGCAAAAGACCACCCCGGTCTTTTGTAAAGAAAACCTTCAAAACCATCCCGTGGTCCTCTTTACAAAGACCATCCCTTGGTCTCTTTGTAAAGAGAACCTCGAGACCTCCTCGTCTTGGTCTTAACCATGAGGACCTCCCCGCCTAGATCTGGACCGCTCAGACCTCTCCTATGGAGATCTCGAGCCATCCGATCTCTCTCTCTCTCAAAGCAACGTGTTGGAGGACCTCCCGAGGAAATCTCATTGTTAGGACCTCCTCGGTGAGATCCTAACCGCCAAGACCTCTCGTTAAGCACCGCTTAGGTCCTCTCTCCGCTCAGATCTAGACCGTTAAGACCTCCCTCGGAGATCTTAACCGCCGCACCTTCCCTTAGTTGGATAGCCGTAGGACCTCCTCGTGGAGCTCGGGGCCGCGATCGGCATCCGATGGCCACGACCTCCCTAGCGCGAGGAGCTCCTTCGCGTGTCTTTGTGCATCCGGTGGTGAGCCGTTGGATTCAATATCAACCCGCTAAGACCTCCATTTGGCGCGATGAGGTCTTTGCGCCGGTGCTCGTCGGGTTTTAGCATCGAGCTCGTGAGCCGTGCGATCTTTGATCAACGCCCACGACCTCCCGCTTTGTTGGTTTTCCGATTTAGTCCCGAGAGCTTTTAATTGCACATATTAATTGGTTTAAACTTCAAAATTTCATATCTTTTTCTCTGTAGCTCCAAATTTAACAAACTAAAGTTCTATAAATGCATCTGTTAAAGTACTTTAGCTTAATATAGGTTTTGCAGTAGTCTTTAATACTGAAATTAATCATGTCTTAGATTTAAAACTTAGAAAAATCATAACTAAATCATTTTAACTCCAAATGACCTGAAATTTTATATGGGTTACCACTATACCAGTAGGTAGCTACCATAAAAGTTTTAGCTTCAAAATCTTTCTAGAAAATATTTTTGCTACAGTGCTAATTATGGCCGAAATTAGGTTTTTAGAGAATATCTTTGCACCACAAATCCAAATTAAGTTTTTCCATTTCTATGTCTAGGTATGTTCGTATTTTACCTTGTGTATAAATTTCGTCACATTTGGATAATTTTGCTTGCTCTTTGTTTAAGTGTTGCTCGCCTTATTGGTTGTTTTCGCTCTTTCGCTTAGGATTCGATATTTGCGGTAATCCGAGAACGACCCTCCGCAACAAATTGAGCAACAAGCGGTGCAAGCGCTTTGATCATTTCCCATTGATCCCATTACTTTTAAAGTCTAATATTTTGTTTAACTTCTATGTATGCATTGCTATTTTGTTGTTAAATTGATTAGTTAATCCTCTAGTTGCATAATCTGTAGGTAAATAATTATCCTCTACTACCGAGCCTAGGTTATTTGTCTGTGATTAGAGTTCGTTGGATGAGCTCTGTCACTTAGTAGATCTCGAATAAATATTGCTTAGCCATGCCTAGTATCGGTAGTATTGGGCGATCATCGACTTAGTCGGTGATCTTGATCACACAACTACTTATACTACTCCATTATGTCCAACCCTTGTGTTTTATTGATTTACAAATCAAAAGCTGAAAACAAAACTATATCTTGACTTGGGCACAATGGTATGTTGATGTGATCGGTTGGGTGTGTGGAATGGTGCCTAAGTCCCTAAGGACCGAGTTACTTGTGCCATTGATCCAAGCAATTATTGCGTACAACCACACGAGGGGATATGGAACCTCTCTTGACTAAGTACTTTGGGAGGTGTTAATTATGAGCTGGTCGGTGGGTGTGTTCCTCGTGTGTGTGTGTTTGTGGTGTTGGAGGAGCATTAGCGCACCTGGTTAGGCTGCTTAATGTGTCTTTCTCCGTGGTTGCGGCTCTTAATTAGCATCGCCCATTGGAAGCGTCTTGTTAGACTTAGCCATGCCCGCATACCAAAGGAAGTGTGCTAACCGTGGTGGTGGAAAGGCGGTCTATCGTGTGGGTACATTGGTACACCCCGCAGGTTAAAACTATTCGAATAGCCTCGTCCTAGGTTATGGACACGCTTGGTTATTTCCCACAAGAACTAGACTACAACCTTTTAAAAACTTAAACTTGACATGGGTGGTATGAAGGGGTACTTCATGCTATTGTTGTGGTGACTATGGGTTAGTCACTTCTAGGTTGGTGTTGTTCTCATCTATGTTATTATTGTCTCTCTTTATTTGAACAATAAAAGTTAATTGCAAACTTGCTTTGAATCTATTACCTTATTGTAAATGAAAACTTGCTTTATGTCAAAATAAGTCCAAAGCCTCATCCACTTAAATAAAGCTTGCATGTAGTTAATTATAGTTCATTTATCTCACACGTCAGTCTTGCAGTACAAAAACAAGTTTTGTACTCATCCGCTTGCTTAATATTAATTGTTGCAGAGGAAGAAGGTGAGCCCCAAGGGCCTCACTTTTGTGAGTCGTTCTTGTGTTGCTTGGGACGATTAGCTTGGCGGTCCGGTTGGTTGCCTTGTGGGTAAAGGCACACCGATTGGCTTTTGTTTATCGCCATCTTATGGCCATTTTGCTTCATTGTGTATTTACTTATCTTTATGAATTTTGGCAGTCGGCCTCTCTTTGTAATAACTCTCTTATATTATCTATGTCTTTCGCTTGTTGCTTTTGCTTGGCTCTATGTGTATGAATGGAATTGATGCATGATTTTGTAACAGGTGTGTATACTGCATTTGAAGTATACATATCTCGAGGTGGAGTTTATTTGATTTGTCTTGTTAGGACCAAGTGGATGGTTAAACAAACATGTTTAATAAACCGGGTCCTCACAAAGTTGGTATCGAGCCATTCCGACCGTAATAACCCAAGCTTGATCGTCCTTAGGATATTTTGAAAACCTTATTTTCAAAGGATCAATGATTTGTGAAAGCTTAAGTAAGTTCTCGATTTTATTCCTTACCTATCTTAGCTTTCTTCTCGCCTTGCTCTAATTTGAGTTTTTAAAAAAGTATTTTCCTTTCCTTCTCTCAAAAGATAGTCATTATCGATTAATTGGGTTTGGGACCAATGAGCTTGGCAAATTGAAATGTTAGCCGCCCTCTACAAGGTTTTGAAGCTTCGGTTGAAGATTTCAATTAGGAGGCTTGGATGCAAATCTGACAGCGATCATTCGGCCTCCTGACAGCAAGCTCGGAGGTTCTAACCAGGGTAGAAAATGAGAGGTTAATCAAGTAAAACTTGTGGAATAAAAGGGTAAGATGTGATACTAGTTAGCTAAGTATCTAACGTTATTTTATCGCCTTAACCTTGTTCTTGAGTAGTGTTAGGCTGGTTGTAGTGAGCTGGAATTTTTATCTTCTCACACTATTACTCGCTCATTCAATACGGGTTAATGGCATTGAGAAGTTGAGCTTGGTTTGGAGTTTCCTTGCTGTTTTGGAACTTCTTTGGAAACATTTAAAGTTGTTACTTGCTGTTTTTGGCTTTCTGGTTAGGTGATGCCTCATTCCCTAATCGTTAGCTTTTCGCTTTCATCAACTTCTAATGTTAGTGCTTTGGTTTCTAACCTAAGTTTCTTCAGCGTGATGGTCGAGGTACTCGTAGCGGCCGTGGTCGCACTGGTTTGATGAGGAGCTTCCGCCTCCTCCGACCATGGCCGAGGTCCTTCTCCATTGAGCGCAACTGTTCGGAGAGGACAGAGGGTCTCGCTGGATGTTATGCGCGCAACACCTCCGCCCTTTCGGTGCCTCGTGATCCGGCAGGGGCGGACATCACCCCGTGGGGCCTTGCTGAGTTTCTTCGCACTCACCCCCCGCCTTCTCAGTCCGAGGACCCATTGGGCAGATGACTGCGCGTCGAGTTGAGCGTAAGCTCGACGTTGCTCGATGCTGGACCAGACAGGCACTCTTGCCTCCCATCGCCTTCAGGGGACACTCTCTGGTGGGAGAACTTTGGTCATGCAGCCCGCCGCCACACCGCCTCTCTTGGGATGAGTTCCGACGGCGTTCCGCCGAGCTCACATCCTGCCGCTTGATGAAGTCAAGAAGAAGGAGTTTCGCGCTCAAGCAAGGCGTAAGTCGCTGATGGAGTACCGTGCGAGTTCAACCACTTGGCTCGTTATGCTCCATCCGAGGTGGCCACCGATGAGGCCAAGCAGAGAAGTTCATGGAGGGTTTGTCCGAGGAGCCGCAAGACAGGCTCTCCATTGTGGACTTTGTTGACTTCCGTGCCTTGGTAGACAAGGCCATTGTTGCCGAGCACAAGGCGAAGGCGTCGGCGAGTCCCGCGCGCAAGTGGGAGGCCCAATGTCCGCACAGCCGCCTCTCTCGTCCTCGTGTCGGGCCTACTCCAGGGCCCGCTCGGTGGCTTCACTACCACCGAGGCCGCCAAAGACAGCCCTCGCCCTCCGCAGTCGTGCCCGATCACGTGCGCTGCGAACCAGCCAGGTGGCCCCGCAATCCAGCCGCCGGTCACTTGCTTTCGTGCAACCGTAAGGGGCATTATGCCAATAGTTGCCCTAAAAGGATCGGGCGCCCTCGTCCTAATGGAGGACGCGCGGGAGGTGGTTCTTCCTGTGATCGAAGGTTGTCCCCGCTACCCAAGGCGTGGGTAGTGGCGCGTCAACCTCATCTCCGCGAGGAGGCACAGAGGCACCGGCGCCGTGTTGGGTACCCTTTCTGCTAACTCTTTCCACCTACAGCTTTGTTTGATTCAGCGCATCTCATTCGTTTGTTTCGAGTCTTTGCTGCCGTGGGTCTCCTTTTACTCCATTGTTGGTCCCGCTGCTCATTCGCTCCCGGTTCGGAGTTGAGAGCCGAGTCCGAGTGTAGGGATGTCCTGTTGAGATAGAAGGGTAGGATTCTTGGCAAACCTTATCCTCCTTCGATCGGCGAGCTTAGATGTAATCCTAGGCATGGATTGGTTGTCTCAAAGACATGGGACAAATTGATTGCGCTAGGAGGCTCATCTACCTCACCAGATCCTTCCGCGGCAGTTCGCCACCGCGAAGGCGCAGGATCCGCATCTATTCGCGCCAGCGAAGCCACTCTAGATATTAGTGAAGTCCCGGTGGTGCGTGACTTTGTTGATGTCTTCCCGATGACCTTCCGTGGATGCCACCATTCGAGACCTCGAGTTTGTCATTGAGTTGGTTCCCTGCACGCCCGATTTCAAAGAGGCCTTACCGGATGGACCCAATTGAGTTGGTGGAGTTGAAGAAGCAAATGGGTGAGCTTCAAGAGAAGGGTTTCATCCGCCTAGCTCATCTCCTTGGGGATGCTCAGCAATCTTTGTCCCGAAAAGGACAAGACGCTGCGATGTGCGTTGATTACCGCCCACTTAATGAAGTCACGGTAAGAACAAGTACCCTTGCCCGTATCGACGATCTCTTCGATCAATTAACCGAGCTCGGGTTTTCTCCAAGATTGATCTCGAGAGTGGGATATCACCAGTTCGATTCGACTGAGGATATTCCAAAGACGCTTTTTCTACTCGTTATGGCTTGTACGAGTATACCGTCATGTCTTTCTACTTAACCAATGCTCCAACCTTGTTCATGAACCTCATGAATTCGGTGTTCATGGAGTATTTGGATAGGTTCGTGGTGGTCTTCATCGATTTATATTCTTATCTACTCCAAGAGCGATGAGGAACACACCGAGCATTTGAAGCTTGTGTTGGGCAAGCCGCGAGCACAAGTTGTATGCGGTTCGCAAGTGCGCGTTACGGTTGAAGGAAGTAGCCTTCTTAGGCCATATTCTTCGGCAGAGGCGAGTCGTGGATCCTAGCAAGATCGGCGATGTGCTTTCTCGAGTCACCTACTTCGGTCACCGAAGTTCGGAGTTTTCTGGTTTAGCGGGATATTATCGCCGCTTATCGAGAACTTCTCCAAGATAGCGGCCGATGACGGAGTTGCTCAAGAAGGACAAGAAGTTCGTGGTCCGCGATTGCGCAGGAAAGTTTCCAGCGCTTAAGAAGCGATTGACCACCGCTCCGTTCTTGTTCTCCCGATGTCCGCCGAAGCTTCGATATCTTTGCGACGCTTCGCCGAGGCCTCGGTTGTGTCCTTATGCAAGAAGGCAAGGTAGTGGCCTATGCATCAAGGCAATTGAGACCTCATGAACTTAACTATCCTACCCATGACTTGAGTTGGCCGCTGTGATCCATGCACTTAAGATCGGCGACATTACCTAATCGTGTCGTTGTGAAGTGTATTCGATCACAAAGCTTGAAGTATTTGTTTACCCAACCGGACTGAACCTCGTGCAAAGGCGATGGTTGGAGTTGATCATGACTATGACATGGGTATTCACTACCATCCGGCAAGGCCAATGTCGCTGCGGATGCGCTTAGTCGCAGCGCATTGCAATGCATTGTTGCTCCAGAGCATCAGCCCTCTTCTAGAGGAGTTTCAATGTCTCAACCGGGTTTGGTTGAGCATGGTTCCTCGCGCCTTGGTTGTACACCAACCTTGGTGGATCGGATCAGTCCGCTCGGCATCGGATGTTGGGGTAAAACGCATCAAGGAAAATGTCAAGAATGGAACAACCAAGTGCTTCTCCGTAGATGAGCTTGGTGTCTTGAGGTTCGAACAACGCCTCGTGGTTCCAAGGACATAGAGTTGCGGAATTTGATCCTCCGCTGAGCTCACGATTCTCGTTATCCATTCATCCGGGGCACGAAGATGTACCGTGATCTTCGCGAGATTTTGGTGGACCCGAATGAAGAGGGAGATCGCGAGGTTCGTTGTCGAGCGCGACGCGTGTCGCCGTGTCAAGGCCGAGCATCGGCGTCGGTGGATTGCTTCACCCTTGCCCATTCCGAGTGGAAGTGGGATTCGTCGGGATGGATTTTATCACCGCCTACCCAGTCACCGCGGGGCAATGATGCCATTTGGGTTATCATTGACCGGTTGACAAAAGTGGCGCACTTTCTTCCGGTCAAGACCAAGATTCGTCATCGTCACCTTGCGAGCTCTATCTCGCCAGATAGTGAGCTTGCATGGGGTGCAAGACGATCATTTCGATCGTGGTTCCATCTTCACTTCCTAGCTCGCATAGCTTGCAAGAAGCTATGGGAACTCGTCTTTCTTCGGCCTGACATATCACCCCAAGCGGATGGTCGGGCCAGAGAGGGTCATCCATGTTTTGGAGGACATGTCGCGAGCTTGTGTCCTTGCCTATGGAAGCATCGGAGAAGTGCTTGCCATTCGCGAGTTTTCTTACAACAACGGTTTCAAGCGGCCTCGGCATGGCACCATTCGAGGCCTTATACGGAGAAAGTGTAGAACCCGTTGAACTGGTGCGAGACCGGTGAAAGACCTTTCTTTGGCCCGGCTCGATTAATGAGGCCGAGAGTCAAGTCCACTCATTCGTGACGCTTGCGCACGGCTCAATCCAGCGGAAGAGCTATGCGGATCGTCGTCGTCGTGAGTTGAGCTTTGAGCCCAATGACCGCTTATCTCAAGGTTTCTCCTCCGAAGGTCACCGCGTTTTGGTGTCAAGGAAAGTTAGCTCCTCGATATGTCGGCCCCTACCGTATTATCGAGAAGAAAGGAGCTGTTGCCTACAAGTTGGAGTTACTGCTGCACTTGCGGAGTACATGATGTGTTCCATGTGTCCCACTAAAGAAGTGCCTCCGTGTTCCAACAGAGGAAGCTCGTTGGAAACTCTTGATGTCCAAGAAGATTTGACCTACCGCGAGCGTCCCTGCTTTTCGCATACTCGAGGAAGTCGAACGAAGAACGAGGAATAAGACCATCAAGTTCCTCAAAGTTCGGTGGTCAAACCATTCCGAGGATGAAGCTACTTGGGAGCGAGAAGATCGCCTCGTGCGCACTACCCTCTTTCTTTTCTCGAGTGAACAAATCTCGGGGCGAGATTTTTGTAAGGGGGAGGTTTGTAACATCCCCAATTTTAACTTGTGGTGTAAGTGTAAGAAAATGAGTAGAAATTAAAACTTTTCTTACATCATGTATTTCTGCGTGTACTAAACAATTATTGTACAAGAGTATGGGAATACAAAGTCACAAGTCTTTTGATCCAAATCTTGATCCTCCAAAAACAATCTTGTCGAATATCTTGATCATCTCCTGTAAATATTTTTCCTAAGATCTTGGGATGGTATGTGGCCCCTCCGAAAATTTCACAATTTTTAGAAATTGTTTGAGTATTTTAGAGGGCATCAAAACTTAAACAGAACATTGTATAAATTTTGGGGAAAATGTACAGCACAAAAACTCCTAAAATTTTATACAAGGTCCAACTCAAGGTTAGCAAGCTCTTGTCAAAATTTCATAGAATTTGGAGCTAGTTTGCTAGCTCTAAAAGTCCCTTCAAGATTCAGTTCAAATTAAACCCCAAGCCCAGTCCGAGTCGGACTTGGACTCGGACCTCAGTGTCTGGTCACACCGAGCCGCTTAGCCGTGTCGGGCTCGGTCAGGTTGGCGCGGGTGGTCCGGGCCGTTGGATCTTAAATCCGACGCTCAAAGACATCCTCGGGTCTTTGTAAAGGACCTCCACCCCACGACTTCCTCCCGTTCTCTTACAAAGACCAACCTCGAGGACCTCCCCAGACCTCCTTTGCACCTTTGCAAAGACCACCTGGCGACCTCCTCGACCCTCCACGACCCCCTAGCGCTTGGGTGATCGTGGGCCATCTCTCTTGAGATCTGCGGCTCGCACCTCCCTAGTGTTAGGACCTCTGTCACGGGCTCAAGATCCGAGCCCTTGGATTTCAATCCATCGACTCACGACCTCCCTAGTGGGGCTCGGTGCGGATTTTAGCCGTTGAGCTCCTTGACTGGTCCTCTCACCGCCGGTGGGCATGGGCGTTATCAAATTTTGTGCATGGCGGTGGAGAGCGGTGCCTTGTCAACTTTTAATGACAAGCGGCTATGTCTCGCCAACATTAAATGTCCGCAAGACCTTTGCTCAAAAGTCTCCCTGACAACCTACTCCCATCAGTTCGTGTACTTGGGCTCAGTGCACCGGCTGACTTTGCCATCCTCCCCACCGGCTATATTTGAAGCTCAAGCTTCCTCTCATAGTTCCTTTAGTCACTCTCTTGCACCCTAGCTCATCTCAGTCCTCTTGTGCTCAAACACCCGAAAGCCATTGCCACCATTGCCGGACATTGGAGCTCCCGGCGACCTCCGAGCTTCAAGGTGGTTCAACATTGCAATAGTGGCAGTCATCTTGTTCCCTTGGTCACCTCAAGCCTCCTAACTCGCTTTGTTTGACCTTCACAGAGGTTGACGAGGTGGGCGCTTGTCGCTCGTGGCCGGGCCGTCTTCTTCATCTCGGCGACCTCCACCGTCACCGGAGCTACGCACCACTCCGGTTCTCTTTCAATCCGGGTGAGTACTTCATTCCAAAACCCGATCCCATTAGACCTCTTCGGTTTTGTTTTTAGCGCATTGGTCCTCGCGGTTATCTCGGTTAGCCGCCGGTTGGTGGTGCTTTCGGTGTAGCTTTTGGCACCCTTAGGTTCTCCGTCCTATTTGGAGCTCATTCGTGCCTTTGGTTTCCGCCGACGAGGTCCACGTCGCCGGCGGCAAGCCGCTGTGCACGCTCGGGTTTTGCCAGTTCGCGAATCCCATTTTCGTCATCTTCTTAGGACCACTTTAATGCTCAAATCATTGCTCATCATTGGTGCATTAATTGTGTCCTAATTTGTGCCGTGGAGTCACTGTCGTGTAGGCCAGGGCCTTAGTCATTAAGTGTTCCGTTAGATTCATTTATGGTCAATCATTAGATGCATTAAGTGTCTTAGCCGCTTGTGCGGAGGTCCCGCACCATTAAAACCACTCTAGGACCTCCTCGGGCTAATCTTAGCTGCTCACGACCTCTCCAAGTTCAGATCTGGGCCTTAGGATCTTTTCCCGAAAATCCTAAGTCTCTGGACCTCCCACCTTATAGAATCACGGCCGTTAAAGACCTCAGTAGAGGTTAAATCCCACCGCTAGGATCACCCTCCTCCTTGGGGTCCTCTTTGCAAAAGACCTCCTTGAGGTCCTCTGTGCAAAAGGTCACCCCGGCCGTTTTGTCAAAACGCCCTCTCCTGACCTCCTTGGGGTCCTCTTTGCAAAAAGTCCTTCCTTAGTCGCTTTCTAAAAACCACCCCGAGCCACCCACCAAGGTCCTCTTTTGCAAAAGACCCCCACGGTCTTTTGTAAAGAAACCTTCAAAACCATCCTGTGGTCCTCTTTACAAAAGACTATCCCTTGGTCTCTTTGTAAAGAGAACCTCGAGACCTCCTCGTCTTTGGTCTTAACCATGAGGACCTCCCGCCTAGATCTGGACCGCTCAGGACCTCTCCTATGGAGATCCGAGCCATCCGATCTCTCTCTGTTAAAGCACTGTTTGGAGGACCTCCCAGGAAATCTCGATCGTTAGGACCTCCTGGTGAGATCCTAACCGCCAAGACCTCTCATTTATTAAGCACCGCTTAGGTCCTCTCTCCTCCGATCTAGACCGTTAAGACCTCCTCGGGAGATCTTAACCGCCTGCACTTCCTTAGTTGGATAGCCGTAGACCTCCTCGTGGAGCTCGGGGCCGCCGAGATCCGGATCGATGGCCACGACCTCCCTAGTCTTGCGAGCTCCTTCGCGTGTCTTGTGCATCCGGTGGTGGAGCCGTTGGATTCAATATCAACGGCTAAGACCTCCATTTGGCGCGATGAGGTCTTTGCGCCGGGTGCTCGTCGGGGTTTTAGCATCGAGCTCGTGAGCCGTGCGATCTTTGATCAACGCCCACGACCTCCGCTTTGTTGGTTTTCCGTTTAGTCCCGAGAGCTTTTAATTGCACATATTAATTGGTTTAAACTTCAAAATTTCATATCTTTTTCTCTGTAGAGTCTAAATTTAACAAACTAAAGTTCTATAAATGCATCTCATAAAGTACTTTAGCTTAATATAGGTTTTGGATAGTCTTTAATACTGAAATTAATCATGTCTTAGATTTAAAACTTAGAAAAATCATAACTAAATCATTTTAACTCCAAATGACCTGAAATTTTATATGGGTTACCACTATACCAGAGGTAGCTACCATAAAAGTTTCAGCTTCAAAATATTTCTAAAAATATTTTTGCTACATGCTAATTATGGTAAATTAGGTTTTTAGAGAATATCTTTTGCACCACAAATCCAAATTAAGTTTTTCCAGCTTTCTATGTCTAGGTATGTTCGTATTTTACCTTGTGTATAAATTTCACACATTTGGATAATTTTTGCTTGCTCTTTTGTTTAAGTGTTGCTCGTCTTATTGGTTGTTTTCATCTTTCGCTTAGGATTCGATATTTGCGTAATCCCGAGAACGACCCTCCGCAACAAATTGAGCAAATGACAAGCGAAAAAGCGCTTTGATCATTTCCCATTGATCCCATTACTTTTAAAGTCTAATATTTTGTTTAACTTCTATGTATGCATTGCTATTTTGTTGTTAAATTGATTAGTTAATCCTCTAGTTGCATAACTGTAGGTAAATAATTATCCCGCACTACCCGAGCCTAGGTTATTTGGTCGTGATTAGAGTTCGTTGGATGAGCTCTTGTCACTTAGTAGATCTCAATAAATATTGCTTAGCCATGCCTAGTATCGGTAGTATTGGGCGATCATCGACTTAGTCGGTGATCTTGATCACACAACTACTTATACTACTCCATTATGTCCAACCCTTGTGTTTTATTGATTTACAAATCAAAAATCAAAACAAAACTATATCTTGACTTGGGCACAATGGTATGTTGATGTGATCGGTTGGGTGTGTGGAATGGTGCCTAAGTCCCTAAGGACCGAGTTACTTGTGCCATTGATCCAAGCAATTATTGCGTGCTAACCACACGAGGGGATATGGAACCTCTCTTGACTAAGTACTTTGGGAGGTGTTAATTATGAGCTGGTCGGTGGGTGTGTTCTGTGTGTGTGTGTTTGTGGTGTTGGAGGGAGCATTAGCGCACCGGTTAGGCCATTTAATGTCTTTCTCCGTGGGTTGCGGCTCTTAATTAGCATCGCCCATTGGAAGCGCCTTGTTAGACTTAGCCATGCCTCGCATACCAAAGGAAGTGTGCTAACAACGTGGTCGTGGAAAGGCGGTCTATCGTGTGGGTACATTGGTACACCCCGCAGGTTAAAACTATTCAATAGCCTCGTCCTAGGTTATGGACACGCTTGGTTATTTCCCACAAGAACTAGACTACAACCTTTAAAACTTAAACTTGACATGGGTGGTATGAAGGGTACTTCATGTTATTGTTGTGGTGACTATGGGTTAGTCACTTCTAGGTTGGTGTTGTTCTCATCTATGTTATTATTGTCTCTCTTTTATTTGAACAATAAAAGTTAATTGCAAACTTGCTTTGAATCTATTACCTTATTGTAAATGAAAACTTGCTTTATGTCAAAATAAGTCCAAAGCCTCATCCACTTAAATAAAGCTTGCATGTAGTTAATTATAGTTCTCGTTATCTCACACGTCAGCCTTGCAGTACAAAAACAAGTTTTGTACTCATCCGCTTGCTTAATATTAATTGTTGCAGAGGAAGAAGGTGAGCCCCAAGGGCCTCACTTTTGTGAGTATGTTCTTGTGTTACTGCTTGGGACGATCGGCTTGGCGGTCCGGTTGGTTGCCTTGTGGGTAAAGGCACACCGATTGGCTTTTGTTTATCGCCATCTTATGGCCATTTTGCTTCCGCTGTGTATTTACTTATCTTTATGAATTTTGGCAGGGTCGGCCTCTCTTTGTAATAACTCTCTTATATTATCTATGTCTTTCGATTTGTTGCTTTTGCTTGGCTCTATGTGTATGAATGGAATTGATGCATGATTTTGTAACGGGTGTATATCTGCATTGAAGTATACATATCTAGAGTTGGTTTATTTGATTTGTCTTTGTTAGGACCAAGTGGATGGTTAAACAAGTACAAGCCGAATAAACCGGGTCCTCACAAGAATCATACGAGTATAAAGAGTACCAACTCAGACGATTTGCTTGGTTTTCGTTTCTTTCTTGAATTTGAAGATTGTTATTTTATTTCAACACTCTGTTCTACTCAAGTTTGGCTACTGGTCGGGACACAGAAAGCCTCCCGGTCGAAGTCTCTCCTCTCTGCACGTGGTCACGCCCACCGGAAGAGCTTCTAGTGACGGTCCTTTTCCTCGATCCTCGCCGCGGTCGGATTTGAGTATGAGCACGCTTTGCGAAATATTTTACAAATCTTCAGTTCTTAAGATTCGATACGACCAGATCCGAATATTTCCTAAACAACGGTACTTATCTCTTCATTTCATTTCTTGCATACATTCTTATGCATATCTTCTTGTCAGGAAAATCCGGTCTTTGTTATGTCTTCCGACTACAAGTGGTATTTCATAGTACTTGATAATGGGCAAAATCTAGACTAGCGTGTCGTCGCTGGTTCCACCACATGATTTCCTAGTATTTCCTAGATCATTGTCATACACATTATCAGTACTCTTACCATGGTCATCGTTATTACTCAATTACCTGGTCTACTGCTTTCTTTTAGTAACGTTCATCTACTAACATAAGCAGTCGGGGGCTAGGAGATATAGGAGTATTTAACAACATTGATAAGACAAAGTAGGATCTTCTTTGATAAAAGGTAAGCTTTCATTTTACATAGTCTAATGTTACATTCATTTACATGTTGGGACCACCAGACTGGTCGCTATGTGATGGAGATCCGACTTCCATTTCTTCTGCAACTTTCTCTCCGAGAGGTCTTACTTCCTCGAGAAGTTTTGTTGCTTCACTTTCAGAGCAGTCGAAGTCCTCTTCCACAGCTTTAAAACTAACAGAGGGGTCGGAAGCCTTTAGTTTTTCTAAAGCAACACTAACTCCAGTTACAATAGCTTCCTGCATTGTCTGGGTATGGTTTTCCCTCATAGTTTTGAGCAGGCCTTTCAGATCTTCCAGAAGTTGACCAAAGTAGATCATCTTTTCCGTTGGATCTCCTAATGAAAGCAAGCTTGATCCTGATCCCATATCAAAGATCATTTTGTTAAGGGCCATGATCTTCTCATCAAGGCCAAATACAAGGGTGCGCTTTTGCCACGCTCAAAATCGAGGGTCTTCTCGCTCGTTCAAGTGTTTGATTTTTACGCACGAGTAGATAAAAAATTAATGTACTCTTACAATTAGAGTTGTGGAATCTTTGGATTAAGTCTCGACCCGATTACCTTTGATTTTCTTCTCACAAGAGTGAAAACCTCCTTTGCTCGGTCATCGCATGTTCGATCGATCGGTCTTTATCTGATTTTTTCCTCGCTTTATTATTATGGCTTCTTTGCCACAATCTCTTCTTTAATTTTCTCTAAATCACAAATATGATAGAAAGAGAAGATTAAGCTATAAAGAGAAATAAGATAATGAAACCTAGGAGGTCAAAAAAGAGAAATGTCCTTACTTCTCAGATCGGAGTGTTTTTGCTCCAAATTTTTATTCATTGGGTCATCCTCCACCACGATAATTTTCGACCATGTGCTACAAATACAAAAAATCACTTTCTTTGATAAGCTCTTCAAAAGAAAGAATTGTAAAGATGGTCGTAGAACACTTACCCGAATTGCTATATCGTTATATTCGGAAAAGATTGTATCGGACCAATCTCGGCTTGATGGTCCGATATCTTTCCCCAGGCTTCATCAAGTTCCTTATCCTCGATAAATCGGGGAGAAAAAGGGAATTTATTAACTGAGAAGTATTTTTCGGAGGAGGTGGAACTCTGTTGAGGGTCTCTGGGATGACTACCTCCGAGAAGGAGTAAGGATTACTAGAGGATCTGAGGATCTTTCAAACCTTCTGGGGCTTCTTTTACTACTTAGTCCTCGGTAGATTTGACTTTAGGAGTATCCTCGATCAGGGAACCTCCACGACCACCTCTTCCTCAGAACTTTTTCTCGAGGGTGCTCTGTCGGACACGGCCTAACACGTAAGATCTAAAAACAAAGAGAAGGTAAGGAAGATCCAAGGTATGTATAAATATGACATTTCATTTAATATATGTACCTTGTTGATTTTCTGAATTTACCCTTGTAGCGCATCGAACTAAAGTTCGCTCGCGCTAGCCTCCTCTTCTCCGTCAACCGATCTCACCGGTTCTAAATCGGTAGGGTTGACTAGGTCTTGCACATCCACCGATCGGAAATCGAAGCGATATCCGCGACCATTTGGTCGAGGTCCCTGATTGCCGGGTCAGTAGGTGTAGATTCGTCGACCTCCATAACAGTGATCTCAGCAGGCACTGGAGGGTCCTTAGTGACCTTGCTGGAAGGTACGACGACCGCCTAAATTCATCATCAAAGATAGTTAGGCGATAAACATAATTTATCCAAAATATTATTTGTGTTCGGTCAACTACCTCTGGAAGGCTGACATCCTGTGTGGTCGAAGGGGAGATCGGATCATCAATTGGCTCACATCTTTCAGTGACCTCGTTGATTCTCAACCCAACCGACTACACATCAAAGAGGATTTATGGTATACCGATCAAAAATAATATGTACGATAACAAGACAGCAGTTGATGTTTTTACCTTAAGTCTTTCAATCCTTTCTTGAGCGGAAACGGCCGCTAAGATCCGAGGAAAACTAGCCTTGTCGCCAGAGCTCTCGTGTGATCATCTTGATCGTGCTTCTAATCTCATCGATAGATAGAGTCAGAAAGGTAAAATGAAAGAGTTAAGAAATAATCAACCGAAATAGGTAAACTGGTCGGAATCATTAAAATGGCTTACCATCTTTGGAGTCTCTGGTCGTATCATCACGACCAATGTACCAGAGCATCTTATGTGCTCGGGCCTTCAAAGGGCTAACCCGGCGCGTGGAAAATCCTTCACCACATGCCAAGATGTTAGACCTTTGACACTAAGAAGCTTGATTGCTTCACCCATTTTCCCTCGTTTCCCTCTTTCTCCGTGAGGCGCTATCTTGGATTCTCGACCGCCTTCTTACGTAATAATAAAGGTTGTCTTTCCTCGTGATCTTCATATAAAACCAACTCTTCTTCCATGACGACCACGAAGATTTCGAGTACATAAAAATGTACTCATCAGCTTTCCCATCATGGAGGCGCAGGGTACATTCTCCAGGCGTCCCAATCGTCTTCCCGGACTTTGTCATCCTGTAGTAGTACCTGGATAGATCCAGATCTGCTGGAATCCCCAAGTACGCTTCGCAAAGATACACAAAGATGTTGAGATTGGCGATAACATTGGGTGCAAGATTCACCAATTCGACTCCATAATACTCCAAAACTTTAGGAAGGAAGGAGTGAATCGGTAGTCTAAATCCGCATTCGATATATGCAAGAAAAACAGGAATTTCTCCATCTTCGCTACTCGGGGAATGTTCTCCTTGCGGATCTCAAGAAATCACATCCTGTCGGGAGCATCCCGATCTTCTCAGATTCTCCAACTTTTTCACTCGGTGGAACCCAGCCAGTTGGTGATTTGGTCCGACATGGTTAGGTTCTTTTTGGGTGAGGAAAGCAAAGGAGGTCGGAGGTAGTTTTTTTTTACTCGGGAGATGAAGAAGGAAAGGAGGAAGTGAAAAAACCCCAAGTGTACAAAGGGTTTTATAGACTTCAGAATTCCTAAACCGTAATAAGGAGTTACCAAAAAAAAGTCCAACGGACACAGAAACTCTTCAATTCCCAAGGCAAAGTTCTCAACTTTAAAGTGAATATAAATCGCTTCAAATGCCCTTGCATTTAATGAGCGTCATCCCGATACGACTTCATCGGAAGAAAGGTGTTCACACGACCTATTCATTTAAAGTTCGGGGGCTAGCTGACGAGGATTAAAACCTCTATATATTATCTTTAATATATAAAAGACCATACATCTTCATGGTCGTAACCCTGAGGTGCACGACCTCACTGGTCGTAGAGATTCCAGAGGTTACTTAATGGGTACCCTGGTCGGATGAAGCTTCCGACCAGGACAACTACTCGTAGAAGGTATGAACTGATTCCAAGGTATATTCTCTACCGTATGATGAATGGAACACGTGCATATTCCATACCATACGACGTATCTTATCCAAGACACACCAGTGAACAACCTCCGTGCGGTTATATGTTTCATAGACATATAACGCCGAACGTTGATTCTCAGATCAACCGTCACTTGACTCCGACCAGACGCAACGCTTCGCATCAGGTGCCTTCTCCGGAAGTAACTGCCACCTCTTCGAGGGCTATTTAAAGATGGAACCTGGACGGATCAAGGGGAGAGAAGCAACAGAAGAAGGAAGACAAAAGCACAAGCGATAGATTCGTGTAATAGTTCTGAGTTAGCAAGAGGGCAAGCAGAGTCCTTAGGATATACCTTGTAAATTCCAGTTCATATTAATAAAGAGCAGTCCCATTATTCCCTGAGATTTCCCACGTCACTTTCTCCTTTCTATTTTCGTAAGATCGACATCTTGATCGTCGACAGTGCCGAAGGCCGATGCTGGGCAGCGAGGTGGCTGCGGCTCCAAGGTGCGCGGGGATGGATTTCGGGTGTGGAGGTGTGGAGCGGGGGCTGAATGCTAGGCTTCTCCCATTTGTGCTTCGGTGTGCTTCGGCCGGGATCACCTTCGGCTGACGTGGGCTTCGACTGATGTGCCCTCGAGGCGCCCAACTAGAATGGGATGGGGGCTTCGGAATCACGGGCGCAACTTCCGGCGAAGGTGCTGGAGGTGCCGGAAGGTTCTAGAGGTGGCAGCTCGTGTCGGAGGTGAGAAGGGGGCTCGGTCTTCTAGCGGCTGCGAGGTGGCGCCTGGCAGTCGTTTGGCCGTCGCGCTGCGCCGGCGGGTGCCCCACTTCGGTCTGCTTCGGTGCCGGAGCTTCGGTCGGAGGGGCTAGAGGTGGCTTGCTTTGGGGGCAGAGGGAGGCGATGGCTCCGGACGGCCGGAGGCTTGGGTGCTGTTTTTGTGGATTTTGGGGATGTGCTTCGGTTTGTATAGGTGGTCTTTGGCTGGCTTGGTGAAGCTTCGGCCGAAAAGTGGGCGTCAGTGGCGAGGTGAAGCTTCAGCCGAAAAGTGGGCGGGGCCAAAGGCTGTTGTGGTTGGGATGGAGGAGATGGGCTCCGGGTTGGAGGCGCAGATGCTGGCGGCAAGGGGCTACGGGTGAAGCTTCGTGGTGGTCCAAGGAGGTGGGGACTCCAGGGGTGTTGGTCGGCGGCGCCCCAGAGGTGGAGGTGGAGCTCCTGGCTGCTTCTTCTTTCGACCGAGATTTCTACTTCGGGTGGTGTGGAGGCTTCTTCCGAAGGGGTGGGCTGTGTTTTGAGGCGGGCGCACGCGTCTCCGAGGCTGTCAAAGACGACACTGGGTCCGGGCGCTGATGTGGGTGATGGGGCTCCGGGCGGAGGTGGCCGAAGGCTTAACGGTGCTGGAGGTGTGGGGACTGCTCCGAAGGTGTAGAGGGCCTTCGGCTTGATGAATGCACGTGCCAGTGGGGGCTTCGGGTTTTGAGTGAAGCTCTTCCGAAGGTGGCGTGAGTCTTCGACTGGGTAAATGCATGCGCGAGGGGGGTGCTTCGGGTGGGCCGAAGGTGACTTGGAGGTGTCTTCGACTGGTCCTCTTATTTGTAGCTTCTTGCTCGGTCCGCACGGACGGTGCCAACTGTCGTAGCATAAAAGTGCTAAACAGTGGGTGTGGAGACCCTCCGTACAGCGGAGACCCTCCATACCCTTTGTCTTGGAGAATGGACCGTGAGGAGGAGCCAAAGACACCATGTATGAATAGTATTGTGTGTATGTATGGAATGAGAGGATCAGCGAAGTCCCTCTACATGTGCCCTTAGGGCTTTACTTATAGGGGGTAAGAAGGGACAATTACCTTCTTGCCCCCATAGACGGGAAAAAGACAAGGGGTATTTAGGTACGTTGGCCTAAAATACACCATACAAGCTAGGTACACTATACAAGCTATATGTATAGTATTTCTGACAGCACAGCAGTATCCCTGACGACCCTAGGGTGCAGAACACCCTAGGGGGCTCTGCTACAACAGTGATAATGATGAGAAACGCACTTTGGTTATCTTGAATGTGTCCTAGCTGAATATCATATTTTTCAATGCTTAGAGATGATATTGGATGCTGGATTATTTAGTTATGATATACTTTTATCTGTTGGGAACCTCCGTATAGCTAACCATACAACGGAGGTTCTGCTGAAATTTAGCAGATTGTTCTAGTTTAGCTTTATTAATGTCTTCTTTAGTAGCATTCCAGGCTCATGTCGGACTAGGGTGTTACAAATTCATTACGAACACAATTCCACTTATTAAATAGGCAGTTTACTAATGAATACCACGAAAGCCAAAGGAGAAACCACTCGAACGCCCAAATCAAATACTTCTTTTATTTTGTCTTAACTGGAAAGAACCACACATGCCAACATAAAGCCAAGCTCAATTTGCGAAAGACATCCGGCATAAACACATAGCTCAAACAAGAATCAAGAGAGCGTTTCAGTACTTGAGGAAATATTCTTTTCTCAACTTTTCTTTTAGAAATAAAATTTCTCTCAACTTTTTGGATTCCCGATTCATCGCATAACACACTAATCCATCTCCCTTAACTTGACATTCTCAACGCTATGCTCAAATCGAAATACATCATCCACACCTCTGTAGGGAGGCTCTATCGACCCCACCGAAATAATACTCTAGTCAACTCCTCTACCGACAGAATTACTTTGATAGATGACTTCTGATGTACCCCAAAATAGATCTTCACACGTAATCACGTTACCTGAATCATTTAAGAATGGACAACCCGGAATTCACTGCACATATTCTCATGTATTTCATCAAAAGATTTCTATCAATGATCATTCCACTATTCGAAATCCACCCTTATACTACTCTTACATATTATCATTGGGCGATCAAAGTTCTAGCATAATAATGCAAAGCCCAAATTTAACCTCCAAGACTCTTACAACGAACTTCTCATATAAACGTAGGGAAATTCTCAGATTAATCCCTAAATTCCATAATTCCAACATACTCACTCATTAACATCATCATAGAAATATTTTCTTGACCAGTTTACCTTTACAAAGATTATAACTCTCAGGAGGTTACTCAATAAAGCCAAATCATTCTTGACATTAACTCAACATTTTCCATTATCCCATTAATTGACATGACGATTCGATTACTTTGTAATCCCACTCCTATTAAACAACATCATCAAGAATAACCTTCACAACCTCGCAATACTACCAAATTGCGATACTCTATAAAATTGATCAAGGTTTCCATACTTTTGATAATTCTAATGTTCCACCCGAATTGAACAAAAAATCTTGGATCACAATCACTATAGGTCCTACTAGTTGCAACAATGCAATCAGTCTAGTCCCCAAAGACAACATTCTATTTAGATGGAATTCTCTCCAAGAATTATAACACGAAATCAATTCATCCTCCAATGCTCCTCAACTAACTTACAACCCAAGGTCTAACATCAACAATTAACAAACACCTTGAAAGACCCCTGTGAAACGAACGGTGGATCCTTCCTCAAAAAAGAAAAGGCAAATAAAAACAATTTTGACCACATAGAAAAATATTTACTACTCGTAGTAAACATAGGACCAAGAGAAATAGTCAGTTAGGCAAAGAACTCGAAAAACATAAGGGGAGTCCACAGTTGAGGACACAAATCCCATAGAAAGAGAATATCAAACCACAAATGAGAAGAATGTATTGCTGTTGAGAATCGGGAAACTATTATGGGGCAAAAGCAGAAGGTTTGGGCACACTCCAATAAACCGCAAGTTTCAAAACTTGACTTAAATCTCAAATACTTCTACATTACTCCTTCCTTTAACAAAGAAGGTTATTTTCTATGATTACTACATCACTTTGTCAGCTCAAACAAGATAAGCTCTTAAGACCAAACCACATGAACCATTTAAGAACCAATAAAATCTTTCAACACTTCACTTTGCTCGAAACAGACTCACTTACCACATAACTCATGAGGTCCAAATGATTGCAAACGCAAAACTCGAAACACTTTATTAAATCAATATCACGCAAGTGATCAAATTCTTTTACTTTCAACGAAATAATACTCTCTTAGCAACAATCGTCATAACCTCTTATCACTTCATAAACTTTTCAAAAGAGACACAATAAATTACTTCATCATGTCTCTATTATCTAAATAAGGTTGCATCTACTTGATCTAGGGAAAGCCTAGTGCACAAGCCTCGAAATTGAACAAAACTCTTCCAACAAGATGATACTAGAACATGACAATCTCACAAAAGTACACCAATAAAAAATCTCTTAATAGATTTCATCCATTTAACTCTTACGGACACTCAACGCCAAATAACACACACTAAATGCTCTTTAGCCACACATGGGCACAATCATGGTCCTACCTATGTTTGCAAACTCAACAACAGTTTTAAGGATAGATTCAACATTCTACCTCATGTTCAGAAATTAGAATGAAAGGTCTTTATCTTTAATAATAAAAGATGCAACAGACAAGGTTTCACAAGTTTATACATCAACATTCATCTAGTCCTTTAAACATGTTTCAATAGTTTTTAACATAGTAAGAATTAGGTAAAGCTGTCATTTGAATAAGTTCATCAAGTATCTAAATAGAAAATAGATTCAAGATTAATATTTATCAAGGCAACATTCGAGCGCATCCTTAACTTAACCATCACTAGCGGTTAGAATAACCGAAAGAGGACCTGAATTCCAATTCATATAACAAATTTAGCAGACTCCTCAAACTTAATGATCAAACCGGTACATTAACATTCCACACTTCTTAAGATCCATAGGTTCTGAACAGATATGGACAGACTCTTATTTAACATACATCATGTATCAAATACAAGGATATTTCAAATTAATCAATTTTGCTTTCATGGATATTAATGTGAGGACCCGGAATATTTAACTAGTAACACTTAACCTCCAAATGGTTCTAGCATTACTAATTAAACATTCTAAGCCTCGATGGGCATATGTTTCCCAGAATTGCAACATATGCACATCATCACAAAATTACACATCACTTCCATACAACATACAACGCTAAGTCAACAACGACATACATAAAGTAAAGTTATTACAAAAGAGAGCCGACCGCCAAATATAACAATAAACAAGAATGACAAATGAAGCAAAGTGCCATAAGATGGCTAGAACAAAAGTCGACCGGTTAGCCAAACACCCACAAGGCAACCGACCGGCCGCTAAGCTAGTCGCTCATAGCTACCACAACACACTCACAAAAGTGAGGCCCTTGAGCTCACCTCCTTCCTCTCGCATCAAAACAATTAAGCATAGCATCCGAGCACAAAGATTGTCTTTGTACCCGCAAGATCGTGTGGAATAGCAGACCTATTCATAACTACATGCAAGCTTGTTTAGGTGGAGGTTGTATGTCTCATTTTGCATGAAGCCAACTTTATTTGCAATAATGTAATACATTTAAAAGCAAGTTTGCAAATCTGTTTTTAATGTTGAAATAACAGAATAAAGATACATACAAGTAACCACTGGAAGTGACTATCCCAATAGCCACCACAACATAGCACGAATCCCGATTCGTACTCACCCATCAAGTTTTAATTTAAAAGGTTGTAGTCTAACTCTTGAAAGACCTCCCAAGCGTGTCCATAACCTAGGGCGAGGCTATTCGAATAGTTTTAACCTGCAGGGGTGTACCAATGTACCCACACCTGCATCGCTTTAAGCCAAAAGCACACTTCGTAGGTATGCCGGCACGGCTAAGTCCTACAGACGCTTTCCAATATTGTGTATGAACTACGAGCCGCTCGTATGGGTAGAAACACCATACGCTTACATTGCAAGCGAAAGACAACAAATCCCATCCCGGGTGAAGTCTTTCTGACACTACAATGCTCCCAACACCATCCTCCCGCGACCTCCTGCGACCGAGCCAATACACGCCAAAGTACTAAGTCAAGAGAGGTCCCATACCCTCTAGTGTGGTTAGCACGCTAAAATGCTTGGTTTAGTGTAACAAGATGTTAGGTCCTTGGTGACTTAGGCACCAATCCATCCACACCCGAGAATCACACCAACATACCATTGTGCCCAAGTCTAAATCATTTTGCCTTTAGTTTTAGTTTTCACAAGTAGACATGGCACAAGGTGGAAATCATAAATCATAATAAGTTTTGTGTGATCAAGGTTATCGACAAGTCGATAACCGCCCATTTCTACCGGAGCTAAGCATGGCTAAGCAATTAATTCGCAACTACTAAGTGACAAGAGCCCATCCACGAACTCTAACTCACAGCAAGTAACCTAGGCTCATGGTAGTAGAGGATAATCATTTGCTAAGGAAATGCATCTACTAGGCCAACTATTAAAACAAAGTAGCAATGCATACATAGAATTTGTAATCAACATAAATACTTAAAATATGGGATTAACATGATCAAACTGCTTGCCTTCTTGCTGCTGCTCAATTGGTTGCGGAGGATCGTTCTCGGGATTACCGCAAATGTCGAATCCTAAGCGAAAGTCAAAAAGAACCAAGAACAACCAATAAGACGAACCACAAATAAACAAAAAGCAAGCAAAACTTAACCAAATGCGACGAAATTTACACATAAGGTAGAATACGAATATACCTAGACATAGAAACTGGAAAGACCTAATTTGGATTTGTGGTGCAAAAGATTTTGCCTAAACATACAATTTCTTGCCATAATTAACACTGTAGCAAAAATATTTTCTAGAAAGATTTTGAAGCTGAAATTTTTATGGTAGCTACCTACTGGTATTGAAATAACCCATATAAAATTTCAGGTCATTTGGAGTTAAAGTGATTTAGTTATGATTTTTCTAAGATGCAAAATTGGCATAATGCACTTTCCAGGAGCATAAATATGTTCAAAGCTAATTTTACAGTGAAGTATACCAACAGAGGGTTCTCTAGAATTTATCATATATATTTTGCATTTACAGAGAATTACTGCATTTTATAAGTCTCCTAGAATTTTCTAAATCTTGAAAATAGGTACTAAATCATTAACCAAGGTTTCATTACAATCTTGGACCTACCATCATTTTTATATTAACATTGGGTTAATAACAAACTTATCAAGGTTGGAATCATTCATTTTGGACATACAGAGCAAGATATGCATTTTCTAAAGTTTTATTCATTTTGGAATATTCAAAATGACAAAATCAAGTCATTCCTAGTTATACAATTCTCTCTCTTTCGAACATGCTTAAATCCATTTTTATAATAAGCTAAAGTGATAACATAATTTATTACGATTGGAATTAACTAAAAGTAGCTAAAATGAATTAGTTATGAGTTTCTAAAGTTTTACATCATTTTCATCGTTAAATAAATACTTACCAAATACCGAACAACCCAAAACAAAGAAAACGACGGGGGCCCGTGGTCAGCGTAGATTTAAAATCCAACAGCCCACGCACGCTGGAAATAGCGCACGCGCGCCAAACCTAATCGGGGTCCACCGTTGGATCAAGATCCAACGGCCCAAACGAGTGCATGCAACCGGACGATGCGGTTGCCTCGGTGAACCACGACCGCAGATCTAAAGATGAACGGCTTAGAACCCACATCTAACCGGAAGGTCCGATTGCACACATGATCTCAGCCGCAGATCGCAAGATGGACGGTCCAGGATGATGAGGGGAACCGGAGGTCCGAACGCATACAAGATCTAGGCCGTTGATCAAGGGATCGACGGTGGCTATTGATTGAAGTTCAAAAAGAGGTACCGACGGGTGGGACCGCATGTCGCTGACTCCAGTCACGACGCAACGATTTAACCCACGCACGCTGCACCGCCCACAAGTCGGCGACTAAGCGGGCGGTTAAGACCAAATTAATGATTCTAATGATTGACATTAATTAGACTCTAATGATCGCGAGATTTGATTCTAACCTCGCCCACCAACAATCGACCCCGAGGTTATTTCGATAAATACTAAATGCCGACTCATTTAATTAAGCAATGATTGACATTAATGATGTCGAACAAAGTCGGAGTGAACGAGAGATTGATTTAAGGATATTGGGCCCACCGTCGCTGGCTCAATAATAATGACTAAGACACAATTAATAACTAATGATTGGTAATTAATGCGCCCTAATGAGTCGACGAAACGGAGCGCTGTGTGCAAAACCCGAGTGGCTTCAACGGCGATCGCGGCGACAACGGCGCGCGGCGCTCACCAAGTACTAAAATGGAATCGCAATAGCACAACGAGTCTAATGGTAGCATTCTCGCCGCGGTGAGGATCGAACGCCGCTAGCGGAAATGAAAACGGAGCTTTATCGCTAAACATGAAAATAGCGAAAGCTCCGCCGCGGTCAAGGAAGCGGGTGCGAGCTTCTAAGGACTAATAAGAAGCTACCTTAGCGACTAGAAGCTTGAAGATGGCCGAGATGCTTGATCAAGGTGAAAGCTCACGGACTTGAAGAAGAAGGTTCAAATTGACACTCTGAGCCAAATGAGTGATACCAAAGTATCAAAATAGCTTCATTATGATCCTGAAGCTATAAGAGCAAAGAATTGAAAATGGAGCACTCACCGAGCCGAGGAAGAAGATGACCAAATTGGCCGAATTTGAACAAACCCCAAATTGGACAATTCACGAGAATCAATTCCAAAATTAAGTGAGGGAAATGTTCAAGGTGATAAATAGATGAGGTTAGGGCAAAGAAACATGAAGGAGGACCACTGGAACACCAAGAACATCAATGGAGCTCCACGGGTCAACAATGGCGATTTGCTATTTTTGAGGTATTAAGCTCCAATGCTGTGAGTGAGGCTTGGTGGTGGTCTAAAGAGATACTAGGAAGCAATGAGGGTGCTTATAAAGCCACGAAAGTGTTAGGGTTTGCACCCCTCCTCTCTCAGGCGGCAAACACAAAGCACCACGCACACGAGCAAGGAAAAGAGGTGAAGACGTGCATTAGGGCATGGCCTAGCTCGGTGTACCTCCCATACTCCTACACGTCGGCTAGGGTGGCTTTAGGAGCAAGAAATGACCTCACCATGCCTTGCACTTTGTTTTCGCACGGCGGAGGTTGAAGATGACCAGCGCAAAGCTCGGGCGATTCACACCGTTGGATGAAACGCGAACGCCGAGATAGTGCCACGCCTACCGTGTTTATAACACAACGGGAAGATTGCGAGCCTTGATTAGAAATGGATGGCTCGAGATAGCCCCACGTTGCAAACTCAAATTACAACGAAGAAGTACGCGAGCGTTGGATTTTAATCCAACGGCTCCGATTCAAAATCGCAACCGAGGGTCCGAAGGGTTCGGAAATCTCGGCGGTTGGATTGCGATCTAACGGTTGACAATCAATCTTGCAACCGAAGGTCCGAAGCGACACGCGCGGCGGGCGTGCGATTTAGATCTAACGGTTGAGAATGCGCGCGCTTTAAAAGGAGGCTCGGTGCGCTTAGTTGATTCGATCAAATCGATTGACTCGAGCCCGAGTCCGACTCGAACCCAAGTAACATAAAACCAAGTTTGACTTTGAAAAAGAACAGAGACTTTGAAAGATTTATTTGAGGTAGCAAAATAACTCCGAAATTATGAAAATTTTACTGAAGTTTGCTAACTCAGATATTAACCTTGTGTAAAATTTTCAGAGGTTTTTATGCTGTGAATAAATTTCCAAAAATTCTACAAGGCTCTGTTTTAATATTTGACTGAGAGTCAAACAGTTTGATCGCCTCTAAAAATATTCAAACAATTTCTAAAAATTGTGAAATTTTTCAGAGGGTCACTTACCATCACAGAGACTTAGGAAAAATATTTTCAGAGGGTGATCATAAGATTTGACAAGATTGTTTTTGGAATAGCAAGATTTGGATCAACAAGACTTGTGACAATGTATTTCCACACTTCCTTGTACAAGAATTTCTTGGCACCACAGAAATACATGATGTAAGAAAAGTTTTAATTTCTACTGATTTTCTTACATTTGAAACACAAGCCCAAAATTGGGATGTTACAACTCTCCCCCTTACAAGAATCTCGACCGAGATTCATTTACTCGGAGAAGAAAGAAGGAAAATCTGCACGAAGCGATCTTGGCGCTCCCAAGTTGCTTCTTCTTCGAATGGTTTGACCACTCGAACCTTAAGGAACTTGATGACACGGTTCCTCGTCCTCCGCTCGATTCTCAAGAATACGAACAGGATGCTCGTGGTAGGTCAAATTCTCCTCGCACATCGAGAACCTCCAATGGAGCTTCCTCGATCGGACGCGAGGCACTTCTTCGTGTGAAACATGGAACACATCATGCACCCCTCAAGTGCGGTTGGTAGCTCCAATCTGTACGCGACTGCTCCAACTTTCTCGATGATACGGTAAGGCCCAACATATCGAGGAGCCAACTTGCCCTTGATGCCAAAACGCTGATGGCCCTTCAAGGGTGAGACTTTGAGATACACAAAGTCATTGGGCTCAAAGCTCAGCTCACGGCGACGACGATCTGCATAGCTCTTTTATGCGGATCGGGCGTGCGCAGATGCTCGCGGATCAACTGAACTTGACTTTCGGCCTCATTGATCGAGTCTGGGCCGAAAAACTGCCGCTCACCAGTCTCTGACCAGTTCAATGGGGTTCTGCATCTCCTCCCATACAAAGCCTCAAATGGTGCCATGCCAAGACTGGCCTGAAAGCTATTGTTGTAGGAGAACTCGGCAAATGGTAGGCATTTCTCCCACTTCTTCCCATAGGAGAGAACACAAGCACGAAGCATATCTTCCAACACTTGGTTGACTCGCTCCGTCGACCATCGATCCGAGGATGAAAGGTCAGACGAAATGAAGGCGGGTCCCCATAGCCTCGCTGCGACTATGCCAAAACGCGAGGTGAAAAGTGCACCACGATCGAAATAATCGTCTTGGTACACCGTGAAGACTCACAATCCTCGAGACATAAAGTTCGCCAAAGGCCCACACGGCCGAAGTCTTGACAGAAGGAAATGTGCCACTTTAGTCAACCCGTCGATCACGACCCAAATAGCATCATTCCTTTTGACGGCGGGCAACCCGGTGATGAAGTCCATGCCAACGAATCCCACTTCCATTCTCGCACCGGCAAAGGCTGAAGAAGACTGCTGACGCCGATGCTCGGCCTTCACACGACAAAGACACGCCGCACTCGACAACGAACACGCAATCTCGCGCTTCATGCGAGTCCACTGAATCTCGGACGAAGGTCCCGATACATCTTGGTAGCCGGGATGAATAGACAAAGGAGAATCATGGGCTTCGCGGAGAATCAAATCCCGCAATTCCATGACCTTAGGGACCACAAGACGCCGCCCAAACCACACAACGCCATGCTCATCCTCCGAAAAGCACTTGGCTATCCCATCCTTGATGTTACGCTTGATCCGCTCACACCAACATCATGCTCACGTGCCGCCTTGATTTGGTCCACCAAGGTTGGTTGCACAACCAATGTAGCAAGAGAACCGTGCTCGGTCAAACCCAAATTAAGGCGCTGAAATTACGAAATGAGAGCGGTCTGCTCTTGGAGCATCAACATGTTGCAATACACCTTCCGATCGAGTGCATCCGCAACGACATTGGCCTTGCCCGATGGTACGAATGCCCATGTCATAGTCCTGATCAATTCCAACCATCTTCTTTGCCCGAGGTTCAGATCTGGTGGGTGAACAAGTACTTCAAGCTCTTGTGGTGGAATACACCTGCAACGGTTACCAATCGATAATGCCGCCAAATCTTGAGTGCATGGACCACAAGACTAACTCCAAGTCATGAGTAGGATAGTTGAGTTCATGAGGCCTCAATCGCCGTGATGCATAGGCCACAACCTTGCCCTCCCGCATAAGAACACAACCAAGACCCTGACGAGAAGCATCACAAAAGATATCAAAACTCTTGTGAATATCAGGGAGAACAAGCACTGGGGCTGAGGTCAACCGCTTCTTGAGTTCCTGAAAACTCACATCACAAGCAGCGGACCACTCAAACTTCTTGTCTTTCTTGAGCAGTTCAGTCATAGGCTTTGCAATCTTGGAGAAATTCTCGATGAAGCGGCGATAGTAGCCAGCCAAACCAAGAAAACTCCGCACATCCGTGACCGACTTGGGCTGACCCCAAGATAGCACATCGCTGACCTTGCTAGGATCCACAGCCACACCTCCTGCTGAAAGAACATGGCCCAAGAACGCCACTTCCTTCAACCAGAACTCGCACTTGCTGAATTTGGCATACAGCTGGTGTTCGCGCAGCTTGCCCAACACAAGCTGAAGATGCTCAGCATGCTCTTCTTCACTCTTGGAGTAGATAAGGATATCATCGATAAATACCACCACGAACCTATCCAAATACTCCATGAATACTGAGTTCATAAGATTCATGAATAAAGCAGGAGCATTGGTCAAACCAAAAGACATGACGGTGTACTCGTAAAGACCATAACGAGTAGCAAAGGCCGTCTTAGGAATATCCTCGGTCCTGATCCTGACTTGATGATAGCCCAATCTCAAGTCAATCTTGGAGAAGACTCGTGCTCCGGTCAATTGATCGAAAAGATCATCAATACGGGGCAAAGGATACTTGTTCTTTACCGTCACCTCATTAAGCGGACGGTAATCAACACACATGCGCAAGGTCTTGTCCTTCTTCTTCACAAAGATAACTGGACAACCCCAAGGAGATGAGCTAGGACGGATAAAACCCTTCTCTTGTAGCTCACCCAGCTGCTTCTTCAGCTCCTCCAACTCATTAGGAGGCATGCGATACGGCCTCTTAGAAATAGGGGCGGTACCGGGCAGCAACTCGATCACAAACTCCAGATCGCGAACAGGAGGCATCCCTGGCAAATCTTCAGGAAAGACATCCGCGAAGTCACACACCGTGGGGACGTCGCGAATCTCCAATGCCGGCTTCGCTTCAAGGACATAAAGATGGGGTTCTCGCAACTGTGGCGAAAACCCAACCTGTTCACCTGAAGGACTGGTGAGGTAGACAATCTTCCTGGCACAATCGATTTGCCCCAAGTGTTGGGACAACCAATCCATGCCAAGAATCACATCCAAGCGCGCCGAGTCGAGTAGGATAAGATTCGCCAAGAATCCCACTCCTTCGATGTGGATAGGAACATCCCGGCATACTTGGTCAGCTCTCAATTCCGAACCCGGAGAGCGAATCAGCAGTGGAATCCCCAGAGGAACACAGTGAAGCCCACAATCAACAGCAAAAGACCTCGAAATAAAAGAATGCTAAGCTCGAGTCAAATAAAATCGTAGCGGATGTAAATTAACAAGGAGCGTACCCAACACAACGTCGGGCGCCTCTGTGCCTCCTCACCGAGATGTGGTTGACTCGACCACTCCCGACACCACAGGTCTTCGGATCACCTTACAGTCGGTGTGTGACCATTCCGCGTCCTCCATTGGGACGAGGGCCGCTCGAACCTCTGAGGGCAATCGCTAGCATAATGGCCCTTCTTGTTGCAGGCGGCGGTAACATCGGCCGGTGGGTTGCGGAGCGCAACCTGCTGCTGGGTCGCAGGTGCACGTGGCTGAAACACGGCCTGCGGGGGACGAGCAACCGGTGCCGACGGCCTTGGCGGTGGTGAAGCCAAAGCACGAGCCTGGTGGGGCCCAACACGGGGGCAGTGAGGCCAGCCTGTGCAGACCGATGTGCCTCCCACTTGCGCTTGCGGGACTCACCCAGCGCCTTCGCCTTGTGCTCGGCGACGATGGCCTTGTCAACCAAGGCCTGGAAGTCAGCAAAGTCCACTATAGATAGCTTGTCCTGCAGCTCCTCGGACAACCCATCCATGAACTTCTCTGTTTAGCCTCATCGAGGCCACCTCTCCGGAGCATAACGAGCCAAGTGGTTGAACTCGTAAAGATACTCCGAGACAGACTTACGCCCCTGCTTAAGCGCAAGAAACTCCTTCTTCTTGAGCTTCATCAGCCATCGTGTATGTGGGCCCGACGAAAGGCGGATCGAAACTCATCCCACGAAAACGTGGCTGCGGGCTGCATGGCGAAAGTTCTCCCACCAAGATAGTGCTGCACCCTCAGCCGATGGGATGCAAAGAGTGCCCGCTCTGCTCCGGCATCGAGCGATATTGAGCTTCGCTCAACAAGACGCAGCCAATCATCCGCGTCGAGTGGATCCTCCGATCGAGAGAAAGTGGGTGGCTGTGTACGGAGAAACTCCGCAAGCCCACCACGAGACTGGTGGCCACCACCTCCAGATCCTGAAGCAGCAGCGGGAGCGGAGGTGTTCCTCGCAATGACCTCCAAGATACGGGTCTGGTCCATGCGATTCCGCTCGATCTGAGCCAGAACCTCAGCCATGGTCGAGGAGGAAGCTCCTCATCGAACCGGCCGGTGGATCATTGCGAGTGGTTCTTGTCATCTGTTCCACAAAAACAGGTTAAAACACAACTCCGGAACAGGAGACAAAGAAAACTACTAACCTCTTAACAAAACACTCTTTAAAGGCTCAAGTATCAACATAAAATCGCAGCAGGGTCATAAAGATAACAACCACCTTCCTGTTATGACTAACTCGTATGGAAAACGAGTAATCATTTGAGAAGACCCAAAATTTCAGCACCAAATTCTAACTCAAAACAGTCCAGAAATCAAGGTATAACCACCTAATATAGTATAGGCATTAGCTAATCTCATATCACTTCTTACCCTTTTATTCCCACAAGTTTTAGTCGAATTATCCTCTCATTTCCTACCTTATTTACTCACCACTAGCTAGCTGTCCAAATTCCTTCCTCCAAGCTCTCATGTTTCTCCCAAAGCCAAGTTAATCGATAAAGGCTGATTTTTGAAAGGAAGAGAGGAACAACTTTTCAAAACTTAAGTGAGAGTAAGGTGAGATGAGCAAGCTACGATAGGTAAGGAGTAAAATCGAGAACTTACTTAAGTTTTCGTAAACTATTTGAAAGTAAGTTTTCAAAGTATCCTAGAGCGACCAAGCTAGGGGTTTCTACGGTCAAGATGGCTCGATACCAACTTTGTGAGGACCGGAATATTTAACTAGTAACACTTAACCTCCAAATGGTTCTAGCATTACTAATTAAACATTCTAAGCCTCGATGGGCATATGTTTCCCACTGCAACATATGCACATCATCACAAAATTACACATCACTTCCATACAACATACAACGCTAAGTCAACAACGACATACATAAAGTAAAGTTATTACAAAAGAGAGCCGACCGCCAAATATAACAATAAACAAGAATGACAATGGAAAAAGTGCCATAAGATGGCTAGAACAAAAGTCGACCGGTTAGCCAAACACCCACAAGGCAACCGACCAGGGCATCAAGCTAGTCGCTCATAGCTACCACAACACACTCACAAAAGTGAGGCCCTTCAGCTCACCTCCTTCCTCTGCATCAAAACAATTAAGCATAGCATCGAGCACAAAGATTGTCTTTGTACCCGCAAGATCGACGTGTGGAATAGCGGACCTATTCATAACTACATGCAAGCTTGTTTAGGTGGAGGTTGTATGTCTCATTTTGCATGAAGCCAACTTTATTTGCAATAATGTAATACATTTAAAAGCAAGTTTGCAAATCTGTTTTTAATGTTGAAATAACGATAATAAAGATACATACAAGTAACCACTGGAAGTGACTATCCCAATAGCCACCACAACATAGCACGAATCCCGATTCGTACCACCCATCAAGTTTTAATTTAAAAGGTTGTAGTCTAACTCTTGAAAGACCTCCCCAAGCGTGTCCATAACCTAGGGCGAGGCTATTCGAATAGTTTTAACCTGCGGGGGTGTACCAATGTACCCACACCTGGATCGCCTTTAAGCCAAAAGCACACTTCAGTAGGTATGCCGCACGGCTAAGTCCTCGAGACGCTTTCCAATATTGTGTATGAACTACGAGCCGCTCGTATGGGTAGAAACACCATACGCTTACATTGCAAGCGAAAGACAACAAATCCCATCCCGGTGAAGTCTTTCGGACACTACAATCTCCCAACACCATCCCTCCTGCGACCTCCTGCGACCGGAGCCAATACACGCCAAAGTACTAAGTCAAGAGAGGTCCCATACCCTCTAGTGTGGTTAGCACGCTAAAATGCTTGGTTTAGTGTAACAAGATGTTCGGTCCTTGGTGACTTAGGCACCAATCCAGTCCACCCGAGAATCACACCAACATACCATTGTGCCCAAGTCTAAATCATTTTGCCTTTAGTTTTAGTTTTCACAAGTAGACATGGCACAAGGTGGAAATCATAAATCATAATAAGTTTTGTGTGATCAAGGTTATCGACAAGTCGATAACCGCCCATTTCTACCGAAGCTAAGCATGGCTAAGCAATTAATTCGCAACTACTAAGTGACAAGAGCCCATCCACGAACTCTAACTCACAGAAGTAACCTAGGCTCATGGTAGTAGAGGATAATCATTTGCTAAGGAAATGCATCTACTAGGCCAACTATTAAAACAAAGTAGCAATGCATACATAGAATTTGTAATCAACATAAATACTTAAAATACTGGGATTAACATGATCAAACTGCTTGCCTTCTTGCTGCTGCTCAATTGGTTATGGAGGATCGTTCTCGGATTACCGCAAATGTCGAATCCTAAGCGAAAGTCAAAAGAACCAAGAACAACCAATAAGACAGACCACAAATAAACAAAAGCAAGCAAAACTTAACCAAATGCGACAGAAATTTACACATAAGGTAGAATACGAATATACCTAGACATAGAAACTGGAAAGACCTAATTTGGATTTGTGGTGCAAAGATTTTGCCTAAACATACAATTTCTACCATAATTAACACTGTAGCAAAATATTTTCTAGAAAGATTTTGAAGCTGAAATTTTATGGTAGCTACCTACTGGTATTGAAATAACCCATATAAAATTTCAGGTCATTTGGAGTTAAAGTGATTTAGTTATGATTTTTCTAAGATGCAAAATTGGCATAATGCACTTTCCAGAGCATAAATATGTTCAAAGCTAATTTTACAGATGAAGTATACCAACAGAGGGTTCTCTAGAATTTATCATATATATTTTGCATTTACAGAGAATTACTGGTGCATTTTATAAGTCTCCTAGAATTTTCTAAATGTCAAAATAGGTACTAAATCATTAACCAAGGTTTCATTACAATCTTGGACCTACCATCATTTTTATATTAACATTGGGTTAATAACAAACTTATCAAGGTTGGAATCATTCATTTTGGACATACAGAGCAAGATATGCATTTTCTAAAGTTTTATTCATTTTCTGGAATATTCAAAATGACAAATCAAGTCATTCCTAGTTATACAATTCTACACTCTCGAACATGCTTAAATCCATTTTTATAATAAGCTAAAGTGATAACATAATTTATTACAGTTGGAATTAACTAAAAAGTAGCTAAAATGAATTAGTTATGAGTTTCTAAAGTTTTTACATCATTTTCAGTCGTTAAATAAATACTTACCAAATACCAACAACCCAAAACAAAGAAAACGACGTGGGCGCCGTGGGCGTAGATTTAAATCCAACAGCCCACGACGCTGGAAATAGCGCGCGCGCGCCAAACCTGTCGGGGTCCACCGTTGGATCAAGATCCAACGGCCCAAACGAGTGCATGCAACCGGACGATGCGGTTGCCTCGGTGAACCACGACCGCAGATCTAAAGATGAACGGCTTAGAACCCACATCTAACCGGAAGGTCCGATTGCACACATGATCTCAGCCGCAGATCGCAAGATGGACGGTCCAGGATGATGAGGGGAACCGGAGGGTCCGAACGCATACAAGATCTAGGCCGTTGATCAAGGGATCGACGGTGGCTATTGATTGAAGTTCAAAAAGAGGTACTGACGGGTGGGACCGCATGTCAGTGACTCCGAGTCACGACCGCAACGATTTAACCCACGTGCACAGTGCACTGGGCCCACAAGTCAGCGACTAAGCAGGGCGGTTAAGACCAAATTAATGATTCTAATGATTGACATTAATTAGACTCTAATGACTGCTGAGATTTGATTCTAACCCTCGGGCCCACCAGTCAGCGACCCAGAGGTTATTTCTGACAGCGACTAAATGCCGACTCATTTAATTAAGCAATGATTGACATTAATGATGTCGAACGATGCGAGTGAACGTAGATTGATTTAAGGATATTGGGCCCACCGGTCGCTGGCTCAATAATAATGACTAAGACACAATTAATAACTAATGATTGGTAATTAATGCGTCCTAATGAGTCGACAAAACGGAGCGCTGTGCAAAAACCCGAGTGGCTTCAACGAATCGCGGCGACACAGGCGTGGCGGCGCCACCAAGTACTAAAATGGAATCGCAATAGCACAACGAGTCTAATGGTAGCATTCTCGCCGCGGTGAGGATCGAACGCCGGCTGGCGAAATGAAAACGGGAGCTTTATCGCTAAACATGAAAATAGCGAAAGCTCATTGCGGTCCAAGGAAGCGGTGCGAGCTTCTAAGGACTAATAAGAAGCTACCTTAGCGACTAGAAGCTTGAAGATGGCGGAGATGCTTGATCAAGGTGAAAGCTTCGCGGACTTGAAGAAGAAGGTTCAAATTGACACTCGAGCCAAATGAGTGATACCAAAGTATCAAAATAGCTTCATTATGATCCACAGAAGCTATAAGAGCAAAGAATTGGAAAATGGAGCACTCACCTGAGCTGAGGAAGAAGATGACCAAATTCGGCCGAATTTGAACAAACCCCAAATTGGACAATTCCTGAGAATCAATTCCAAAATTAAGTGAGGGGAAATGTTCAAGGTGATAAATAGATGAGGTTAGGGCAAAGAAACATGAAGGAGGACCACTGGAACACCAAGAACATCAATGGAGCTCCACGGGTCAACAATGGCGATTTGCTATTTTTGAGGTATTAAGCTCCAATGCTGTGAGTGAGGCTTGGTGGTGGTCTAAAGAGATACTAGGAAGCAATGAGGGTGCTTATAAAGCCACGAAAGTGTTAGGGTTTGCACCCCTCCTCTCTCGGGCGGCAAAACACAAAGCACCACGCACGGCCGACAAGGAAAAGAGGTGAAGACGTGCATTAGGGCATGGCCTAGCTCAGTGTACCTCCCATACTCCTACACGTCGGCTAGGGTGGCTTTAGGGAGCAAGAAATGACCTCACCATGCCTTGCACTGTTTTCGCACGGCGGGAGGTTGAAGATGACCAGCGCAAAAGCTCGGGCGATTCACAGCCGTTGGATGAAACGCGAACGGCTGAGATAGTGCCACGCCTACCAGGTTTATAACACAACGGGAAGATTGCGAGCCTTCAGATTAGAAATGGATGGCTCAGATAGCCCCACGTTGCAAACTCAAATTACAACGAAGAAGTACGCGGCGTTGGATTTTAATCCAACGGCTCCGATTCAAAACTGCAACCGGAGGGTCCGAAGAGGTTCGGGAAATCTCAGCGTTGGATTGCGATCTAACGGTTGACAATCAATCTTGCAACCGGAAGGTCCGAAACGATACGCGCGCGCGGGCCGTGCGATTTAGATCTAACGGTTGAGAATGCGCGCGCGTTTTAAAAGGGAGGCTCGGTGCAGTTAGTTGATTCGATCAAATCGATTGACTCGAGCCCGAGTCTGACTCGAACCCAAGTAACAGTAAAACCAAGTTTGACTTTGAAAAAGAACAGAGACTTTGAAAGATTTATTTGAGGTAGCAAAATAACTCCAGAAATTATGAAAATTTTACAGAAGTTTGCTAACTCAGATATTAACCTTGTGTAAAATTTTCAGAGGTTTTTATGCTGTGAATAAATTTCCAAAAATTCTACAAGGCTCTGTTTTAATATTTGACTGAGAGTCAAACAGGTTTGACTGCCTCTAAAAATATTCAAACAATTTCTAAAAATTGTGAAATTTTTCAGAGGGGTCACTTACCATCACAGAGACTTAGGAAAAATATTTTCAGAGGGTGATCATAAGATTTGACAAGATTGTTTTTGGAATAGCAAGATTTGGATCAACAAGACTTGTGACAATGTATTTCCACACTTCCTTGTACAAGAATTTCTTGGCACCACAGGAAATACATGATGTAAGAAAAAGTTTTAATTTCTACTGATTTTCTTACATTTGAAACACAAGCCCAAAATTGGGATGTTACAATTAATTAAGAATAACCTGTTTGCACAATGCTACTATCCCAACCTGGTAACTCATACCATAACAATTAATTCATTTAATTAAAACCACTTAGTAAGGCATGACAAGACATCACTAAAGGATTTTAACACCTTCTTTTAGAAAAAGAGGCACTAAACTTCAACACTCGAAATAATCCAAAAGAAATATGCAAGGTCAAAGCACCTACTTAATAAAGATCTTACAAAAGAAATCTTCCATTGCCCGAAATTCCAAGCGAACAGATGAGTTACAATTTCCAACAGAGGATAAAACAAAATTTCCGTGAAAGATCAATCTTGCAAGTTAACTACATTCACAAGTAGCAGAAATAACACACTAGTCGGAGGAACAATATTTATTTCAAAGAACAAATAGAGACCAAATGGAGCTGACCCACTTCAATATAACCACCAAACAAAAGAAGTTCATTAACTGCAAGGAACTACAACCAGGTGACCAAACACATGCTCAAGGAAGACAACAACTTCACTAAAGATCTCAAGCTCAACACATATCTTTGGATTGGGGGTAGGTACTTCACTATTCCCCTACCACGAACGGTGGTGTAGCCTGGCGAAACCCAGAGCAACAACCATGACCTTAACTTCTCAACGTCCATTACCAACACGCATGTCCGTTATAATCAATGATGAATATATAGGATCATCTCATGGCAATCATAGAATAAATTCCTAGATATAAGATATCACATCATATCATAGATTAACAACAAGAAAGATAGTACAGAAGCAATTCAACAATTGCTCAACAAATGAAACATAACAATAGAAATGCGGAAACAATGGATTTCCCAACCCCACCTACTGTGCACAATGTGTCATTTTAATAACTTAATTACCACGAACCTAAAACCCGCTCTAATACCAACTGTAACACTCTAGCTATTCGGAAGCCAAAATATTACCTAAAGAATCTAACATACAACCATAAGACGAAAGAATTTAAACAATATCTCATCCAATGACATAAAGAGATCAACAATTAAAAGAACAATGGCAGGAAAATAATCTGAATCAAAATAGTTATATCAAAGGGAATGACCAAGTATCACAAGCAGTAATAACCAACCATAAGCTAGAGGAAGTCATCAACCGCATTTAACTTTACTTATTACAGTTCATCACTAAACAAATGAAAGACAAAACCAAGTCTAATTATTGAAACTGAGATATGGTGAAATGAATGAATAGTGCGTGTCTACTCCCTCCCAATGGAGTCATCATCAACGGTCACCTAAAATAAACAAACAAAATAAGAGTGAGTCCGAGACTTAGCAAGTACAGTGAATAATTGGACATACTCAAATATGAACAAGCCAACAACATTGAAGAATAGGAACATAACACTGAATGTTTATCTGAATGAATGAATTTATGAATAATGACTAGCATTATCTCCAAACATGTGAATTTAACATATGAAAGGAACATCAACATTGAAGCTTCTCACGTATCAAATAAAAACACAATACTAACATCAAGCGTCTAGTATTCACAAATCATACGAAAGACAATGTACTTGCCTTTAGCGTTGCGAATGCGCTAGGAGGCAAAGACAATGCTGCTAACCTCGGAGCCTCACCTCCTACATTGTTAAATTACTCAATAAGAACCACGACATCAAGACACTACTCACAACGCTCCTAACTCATACCCCAAAACCCCAATGTTTAATTATACACTTTACTCAAAATTAACTACATTCTAGCAGGAAGCCGAGACGGGCATCAGTTTTAAAAGAGACATAACTTTTGCTCAAAAATTCGTAAAAATGTAAACTCGGGCTTGTTTGAAAGGTAACGAAATTATCTACAACAACCTAGTTGGTGGAAATCCCGAATTCTGTATGTATCTAACTCCAAAAGATTGATGAACACACTTCCGTCAGAACTACTCGACAAAACCGGGCAGCAGCACGAAAATAGCCATAACGTCTAATTGGCTGATCCAAACTTAGTGTTCTTTATCAATAACGAAAGCTAATACCAAGGCCTACAATAACCTAGTTGGGTGAAAACCCTGAATTTGCCATTAACTTAATCATATTTTAAAAGACAACTTGATAGTTCATTCTCGTCACGATTCTGAACAACAGAGACAAAAACTATCATAACTTTTGAACCGTACGTCAGAATTAAACGATATTTACGTCCACTGAAAGCTAAGAACGAACCACACATAACTCTAAGAGATAGGATCCTCTAATTCGGCCTCTAAGATCACGAAATTGGCAACGCAACAATCCTGACAGAACTGACTTTTTAATCGCAGCAATTCGATCCAATCAATTCTAAGAAATTTCACATCTACTACTAATCAAACAACAAAGATCGACATCCGTTGCCCTTGCAGCACCTAGTAAGATGTTGGATCAAATCCCATGAATACCATCTCTCCTCTTCTCCCCTCTTCTCCCTTCTCTTTTCCTCCTCCTTACAGCCGGCCTGTTGCTGGAAACCTCCAAGATGGCTGCAATGGAGGGCTTGAACCTGAGGGAGGGAGGTGGAGCGCAAGAGGGAGGAAGGGGGTGTGGCGGCCAGGTTGGGGAGGGGTAAGAGAGGTGCGGCCAAAGGGGGAAACATGGGGGGCACTAGGGTTTGGGGGAAAAAGGGGGTGGCGCCCCCCCTCAAGTGGCCGACCCCCTCTTGGGCCTTCTGGGCCGCAGCCCAGGGCCCAAGTTGGCGGAATATCGCAGATAAACCCTTTTTGATTGAATATTCTCTCTTTTCTATATGGCGATTACTCACGAATATTGAGTAAATTCCCTCTCCGAATACTATTCTCCCTAATTGGTATTCGGGGTATTACATGCTAGTAGTATGTGTATGTTCTTTGTTCATGTATGCTAGCATGATGAGTATGTTCTTTGTTCATGAATTCTAGTAGTATGAATATGTTCTTTACTCATGTATGTTGCTGCTGGCTATTACATGTTTATGTTAAATAAAAGGATTGTTTCATATGCATCATGCTATCTTCCTTGAGACTTGGTCACGTGGTAACTAAGTATTGATTTTGAGGTCCCCGTCATGTATATGATGGGCTTGTGGTCCCCACACTTGTGGAGTGTGGGCTTGGGGTCCACACAATTGTGGAGTGTGGGCTTATGGTCCCCATACTTGGAGAGTATGGGCTCTTGGTCCCTGTGCTTGAGAGCACCAGCATGTGTATGCATGGACGGTTGCATACCCTGTATTACCGGTAAAATGCAAAGAGAGTCAAAGAGAAAGGATGCATTGAGCATTTGCATTGCATGTGTATATGATTTGGTTTAATATACAGAATTGTGGTTGGATGATGATGATAGAGGTGTGTATTGAATTGTTGTATTAATTGTACTTTGCTGAGTCTTGGACTCACACTTGCTGTTTGTTTATGTTTTAGGTACCTCTGGCATGAATGTCATGCATGGGAGGGGCTAGAATGAGATCTGTTGCACACAACCACGAACCACTCATGAATGATTGATTTTAGATAATGAATTAATAATTGAGCAAACTGTTAGGATGTTTTTGTTTGGTTATGTCTTAATGCCTCTATTGTTTGGTAATAAAGTTAATTAGCATTTCATGGAAGATTTTATGATTATGGTTGAGATTGGATGTTGGATTAATTGATTATGTTTTTGATACTTGCGTGAACATCTTGTATGGTTAACTGTACAAAGGAGGTTCTGCCAAAATTTAGTATTATGACTTAGGTTCTAAATTGTTACTTTGTAATTTTAGTAGCATTCTAGGCTCATGTTGGGCTGGGGTGTTACATTTTCTTTGTACTTGCTGAGTATTGGACCCACTCTTGCTTATTTGTTGTTTTATGTGAATGTTGACGATGACATGCTTCAGGGTAGAAGTAGAACATGGATCAATTGCATTTTGTTGCACTTCACACTACCTAATAATTCATTCCTCTTGGTCATAATCTAGTTAGAGATTTCTATTGTAATAATTAGATAACTAGTGGTTTCCTTTAATTCTTATGGTTCGGTTGATGTGTTCCTTTATTGAAACTTATTTACGATGCCTTTGGTAATTATTTGGTTCATATTACGTTCGATTTATGGATTTTAATGTTGCAGAAATTTAAGATTGTCATACTGAGAAATGTTTATTATTGAAGTCTAGATGTTAACAATGCTTGTTTAATGTTTAAAATTGGTAGCAATAATAATTGTGTGTTACATCCTGGGTTTTTGTTAAGCCGGGGTGTTACAGCCAAATCCGAGTGGAGGCCCATCTTTTCGCCACCAAGTTGAATCCGAATGCAATTGGGCCCTATGTACCGAATCTAATTCAAGGACCTACATGTGCTACACCACATTTGTCTAGGGCCATGGGCCATGTAAACCAGCCAAGTTGGAGTCCAATCAAGGTCGGTGCACATCTCCCCATCTCTTTCTCTCTTAAATATTCAGCCTCACCCTCTCTCTCTCTCCTCATGTTTTGTTTAGATTAGTTTTGTCTCCTACGCGAGAAACCCTCATCATTGTTCTTATATCAGCTAGAACAACAACTGTGATTTCAGAACCTCATCAATTCAAGCATTCATCTATCATCCACAATTTCATATTCTTTTCATCTTGCTCATGCTAATTCTTCAATTGCTCGCAGGAATTGAACTTCGTGTTCAGGTCAACCGCGTTCTTGGCACGGTTGATAATGACTTCGGGTGTGGTTTAGTGATTGCTTGGTGTGCTGGTCGTGTTCGATTGGTAGCCCGTGTCATCAAAGTCACCTCCACAAAAATCGTAGTTATCATCTCATCAGAAGATCAGGACAAATCCCATATCAGATGGTATCCGAGCCTTAGTTTTCCAGTAAGAATTTAGTAGATTCATTTCATTTTCATACCTAGCATCCAGAAAATAGCCCACAAAAATATTTTCCTTTCGATTTTCACCTTGTCCGAAACACTGATCCTTTACAATTTACAATTTTCGGTTTGCTATGTTGAATTTGTGTCCATCATCGAGTCTAGTTGCTAGTCTGATCTATTCTCGGTCTAGTTAGTTTTGTGGTGGTTTCGATTTTTCATCTCAGTTGGCTGAGCAGATCGATTTGTGTTCAAATCGGTTTGATCTATTCTTGTCGAGTGAGTTAGGTTTGGAGTCGGTTTGATATTGTTGGGAGTCCCTCGTGGTTTGTTGTGAAATTTCGATTGTTGGCTGAAATTCTTGCATAGCGTTCAGTAAAACAACCATAACTTTTGCAAACGGACTCCGTTTTGGGCGTGTGAGTACTCGCTGGAAAGCTAATGAAAAGGTAGATCCAAAAACCCATAGGGATAGGTCTAATTCACCTCACGGGGCTCTGACAAAAGTGTAAAACCCAAAAAAGTTGTTTAGGGCCTCGAAACGGCTTCCGAAGTTTCAGCACCCGTTTTTTCCGATTTGTTGCCGCCCAGATTGCGTTTTCTGTGATTCCAAATAGTATAATCTTTGTTTCTAGTCGATACTTTAGTGTGTACGTGGTCTATATTTAAAAAAGGCAAGTGCAAGAAAAGCCACACTGTTTTAAAACCAAAAAAAGGCCAGTGCAAAAGAAAAGAGCCGCACCAATTAAAAAATTATGAAATGGCATATTTGTAGTTTATAGCCTTTTATGCTACCCGTTATTGCTTTGTTGAGCTAGGGTCGAGTTCTAGTTTGGACTAGTACTTTAGGCGAGTACTTTGGACTGATTTTTGGCTAGTGCAATTTCCAGAATTAATTATTAATATTCCTTGCTACATATTTAGCCTATCCAAGCTCCACTTTTCTACCAACTGAACAGGTCACGCCGTACTTGCAATCACTCTACTCATTACTTGAGTTAGGTTATCACGAACCAGCCACCGGTTGCATCAACTGTTTGCATTGGTAAGAAATTCCAAGAGCCTAGTAAGAGCTTGAGCCTGTGTGACTGATACACTGTAACATCCTAATTTTCGGGCCTTTTTGAAAATTTCATAATAAAAATAACCATTTGATTTTTCCTAAATTGTTAAAGCTTAATTTGAATTTTCACAAATTAAAAACAATTTAATGTAAGTAAATCAAACTCCAATTAAATAAAAAATTTCTTGTCTGATTTTCTAGTTTTGTCTTGGATTTCGTTTCTCCCAGACCTTGTTGTTATCTCCTTGCATTCTTTTTATTTATTTTTAGATTTCCCGAATTTCGGATTCTTTTCGAAGCTTTAAAAATTTAAAAAGGAACCATTTTGATTTATCTTCATTTGTTAAAAGCGATTTTCAAAAAGTGAAATAGTTTAATACGAATAAATCAAACTTCAATTAATTCAAAAATGGTTTATTGGATTTTCTAGACTTTCTTGGATTTCCCAAACTTCTTTTACTATTTCCTTAGGGGTCAATTTAAATTATTTCCTTTTATGTTTTCCCAAAAAAAAAATTCTCAGTTGTAAAATTTAATTTAAATTAATTACTTAAAAACCCACGAATTTATTTGGAATTTTTGCATTTTATTGATTTTATTAAAGCATATGTTGATTTTTAAGCGAAAAACATTTTTAATAATTAAAATAAACTCCAAATAAATCTTAAAGTATTTTTTTGTCTATTCAGGTTCTAAAGTATTTTATTAAATTTTTTTGGAATTTCCAAATTTCTTTTTTTTTCTCTTCCTCCTTTTCCTTTTCTCTCACGTCCCTTTTTCCTAGTCATCTTCCCGTGCGTGACTTTTCCTTTCTCTATCCTCCTGTCGCACCAGCCTGCCCCATTGCCATGCCGCTGACCTTGCTGGCCCACGCCCCAAGCCATGCCTTTGCCACCCACTATCCCTCCCATGCTGCCGTCCCGTGCCACCCACGCCACATGCGCCTGCTGCCTGCAGCTGCTATGCCGTGCATAGCCACCAGCTCCTGTGTAGCTCCCTCTCTTCCTCCCCCTATAAAACCAGTAGGCCTCCCTCTCCTCTACCCCCTTCCTCCTCCCCTTTCTTTCTTCTTCCTGAAGCCTCCCAGTGCCCATGTGGCCATGCTTGCCCATCCCATGAGCCTTCCCCATCCTCTCCCCTGGAATCCCACTACCACCCGTGTCCAGTGCCCCACTTGGATTCCCGCTGCCACCCTACCTGCCCTGTCGCATCCCGCGCCCGTAGCTCTGCACCCGGCACCTAGGCTCTGGCACCCGAGCCCCCACCTCCACTCCCGTGCGCTTCCAGCACCGCACGTCCTCTCCCGTGCTGCTCCCAGTGCTCCCCATCCTCTATAAAACCAACGGCAGTGCCCTCCCTTCCCCTTCCCTTCGACTCTGCCATCTCCCTCCATTTCTCTTCCTCCACAGAAGCTCCCCCAAACCGAAGCAAGCACCAGCAAGCCATTTCCATTTCCAAGCTTGGCCATGAGCTCCACCTACCTCTCTGGTGATTGCTTCGCCGCATCGATCATGCCACAGTGTGTCCCTCGGCTTCCTCTTCCTATCCGCAGAATTCGCCCACTCCCTCGCTTTCTTTTCTCCGCAATTGAAGTTTTTTCGCCGACGGCCAAACCATCTTCCGTCATCATTTTTGGCACTGTCTTTGATCCCCCGACAACATCGTCCATGCCGTTGGCTTCCCCTCGCAACGTTCTACGCGGTGCTCCCTTCCTTTTCCCCGAAGCACCCTCGGCTCACCGGCGCCACCATCTACTCGTCGCCGGCCATGCGTCACCTTCCCCGTTCTCCCTCTCCGGTGATCGCTTTGCTGCGCCACCCACGTCACGGCATGCCCCTTGGTCACTTCCTTCTATCTCCTGAATTTGCCCCTCTCTCTCTCACTTTCTCCTGGTCGGGAACGCGATTCTCCCATCGCCGGCCAAACTACCTTCCACTGTCGTTACCGGCGCCGTCGACCATTCCCCGACACATAGTCACCACTGTTGGATTCTCCTTGCGGTGTTCTACGCCGTGCTCCCCTCACCTTCATCGGCGTATCGCCAGAGCACCATCGCTTCCTTGCGCTAGAAGCGTCCTGACGCTGTTTTGCATGCCGCCGCCACGCCGGACCTCCGCCGGCGATGCGACCACAACCATTGGGTCTGTCTCGCTCCCAGGATTCGATTTTGCTAGTTCGTTGGCCGCCCCTCCCTTTCCCTCGCTGGTGCCATTATTTTTGCCCGAGCCTGCACTATAGTTGTCTACTACATTCTCTGTCCATCCTTTTGTTTCTATCATTTCATGTGAACGCAAACTTTTGGATTTTTGTTCTCCTTCATACGAACTCCGATTTTGTAGATTCTTATTTCTAAATTCATCTAAATTCAGCCTCTTTCTATCGCTACTAATTTTGTAATGTTTGGGTTTTATTTGGATTTGTTGTATTTATTTGGCTCTTTTCGCGCGTGTAGATTCCGGCGTTTTCAAAGAATTCCTGGAACCGTCTGCGGAAGCACTTCAAACCTTCAATGAAGGCAAGTTGTAGACCTTTGATCATATTGAACCCATTTTATAAAATTATATTGATATATATCAACATGCATTGCTAGTTTTTATAAAAAAACTGCTTTCGGGAGTAGTTAATTACCTAATTGCCAGTGTGCCACCTTGAATAAATTGCTATTGACAAGTACCCTTGAATGACATAAATCAGTTGACACCATAGGTTGGGTTAATTCTTGTTGGAGATTATTATACCACCAACATGGGGCGTAATATGCTTAGTCATGCCTAGTCGCGTGGGATTCATGATCACATATTCATAATGATTAATCTTGACTTAATGATATATAGAATTGTGGCAGATCCACTGTTATTAAAATTTGTTGTGCTATGGCAAGGGTTGCTATTTGGTTATGTCTAACAAAAAATAATTTCATACTTAGGCGAATGATCGTATAGTAAAGGGGGAGAATTTTGGGATGTGGTTACGTCGCCTGAGTAGACACTAAGGACTTAACTTTATGCGTCATTGATCTGGGGCTTACCATACCACCACATGTCTAGACTCTGATAGACCTAGCCAACTAATTAGCAATGTTTTGAGTCAGCTCTCTTTTGGTGGATGATTTGGCGCAAGAGGGGGCCAGCGCGGCGAAACCTTAGCGAGCAGAACCAGGTCCAAAGAGAACTTTGTAAAGGCCTTGACGCGTGCTCTAGACTGCTTACCTAAGGTAGTGAGCGGTGGTATCGACGGATGCCAAACAAACTAGAGACGTCATGTCATGTGGGTAAAGCTGTACAACATCTGTAGAGTGTAAAACTATTCGAATAGCCATGTCCCCGGTTATGGACAATGCCTGGTGATTTCACACGGGGAGTAGATTTTCTCAAAAGTGGTGGAATTGTTTGCGTGGGAAGCGATCTGGATAGTCTGGTTTTGGTTGGGAAGTGAACGGGGTGTTCACTAGTTGTTTCAAAGAAACTTGTTTACTTATGTATTAATCTTTTAAATTGTGCTCTTTAATCTACTTACTGTATTTACTATCAACACTGCTTTCTGCAAAAATAACTATGAAGCTATCCTTGTCAAGCCTTGCATTAATACTATTTGCATACTTTTTCCTACGACTTGCTGAGTACTTTAAAGTACTCATGGCGAAGAAGAACTAGGGAACACAGAGTTCCATGATGAGGAGTACCATGAAGATCATGCGAACTAGGTCTCGTTCTCCACTTGATTGCCTATGAGCATGTTGGATGGCTACCACAAGTTTGTTTATTTCCGCTGCAAGTTTACCCTGTTATCTTAAGCCCTGCATGGCAAGCTCTGTAAAAGTTGACCATAAGGTCATTTTGCTGCTAAGTAATATTAAATTGTCTGCTTCTTAGATATCTTGTTATATGGATATGATTTCATCGATGTTGCAACTTTGTGAACTAGCTACTGATCATGGGACTAGTTTAGAATACACAGAGGGCTCGGGTTCAGCGACTCGGGGTCCCGATAGAGATGGTATCTGTAATACTCCAATTTATTCTAAGAAAGAAAGCATACAAAAGAGAAACTATACATAAGAAAAAGGAGGTTTATGCAGTTTTTCGACAACCTGGGCCTCGGGTCATGGCCCAGGAGGCCCATGAGGGGCTGGCCACTAATAAAAGGAGGGGGAAAACCCTATTGTCTACTGTAGCATGCCTGCTACAGTACTGCACCACCACTGTAGCACACGGGTACTGTAGCAATCCCCTTCCCTACTGCCATGCCAAGAGGAGAAAGGAAGGAGAGGGAGGAAGAAGAAGAAAGGAAGAAGAAGGGAAGAAGGAAAAGAGGAAGGAAAGGAAGGAGCCCAGCTGGGTCTTCGTGTTTGTCATCTCGTTCTCCAAGGGTAATCCCCCCAATTCCGCTCGATTAGTCGTATAGCATTGTATTTTGGCAATATCGGTATTAGATCGGTTTAGGGCAGTCTATAGTTATCGACTGTTTTGAGGATGATGATTGTGAAATTGGGTCTGACCGACTCCTAGAGCGTTGTAGGCGACGTCGACACCTTTCTGTAGAGTACAAGATCGCGTCGTTTCTACAAGCGGTTCAAAAGTTACGAATTTTTTAGTGTGACTATTCTACAAATCTGTCGGTATTCTGACAGGTTTTAGTAATCTGATTTAAGCGATCCGTTAAATGAAAAATTAGAGGAGCTCAATATAACAAAAGTTGTAGATAATTGTCGTAGCTTTCAGGGAAGCTCAAGAACGCGAAATTTAGACAAACGTACTCAAAGTGATGGTACTTGTAATATACAGTTCAGAGAACCTGACGTGAAATCGATGTTCTGTTAATTAGCTTGGTAGGGGTATTAGAATGCCGAATCAGGAAGGCTCATCAACTAGGTTTAGTTGGAGAAATTGATAATCTTTCAAGGAAGTCCAAGAAGGCCTCATTTGGACTCCTGTACTAAAAGATATGAATTTTAGAACATGACTGTCCACAGAGGGGACAGATCAACATTTAGGAATTTGAGTTGGGATCGCGTTAAAAAGTATTGAGAGTTTGTATTTGCTTATATAGATTGTTTGATCCATTACTATTGTCTTAGTATGCTTTTAAATGAATTTAGGTACGTGATTGGTCCCGGAGGCAGCACCCTCTTCACATCCTCTGTTCTCTCGCGGTTAAGGCAAGTACTCTGATTGATAGAGTAATTATGAATGTTTGATAGAGAGTGCTAGTATTTTGATACATATTAGCTATGCATGGTTGATAGTGTGATATGTATGATTAAGGATGGTGAACGCTTGAGATATGATTAATTATTATTCATGAGTGATTGTTCATGTTTGCTAGTTTTATGAATATATGTGTCATTCATGGATGCTAGAATGCTATGAATGCCAATGATGATAATTGCTAGAAGTATGAATAAGTTTATTCATGTATGACGTGAATACATATTTATGATGGTGTAAAGTTTTGTTCATGTGCATTATGCTATCATATTGGAGGCTTGGTCACGTGGTGACTATGCATTGATTGAGGTCCTTGTCATGAATATGACGGGCTTGTGGTCCCCACAATCGTGGAGTGTGGGCATTGATTTGAGGTCCCCGTCATGTAGATGATTGGCTTGAGGTCCCCACACTTGTGGAGTGTGGGCTTGAGGTCCCCTTTACTTGCGAAGTATTGGGCAATTGGTCCTACGCTATGAGCACACAGCATGGGTATGCAGCGACGGTTGTATACTTTGCATTACCGGTAAAATGCAAAAGAGAAAGAGAAAGTGCACTTGATCATCTTGCATAGCATGAGCATATGACATGTTTATAATAGAGATTGTAGATGGATGTTGATGATTACAGTTGTTTATGTTATTGTTGCCATTTATTGTACTTGCTGAGTCTTTGGACTCACTCTTGCTGTTGTTGTGTTTTTAGGTACCCCTTTACAAGAACGGCATGCAAGGGAGGGAGTAAAACTTAGAGTGGTTGCACGACGGCACAAACTACTCACATTTGAATTGATAGAATGATAATTTAGTAGATGAGAAATTTGTTTAAAGAATTCTTTATGATTACTCACTATGCTTGGAATAATTTGTAATAGAGTTGATTAGAGGATTATGGATGTCCTTTTGTTTATGCTTTAGTGGTTTAGCATGCTATGGGTGATATAGTGATGATTAGCATAGCTTTGGTTGTCTCTTGATTATGCTGGATGTTGGATTATTTAACTATGTTTATTTAAATGTTGGGATCTTCGGTTTAGTAACTAAATAAAGGAGGTTCTGTCGGATTTTAGAGAATTGTATCAGTGTTAAAATGGTTGTAGTGTTAGTTTGGTAGCATTCCAGGCCTTTGTCGGGCTGGGGTGCTACAGTATCTGACGAGGATTAAAACCTCTATGTATTATTTTTTACATAACAGACCATACGTCTTCATGGTCGTAACCCCTGAGGTGCACGACCTCACTAGTCGGAAGAAGGCCTATCCCAAGCTCCCGACCAGGAGAACTGCTCGTAAAAGGTATGAACTGATACTTGGAACTGATTCCAGGTATATTCTCTACCGTATGATGAATGGAACACGTGCATGTTCCATACCATACGACGTTTCTTATCCAGAAGCACTGATGAATAACCACCATACGGTTATGTCTCATAGACATACAACCGCCGAACGGTTGACTTTCCATCAACCATCATCCGACTTCGACCAGTCGTGACGCTTCACATTAGATGTCTTCTCCAGAAGTAACTACCACCTCTTCAAGGGCTATTTAAAGATGGAGCATGGACAGAGCAAAAAGATAGATAGAGCCTTCAGACTAAAGCATAGACCTTAGACTCGTGTTTTAAGTCTGGCATTGTAAGATAACAAATAGTATTATCAGTGTAAATAGGAGTAGTTCATCATCCAGTCAGGAGGCATCCCCTGTAAACCCTAGTTCATACTAATAAACGAGCAATCCCATTATTACTCTAGATTTCCCATGTCACTTTCTCCTTTTGTTTTCGTAAGATCGACGTCTTGGTCGTCGACAGCTGGCGCCGTCCGTGGGGATCATGGCGTGGAATCTTGGAAGAAATACTCCGCTCATCAAATCTTTGTCTATTCCCCGTTTGTGATCACTAATGCGATCATGGCGGGAAGTTGGGATGAAGAAAACTGGTTCGACTTGGCGGACTACTCCAAACTCGACATGGACGCATGCATGTGCGCCATGGAGGAAAACGGAATCTCTTCATCATCCTCCTCCGCCGGTTCGCCCATCGCAGAGATCGGCGAAGTCGACCGGATGGATGAGGATACACCGCTATGATCAGTGGTGGTTCCAGAGGAAGTGCTTCCGACCAGTTCGGAACACCCAAAAGCCTCAGCAGGCCCAGACTTTTCGACCGGCAAAAAAAAGTGATGAAAATTCAACACCGCAACTCAAGGTTCAATATACCTTTGATGCAATCATGGTTGATAGGTACTCACCGACGGCTTCTAGCAATTCCAGGAGCCAAGCGACACCTGGTGACGGTGTCAATGAAACCTCCATTGGTCATAAACCAAGTGGGGATGATAAGGCTCAGCATTCGATCGGCAATTCGCCGGATCAGGCTGAGACCCTTCCGAAAACCTCAGGAAGTGCTGATCACCGACTGCTCTCCGTCGTGGAGGCTTCTCGCAGAAGCTCTGAAAGGCTCTCTATCAATTACGACGGAAGCTCATCGGAGGATCACTGCTGGAAGCACGAGGTCAATGCGATCGGAGATACAGATCAAAATGCCGTGTACGGTCCTCCATACTTTGCCTCGCCACCACGTAATAATGGAGATGGTACGGGCGGTCAAGCACCAAATGCCGGAGGTAACAGAACTGGTGGACGTCCATCAGTTAATTCGCCTGATCCTACCCAAACCAATGTAAGGGACCAGGCAAGATCGAACAGGAGATCGGAGGATTCAAGCCATCAGACAGCTTCTTCTAGCAGAAATCCTTCGAGACCTTTGGTAACAAGGCAAAACCTGCAGCGAGTTAGAGATATGTTAAAAACTTCTGACCCTGCTTTGGCAGAGACTCCAGGTTTTGCCCAACTTGTAGGTCAAGTATCAGAGATTATCCAACAGACAATGCAACGCACAGAAGCGTATCGGAATGAAGGCACCCGCAAAGTCAGACCATGACTTCGTCTCGGCATTCTTCTCGAAGCAGGGGCCAGCATGGTTGTGTTGAGGATCAGCTGATACCACGACCACCTCGACGATTCCGACCAACAAGTCATGAGGGGAGAAGACTGTTCCATGAATCCTCACCCTCACTTCGTCGAGAAGAGCAATCGCTTGGACCTAGTGATCTTCGACATCACCTAAACCAGGCAAGTGATCGAAGGCGTTCTAGTAACGTCCACGACCGAATCGGGACACTGGAGCACCGACAATCTGGTCCTAGAAATCGGTCTCCAACCGATTATAATCCGGCCCCTTTTCAAAGAAGGCACCACGAAACTATCATAGGCTGTCGAGCCTTCTTAGCAGGGCTCGAGGCTGTGCGTTGGCCAAATAGGTTCCGATCGGCCAATTTGGATAAATTCAATGGGACCCAAAATCCTTTGGAATTTCTCCAGATATATACCACCGCTATTAGCGCCGCTGGTGGTGATGAAAACGTAATGGCTAACTATCTTCCTACGGTATTAGAAGGATCAGCCCGATCATGGTTGCTTAACTTACCGGTCGGGTCCGTGTATACTTGGGAGCAACTCTGTGACCTTTTCATTGCGAATTTCCAGGGTACGTATGATCGCCCTGGAAAGGAGGACGATCTCCATAGAATACGACAAAAATCTAACGAGACTCTCCGACAATACATCAAAAGATTTAGCCAGGTTCGTAACTCAATACCAGAGGTTGCAGAATCCTCTGTTATCCAAGCCTTCAAAGCGGGATTGAGAAATCGAAGGTTTACAGAGGATTTAGCTATACATCCCCCACGAACAACCATCGAGCTCTTCGACATGGCTGACAAGTACGCGACGGCCAGTGAAGCGATTGAGTGGAACGAGGCCATTGATCGAAAAGATAAAATTCCCCAGCCTGGTTTAGATAGGACAGAAAAGATGCAAAAGAAGACTCTCAAAAAAAAGAAGCATGGCAGAACCAACGATAAGGAGGTTCTTGCTGTTCCTGAAAAGTTTACCAAGGGAAGAAAGGATTATTCTGGTCATGGCAAAGCCAAGGCCCCGACCAATGATTACAAGAAAAGTAAGAAGTGATGTCCTCTCCACCAGCAAGTAGGACATGACTTGCGCAATTGTCATGCTTGGCAAAAGAAACTAGAAGATTATTATGCAGGTAAAGGTCCACTCCCGTCGATACAAGAACTCGGGGAAACAAGATCCAAGAAGGACAAAGATGGTGATGAAGAAATGGAGTACCAAGAACCTCAGCACACTATCGATGTGATCTTCGGTGGATCCTCTTCGTACGAGTCCAGACGTCACCTGAAAGCCATGGAGCGAGAAGTCAACCTTATCGAACCTTCGATCGCCGTTAAACCTTCAAGGTAGTCGGAGACAATAATCTCCTTCAGCAAAGAAGATTGCCCTATTCCTTCGACTCGACCAGGTAGGTTTCCAATTGTTGTTGAGTCTACTATTAATAATTGTAAGGTTAATCAGGTCTTGATAGATGGGGGTAGTTTTTTAAATATTTTATTTGCAAGCGCTTTGGAAGACATGCAGATTCCCAAATCCAAGGTAAAACCTATGAAATATGTCTTCCATGGCATAGTTCCTGGATCTACCGCCAAGCCAATAGGGCACTTGTCCCTACTGGTTACGTTCGGAAAGCCCGACAACTTCCAGACAGAATTTTTTTTTGATGTGGTAAATTTCGAAACTGCATACAATGCAATCCTTGGTCGTCCAGCTTTAGCAAAATTCCTGATAGCCACGCATTACGGTTATCAGAGTTTGAAAATACCGGGGCCAAAGGGTGTCATCACAGTTCGAGGCGATTAGAAAATAGCCTACGCATGCGATCGAAAATGCTTAGAACTGGTCGATGAACTTCCGACCAGGGGAACTAACACGATTAACATGCAGGTCAAACACTCGAGACCAAAGATGACACCAAAACCCTCCGACCAGATAAAAGAGGTACAACTCGACGGAAATGTTTCTCCAGAGGGTGCCAAGATACTAGTTGGAGCAGGACTCGGCCCTAAATAGGAAGAGTTGCTCGTCTTCTTCCTCCGAGCGAACCAGGACGTATTCGCCTGGCAGGCGTCCGATATGCCCAGAGTCCCCAGGGAGGTGATTGAGCATAGGCTAGCTCTGCAGCCTAACAAAAAATCAGTCAAGCAGAAGCTACGACGTTTCGCATCTGATCGGAAAGAAGCAATCCAATCGGAGATTGACAAACTTCTCAAAGCTGGGTTTAGGATCTGATCGGAAAGAAGCAATCCAGAAACATGGAAGTTTTGAATGGACTAAAGAGGCAAGCAACGCCTTCGTAGAACTGAAACAGTACCTTACGAATCCCCCAATTCTAGTTTCTCCAAGGTTGGGAGAGACATTGCTGATTTACGTAGCTGCAACGCCACAAACAGTTAGTGGTGTACTAGTCGTAGAACGAGACCATGTCCAACGACCGATATATTACGTAAGAGAAGTCTTACATGGACCAAAAGAAAGATATCCGCAGGTACAAAAGTTGCTCTATGGTCTCTTTATGGCTTCAAGGAAACTAAGGCATTATTTTCAGGCCCACAAAGTGGTCATACCAACTGGATATCCTCTTGGTCAAGTCCTAGGAAACAGGGAGTCGTCAGGACGAATAGCAAAATGGGCGGTTGAGCTTGGGGCATTCGACCTCCATTTCATCCCACGAACAGCAATCAAGTCCCAAGCAATAGCAGAATTCATTGCTGAATGGACAAACCCTGAACCCACCCAAGGGTCCTAGTACGAACACCACGATGAGTGGACAATGTACTTTGACGGTTCCTTGATGCTACACGGCTCGGGGGCTGGGGTCATCTTGATTTCCCCTACTGGCGAACAAATAAAGTACGCCATTCAGTTAAACTTTCCTGTTACTAACAATGTGGCAGAATACGAAGGTTTGCTGGCAGGACTTCGAGCAGCTCGTTCGCTCGGGATTCGCAGATTGCTAGTGAAAGGCGATTCTCAACTAGTAGTGAATCAAGTAGGGAAAGAGTATCAATGCTCTAGTACCAAGATGTCATCATATCTGGCGGAAGTACGAAAACTTGAAAAGCATTTCTTCGCCAGATCCAACACATTCCTAGAAAGGAAAACTTTCGCGCACAGGTTGGCGGATGGCTTCCGCAAGGACATCCGTCCCGCCCGAAGTTTTTCTCGAGAAACTCGATTCACCCTCGGTAGTCGAGCCTTCTGAGGACACAGATGTTCGCAAGGAGGTTGCACACCTTGATTCTACAAACATGGATGCTCCACAGGTCGATCATGGTTGGCGTTATCACGATCATGGTAGAGATTGGATGACATCGATCTACAATTATCTTCAGCATGACCTAATTCCAGAAGATGATGTAGAGGCTGATCGTATAGCACGAAAAGCCAAATCATACACTCTAATTGAACGTACCTTGTATAAACGAGGATCTCACAGAGTGCTGATGAGATGCATATCTCACTCGGATGGCATTCAATTGCTAACCGAAATTCATGAAGGAGTCTATGGAGCACATCATTCCTACAAAACGTTGGTTGGTAAAGCCTTTAGGCAAGGATACTACTGGCCAACTGCCCTTCATGATGCAAAAGAGCTCGTGACGAAGTACGTGCAATGTCAGTTTCATAGCCAACAAGTACATCAGCCGTCCCAAGTTTTGCAAACAATTCCTCTTTCTTGGCATTTTGCAACCTGGGGACTAGACATTCTGGGACCTTTCCCAAGAGCACCCAGGGGCTTTGAGTTCCTTTTCGTCATGATTGACACGTTCACTAAATTGATCGAAGCCGAGCTGGTTGTAAAAATCAAAACTGAGGCTGCTAAGAAGTTTCTCACAAAAAAACGTGATCACACGATTTGGTGTACCCAGTCGTATAATCACTGATGACGGTACCCAGTTCTCGAGCAATAATTTTCAGCAATTCTGTGAGGACCTAGGTATCAAGATACATTTCGCTTATGTTGCTCATCCACAGAGCAATGGTGCAGTTGAGCGAGCCAATGGTATCATAATGCAAGGCATCAAACGACGAGTTTTCGACCAGTTAAATCAACGGTCAGGGCTTGGGTTCAAGAACTTCCTTCTGTATTATGGGCCGTTCGTACAACAACTAGTCGTGCGACCGGTGAAACACCATTCTTTTTGGTTTACGGGGCTGAAGCCATGCTTCCTCCAGAACTCAAAATTGGTTCTGCTCGAACTGATTGCTTTTCTGAAAGTGATCAGTGTGAACGACGACTTGATGATATCAATTTCCTTGAAGAATGACGAAATCAAGCTTTGCTACGATCAGCAATCTACCAAAGAAGCCATGCGTCGGTACCACGATCGTAAGGTGCAACCTCGCAGCCTTAGTCGTAGGCGATCCGTTCTTAGAAAATTCAGAACCAAGCGGTGCAACAAACTTTCACCCAAATGGGAAGGTCCATACATCAGTAGTCGAAGTCACCCGACTGAAATCAGCACGATTAGCTATGTCGATGGGCAAATTTTGTCTAATTCTTGGAATATTGATCAATTGCGTAAGTTCTTTATTTAATTTCCTGTATTTATTTCATTTCATATTTCCATTAAGATGCATTTCCTTTTTCAACAATAAGTATGGTTGTTTATAATTATTATTAAATGCTTTGGTCATATACCTTTATTGTTGCTGATTGGTCAGAGAAGACACTCATTCTCTCCGATATTCCTTTCGAAGGGATCTCCATTAATCATGGGTGCTGACTTAGAGGTCAGATACAACACCTATGATATCCCGTTTCTGTTTGGTAAGAAAAACAATGTGGATTTAATTTCGAGTTCAAATTAAAAGAAGAAACTTCCGGCGTTTCGCCTGTTCTTCCAGTTTTGGGCCTGAGCCTTTGGCCAGCAGACCCAAGAGAGGGCCTTGTGGGCTGAAGGGGCAGCCGTGGGGGCCATGAGGGGGGCAGCCGCGCTAGAGGTGGGGCCCAAAGGCCCATCTTGTGGCCGGCCAAAGGGGGGGCCTCAAACCCTAGCACCCCCACCTCTCCCACTTTCCCCACCCCCTCCCTCCTATGGCCGCCGCCCCTACCTCCCCCTCTCCCTTGCGCCCTGCCTCCTCCTCCCCTTGGCGCCTTTCCCCCATTGGTGCTGCACCTCCCTACCTCTTGGAGCCATCTCCCTCCTAGTGCCGAACCACCTTGCCACCGGTTTTTGCAAAGGAAGGAAGGGTTTTGCGGGGCTGCTGTTCAAGAAGGAGAGGAGCTTCTTCAAGGACTCTTCGTCGTCTCCCTGGGTGTTCTCAAGGGTAACGAATGTCGTTTTTGTTGTTGGGTTAATCGTAGAGGTGAATTTGATTAGGTTTGATCGGATCAAGTTCTGTTTGCTGTAAATTCAATTCTGTCCAGTTTCTTGCGCGTCCTGTTTCGTATACTTAGAGATAGAATTAGGGATTTTTATCTCCTAGAGTTATGTAGGTTTTGTTCTTAGCTTTCGGTGGCCGCCAAGAACACTGAATTCCAACGTGCGGATCAAAAGTTACGATAGTTTTTATCTCTGTTGTCCAGAATCCTGACGAGAATAAACTGTCAAGTTGTCTTTTAAAATATGATTATGTTAATATAAAATTCAGGGATTTCACCCAACTTGGTTATTGTAGGCCTTGGTCTTAGCTTTTGATATTGTTAAAGAACGCTCAATTCGGAGTTGTATATTAAAAGTTATGATCGTTTTAATACTGCTGTCTTATTTGTGTAGACATATTACATTCTGCTGTTTCAGTTATCTCGTCAAGAAATTAAATTGGCCGAATTGGGTTACCTTATCAACTAGATTATTGTTGATATGTCAGTTAAGAATCCGTAGAAATTGGTCTCACCTCATTCCGAGTTCCAGACCAATAGATATGATTTTTACCGTTCTGCTGTCCAGTTTCGGGCTGTGCCGGAGTAGTCTGTTTTCAGATTAGAACTAACTAGTTAATTGTGGGTTGTCGGGAAGGCGTTGTAGAACGTTAATGGAAGCGCTCTGTTATATGTTGTATTTATTTCGAGTACTTACTCAGAGGCGAGAGGCTTCGTTTAGAGACATCTTCTTTACCTACTACCGCAGATTAGCGCGGAAGGCAAGTACTTTGATGTTCATATGTTTGGAGTATGATGCATGCTTGATGACTGTATTGTGTTTTTTCTGATATCCACGAGAATATTCAAAGTTTATGTCCTTTTCTTATGTGTTATATACATGAGTTTATATATGATGTCTTTCATAATTCATTCTTCAGTTCATGCATCCTGTTTCATGTGCCTTCCACGGGAGTGGATTATAAGACCCATCAATTCCAGTATGGGCACGTAAGACCCACTAGTCCAATGTGGGCAGTTTTGGACACCCGTATGAAACGTTCTTCATATGGGATTGGGATCCCCGTATTTTGGTTAAATACGGGCTTAAGTGTACACCGACGGGTGTGTCACTAGCTATACCGGTATAAGCATGTGTGTAGTCCATTCTTTTCATTAAATTCATTCATTCTATTCATCCATATACTCATTCGGGGTATGATCGCATTCTTTAATGATGAGGTCTTGTTCGTATTTGTGGTATGTTCATTTATTCACTGTACTTGCTGAGTCACGGACTCATTCTTGCTTTGTTTGTTTTATTTTAGGTGATCATTGATGCTGGCTCTATCGGGAGGGAGTAGACACGCACTAATCATGCATTTCACCATAATCAAGTTCAACAATATGATTTGGTTTCTATATTTCATTCGTTAAGAGATGAACTGTAATAAATAACTTTAAATGGTGAAGGAAGGATACCTTCTCCATGTTATGATTGATTATGTATTGCTTGTGGTCCTTGATCATCCTTCGTTACACTTGCTTGAATTCAGACTATTGTTATGACATGGTTCTATTAAATAGTGATTTCTTTATATCATTAGTTGATATTATTCAAATTCTTCCGCATTATGGATGTAGGTTAGATGATTTAGGTGACATCTTGGCTTCCGAATAGCCAGGGTGTTACAACACCGGTCTCAGTCGTGATCATTGCTCCAATGATACACACGCACGACCACATACTCTTTTCTTAAAGAAGCATACGAGTATATGGAGTACAATCCAGACAATATATATGGTTTTCTTATTTTGAGAATCAAAGTTTGATACTCTATTTCAACATTATGTTCTACTTGAGTTTGGCTACTGGTCAGGACACGGAAAACCTCCTAGTCGAAGTCTCTCCTCTCTGCGTGTAATACCTCAGATTTATTCTTGCAAAGGAAGTATCCAACAGAGATTTAGACATCAGGAAAAGGGGGATTATGCAGTTTTTCGCCAACCTGGGCCTCGGGCCTTGGCCCAGGAGGCCCAAGAAGGGCCGGCCACCTATAAAAGAAGAGGAAACCCTAGCTTGGGGTACTGTAGCTACAGTAGCACTGCCGCTCAAGATGCGTGCTACAAGATCCTTTCCCTCCCCTCAAACTCCATTGCTACCATCTCTTGAGTTCTCCTGCAGACTAGCCGGCCACAAGGAGGAGGAAAGGGAAAGGAGAAGAGGAGATCTTCTTCAGGGGTTTTGATCAGTGATCTCTAGCGGTTCTCCAAGGGTAACGAACGTCGGTTGTTGTTGTTTGTTTAATCGTAGAAGTGTTTCCGATTAGAATCGTTTGAATCAAAGTCTGCCAGCATTAATTTTGAATCTGTCCAGATTGTTGCGTGGGTAATTTCGTGTATTTAGATGCAGAATTTGAGGATCCCATCTCCTAGAGTTATGTGGGATCCGTCGTTATCTTTCAGTAGCCATAAAGATCACTCAATTCCGAGTTACGGTTAAAAAGTTATGTTGATTTTAGTGCTGCTGTCCCGAAATCCTGACGAGATTCTGCAGTCGTCTTGTTTATTATTTAAGGGATTGTTAGATTCCGAATTGGGGGTTTCCATCTCCTAGAAAGTTGTAGATAATGTTCTTAGTTTTCAGTGAACGCAAAGGACACCTGAATCCGATTTACGGATCAAAAGTTATGGTCGTTTTACCTCTGCTGTCCAGAACTCTGATAATAATGAACTGTCAACTTGTCTCTAAGAATAAAATTAACTTAAATGAAAAATCAGAGATTCCACCCAACTAGGTTATTGTTGAATTTTTCGTAACCTTTCTAGATTGGTAAAGAACACTTAATTCGGAGTTGTAGATTAAAAGTTTTGATCGGTTTAGTAATTACTATTTGTTCTTTAGGGCAGATTTCTGTTCTGAAAGTTCATCTGTTCAATAGCATATTAATTTGGCCGAATTGATCTATCTTGTCAACTTGAGAATTTTAGATATGTTAGTTATGAATCCACAGAAATTGGATTCACCTCATTTCGAGTTCCAGATCATTAGATATGATTTTCACCGTGCTGCTGTCCAGTATCGGTTGTGACTGATTTGTCGATATTTCAGATTAGGCTTTGTAGTTAAGTCTTGAGTCACCGTGGAAGCGTTGTAGAATGTTGATTAGTAGTGCTGGGTACATTTTGTTCTTATTGAAATTATTTTACTTGTTTAGGTGGTGAAGCCTCGAGTTTAGGAGTATCACCTTTTTGGTTAACGTCGCATCGCGAAGGCAAGTGCATTGCTATCTTATTGCTTGTGATTGATGAATGTTTATGTGATTGTGTTGTGATGTCTTATGACACAAGAGATGATGAATTGTCTATGATATTTCTTATGTGTTGAATCCATGATTGGAGATGATGTCATTATTCATTCGATAAGTCATTTCATGCATTCATTGTCATTTACCATCCACGGAGTGGATGAGTGAGCCCATCAATTCCGGATGGGTGCGCATGAGAGCCCATCAATTCCGTGGATGGGTGCGCAAGTCCCATTAATTCCGTGATGGGCAGTGTTGGACACCCGTATGAAACATTCTTCATACGGGAAGTGGATCCCCGTATTTTTGTTAAGATGCGGGCTTGAGTGAACACCGACGGGTGTATCACTGGCTATACCGGTATATGCATGTGTGCAGTCCAAATTCCTTGATTTTGAGCATTCATCTCATATCAACATAAATAATCACTTGTTGTATGTTCTGAGCTGGTGACGAGATTGTCTTATTCATATTTATTGCCTATTCTATTAGCCATTGTACTTGCTGAGTCGTGGACTCACCCTTGCCTTGTTTATTTATTTATTTTAGGTGATCGTTGATGAAGTTTCTCTTGGGAGGGAGTAGACAAGCACTACTCAACACACTTCACTTGCTTTAGTTTCAATAACAGAACTATCACTATTCTTCTTTCATTAATTGATGGACTGTAATAAATAAATTCAGTTTGGGATGACTCCTTCTCTATCGTTGAGTTCGCTTAAATAATCATTTTACGCTCATTGATTATCTGTTGATAGAATTATCTAAATGGATCCATTATTACGTTTCCGCTCATGTTTCGCTTTGATGTTGAACTGTTTAGCTTTGTTGATGATTTATTGTTGAAAATTATTCCAATATAAGGTTGCATGCTAGATCCTTAGGTAGCATTCTGGCTTCCAAATAGCCAGGGTGTTACACTGCACGTGGTCCTACCCACTGGAAGGAGCTTCCTAGTGATGGTCCTTTTTCCTACGATCCTCGCTGCTATTCGGACTTGAGCATGGGCATGTTTTGCGAAATATTTTACAAATCTTTGATTCTTGGGATTCGTTACGACCAGATTCGAATAGTTTATAAACAAAAGTACTCATCTTTTCCTTTTTTGCATACATTCTTAATGCATATCTTCTTATCATCAAAGCCAGTCTTTGTTATATCTCCAGACTATATGTGGTTTCTCATAGTGATTCGATAATGGACAAGATCTACACTAGTCGAATTCATAAGCTGGTTCCGACCACATGATTTCTTAGTGTTCACTAGCTCACTGTCACAATCATTATCAGCACTTCTACCATGGTCATTGTTATTACTCATTTTCTTGGTCTACTGCTTTTTTAGTAACGTTCATCTACTAATATAAGCAGTCGGGAGCTAGGAAATATATGAGTACTTAATAACATTGATAAGACAAAGCAAGGACTTCATTGATGATAAAAGGTAAGTTTCATTTATAAAGTTTTGAATTTTACATCCATTTACTTGTTAGAACCTGCCAGATCATTGCGTGATGGAGATCCGACTTCCATTTAAATCACAAGAACTTCTCTCCGAGAGGTCTTTCTTCCTCGAGAAGTTTTGTTGCTTCATCTTCAGAGCAGTCGAAATCCTCTTCAATAGCTCTAAGACTAACAGAGGGGTCGGAAGCCTTCAGTTTTGCTAAGGCAACACTAACTCCATTCGTAATAGCTTCCTTCATCGTCTTAGCATGGTTCTCTCGAAAGAGTGTTATCACCTCTTTGAGATCTTCGAGTTGATGGCCGAGAAAATTGATTCTCTCCACAGGATCTCTTAGAATGGGCAGTTGCGTTCCCGACCCCAGTTCGAAGAGCATCTTGTTCAGAGCCTTGACTTTGTCTTCAAGACTCCGATCGAATTCAGCCCCTTGGCCACGCTCAAACTCAAGGGTTTTTTCCACTCGTTCAAGTGCTTTCGTTTTTTCTACACGAGTGGATAAAGTTAACACAAACTTTTAAAATTGGAGTCATGGGATACTGGTTAAGTCTATGACCAGTTACCTTTGATTTTCTTCTCACAAGAGTCGAAAACCTCCTTTTGCCTGGTCATCACATGCTCGATCGACCGGTCTTTACTTTGATTTTCTTCTCTAAGTTTTATTATTATGGCTTCCTTAGCCACGACCTCTTTTTTAATTTTCTCTAAATCTATCAAATATGATAGAAAAAGAGGATTAAGTTATAAGAGAGAAACAAGATAATAAACTTTAGGAGGTCAAGCTAAAAGAGAAATGTTCTTACTTCTCAGATCAGAGTGTTTTTGCTCCAGAGTTTTTATTCGCTGGGTCAGTCCTCCAACCACAGCATATTTCTCGACCATATGCTACAAAAATAAATTCCCTTTCTTTGATAAGTTTTCAAAGAAACTTCAAAGGAAAGAGTTATAACAATGGTCGTAGAACACTTACCCGAATTGCCATATCATTATATTTGACAAAAATCATATCTGGACCTATCTCAGCTTGACGGTCCGATATCTTTCCCCAGGCCTCGTCAAGTTCCTTATCCTCGATAAATCGGGGGGAAAAAGGAAACTTGTTAACCTGAGAGGTATTTCCAGGAGGAGGTGGAACCTGTTGAGGATCTCTGGAGATGACTACCTCCGGAAAAGGAGTAAGGATTACTAGAGGATCTTGAGCAGATGTCGGAACTGAAACCTGCTCGGGGGCTTCTTTAACCACTTCATCCTCTCCAGTCTTAGCCTGAGGAGTATCCTGATCAGGAACCTCCACGACCACGTCTTCCCCAGGAATCTTTTTCTGAGGGCTGTTTTGGTCGGACACGACTGGAACACCAGAAGATCTATGAAAGAAGAAAGTAAGGAAGATCAAGGTTTCAACATATCAAAATATCCAAGGTATGCATATACATGACTTCTTCATTTAAATATACTTGGTCGATTTTTTGAGTTTGACCTTGTAACGCATCGGAGTAAAATCTGCTGCGCTAGCTTTCCTTTTCTTCTCAACCAAATTCACCGGTTCTAAACTGGTAGGGTTGACTAGGTCTTGCACATTCACTGACTGAAAATAAGAAGCAATATCCACGACCATTTGGTCAAGGATCGGATTCCTGGTCGCAGTATCAGTAGGTGTAGATTCGTCTACCTCTAAAATAGTAGCCTCAGTAGGCACTGGTGGGTCTTCAGCGACCTTGTTGGAAGGTACAACAACCGCCTAAAACACATCATTAAAGATAATTAGGCGATAAAAATCATTTGTCTAAACATCATTTATGTTCGGTCACCTACCTCTAGAAGGCTGACATCCTGTATGGTCGTAGGGGTGGTCGGATCATCAATCAGCTCACATCTTTCAGTGGCCTCGTTGATCCTCAACCCGACCAACTACACATCAAAGAGGATTTATGGTATACCAATTAGAAATGATATGTACGACAAAGGAAAAAGCACAGTTGATAATCTTACCTTAAGTCTCTTGATCCTCTCTTTGGCGAAAACAACCGCTAAGATCCTAGGAAAACTAGCCTTGTCGTCAGGTTCTCCGGCACAGATCATTTTGATCCGGCTTCTAATCTCGTCAGAAGATAAAGCTGTAAAGATAAAACAAGAGACTTAAGGGTACAGAAATAATCAACTAATATAGGTAAACTGGTCGGAATCATTCATGGCTTACCCTCTTTGGAATCTTTGGTCGTATCGTCACGACCAATATACCAGAGCATCCGGTGTGCTCGGGCCTTCATATGACTAATCCGGCGCGTGGAAAAATCCTTCACTACGTGCCAGGATGTTAGACCCTTGACATTGAGAAGCTTGATAGCTTCGGCCCATCGCTTTATCTTTTCCTCTTTCTCTGTGGAGGAGCGCCAATTCGGATTCTCGGCCGCCTTCTTACTAGAATAATAAAGGCTGTCTTTCTTCGTGATCTTCATATAGAACCAGCTCTTCTTCCACGATGACCACGAAGATTTTGAGTACATAAATATGTACTCATCGGCTTTTCCGTCATGGAGACGCAAGGTGCACTCTCCAGGCGTCCCAATCGTCTTCCCAGACTTTGTCGTCCTGTACTAGTACTTGAATAGATCCAGATCTGCTGGAATCCCCAAGTACGCTTCGCAGAGATAAATAAAGATGCTGAGATTGACGATAGCATTGGGAGCAAGATTCACCAATTCAACACCATAATACTTCAAAACTTTAGGGATGAAGGAATGGATTGGTAGCCCAAATCCGCATTCAACATATGCAAGAAAAATGGGGATTTCTCCATCTTCATTACTCGGGGAATGTTCTCCAGCCGCGGATCTCCAAGAAATCATATCCTTGCTGGGAAGCATCCCGATCTTCTCCAAGCTCTCTAGCTTCTTCTCACCCAAGTCGGAGACCGACCAGTTGGTGATTTGATCTGACATGGTCATATTTCTTTCGGATGAGGAAAGAAAAGGAGGTCGGAAGCAGTTTTTACTCGGGAGATTAAGAAGGAAAGCAGGAAGTGAAAGAACCCTAAGTCTACAAAGGGGTTTTTATAAGCTTCATAGATTCTAACTACAATAAGGAGTCACCCAAAAAAGTCCAACGGACAGAAATCTTTTCGTCCAACGGACACAAAAACTCTTTGATTCCCAAAGCAAGTTCTCAACTTTAAAGTGAATACAAACTGCTTCAAATGTCATTTCATTTAATAAGCGTCAGTCCGATACGACTTCATCGGAAGAAAGGTGTTCACACGACCTATTCATTTAAAGTTCGGGGGCTAGCTGACGAGGATTAAAACATCTATGTATTATTTTTTACATAACATACCATACATCTTCATGGTCGTAACCCCTGAGGTGCACGACCTCACTGGTCGTAGAGATTGCAGAGGTTACATAATGGGTTCCCTGGTCGGACAAAGGCCTATCCCAAACTCCTGACCAGGAGAACTGCTCGTAAAAGGTATGAACTGATACTTGAAACTGATTCCAGGTGTAACACCCCAGCCCGACATGAGCCTGGAATGCTATTAAACTAACATTAAACAATTCTAAACCAAGGCAAACTACCAAATTTCGACAGAACCTCCCTTGTAAAGTTAACTACACGGAGGTTCCAACACATAGATGAATCATAAATAAATAAATCGACAACCAGAATCATCATTAGGTATTCAAAGTATGCTAAGCAACTAGTATATCCAAAGAAATCTGAAGTACACTACTCATCATTATTACACTTAACCCATTGCATGAGGCATAATCATAATAAATCCTTTAAGCAACTCGCTCATTTATTTAAGCATGGTCTGAAGTTTATTCAACTTTAGATGGTTCATGGTAGTGTGTGTGTGAACATTAAGCTACTCCCTCCCATGCATGTCGTCCTTGGATTGGGTACCTAAAACAACAAGAAAGCAAGAGTGAGTCCACAGACTCAGCAAGTACATAAATAAAAGACACATGATTCGAACCATAACATCAAGATCCACATTTAGGAGCACATCATTAAATCATGCCACATGCATATGCAATGCTAAAGGATTCCTTTTCTTTATCTCTTTTTGCATTTTACCGGTAATGCAAAGTATGCAACCGTCGCTGCATACCCATGCTTGTGCGCGCACGCACAGGGACCAATTTCCCAATACTCCGCAAGTATTGGGGACCTCAAGCCCACACTCCACAAGTGTGGTGATCTCAAGACCGTCACATTCATGACGGGGACCTCAAAGATGTGCATGCTTGGTCATCACAAGACCAGGCCTCAACATGATATCAATATGCATATGCACCATCTCTTTTCAACATCAAGCACCAATGGCAGTAATAATGTTCATGAATAAAGGCAATAACGACATTCATGAATAAAGGCGATAACAACATTCATGAATAAAGGCAATAACACATTCATGAATAAAGCATATCCATACTTTGATCATTCACCATTTTTATTATGCACACTTATCAACAGCCATACGTCATTAACAAGCATCAAACCCGCATTCATGTCCAAGCAATCACAAACAAGGTACAAACGATGCACTTGCCTTAACCGCGTGAGAACAGAGGATGCGAAGAAGGCGCTGCCTCCGGGACCAATCCACCACCTAAAATTCATTTAAAGGCATACTAAGCCAAAGGTAATGGACCGAACAAACAATATAAGCAACCACAATCTAGCAATAGCTTGTAACGCGACCCCGACTCCAAATTCCTAAAAGCTGATCTGTCCCCTCTGTAAACAGTCATGTTCTAAAATTCGTATCTTTTAGTACAAGAGTCCAAATGATGTGTTCTTAGACTTCATTTAAATTTTATCAAATTACCCAACTAAACCTAGTTGGTGGGCCTTCCTGATTCGGCCATCTATTATCCCTTTTATGCTGATTAACAAAACATCGATTTCACGTCAAGTTCTTTGGACAGTACACTAAAAGAATCATAACTTTCATCTCGTTTGTCCAAATATCGCGTTCTTGGGCTTCCCTGAACGCTACGACAATTATCTACAACTTTCGTTATACTGAGATCCTCTAATTATCCCTTTAACTGATCGGTCAAGTAAGATTACTAAAACCTGTCAGAATACTGACAGATTCGCAGAACAGTCGCACTAATAAATTCATAACTTTTGCTACAGAGGTCCAAATAATACGATCTAGCACTTCATCGTAAGCTATTGACGTCCTCTACAACTCTCTAGGAGAAGCCCAAGACCGAATCCGCACTTAACTATATCAAAACGTCTGTCTAACGCGATCTGTCCTGAGGAGACAGAAATACCGACATTGCTACAACAATCAAATATGCATCTATTCGGGGGCAAACCGTGGTTACCATTGACGAACCGCTGTAGACCACGATGCAATCCGTGAATCTTCCCCTTCCCTCTCTTCTTCCCTTCTCCTTTCTTCCTTCTTCTTCCTTTTTTTCTTGGCCGGCCACCACAATGAAGAGGCATCGGAGGAGAGGGGCACCACCATGGAGGAGATGGGTTGCTACAGTACCGTGCTACAGTGGTAGCGCGGGTACTGTAGCACCCTAGGGTTCCCCTTCCTTCTTTAGTTGGTTTCTGGTTTCCTCATGGGCCATGGGCCACTAAGTCTGTTTTTCCTCCACTTGACTATGGGTCATGTGGCCCATTACTCTCTCAATTTCTGATTTTTTCTCTTTAATTATCTTAATTCCTCTCTAATTTTTTTATGACATCCACTAACGACAAACGGGATATTACATTCTACCCCCTTAAAAGAATTCGACCCCGAATTCTACTTTCACCAATCTACTTGAAAGGAACCAAATCAACAATCTTAACGATACCCAACGTGAACCACTCCGAGTATCGCCGCATATGCGAGGCCGCAATTCACAAGTCGCTTCCTCTTGGGCTTATGGGATCATATCACCTTGACGGATATCACATCTTTCACCTCAACACTAGTCTCGACCTTTACAGTACACCCAACACACGGACTCAAATGTAAGGTCTTACTTCTTAGCCAACACTCTAACAAAATCTCAAGCTCCGACCTCTCATGTGCTCTCTCAAGACCGAAAAACACAAGGCATTGCGTACTCGCGCAAGTACTCGAGACTGCCCTTGTGATACGCCAATCTACAAATTCCGTGACAGGAATCTATCCAACACACCTTTGGTTAAACTTTCTTTCGCATCAAGTACACCGCCTACACAAAACACATAGAACTCTTGTTCCAACTCTCACGATCACCTTACCTATGCAAGCAGATCTCTTTTACCAAGGGACGCACAAAGAACTCGCCTACCAACTCACTTATCCAAGAACTCAACTGAGAACAAAGGAGTCAAATGCATCCAACTCAAAGCCATCTTCCTTAGAAGAGCCCAATCCAAAATCAATGGATTTACCATGAATTTTTTTCCACTTTTGAAATAGGTAGTTTAGAAATAAATGCCACACAAGCCAAAACGAAATCACTCAAAAACCATATTAACCATTTTTTCTTAATGGAAGGAATCACACATACCGACAAGAACCAACTCAATCAGAATTGACATCCGTCATAACCACATAGTTCAAGTAAGAACTAAGAGAATATCTCACTATCCAAGATCACCTGTAACACCCTTTTTCCACAATCTTTCTTTTAAGAATTTAACTTCCTCTAAACTATGGGATTCCAAATCATTGTATCACACGCTAACTCATTACTCTTAAGTTGACAACCTCAAGCTATGCTCAAACCGCAAACATCGTCCATACCCTTGTAGAGAGACTCTACTGACTCTACAATAACATACTCTAGATAATTCTCTTATCGATAGACTTACTTTGATAGATAATTTCCAATGCTCCTCAACAAATATTTCACCCAAAATCGCATCGCTCCAATCCGTAAGGAATAATCAACTTGAAATCCACAGCACACACTCTCATTTACTTCATTAAAAGAGTTCTATTAATGATCGTCATACTATTCAAAATCCATTGTTATTCTTCTAGTTCTATACATAATCATTGAGCAACTAAGGATCTAGCATAGAACACCAAACCCAATTTCCACCTCCAAGACTCTATAAGTGTATTTTGGTGTAACTGTTACGAAAAATCCTCAGATCCAGTGACTGAAATTCCCACAATCCAAACATACTCAATCATTACTTCAACATGTAAACATATTCTTGACCAAATTATCTTTATAGAGATTCTAACTCCTAGAGGGTTACTCGCTAACGCCAAAACATTCCTAACAATAGCTCAATAATCCCTACTATCTCATTAATTGGCATAACAATTGGATTATTTTGCTAGTCCCCACTCTGTTAAACTACATCGCCATAGATCACCTACACAACCTCTCAAAATTACCCAATCGCGATACTCTAACACATGATCAAGTTTCCCATACTTTCGATAAACCCAACATTCTAGCATGAATGAAGGTTCTTGGATTATAATTCGCTATGGGTTCCGCTAGTTGTAACACTAATCAGTTTTATTTCAACGACAATCATTCCATTTAAATCAAATTCTCCAAGAATTATAAGTCAAAACCAATTTACTTTCTGATGTTCTTCAAATAGCTTGGTCTCCAAAATTCTTACTGCTATCGTTTACTTGACCACCACCAACCAATCACCATATAACTCTTTATAACACTTGGCATCACAACTTGGTTAATTCCTTACTCAAAAGGAAGAAATAAACAGATACAAGGTTTGACTCATAAGAAATCGTGGCTCCTCGAAGTGAGCACAAGACCAAGAGAAAGAGTCAAATAGAAATGATCTCGGAAAACAAAATACGAGTCCACAGTCGAGGGCACAAGTCCCATAAGAAGAAATTTTCCACGTCCATAAATCATAATAAAACATTGCTATGCAAACTCAAGAAACTCTTAAGCTGTGACAACAGGAAAGTTGCATATTACGATTTTTAGCTCCAACCTCAAATACTTATGGCAAACATATTTCGTTAACACAACGAAAGCAACCTCTTTGATTACAATATTACTTGTCAAACTAAACAAGAAATGCCTTTAATACCAAATCACATTAATCACATCGGAACCAAACGGAACCTTTCCATATGTCACATTGCTCAGCTAATTTCATCTACTACATAAATCATGAACCCCCAAAAGATCACGAATACAAAACTCCAAATATTTCATTTAACCGTTATTAAAATAATCAACTTACTTTCTATCTAGAAGAATCCTCACCACTCCAACACGTCACAATCTCTTGTAGACCTTATTACTAACATCAAGAATAATTCACTCTTCACAAGGTTTGTTATCATCCACTCTTCCTTTATAAAGTCCCCAAAAGCTAACCAAACTGTTACATATCACTTTATCATCTCATCCTCGATTGAGAGTACACCAAATTCTTATAACCTCACTACAGCAACCACTTTATTTTATTTTTTTTAGAGAGAACCTACTACACAATTTAAAAGGTTACACCAAAACCCTTTCATCAAAGACATACTATTATCTGACAATTTCACCATCATGCAAACACAGGTCACTTATTAAATCCCATCATAAACCATTGATGATTATTCAATCATGGGCAAAATTGATGGTCTTTTCTCTATTTGTTTTCCCACGAGCAAAAATAAGATCATCAAATCATCAATTAAAGAAAATTCCATATTATCATCTATTAAGACAACGATGAAACACATCCTTATATTTCCCCTTCCTACACAGTTAGATTAATCCATTGAGACCAAATAATCTAACAAGTTTAGCAAACTAAACAATTCTAATGATCAACATTTTCATCAAAGTTCCACACTTTTTAATAACTCGATTGGTTCCAATTAGGTATAGCCATACCCTTAATCACAGTTCAACAAGAACTACTACATGGCACCATCAAATTAATCAACTTTCCTTCTAGTGATCTTAGTTAGGATCGATTATACACCACACTACAGACCCAACTTGATAACCCATATCATATCCACTAATTTCTCCGATTATAACCTCTCACTTAACCATGAGACGACATCGTTAAATGGTTTAGCATTTTCTTTCATAAAAGAACCTTTCAACTTCAACACTCAAGATACCCAAAAGTGATATATTGAATCAAAACTTCCACGTACTACAAGACTTGCAAAAGGAAACTTTCATTATCCAAATCATCAAGTGAAATAAATGGGTTATGCTTTCCAGTAAGAAAAACAAAACTCCAATACAAAAGTCAGCATTGACAACTATCCAAGTCCACCAGCCACGAGAATAACTCAACAATAGGAAAAAAAACAATAATTGCTTTAGGGAACAAGTTAAGCCAATAAAACATATCAACCTTTCTCAAAGAAACTCATCAACTGCAATGAACTACTGACCCATAGAAATCCATCAACCACAACTGGACAAGAGTTGACCAAATTCGAACTCAAGGAAGAGAACAAATTTCTAAAGATACTCACTATTGATGCCCGTACTAAGACATCTGAGATAACCACTTTCCTGTTTTCATACCACGAAAGATGGTGTGACCTGGTAAAGCCCAGGGCCACAACCACGACCTCAACCTCTCAACATGCGCTACCATCACTCATACTAATCATAGAATCATATTATAGGTATATAAGGTCATCTCATAATAGGAATCATCAATACAATATAACGGAAGCGTAAATGCAATGCTTGACCCATCCCATCCAACTGCACCAAAGGTGTCAAGTTTTAAGTTCATTAACCATTACAAAATTTTAGCAATTTAAGTTACCTAAGTTGTAAATCCAATCACCACGGACCTACTGCCCGCTCTGATACCAACTGTAACACCCCAGCCCGACATGAGCATGGAATGCTATTAAACTAACATTAAACAATTCTAAACCAAGGCAAACTACCAAATTTCGACAGAACCTCCCTTGTAAAGTTAACTACACGGAGGTTCCAACACATAGATGAATCATAAATAAATAAACCGACAAACTGTAATCATCATTAGGTATTCAAAGTATGCTAAGCAACTAGTATATCCAAAGAAATCTGAAGTACACTACTCATCATTATTACACTTAACCCATTGCATGAGGCATAATCATAATAAATCCTTTAAGCAACTCGCTCATTTATTTAAGCATGGTCTGAAGTTTATTCAACTTTAGATGGTTCATGGTAGTGTGTGTGTGAACATTAAGCTACTCCCTCCCATGCATGTCGTCCTTGGATTGGGTACCTAAAACAACAAGAAAGCAAGAGTGAGTCCACAGACTCAGCAAGTACATAAATAAAAAGACACATGATTCGAACCATAACATCAGCATCCACATTTAGGAGCACATCATTAAATCATGCCACATGCATATGCAATGCTCAAGGATTCCTTTCCTTTATCTCTTTTTGCATTTTACCGGTAATGCAAAGTATGCAACCGTGGCTGCATACCCATGCCAGTGCGCGCATGCACAGAGACCAATTGCCCAATACTCCGCAAGTATTGGGGACCTCAAGCCCACACTCCACAAGTGTGGGGATCTCAAGCCCGTCACATTCATGACGGGGACCTCAAAGATGTGCATGCTTGGTCATCACAAGACCAGGCCTCAACATGATATCAATATGCATATGCACCATCTCTTTTCAACATCAAGCACCAATGGCAGTAATAATGTTCATGAATAAAGACAATAACGACATTCATGAATAAAGGCGATAACAACATTCATGAATAAAGGCATTCATGAATAAAGTATATCCATACTTTGATGATTCACCATTTTTATTATGCACACTTATCAACAGCCATACGTCATTAACAAGCATCAAACCCGCATTCATGTCCAAGCAATCACAAACAAGGTACAAACGATGCACTTGCCTTAACCGCGTGAGAACGGAGGATGCGAAGAAGGCGCTGCCTCCGGGACCAATCCACCACCTAAAATTCATTTAAAGGCATACTAAGCCAAAGGTAATGGACCGAACAAACAATATAAGCAACCACAATCTAGCAATAGCTTGTAACGCGACCCCGACTCCAAATTCCTAAAAGCTGATCTGTCCCCTCTGTAAACAGTCATGTTCTAAAATTCGTATATTTTAGTACAAGAGTCCAAATGATGTGTTCTTAGACTTCATTTAAAGGTTATCAAATTACCCAACTAAACCTAGTTGGTGGGCCATCCTGATTCGGCCATCTAATATCCCTTTTATGCTGATTAACAAAACATCGATTTCACGTCAGGTTCTCTGGACAGTACACTAAAAGAATCATAACTTTCATATCGTTTGTCCAAATGTCACGTTCTTGGGCTTCCCTGAACTCTACGACAATTATCTACAACTTTCGTTATACTGAGATCCTCTAATTCTCCATTTAACTGATCGGTCAAGTCAGATTACTAAAACCTGTCAGAATACTGACAGATTCGCATAACAGTTGCCCTAATAAATTCATAACTTTTGCTACAGAGGTCCAAATAATACGATATAGCACTTCATCGAAAGCTAGTGACGTCCTCTACAACTCTCTAGGAGAAGCCCAAGACCGAGTCCGCACTTAACTATATCAAAACGTCTGTCTAACGTGATCTGTCCTGTGGAGACAGAAATACCGACATTGCTACAACAATCAAATATGCATCTATTTGGGGGCAAACCGGGGTTACCCTTGACGAACCGCTGTAGACCACGATGCAATCCGCGAATCTTCCCCTTCCCTCTCTTCTTCCCTTCTCCTTTCTTCCTTCTTCTTCCTTTTTTTCTTGGCCGGCCACCACAATGAAGAGGCATCGGAGGAGAGGGGCACCACCATGGAGGAGATGGGTTGCTACAGTACCGTGCTACAGTGGTGGCACGGGTACTGTAGCACCCTAGGGTTCCCTCTCCTTCTTTAGTTGGTTTCTGGTTTCCTCATGGGCCATGGGCCACTAAGTCTGTTTTTCCTCCACTTGACTATGGGCTCCGTGGCCCATTACTCTCTCAATTTCTGATTTTTTTCTCTTTTAATTATCTTAATTCCTCTCTAATTTTTTTATGACATCCACTAACGACAAACGGGATATTACACCAGGTATATTGTCTACCGTGTGATGAATGGAACACATGCATGTTCTATACCATACGACATTTCTTATCCAGAAGCACTGATGAATAATCACCATGCGGTTATATGTCTCATAGACATACAACCGCCGAACGGTTGACTTTCCATCAACCGTCATCCGACTCCGACCAGTCGTGATGCTTCACATCAGACGTCTTCTGCAGAAGTAACTGCCACCTCTTCAAGTGCTATTTAAAGATGGAGCATGGACGGAGCAAAAGATAGATAGAGCCTTCAGACTAAAGCATATACCTTAGACTCGTGTTTTAAGTCTGGCATTGTAGGATAACAGATAGTATTCTCAGTGTAAACAGGAGTAGTTCATCATCCAGTCAGGAGGCATCCCCTGTAAACCCCAGTTCATACTAATAAAGGAGTAGTCCCATTATTACTCTAGATTTCCCACGTCACTTTCTCTTTTCTTTTCGTAAGATCGACGTCTTGATCGTCGACAGTATTAGAGCCATATTGACTATAAGACGCAACTATAGTTAGCATGGTTGTATAGTCAAAAGTTTCAAAAACCTATTTTATAAATCAAACCAACCAATTAACTTGAATAATATTTTTCTCTCGTCTTATTGTATTCTTTCTCATCTTATGCTAATCTCTTCTCATGTCATTCTTAGGTTCTTACATCTTGTCTTTTCTGGAACTTTGCTTTCAAAATTTAAATTGACCTTCTTACCTCAGTAATCTCTATTGTATCGAGTCTTCAGTGATCAAAGCAATGGATAGCCTGGAAGTTTCAAGAGTTGCCAAGTGTTCCAAGTTGACCGTCCATATAAGTTAGATTAGTAGTAGCCCTTCTCAGTTTTAATATCATCTAGTCCACGTGACATGACTTTTTCTTGAGTGTTGCATCTTATTGCTTCTTAATAGCTTTCCGACCTTTGGGTTAAACCAATTTTCCCCAATTAGGATGCTTCCGTCCATCTCCTTGTTCTCTCGTCTATTGTGCTTTCCCCCTCACCTATTGTGCTTTCTCCTTCTCGTCTATGAAACCTGTGAAGAATTGTTGAAGATTGTTCGAAAAGGCAAGTCGCTTGGAAGCTACTGTTGTTGGGATTAACTAGTGTGTTTGGATGCCAAGCTAGATAGTTTTGGAAAATCATTGATAAGACTGATTTTGGGAATTGAAAATTTTAAGATTTGCCAATGTTATAAGAAGTTCTTGTGAATACTAGAGTATGATGATGGATGCGTCTTGATTATGAATGGTTTAAGGAATAGCAGATTAGTGAATTATATAGAATATAAAGAAAAAATGATCGTAAAGGAAAATTTTGAATGATCATGAAGGATATAGGAATCTGAAGTACTGATTTGATTATTAGGAGAAATTGGATTTTCATCGAGTCTTGAGTTGATTGTAATGTTGGTTGGAAACTTGGAATTGAGATATGTGTGCAGAAAAGGTATAAGTAAAATGTGAAAAAAAATTGGATTTTTCCGTATCGATTCATGATGTTAATTCTGGTAGAGTTGGTTGAATCTTGGTTCAATTATAGAAATACATGATTATTGCATTATAGAAATATATCCTGGATGAGTTATAGAAATAAATCTTGATTGGGTTATAGAAATATAATTGTGAAGATTTGATTATAGAAAAATAATAGTTGGATGTTGGATTATAGATACATATTATGGTTGGATTTTTGATTAAAGAATTATAGGATTGTTGAAGATTGGATTATAGGATTACCAATTCACGATGTTGATTTTGGTGGATTTGGTTGAATCAAGAAGTCTGAAATTAATTGGGTATGTTGGTCATTGGATTTAATTGGTTATGATTGAATAGAGAAGTTGGATTTAAAAGAAATCTTTTTTGGATTTTAGAAATATATCTTGGATGAATGATAGAAAAATCAATCTTGATTGGATTATAGAGATGCCTTGATCGGATTATAGAATCGTATAATTGTTGGATATTGGATTATACAAACATATGATTGTTGGATATTGGAATACATGATTGAGGGATATCTTACTGATATTGGAGTTGGGCTAAATAATTGTTGGATAAATGGTGATAAAATAATTTGGCGAATTGAATTTGAACTTATGGATTGCAGGCAGTTGTTTGGAAAGTTTTATAAGGAGGGCATTGGATTTATATAAGAAATTTTGGAGGATTGCGTTTGATATATATTAAGTGAATGGTGTCATGGATTTAGTTAAGAATTTTGGAGAAAGCAATTGCGCGATTATAATTTTGAATAATTTCATTCCAAAAAGGATATAATGAGTTTAACATGATCTTGGAGTTTATCGGATTGAAAGATGTGATTATTGCTACTTGATTTTGTGGAATTATGCAATGAAGAAATCATGCGATCAAAGTGGTGAGTTTGTTGGACTATTTAAGCTTACGTCTAAGAATGATTGTGAACTATGTTGCCTTATCGATAAAAAGTGAGATTAATTAAATAATTGGATTTTTTTAATTATGTGACCTTATGTTGTGCTGAAATGGTGGATTTCAATAATAGTAAGAATTGGATCCACCAAAAATTGAAACACATATTCATAACTTTTAGTTGGCACTGTAATACATGGTTTTGAACCAGCAATTTGGCATCAGTTTACCAAGATGGAGCTACCACCACAGCTGTCAGAGGTGCACAATATTTTTCCTTCACGCCGTAGTAGAAGAAGCGCCTTAGGGTACCAGAAGAGCAAATGTCACTCAAGGAAGTCGAATTAATAGAGGATCTAACCAACCAGTGGTATCTACTCCGAAATTTCGAAGAAGTTGAAAAGTCCTACCTGGAGCAAGACCATAACTTTCTGCGAAGAGCAATGAAGCAATCGGTCAAAGAAGGAAGCAACCTGGAGACCCAGAGCTGAGTTTCCAAACTACCCAGCTTAATGTGAAATTTTGTAACACCCCAGCTCAACATAAAGCCTAGAATGCTACCAAACTACTCTACTCAACCAATTAATTTCAACATATTAATAAACAAAGAATACCATGAATAATCTAATTTATTTGTCATGGATTGTGAAATCATGAGGTGCAACAAGTCTACCCCTTCCCATGCATATCGTTGCCTCGAGAGGTATCTAGAAAGCACAACACAGCAAGAGTGAGTCCACGACTCAGCAAAATACAACAATAATAAAACATAACCTCATAACCAGACAATGAGAATACCATTTCTCTTTATGAACATCAGCAATGGATAACAAATCCATCTCTTATGCATGTATGCAATGCATATGTCAAGAATTCTCTTTCTTCAATTTCTTTGCAATTACCAGTAATGTCGAGTAGTGCATCCGTCGATGCATACTCAAGCCTGTGCCCCAGGCACAGGGATTTCATTCCCACACTCCATGAGTGTGGGGACCCAAGCCTGTCAATTGCATGATGGGGATCTCAAAGGAACAATCCTTGGCTACCACGTAGTCCAAGGTACAAAAATGAATGCCATGGTGCAAATGGAACTCACGTTATCAATCCATCATGAAGGTATAACGCTCAGTTGTATTATCAAACATAAAATCTCATAATTAAATCATGGTAATTAACAAGAATGAAATATCACAATTCATTATCACTACTTGCACTTGCCTCAACCGTGAGACGGAAGACAACGACGGAAAGCTCTAGCCCTGGGGTTCACCACCACTTGGCAACCATGAAGTATACTAAATATACCATTCAAAAGTGCACAACATAGCAATGAAACAAAATGAAATGAATCGCTCCTAATCGCAACCCGAAACTTTAACCGTTACACTCACAAATCCCAATATGTCCAAACAGACAGCTATCAAAGGAAAATCCATAACTTTTGAGTCAAAACTCTAAAAGTCATGAATCCAAATTTCCTAGGATCTACACAAGTATGGCTACAACTTCTTAGGAGACCGAAAGATCAAATTATCCCATCTAAGCCTTTGTTTTTAACCCCAAAAACCGTTCTGCCATCTTCGGTACTACTGACTTGGGAATTTTGTAACTTTTATTTGGTACCTCCAAACCCATTGTTCTAGGACTCTATGGAAACTACAGAAAACTAGCTTACTCAATAAATTTATCATAATTATCTCCTCTATGCAACAAAGGTTGTTAACAACCCAATCTTTCTCTACTGTCCATGACAGAAGGACAGACTACAACATTAACTTCCAAAATTCATATCTTTCGTTCTAAATATCCAAAAAATACTGGGGGAAACCAAAGACTAATGTGGAGATCAACCAACCAGAATCATCCATCTCCAGACCCTCAATCATAGAACTAAGCTCGCTGCCCGAAACCAAATACTGAACGGGCACCCAGACTTACAAAAATCATAACTAATTCATTATCCAACCAAAAATTGTGAATTAATACTTTTCCGAAAGCCAACGCAATTCCCCACATAACTCTAGGAGATCCTAAAAGCTGAATCCGCACGTAACTAACTCAATCTTACGAATTAACAGAACTATAGAAACACCGATCTACCCAGCAGATTTCTAATCTGACTATCAGGGACAATTCGCATACGAATGTTTTACAAAAACTAATGGGGAATGTGAAATTACCCACAAAATCACCGCTGGACTTAGTTGAATTCCTCGCAAAGACTCCCTTCTTCTACCTCTTCCTCTTCCTGTCTTCCTTCCCCTCCTTCTCCTTCCCAATGGCCGGCAGCAGGGAGGATGGCGCCGGGGAGAGGAGGAGCAGCAGGAGGTGGAGGTACTGTAGCATAACTGCTACTGTAGCATGAGGTTATTGTAGCACAAGGTTACTGTAGCATAGAGTGGCTAGGGTTTGGTTGCCCCTCCATTGCCTTCTAATGGGTTGCCAGCCCACTCATGGGCCTTGGGCCACTATGGCCGACTCCTCTCCTCTCAAATATGAGTTGGCGGCCCATTTCTCTCCTAAAATTCTGAATTTTCTATCTTATTTCCTTAATTCTCTCTCAATTTTTATTGCACTCTCAAAATGATAGTTGGGGTATTACATTCTACCCCCCTTAAAAAGAATTCGGCCACGAATTCTAGTCTCACCATTCTATTTGCAAGAACACCAAATCTAAAATCAACCGACTTAGTAGATACTCGACGTGATTTGCTCTAGGTACTGCTTGCGCATGCGAGGCTCCAACTCCCAAGTTGCTTCTCGCTCATCCTGATGCGACCATGGCACATCGACATACTTCAGCATCTTGTTTTGCAAAACTCACTCTGACTCTTCCAAAATTTGCACCGGTCGGGATTCGAAGGTAAGATCTTGTTCAATGATCAAAGGTTCTAGCAGAATCACATGTTAGCGAGCTCTCAATTACTCACTCAGCATCAGAACATACCAGATGTTGCGTACCTCACGTATAGACCCGAGACGGCTCTTGCGATATGCTAACTTCTTAATTCTCGCAACTGTTGAAAACAACCCAATGTACCTTGGGCCTACTTCTCCTTTGGTACCAAAAACACATAACATGCACATAACACACAAGACTCTTGTCCCAATTCTCAATCGATCTCTTCATATTAATAAGGAACACCTCTTTTAAGCAGGAACTCACAAAAGAAATCACTTTAAATAATCCATTTTATAAACGGAACCCAATTGAGAATATTCTCGTCGCAACCACGAAATGGCAACTTCACACAAAAAGGGTCAACTTCAAAAGTGAAGATTCATCATGAAATCCCTTCTGCTTTCCAAGTAGGTAGTTTATAAATAAACACCACATAAGTCAAAAGAGAAACCACTCAAATACCCAAATCAAATACTTCCTTTATTCTTTTTGAACTGATAAGGACCACACATGCCATTATAAAGCTAAGCTCAATTTGCGAAAGACATGCACCAAAACACATAGCTCAAACGAGAATCAAGAAAACATTTCACTACTCAAGGAAACATCTTTTTCTCAGTTTCTCTTTTATGAATAAAATTTCTCTCAAACTTTAAAATTCCAATTCATCGCATACAACAATAGCTCATATCTCTTAAATTGACATCCTCAAAGCTATGCTCAAACCGAAATACATCATCCACACCTTTGTAGAGAGGCTCTATTGACCCCACCAAAACACTCTAGACAACTCCTCTACTGATGAACTTAATTTGACAGATGACACCCAATGCATATCAAAATAGATCTCACGCAATCACATCACCTCAAACTTTTAAGAATAAACAACTCATAATTCTCAGCACAGACACTCATGTACTACCTCAAAAGTGTTCTATCAATGATCATCCCACTGTTCGGAATCCACCCTTATTCTATTTCCTCAACACACAATCATTGGGCGACCAAAGTTCTAGCATAAAAATGCAAAGCCCAAATTTAACCTCCAAGACTTCTACAACGAACTTCTCATATAACAGATAGGGAAATCCTCATATCAAATCCCTAAAATTCCTAAAATTCCAACATACTCATTCATTAACATCAACATGAAAACACTTTCTTGACCAAATTGCCTTTACAAAGATTATAACTCTCAGAGGGTTACTCAAATAAGGTCGAGTCATTCTTGACATTAACTCAACATTTATCACTATCCCATTAATTGCCATAACAATTAGATTACTTTGTAATCCCGCTCTCATTAAACCACATCATCATGAATCACCCACACACCCTCGCAATATTACCCAATTGCGTTACTCGATAAAATTGATCAAGATTTCCATACTTTCGATAATTCCCAATATTTCAACATGATCTAAGGTTCTGGGATTACACTTTACCATAGGTTCTACTTAGTTATAACACTAGTCAGTTTTACTTCAACGACAATTATTCCATTTGAATCAAATTTTCTCTAAAAGTTATAGGTCAAAACCAATTTATCTTTTAATACTCCTCCAATAACTTGGTACCAAAATCTCACCACTACATTTACTTGACCACCACCAAACAAATGCCAGATTACGCTTTATAATACTTTGCAACACAAATATGATGATCCTTTCTCAAAAGGAAGAGAAGAACAAGGATAATTTTCAGCATAGAGGAAAATGTGACTCCTCACGGTGAGCACGAGACCAAAAGAAATAATCCAATAGCGATGATCTTAGAAAACAAAAGATGAGATCATAGTTGAGGGCACATACCCCTCAAAAAGATATTATCAAATTTCAACCAATAAGAATAAGGCATTGCTATTGAAACTCGAGAACTCTTGCACGGAAAAAGTACAAAGTTTAAGCATGCTTCAATTAAATTGCAAGTTACAAAACTTATCACCAATCCTCAAATACTCCTACTACACTCTTTCCTTTAACACAGAAAATAATCTTTTTACTACAACAACTCTTTGCCAGCTCGAACAAGATAAGTTCTTAAGACCAAACCATATGAACCACTTAAGAACCAATAAAATCTTTCAACACATCATTTTGCTCGCAACAGTTTCAACTACCACATGAATCATGAGGTCCAAATGATCATAACCGTAAAACATGAAACATTTTCGTTTACGGGATATCACAAAAAAGTCAAATTATTCCCTTCTTAAAGAAATCGACATCACTCTTGCAACCATATACTATTAATCTTTCTAACATCATATAATGCACTCCTCGCATGAACCAACATACCTTACTATCCCATCATCAACATTTCCAAGAGAAACACAATAACTTATTTCACATATATTTTTTTATAAGGTTGTAATACTTAACTTGATCAAGAGAATACCTAATGCCCACACTATCGAAGTAAACCATCTTTTAACAAGGGCATGCTGCCCCAGGTCATCGTCGCAAAACACATATATAGATCACCCTTAAATTCCAACCATTCACCTATTAGTAATGCTCAACATCAATTTAGTGCACACCAATTTCAATCTAGTGGTTATCATAGACATTTGACGATTATTCAATCATGGAAGAATTAATGGTCCTTTTCTCTATTTGCATTCCCACTAGCAAATATAAGATCATCAAGCACCTAATTAAAGAAAATTTTTAGATTATCATCCATTAAGACAACAATGAAATACATCCTTATCTCTCCCTTCCTATATCGTTAAATCAATCCATTGAGATCAAATAATCCAACAGGTTTAGCAAACTAAAATTTTTTCATGATCAATATTCTCATCAAAGACATACTATTATCCTACCACTCCACCATCATGTAAACATAGATCACCAACCGCATCCCATCAGTTCATCTCTTAGTGATGCTCAACACCATACTTTGATACATAATAATTGCACCTAGCAATTACATATGATCACTACATATCCATAAAAGATAACTCCAAGATTGTCGAACCCGAGAACGAAGGATCCCGAATTCTCTGTGTTTATACACTAGTCCAGGATTTCCAGTGTACACAGTCAACAAAAGTGATAGCAAAATCATATCACGCTCTTTATTATTAATAACTCAGAGTTTTATTACAAATGGGCCTGAGGCCAAATGGAAAACAAATAACACAGCGAAAAAGTAGTAGTAGGCCACACGACTTGCCACAGGCAATCGTCTGGGGATGTAGCCTATTCGTCAAGATCCTCACCGTCCTGATAGAGGTCTTCTCCTGAATAAAGATTATTCAGCAAGAGTAAGCACAACTTCCGTGCTTGCAAGTTACACCCAATATTGAAAATTAATGCATGCATAAGGTAAACAAAGGATAATGGCAGGGTTGTTTTGCATAAATAACATTTTCAGATTAAATACCATTAAAGGTTTTCTAAGGCCAGTTTTAATAATATAACTGAAATCAGTGATTAAGATGACAATGAAATAGTGGATAATCTCCATTAAATGAATAGTGAAGGATACCCTCCTAACACTTGACTAACCGCCCAATTTTTACCATAGGATTATCCATCCTAAAATCATCCGGGGAAATTATTTTATAAACCAAAAACAAGTCTAACTTAGAGTGGCTTTGCTAGCATGTCCATGACCGCGGACGCAGCTATTCGAATAGTTTCTACTCTGCAGAGTTTGTACAGCTTTACCCACACGAGATAATATGCTTTTAATGTCGGCCAAAGCACGCTTCCGAAGGCGTGTGACTAAGCAATTATCATGAGGCCATTACAAGGCAGTGTCTTAATGTATTTATGCCCGCTAAGGTTTCGCTACCATTGGACTAACCATCCTCCGGAAGCCCCCTCTTGCGCCTGGTGGGACTAATGTCTAACCAACACCCACACATACAACATAACACAAATAACACTAAGACACCACAAATTATTTAGCCAAATCTGTCCCATTCCAGACATGTGGTGGTACGGTAAGGCGTAGCAAAATACGCTCAAAGACCGGTCCTTAATTGACTTGGGCGACTTTCCATTTAAATAAACCCATGGGCCTTAATCCTAACCAGATTAGGCCCGTGCATGAACCTGCACCCACCATACATCCATCTCGCCCAAGTCCAAACCCATTTTATTTTATTTAGAGTGAAAAACCTCTTAATAAGTCTTTCGTGGTAAAACAATACCACCGAAACAAATTTAAATAAAACAAATTGTAAAGATTTGGCTAAACCATCCCAAATAGATGTGATCTAAGCATGGCTAAGCATATGACAAATTTTGGTAGTATTTTGCCTAAGGGTGACATAGTATTCATCTTCAATAATCAAATTGGCCATACAATGAGGATTGGAATAACTATATACAAACAGGATATTTAAACAATTAAATAAACATATGCATGCAATAGTAATTTAAAACAGGAATTAAATAATTTAAAATACTGGGAACAATATGATCAATAGTGTAACTTACCTTCATTGAAGTCTTGAAATTCTAAATCGTCGGAAGGATCTAACTCTCCGGAGTCGTCGAGGTCTATACGTGAAAATACGACAAATTCAAATTCAAATATAAATAAATTCAAAAACTCAGCTCAAACTAACTCCAAATTGAAATATTTTGCTTTAGTTAGCTAGATTATGATTTTAGACAAATTTTGCAACTTGAACCACCCAATTTGGAGTTCAGATGCAAAAGATATGAATTTTTGAAGTTTAATACAAAATCTGCAATTTAATTGAATTTCTGGAATTAATTTTCTACTGGAAAATCAATTATTGCACAAAGCTGACGCCAGCGATGAATTTCTGGAAATTAAAGGAATTAAATTAATTCCTGACATGCGGGCCCCACGTGTCATAGACACGGCTCATGGTGGACTGATTCCACCGAGCCATGTGCGTGCGGTGCGGTGGACCCGCCACGCAAGCGCTGACACGGCGCGACACGCAGGCGCCACATAAGCGCTATCGGTGAGGTGGCGCCAGGTGGCGATGATGTGGCATGGCCACGTCTGCCCGACGGAGAGGGTGCTCCGGTGACCACCCTCGCCGGCGCTACGAGCCACAGCGAGGCTTGTGAATGTGCGCAAAAGCAAGAGGGGAGCAGTGCGAACTCGGGGGTTACCAAAATGACGGCGGAGTGGGGCGGGAAGGTCGTCGGCGACGGTGTTTGGCGGCGGCGGCGTGCGGTCGTCGACGAAGAAGATGATCCCGAGGTCCTCCGGCGAAGTGAATGGTGGCAGCAGCTTCGCACTGGTGAGATGATGACGATGGTGCTGACGGCGGGGACAGAGGAGTGCTGGTGGCGCCGGAAACGGAGAAAAACCGAGAGGTTTCGCCGGTGGGGATCTTCGGAATTAGGGCGCTACGAGCGGAACAGCGGAATGTGGGTGACGGCGTTGTGTTGCGGTGATGGAGACGCTCCCGACGCTCCTATTTATAGGGCGCGGGCGTGGCCAGGAAGGCGTGGAGAGCACGAAGGTCCGTGCGGGACTTCGGCGAAGATTCGGGGATTTAGGGTGCCGGAATGGAAGGCGAAGGCCGTGTCGGGGGCGGAGTGAATCAAGGGTTTAAATGCGCGCGATGATTAGGGATATGCGGCCGGATTCGGGCGTTTATGGAAGGTCTTGTTTTGGTATCAATGGCGGAGTCGGGGGAACGAAGAAGGAAAGGGGAGGAAGAAGAAGGAAAGGAGGACGACGATGCCGGGCCGTCCGATTTTGATCCTACGGTCGAGACTAGATCGGGCGAAACGGTAGGTGATGGTGGAGCGTAGCCGTTGGATTTTAATCGGGTGGTCACGATAGAACGAGGGGAGGTGCGAGTGAATAGATAAGTGATGGTGGCACGAGGGCCGTTGGATGTAGATCTGACGGTCCCGGTTGAGTGGAACGTCCGGACCTTCTGAATGCATCGCGGGGTTCTGGCCGTTGGATTTTAATCTAACGGCTGGGATGCGTTGGTGCGGGCGTGGGAGAGAGAGGGAGGGGACTGACGGGTGGACCCCGCTGTCCGCGAGAGAGGGAGGAAAGGCGCGAGTGGGGCAGGCCGCGTGGGCTGCGCGCGCGCGGGAATTGGTCTGGGCGAGTGGGTTTCGGCCCATTGACTGTTTAGGGTTTTCCTCTGATTTCCGATTTTAAATAATTGCTGATAATTCAATTAGGCTTTAGAATATAGCAAATTAAGTCCAAAAATTATGAGAAAATTCACAAAAAATCTCTGGAGCATTTAGGACTTAAATAAAATATTTCCAACTAGTAACTGGTAATATATTTTGCAAATAAATTTGTTTAGCTTTAATTTAGTTAAGGAAAAGCTTTTGAAAATTCCACAAAAATCCAATAAAATAATTAAACTTTATTTTCAACTGGAATTTGAATTTTGGGCTGTTACAAAGATTAATATCCACCATGACAATAATCTAATACTTTCTAGACTTAACCATCTCAAAGGGTTAGACTAACATGTTGAGATCCGCAAATCCAATCTACGCAAAAAGCTTACCAAAATTATCACCCATAGTGATCAAACTAGCTCTTCAATGTTCCATACTTATAAATACTCTTTTGACTCCATTTGATTTTTCCTAAATAGTTAATGCTTAATTTGAAATTTCACAAATTAAAAACAATTTAATGTGAGTAAATCAAACTCCAATTAAATAAAAATTGTCTTGTCTGGTTTTCTGGTTTTATCTTGCATTTCCTTTCTCCCAGACCTAGTTTTTATCTCCTTGCATTATTTTTATTTCTTTTTAGATTTCCCAAATTTTGGATTCTTTTCGAAGCTTTAAAAATTAAAAAAGGAAACATTTTGATTTATATTTGTTTGTTAAAAGCTTAATGTGAGATTTTGTAACACCCCAGCTCAACATAGAGCCTAGAATGCTACCAATCTACTCTACCGAACCAATTAATTTCAACATATCCATAAACAAAGAACCAATCATTCATGAATGAATGAAACAATGCCAATAATCAAGAACTAGCACAATCTACCATTAATCAATAATGAGAATATCATCTATCAATTGAATATACATCAATCATGGCACCTTCTCTTTATCAAACTATTATAAGACAATCCAACATTTGCTACACTAAGGTAGCCAATATTTAAATAGATACATCTAAAGCATCAATGATCAGCAAAACTACGAGGATGATAGAATAATCCAATCAATCATTTTAATCCATCAAATAGAATTAAATGAACTCAAATAACAGGGTTTAAGAGCATATATAGAACATCCATGAACACAAATAGAACATCCACCACGAAGGGTGGTCACAGTCTGAATCTAAAGAATTATCATAAATTCAAAGTTTAGATGAACAATCTAATTTATTTGTCATGGATTGTGAAATTGTGAGGCGTAAAAAGTCTACCCCTTCCCATGCATGTCGTTGCCTCGAGAGGTATCTAGAAAGCACAACACAGCAAGAGTGAGTCCACGACTCAGCAAAGTACAATAGTAATAAAACATAACATCATAACCAGACAATGAGGATACCAATTCCCTTTATGAACATCAGCAATTGATAGCAAATCCATCTCTTATGCGTGTATGCAATGCATATGTCAAGAATGCTCTTTCTTCAACTTCTTTGCAATTACCGGTAATGCCGAGTAGTGCATTTGTTATGCATACTCAAGCATGTCCCCTTAAGCACAGGGACCTCATGCCCACACTCCACGAGTGTGGGGACCCAAGCCTGTCCAATGCATGACGAGATCCAATGCCCGTCCAATGCATGACGGGGATCTCAAAGGAACAATCCTTGGCTACCACGTAGTCCAAGGTACAGAAATGAATGCCATAGTGCAAATTGAACTCATATTATCAATCCATCAAGAAGGTATAATGCTCAGCGATATTATCAAATATAAACCCTTATAATTAAATCATGGCAACTAACAAGAATGAAATATCGCAATTCATTATCACTACTTGCACTTGCCTCAACCGTGAGACGGAAGACAACGACGGAAAGCTCTAGCCCCGGGGTTCACCACCACCTGGCAACCGTGAAGTATACTAAATATGCCATTCAAAAGTTCACAACATAGCAATGAAACAAAATGAAATCAATCGATCCTAATCGCAACCAGAAACTTTAACCGTTACACTCACAAATCCCAATCTGTCCAAATAGACAGTTATCAAAGGAAAATCCATAACTTTTGAGTCAAAAGTCCAAAAGTCATGAATCTAAATTTCCTAGAATCTACACAAGTATAGCTACAACTTCTCAGGTGACTGAAAGATGAAATTATCCATTGTAAGCCTTTGTTTTTAACCCCAAAGACCGTTCTGCCATCTTCGGTACTACTGACTTGGGAATTTTGTAACTTTTATTTGGTACCTCCAAACCCATTGTTCTGAGACTCTATGGAAACTACAGAAAACTAGCTTCCTCAATAAATTTGTCACAATTATCTCCTCTGTGCAACAAAGGTTGCTAACAGCCCAATCTTTCTCTACTCTCCACGACAGAAGGACAGACTACAACATTAACTTCCAAAATTCATGTCTTTCGTTCTAAATGTCCAAAAAATACGACCTTGGACTCGCTGGATTCATAATGAAGTTATCTACACAACTCGTGGAGATCAACCGACCAGATTCATCTATTTCCAGACCCTAAATCATAGAACTAAGCTCGCTGCCCGAAACCAGAGACTGAACGAGCACCCAGACTTGCAAAAATCATAACTAATTCATTATCCAACCAAAAATTACGAATTGATACTTTCCCGAAAGACAACACAATTCCCCACATAACTCTAGGAGATCCTAAAAGCTGAATCCACACGTAACTATCTCGATCTTATGAATTAACAAAACTACAAAAACACTGATCTACCCAGCAGATTTCTAATCTGACTATCGGGGACAAATCGCTTACGAATGTTTTCCAAAAACTAATGGGGAATGCGAAATTACCCACAAAATCACCGTTGGACTTCATGGAATTCCTCGCGAAGACTCCCTTCTTCTACCTCTTCCTCTTCCTCTCTTTGTAATATCCCGTATATCGGTAAGAGAGAAACTTGTTTGGAAGAGAAAAATTAAATTAAATTTAAGGATTCTGTTAGAATTGGGAATTTGGGCCTCCAGCCCAAGCTAAGGGCTGTCTTTGGCCGGCCATGAAGTGGGCCATTAAGGGGAGGCGCCCTAAGGCCCATGGCCCAAGCTGCCCCTTTTTCCTCCTAAAACCCTAGACAACCACCCTGTTACTGTAGCACGGTGCTGTAGCGCGCCCAGGTACTGTAGCGCCGCCAGGTACTGTAGCACGCCCCATACACCCCTTCATCCTGCTGCCATTGGCCAAAAGGAAGAGGAGAAAGGGATTTGGTAAGAGAAGAAAGGAGAAAGGAAGAGAAGAGAAGGATCTTCTTCGGGTGTTTGATCAGCGTCTTCCTAGGGTTCTACAAGGGTAACGAATACCGATCCTCGCTCGTTTGATTAGTGGTAGATGCGATTTGGTTCAAATTTTATTAGATCGAACTGCTGCGTTCAGAAAATCAATTCTGTCCAGAATGTTGCGGGGTCTGTTTCGTGGTTTTAGAGGCCGAATCTGAGATGATCATCTCCTGGAGTTATGTAGGTATTGTTCTTAGCTTTCGTTGGCCGCCAAGATCACCTCATTCCGACTTTCGAGTCAAAAGTTATGATAGATTTATTATCTGCTGTCCAGAATCCTGACGAGAAATAGCAGTCTCTGTATAGGTTGATTTATGGCCTAGTTAGAGGGTGATTCAGAGGTCTTGCCCATAACAAATTTTGAAGGTGATATCACTAGCTTTCAGGATTGATAAAGAACACCTCATTTGGATTTATAGATCAAAAGTTATGCACTTTTCTTTGTGACTGTCCAGATTGTATGTCAGTCTGTCCAGTTTGTATGTCAGTTTCTATCTTTAATTTTGACCCGTGTGCCACTTTTTGTTAAAGACAATATATGAATGTCGTGCCAACTAAGTTATTGTAGATAATTCGATAACCTTTTCAGATTGATAAAGAATGTTCAATTTGGAGTTGTACAACAAAAGTTATGGATATTTTATTTTAGCCGATATTTCTGTCAATTATTTCAGTCAACAGATTTGAGCCGTGGGCCAAATTTTATTAGAGGCAAAATCTGAACTTTTGCCCAACTAGAGTATTGTAGATATGTCAGTTAAGAATCCATGGAAATTGGTCTCACCTCATTCCGAGTTCCAGACCAATAGATATGTCAATTACCGTGCTGCTGTCCAGAATTAAGTTATGTCAGAAATTGTTGATTTCATTTTAAGTTTTGTATTAATGACTAGAGTCATCGTGAAGCGATGTTTAACGTCGATTAGTAGTGTTGGGTATATTATGTCCTTATTGAAATTATTTTACTTGTTTAGGAGGTGAAGCCTCGGGTTTAGGAGTATCACCTTTGCCGACTAACGCGTCGCATCGCGAAGGCAAGTACATTGCCACCCTTAATGATTGTGATTGATGAATGTTTATATGGTCATGCTTGTGATTTGGTATGATACGAGAGAAGATGGATTGTCTATGTTCTTTCATATGTGTTGAATCCATGTTTTGTTATCATGTCTTTCAATATTCGTATTTCATTCTATGCATTCATTATGCATGTTTCCTCCACGAAAGTGGATTGCAAGTCCCACCATTCCGGTGTGGGCGGTGTTGGACATTGTCATGTCCCATCCACGGAGTGGATTTGAAAGACCCATTAATTCCGAATGGGCATGTAAGACCCATTAACTCCAAGATGGGCAATGTTGGACACCGTATGAAACGTTCTTCATACGGAAGTGGATCCCGCATTTTTGTTAAGATGCGGGCTTGAGTGAACACCGACGGGTGTTTCACGGGCTATACCTGATATATGCATGTGTGCATCCATTCCTTTGATTTTGAGCATTCATATCATGTCTTCATATGTAGTCGGTTGTGATGTGATCGAACGATGATGAGATTGTCTTATTCATATTGAATGATTATCATATTGATATATGTACTTGCCGAGTCATGGACTCACTCTTGCGTTGTTTGTTTATTTTAGGTAACCCCGATGTTGGCTCACTTGGGAGGGAGTAGACACGCACTACTCGTTCACATCACCCTATTCATGTTCAAGATTAAATTTAGTTCTATCTTACATTCGTTAATGATGAACCGTAATAATTAAATTATAATTGGTGAAGGAAGGATACCTTCTCCACATTGAGGTTGATTTATTATCGCATATGAACTTTCATTATCAATGAACTGAAATAAATAGTTTAGATGGTGAAGGAAGGATACCTTCATCATGTCCTCGTTGTTTTGATACTATCATTAGTTGATTTTATTCAAATTCTCCCAATATGGATGTATGTTAGATGTTTTAGGTGACATCTTGGCTTCCGAATAGCCAGGGTGTTACAGTTGGTATCAGAGCGGGCTTTAGGTCCGTGGTAATTAAGTTATTAAATTGACACACTGTGCACAGTAGGTGGGGTTTGGGTAATCCATCGTATTCGTATTTCTAGTGGTGTGTTTCATCATATTGAACTGTTCTTGAATTTCTTCTGTACTATCGTTCTTGTTGTTAATATGAACTAATACTATGATTGTCATGAGATGGTCCTGTATATTCATAATTGAGTATTTTGGTGAAGCGTGTTGTTAACGGATGATAAGAAGTGGAGATCGTGGTTGTTACTCTGGGATTCACGAGGTTACACCACTGTTCGCAGTACGTGGTTAGAGGAGTAGTGACCCAGTACCGTAGTTTCAAGTGTTAAGCGTGAGTTGCTTTAGAAAGTTGTTCTCTTCCTTGAATTCGATTTTGGCGGTTCTTGTCTGTGGTGGTTGATGAATTTCTCCAGGTTTGTGGTTCATGATAGTTTATGGTTTTCAATAGATCCTCTTGGTTCTCTCAAACAATTATTGCTTTTATTGTTGAGTTGCTTTTACTACTTGTGATCGTTGTCAATTGGCAAGATTGATGTTTTCATGGTTGCTCCTTCTTTCTCATTGAAAAAATGACTCATTTACTCGCTTTGAAAGCTTGGTTAGTGAGAGTTTCCATTGTAAGTTCGTTTGCATGGAAAAGCTTTTGCTTTATGTGTTTCTTTTGGATTACTTGAACGTTGAAATTTGAAGTCTCTCTTTGCTGAAGTAAGACGTTAGAATCCTTTTGTGATGACTTGCCATGCTTAAAATGAGAAGTTATAACTAAACGAATAAATTGCTATGATGTGGGTTACCAAGTTGGGTTTTAGCATGGTGCAAATCAATTATTCTTAACTACCATCCATGAAATTGAAATTTATTAATTTGAAATGTCCTTGTATTTGATACACGTGTATGTTAAATAAAGATTGTCCATATCCATTCAGAACCTATAGATCTTACATAAGAGCTAGATTTATCTATTTCCTGGTATGCAAAAATTGTTGAAACTTGTATAAAGTACCAGATGGGTGCTTGGTGTATCGATTCATGAAACCTTGTTTATAGGAAATTATGTTAGTGAATCTTTAATCATGTTTTGAAATGATTTCTGAATAAAGGTGAAATGTGAATCTATGTTTATATTTGGTTATGTGATTGCAAATGGAATTAGTACCGTATGTATACACATGGTTAGTACAATCATCAATTGTTAATGAGCGCTGAAGAAGGTGTTGAGCAACACCAACAATTGAGTAGATGAATTTCGTAAGTAGTCTTTGATAGCGTGCGTTGTGATATTGTTATTGCTTAGCATAATCTGGTTATAATAAATTTGTTTCAACCTTGTGGTTTGTATCCCCTTTGGGAAGTTTTAGGATGGAGTAATAAAGTTTGATGATTCTTGGTACTAGTGTATGTTGTCGATGTTATTAAATCGTCAAAATGTGAGAATGAGGTTAATTCTGTGGTAATTTGATCACCCATGGTGATATTCTCTAAATGATCAAATTTCAAGATTTGTATTCATGATCTTTTGGGGTTCGGGCTTTATGTGGTAAATGAAGTTTATCGAGTAACGATATGTTACAAAGTTGCAATGGTTCTTCAGTGATGCAAGTGCTTCGATTTTGAATACTTATTTGTTCTTATCTGTTAAGGTTCGATATTCTATTCTTGTGAGGCTCATGCGTTCAACTATGGACTCCACTTATGTTCGTGAGTTCATTGCTTAATTGGTTTCTTCTCTTGGTCCCATGTTCGGTGCAGTGGTGGATGAGTTTTCTAGTTGGTGAAAATCGTTTCCATTTGTCTCTTCTTTTGAGAAACAATCAATTCATTCTTTTCACGTGGGTCTTTTGAAGTGTTTTCTAATTGTTGTTGTGAAATTGATGTTAATACCCATAGTAATTTGATCGCCTTTGGTGATATCGTTCAGATGAGAATAATTCAAGTTTAGTTTTCGTGATATTTTCTTTGAGCCCATGAATCATCCGTAGCTGAAATTATTTTAAATAAATTAAGGTATTGGATTGTCTGTTGCTTCTTAAGAGATTTGTGTGATTTAATTTTAAAGGCTCTTTGGTCCGAGTTGGCAACGTGAGGTTGCAATCAAAGAAGTTATGTTGGTTCCTTTAAGAGGAGAATAATCTACTTGCTTTCGCGAAATCTCGTAATTGAAAATGTTTGAGTTTGGTGGTGAGATTATTTGGATCTCATGTTTCTTGTGTAGTTGAACTGCTCGAACAAATATGACGTATTGAAGAATTTCATTGGTTCTTAATTAGTCCTTGTGGTTTGGACTAAAGATCTTATCTTGTGCGTTGTGGCAAGCGATGTTAGTCAAAAAAATTAATTTCATGTTAAAGGAAAGAGTCAGTAGGAATATTTGAGAATTTGAGTCAAGTTTTGTAACTTGTGGTTATTTGAATTGTTCATAAACTTTTGCTCTTTACACTCAAGAGTTGTCGAGTTTCAATCGCAATGTCGGTTCTCTTATTGGTGGTTATTTGCTATTCCTTTTCGAGGATGCGTGCACTCATTGTGAACTCAATTTTTGTTTTCCTGATCTTCTTTGCGATTATTTCTTTTGGTCTCGTGCTCACCGTGAGCAGCAGATTTTTTTCTGTGTGGTGAAATTTGTTCTTGTTCGCCTCTTTCTTTTGAGAAAGGATCAACCGTTTTGTCTTTGTAAAGTTTTACAAATCGTAAGTTGTTAATTGGTTTGGTGGTGGTTAAGTGATTGTACGGGTGAGATTTTGCTACCCATTATTGGAGGAGTAATAGAAGATGAGTTGGTTTTGACTGAGCCTCTTGGAGGAAGTTGATTCGATGGGATGTATGGTTTCAAGTAAAGCGTATATTGTTCGACTAAGTAGGACCTATGGTATAGTGTAGTTCCGAACTTTGGTTCATGTTGAAATGTTGGGGATTATCAAATGTATGGAAACCTTAATCAATGTTATAGAGTAAAACAATTGGAAAGTATTGCGATGTTGTGTGAGTGATTCTGATGATGTCAATGAGTGAGTATGTCGATTTGTGGGGATGTTAGAGATTTAATCCGATGATTTCACTATTTGTTATAAGAGGAATTCGTTGTAGAGGTCTCGGAGGTTAAATTTGGGCTTTTCATTTTCATGCTAGACTTTTGGTCGCCCAAAGATTTATGTAGAGGATAGAAAACCGGAGTATTCGAGTAGCGGAATGATTGTCGATAGAACTCTTTTGATGTAGTTCATGAGCGGGTGTCTTGAGGATTCGACGTGTTATTCTTGAAAGTTGGAGGTGATAATATTGCATGGGTTTTGAGGTGCTTTGGTGCCTTCTATCAAATTAATGTCATCAGTTGAAGGAGTTCTCTAGAGTGTTCGATGGAATCAATAGAGTCTCTCTACAAAGGTGTGGATGATGTATTTCGGTTTAAGCCTAATTTGAGGATGTTAAACTAAGAGGTTTGAGCCCGTGTGGTATGCGATGAATTCAATTCCAAGGTCCGAGAGAGATTTTATTCCAAAAGTGAAACTAAGAAAAAATGTCTTTTGAGTAGTGAAGCGTTTTCTTTATTCTCACATGAGCTTTGTGTTGTTGGTGATGTCCTTGGCAATTTGAGTTGGCACTGTACTAGTATGTATGTTTCTTTCCAATTCGAGCAAAAAAATATATAAATAAATAAATAATAAAGGAAGTTTTTATTCGGGCATTTAAAATGATTCCTCCTTTGGTTTTCGTGGTGTTCATTCGTAAGCGCCTATTTAGAAAGTGGAATTGTTTCGTGATGAATCACAAATTTGGGATTTTACACTTTTGGTGAAGAGTTAGTATTGCGTGGTTGCGATGAGGACTCTATTTCGATTCGCTTCTTTTTGAGAATTGGTGGTTTAGGAACCACTCATTGTACACTCTTGTTTAACGAGTTGTCCTTTCTTAGATGAAGAGTTCGATTTTGAGCCCGTTGTGTGTTTCGTACCAAAGGAGTTTGTCTCGAGTTCATTCGCTCGTTTCCAACAATGGCGAAATTAGGAAGTTGGCGTATCGCTTTGACCGTCTAAGGTCCATATGCGAAGAACGCAACATCTCACGTGTTCAGTCTTTGAGTGAGTAGTGGGCCATTCAAAGTTTGAGTTTTCATTAAAAACGTTGACCATCGAGTAAGGTCTTACATTCGATCCTCTTCGATGAGTATACTTGGAAAGTTCGGGTTGAGTGTTAGGACGGATGTCGTTTTACATCTTTGTGTTGTGGTCTCCTCAATTCGGAGAGGCCATTTGGGAGTTGGAGTTTCGTATGCGTGAGCGTTATCCGGGTTTGATCACTTGTGCACGTGGTTACCGTTAATAGTTCTCGATTGTGGTTGTCCTTTCGCGATCTTGTGTGAGGATTCGGGTCGAATCTGTTTAAGGGGGTAAAATGTAATATCCCGTATATCGGTAAGAGAGAAACTTGTTTGGAAGAGAAAATTAAATTAAATTTAAGGATTCTGTTAGAATTGGGAATTTGGGCCTCAGCCCAAGCTAAGGGCTGTCTTTGGCCGGCCATGAAGTGGGCCATTAAGGGGCGCCCTAAGGCCCATGGCCCAAGCTGCCCCTTTTCCTCCTAAAACCCTAGACAACCACCCTGTTACTGTAGCACGTGCTGTGGCGCCGCCCAGTACTGTAGCGCCGCCAGGTACTGTAGCACACCCCATACACCCCTTCATCCTGCTGCCATTGGCCAAAGGAAGAGGAGAAAGGGATTTCGGCAAGAGAAGAAAGGAGAAAGGAAGAGAAGAGAAGGGATCTTCTTCGGTGTTTGATCAGCGTCTTCCTAGGGTTCTACAAGGGTAACGAATACCGATCCTCGTCGTTTGATTAGTGGTAGATGCGATTTGGTTCATATTTGATTAGATCGAACTGCTGCGTTCAGAAAATCAATTCTGTCCAGAATGTTGCGGGGTCTGTTTCGTGGTTTTAGAGGCCGAATCTGAGATGATCATCTCCTGGAGTTATGTAGGTATTGTTCTTAGCTTTCGTTGGCCGCCAAGATCACCTCATTCCGACTTTCGAGTCAAAAGTTATGATAGATTTATTATCTGCTGTCCAGAATCCTGACGAGAAATAGCAGTCTCTGTATAGGTTGATTTATGGCCTAGTTAGAGGGTGATTCAGAGGTCTTGCCCATAACAAATTTTGAAGGTGATATCACTAGCTTTCAGGATTAATAAAGAACACCTCATTTGGATTTATAGATCAAAAGTTATGCACTTTTCTTTGTGACTGTCCAGATTGTATGTCAGTCTGTCCAGTTTGTATGTCAGTTTCTATCTTTAATTTTGACCCGTGTGCCACTTTTTGTTAAAGACAATATATGAATGTCGTACCAACTAAGTTATTGTAGATAATTCGATAACCTTTTCAGATTGATAAAGAATGTTCAATTTGAGTTGTACAACAAAAGTTATGGATATTTTATTTTAGCCGATATTTCTGTCAATTATTTCAGTCAACAGATTTGAGCCGTGGGCCAAATTTTATTAGAGGCAAAATCTGAACTTTTGCCCAACTAGAGTATTGTAGATATGTCAGTTAAGAATCCATGGAAATTGGTCTCACCTCATTCCGAGTTCCAGACCAATAGATATGTCAATTACCGTGCTGCTGTCCAGAATTAAGTTATGTCAGAAATTGTTGATTTCATTTTAAGTTTTGTATTAATGACTAGAGTCATCAGGGAAGCGTGTTTAACGTCGATTAGTAGTGTTGGGTATATTATGTCCTTATTGAAATTATTTTACTTGTTTAGGAGGTGAAGCCTCGGGTTTAGGAGTATCACCTTTGCCGACTAACGCGTCGCATCGCGGAAGGCAAGTACATTGCCACCCTTAATGATTGTGATTGATGAATGTTTATATGGTCATGCTGTGATTTGGTATGATACAAGAGAAGATGGATTGTCTATGTTCTTTCATATGTGTTGAATCCATGTTTTGTTATCATGTCTTTCAATATTCGTATTTCATTCTATGCATTCATTATGCATGTTTCCTCCACGAAAGTGGATTGCAAGTCCCACCATTCCAGTGTGGGCAGTGTTGGACATTGTCATGTCCCATCCACGGGAGTGGATTTGAAAGACCCATTAATTCCAGAATGGGCATGTAAGACCCATTAACTCCAAGATGGGCAATGTTGGACACCGTATGAAACGTTCTTCATACGGAAGTGGATCCCCGCATTTTTGTTAAGATGCGGGCTTGAGTGAACACCGACGGGTGTTTCACCGCTATACCGTATATGCATGTGTGCGATCCATTCCTTTGATTTTGAGCATTCATATCATGTCTTCATATGTAGTCATTGTGATGTGATCGAACTCGATGATGAGATTGTCTTATTCATATTGAATGATTATCATATTGATATATGTACTTGCTGAGTCATGGACTCACTCTTGCGTTGTTTGTTTATTTTAGGTAACCCCTGATGTTGGCTCACTTGGGAGGGAGTAGACACGCACTACTCGCTCACATCACCCTATTCATGTTCAAGATTAAATTTAGTTCTATCTTACATTCGTTAATGATGAACTGTAATAATTAAATTATAATTGGTGAAGGAAGGATACCTTCTCCACATTGAGGTTGATTTATTACTGCATATGAACTTTCATTATCAATGAACTGAAATAAATAGTTTAGATGGTGAAGGAAGGATACCTTCATCATGTCCTGGTTGTTTTGATACTATCATTAGTTGATTTTATTCAAATTCTCCCGCAATATGGATGTATGTTAGATGTTTTAGGTGACATCTTGGCTTCCGAATAGCCAGGGTGTTACACTCTTCCTTCCCCTCCTTCTCATTCCCAATGGCCGACAGCAGGGAGGATGGCCCTGGTTTTAGTGAATAACCTTCTAGGAGATAGAATTCTTCTAAAAGATAATTTGATCGAGAAAAAAATATTTACATGTGAATGATAATGTTTGAGTATGTTTAGAGTGTGGAAATTTTAGTGAATGAATCCGAGGATTTCTCAATCTTTTATACGAAAAGTTGGTTGTAGGAGTCTTGAAGGTTAAATTTGGGCTTTGTATTTTTATGCTAGAACCTTGGTTGCCAATGGTTATGTGTAAAAGTTGTAGAATAAGAGTGGATTCCGAGTAGTGGGATGATCATTGATAGTATCATTTTGGTGTAGTAAATGAGAGTGTGTGATGTGAATTTCAAATTGATTATCCGTAATGGATTGAGGGATGTGATGGTGGGTGAAATCTATATTGAGTTGCGTTGGGAATTATTCTGTCAAAGTAATTCATTCGGTAGAGAAGTTGGCTAGAGTGTGATATTATGGATTGGAAGAGTCTCCCTGCATAAGTGTGGATTTTGTGCTCGGTTGAACATAGCTTTGAGGTTGCCAATTTAAGATAAATGAGTTAATGTGTTATGCGATGATTTGGGATCTTATGGTTTAAGAGAAAGTTAAATTCTTAAAAGAAAGATTGTGAAAAATGGTGATCTTGGATGGTGAGATATTCTCTTAGTTCTTATTTGAACCATGTGTTTATGGCGGATGTTAGTTACAAATTGAGTTGGTTCTTGTCGGTATATGTTGTCCCATCCAATTAAGAAAAAAAAGAAAGAAAATTGTTAATCTAGTTATTCGAGTGATTTCGCTTTTGGGCTTATGTGGCATTTATCTCTAAACTGCCTACTTGAAAAGTGAAAAAAGTTTTCATGATAAATTCATTGATTCTAGATTGGGCTCTTCTAAGGGAAGATGGTTTTGAGTTGGATGCATTATGACTCCTTGTTTTCAGTTGAGTTCTTCGGTTAAGTGAGTGGGTAGGCGAGTTCTTTGTGCGTCCCTTGTCAAAGGAGATGCTACTTGCATAGGTAAAGTGATCGGTTGAGAGTTGGAACAAGAGTTCTGTGTGTTTTGTGCAGATGATGTACCTCGGTACCAAAAGGAAGTTTAACCAAAGGTGTGTTGGATAGGTTCCTTAGACACGAGAATTTGTAGATTGGCGTATCGCTAGAACCGTCTCGAGTACTTATGCGGACTGCGCAATGTCTTGAATATTCTGGTGCTAAGTGAGTACGTGAGAGGTCCGGAGCTTGAGATTTTGTTAGAGCTTGTAACAGCCCAAAATCTCTAAGGTGGATTAGTTAAGCATCTAATGTGCATTTGTGAAATTTTGGACTCTTTAAAACTTTTTGTTGCAGCAAATAGGTTTCAAGTGTGGGAATATTTTAGTTGAATTCTATATTCTCTGATATGCTTGTTTGGATTTTCTAGAATTTTTTGTGCTTATTGGGTTCCCTAGTTAAATTGTTGGTTCAAATTTTGAATTTGAAATTGAAACACAAACCTAATACATAAATAAAACAAATGGAATTGAAAATTGACAATTAAAAATCTAAACTCAGCATAATTACTAAATATATATTGAGGAATTAAGTAAAGCATGTTTTGCAATTTCTCACAACAAGTAATGATAATCAACATTAAATCGAATGGTTTGAAAGACTGCATTTAAATTAAATCGATTTCTTGTTTTCGCATGCATTTCAAAAATCATGTCATTATGCATACATTAGTATCGTTGTTCTCATTTTCCCGGTTCGACCGACCGCAGACAAAACATCTGCGTGGTCCATCCTCTCTCCTGCTAATTCTTTTCTCCCCACCTCATTGCCATTTATTTTTGCTCATTTCCTTGTCCCAGCCAAGTCCCAAATCCACCCTCTTGCCATTTATTTTATCCCAACCGAGCAGCCCACAACACTTTTCTCATTTTTTATGTAGCACCATTCCCACCCCACTGTCATCACATCTCTCCACGCCACTCATTTTTCCCCAGCCGAAAGCACCACTTCTAGTCGTTCTTTCTTCCCCAAGTTTAACACTACTTCATCTCCCTCACCTTCTCTCCTTCCAATCACTCCCAAAAATCTGAAAACTCTCAATGCATGTCACACCATCGGGTTCCTCATCTCATTAGCTTTCCTTTTATCCAATCGGTTTTGCGTGAGCTCTTTTGAGCAAAGATGCAAGGAGGGAGGAAGGAAGACACATCTGTCTTTGGTTGGAAGGAGAATCGGTGGCGGTGTGGCGGCTTGATGATGTGCGCCCGGTGCATTGCATGCATGTGGCCATGCATGCATGCAGTGGCAGATGCGAGGGGGAGGCGACGGCTTGAGAAGGCCGGCAGCTCCATGCTGTTGGCGACTTGAGGTGGCGCGGCCAACGAGCAGCGCAGTTGACGCGACGGTGCGGGCGCATGGTGTCGCAGCCGATGGAGGCGGCGGTCGGCGGCACGACGCCGAGGCCGGCGGCGAGCCGAGCATGCGGCGGCGGCGGCCGGTGGAGCGCGGCGGCGCGAGGCGGTAGCGGCCAGGCGATGGCATCGGCTCGGCGGGCGGCGCGGAGCCTAGGCGAGGTGCGTAGCGACGCCGAGGCGGAGGTGGCCAATTCTGGGGCTGCCGAGGCGAGGAAGTATAGTGGCGCATGCGGAGCAGCGGCGCGAGGACAGCGGCTCGGCGCTGTCACGAGCATGGCGAGGCGGCGCCCGACGCCGAGGCGGCGCATGCATGCGGCGGCACCAAGGACGCGGATGAGAGGCTGAGCGTGGGCGCGGACGAGGTCAGCGACAACTACGGTGGATGCGGACGAGGAGCCGAGAAGACGTCGTCGGTGGTAGTTGCACGCCTAGAGCATGCGATGGTAACATCTTTTAGTCTTATTCCGTTACCGCGTTCCGATATTTATTTATGCATGTTGCATCATCATAAGCATGGCATTTTTCTACTGTTGCATGTTTATATGTATTTAACAAATGGATGATTTATTTTAATGATGAACTAATTGATCACCCATCTATAATTGACAAATGGTTGATGGATTTAGTGGGAACATTAGTGTCACATCTATAAAAATCTCTTGGTTGAACTGTTGAATAGAAAGAGGATGGTATTTAGAAGAGAAGTGGTTTAGTCAGTTCTGTGGATAGAGTAATATGTTTATGGAAATCTGAATTTGTCAGTAGGTTATTAGCAGGACTCACTTCAGTAGTTGTAGATTGCCTTGAGTTAACTAGTCTTTTGGCAATCATCCAACAAGTAGCATCCTAATCTGAAAAAGAACACTCATAAATATGAATTTTCAAAGCTAACAAAGGTCTCAATTTGAAGTCTACTAATGACAGTGGGCTGTTGTCAAATTCTAAAAATAGTCTGCAAGTTAATATCTAGTGGATCATTCAAAATCTTCAGACCTCTTGTTAATAGCTAGAGCCCAGTAGTGAAAAATGGCTAACAATGCTTGGTAGCCATTTTACAACCAAATGAATAGTAAACCATTATGTGGATTAAAAGAATGGGTTAAATAACTAAATGATCTAGAGAATACCCTAACTAGACCAAGGTTTAATGAGATGAATGTACAGAAGGGAAAACCTGAATAAGGTAGTAAGCTAATGCCTTTTTACATACAAGTATTTAGAAGATATGTTAATTTTGTTAGCCCTTAGCATTTAATCCAAAAGAGCTAGAACTAAATAAGATGCAAGAATTGGAATACAATGCTGCCAAGTAACAGTAAGACAGAGCCATATCAAGTGCTAAAATAAATTACTTAGAAAGTATGAATAGCCGCTAACATTTAATCTAGAAGAGTAAAAGTTATCATAAGTCAAAATTTGAATATTTGGTTAGCTAATCAACAGTAGAACTTATGCCTTCATTTCTATTTCAGTAACTCATAACTAACTCAAATCAACTCCAAATCTAATGATCTTGGTCCCTAAATTTATCTAAAGACATAATCTACCTTATGTATTAATTTCTTAATTTCTGGAGATTTTTGGAATTTTGGTGTTTATTCGATGCTTTTGCTTTGTCAATTATTTTCGTTAGATGACGGTGATTCGGGAGTGTAACCGAAATGATTGTGAGAATGTCCATATTATCAGCAAGCAAAGGCAAGCAGTTTGATCATGTTAATCCCTTTATTTTCAAATCTAATATTTTGTTTGCAACTTGTATGTACGCATTGCTATTTTGTTGTTAAATTATGGTTTGATTAGTGGGCCCTTTTTAGTTGCATAATCTGTAGGTAAATGATATTCCTCTACTACCTGAGCCTAGGTTATTTGCTGTGATTAGAGATCGTTGGATGATCTCTCGTCACTTAGTAGATACAGATTAAACTGCTTAGACATGCTTAGCTATCGGTAGAAATGGGCGGTTATCGACTGGTCGATAACCTTGGTCACACAAACTTATTATGATCTTTATGTTTCAGCTTTGAGCTATATTTAAATTGCAAAAACTAAAAATGAAAACTAAAGAAATGATTTGGACTTGGGCACAATAGTATGTTGGTGTGATCTGTTGGGTGTGATTGGAATGGTGCCCGAGTCAACAAGGACCGAGTTACTTGCGCCACCGTGCTGAGCATTTTGTGTGCTAACCACATTAGAGGGAAATGGGACCTCTCTTGACTTAGTACTTTGGCGTGTGTTAGCTCCGAGTCGCAGGAGGTCGCGGGAGGGATGGTGTTGGGAGCATGGTAGTTGTCCGAAAAGCTTTACCCTGAGTGGGTAGTTGTCTTTTCGGCTTTACCATGTAAGCGTATGGGTTTCTATCCATACGAGCGGCTCGTAGTTAATACACAATATTGGAAATATCTCGTAGGACTTAGTCGTGCCGGCATACCTTCGGAAGTGTGCTTATTGCGGCTTAAAGGCGGTCTGAAGTGTGGGTTCATTGGTACACCCCTGCAGGGTTAAAACTATTCGAATAGCCTCGTCCTAGGTTATGGACACGCTCGGTTACGCCCCGTGAGAACTAGGCTACAACCTTTTAATTAAAACTTGATATGGGTGGTATGAATGGGTAATTCATGCTATTGTTGTGGTGACTATTGGGTTAGTCACTTCTAGGATGTTGTTGTCATCTATCTATTGTTATTATGTTGTTCTTGCTGTTATTTCAACAATAAAAATGAATTGCAAACTTGCTTTTAAAATGTATTACATTATTGCAAATAAAGATTGCTTTGTACTAAAAAAACGAGCCATACAGCCTCCACTCAAATAAGCTTGCATGTAGCATATGTATAGGTCTGCTAGTCCACACGTTAGTCTTGCGAGTACATTATTGTACTCATTTTCTTTGCTTAATGTTATTTGTTGCAGAGGAAGAAGGTGAGCCTCAAGGGCCTCACTTCGGTGAGATGTGCTTCGGGTTTGACGACTAGCTTGGCGGTCCGGTTGGTTGCCTTGTGGGTTTAAAGGCACACTAATTAGCTTTTGTTTATCGCCATCTTATGGCACTTTTGCTTCCGCTGTCTACTTAGTTGTTGTATGTCATTTGGCTGGTCGGCCCTCTTTTGTAATAACTCTACTTTGTATGTCTACTGTTTGGTAACGTGTTGCTTTGGATTCTATGTCTAGAATGGAATTGATGCATGATTTTGTGAAGGGGTGTGTATACTGTATTTCTGGGAAGTATACATATCTCGAGGCTTGGTTTATTTGATTTGTAATGCTAGGACCAAGTGGATGGTTAAGCATTACAAGGCAAATGAACCGGGGTCTCACAAAGTTGGTATCAGAGCCATCCTGACCGTAGTAACCCAAGCTTGGTCGTCTTTAGGATATTTTGAAAAACTTAATTTCAAAATATCAAATGATTTATGAAAGCTTAAGTAAATTCTCCGATTTTATTCCTTACCTATCTTAGCTTTCTACTCTTATCTTGCTCTAACTTGAGTTTTAAAAAAATTGGTTTCCTCTCCTTCCTTCAAAGATTGTTGTTATCGTTTAAATTGGGATTTGGGAACCAATGAGTTTGGCAAATTGAAGTGTTAGCTGCCCTTTTACAAGGTTTTGAAGCTTCTGGAATGGTAAGTTTCGGCTAGGAGCTTGGATGCAAAATCTGGACAGCGAGCGTCAATTTCTGGACAACAAGCTCAAAGGTTCTAAATAGGGTAGAGAATGAGAGGTTAATTTAACTAAAACTTGTGGGAATTAAAGGGTAAGATGTGATACTAGTTAGCTACGTATCTAAGACTATCTTTGCTGGTTTAACCTTGCTCTTGAGTAGTGTTGTACTTAGAGTAACGTTCTGAAATTTTTCTTCTCAACCGATTGCTCGTTCTTTCTATACGAGTTAGTCGTGCTGAGAAGCAAATCTTTTGCCTTATGGTTTGCGCTGGTCTTATGCTTTCATACGAATATTCAGAGTTCATTTCTTGCTTGTTATGTGTTTGCACTCGGGTTAGGATAATGTCTCTTTCCCCTAGACGATGTCTTGCTGCGATATTAGGATTAAATTAGAGTTTATTCTTAGAATATATACACCCTAATTATATTCATTAGCTTATCGATGCTGGATTTTGTAGTGTGATCATTTGCTCTTGTGCATCGCCTATGGGTAGCATGTATAGCGACTATATCGGAAAACTAACTGTGGTTCAATTTGATCTCATTTTGATGATTTTGGAATGATTAGTACATACTAGGGTTAAGATGCATACCAGTGGATGATTTACTCACCTTATGCTCATTCTTTTCCCACCACTTCCAACATGCACCAAAATATTTAAGGGGGTAGTAGAGGCCTCAAATTACATTTTGAGCATCATGAGTCTTGCATCATACTCATGTATTCATGTACTATTTCATCTTGAGCACTCATGCCATGCTCCTCATACTAGTGTCATAATCCTAATAAGCTTGTCATGCTCATATAGATTCCTTGCATAAATATGAAATTTTGGACATCATGGATGTTATGACTTGATGTGCTAGATGTTGTGGAGTTAGAAAAAAACATGTTTATCTTTTAATTGATGAAAAGTGAACTTGTTATAATATAAACTGAGTATCTCATTTTAATCTTGCTTAACTGGAAGTGTTTTAAACTATGTTAGAATTACTTATGTAGTCAGTTGCTCTTTATGTCATTAAACCACTTTTCTTGTATTGTGTGAATTTTGTCAAGGATTGAAAGAAATGTACTCCAGTAACAAATGGTAATTCTAAAAATCTTGAAATTTTTCACATGTGAACCTGATAGTTTGTAGTTAACAAATATAATTATTCCAGAATTTATTGAACTTGTTTTGCCCAGATATTAATTCAAACACTTTGCAGTGCTATTCTGGCCAATAATGAATCTGGTACTAATAGAAAGGTTTAAAATACTAGGTCCCAATTTTTTAGTGTTTAGTATCACCTCAGTAACCTGCCAGAATGTTTCTAGAATTTTTCAACTCAATTTCACTGTTGTTTGAGCCATAGGCCTTATTTCTTGCCTAAAATGTTGTACCAACCAGAACCTGAGCTTGATGTGAGAGGCTAATTTTTCTAGTATCTCTAGTATCCCAGGAACATCCCAGAATTTTTCTAAAAATTTTCTAGCCAATTTAGTATTTCTCCCTAGCCCTAGTTGCTCACAAGTAGTCTCTAGACAAAATCTGTTTTGGACTAAGTGTTAGGCTTGTTAAGTGAGAACTTTCTTGAGGCTTGTGTGTAATCTGGACATGATTTCACTAGCATGTATAGGACTTTTTGAGTGCTCCTTCAAGTTGCCAATTTGATTATTTGATTGCTTTGTTAAGGACTAGAACATGCTAGTATGAATTCTTGTTGTTGTCAAAACTTATGCTCACATAACAAAAATAAATTTGTTTTGTTGCAATTTGTTAGAATCTTGTAAGCATACATGTGAGCATTTGCACTCTCACAAATTCAACCTAATTATGTCATAAAAGTTGATTGCATATATGCATCCATTTATGCATTCCTCTCCAACCCGGGCAAACAGAAATAGAGAGGCAAGGGTTAGTAAGACCACCTTAAACCTTGCTTTAACCTCTCTTCTCTGCTCTTTAGGTTCGAAAGTTTCGGATCTGAGCCCTCTCTTTAGGTAACCCTTCCCTCGTAAGTAGTTGGTAGTCTTTTTGTCCTACGGGAAGGCGACGTGAAGCTTGATATATTTGAAGTACCTTCGAATCAAGAAAGGAAAGGTTAAACAAAGCAATGGAAAGGAAAATATGCCAACACGTCATGTTAACTCATCAGGAGCTTCCACACCATCTCTGAAGGAAATCAAGACAACAGATGGTGCATTTCGTTTAGAGTTGAATGAACCACCTAGAAAACATCTAACAGAAGGATCTTAGCAAACCTTCGACAAACCTTCCCTCTTGAGGACCTGAAACTGAGGAGAAACCTCGCTTGATTCGGGTTTGAGTTCGGTTAGCGACGAAATCCGAAGGGTGACCCCGTAACCAGACCCACCTAGGGTGCCACAGTCTTTCGTTCTGATATCCGAACTACCAGAATCTCGGGACGAGATTCTGTTTAAGGGGGGTAGGTTTGTAACAGCCCAAAATCTCTAAGGTGGTGGATTAGTTAAGCATCTAATGTGCATTTGTGAAATTTTGGACTCTTTAAAACTTTTTGTTGCAGCAAAGAGGTTTCAAGTGTGGGAATATTTTAGTTGAATTCTATATTCTCTGATATGCTTGTTTGGATTTTCTAGAATTTTTGGTGCTTATTGGGTTCCCTAGTTAAATTGCTGGTTCAAATTTTGAATTTGAAATTGAAACACAAACTGTTATGTGCAGCAATACTATTCACATGAACAGTACCCGATACTGTAGCACTGGGATTGGGAGGGGGTTGCCTTCCCTAATAAGAATATCTATTTCTCTAGATAGTTGATTAGTTTCCTTGTATAGGGATTAGTTAATTGGAAAGATTATCTATTAGTTAGGAAAGTTATCTATTAGTTAGGAAAGTCGTCATTTAGATTGATTTTATCCATAATTGTTAGAAGAGCTCTCTATATAAGGAGGCCCATTGTATCTATTATCAAGGAAGCAAAGATGAGTAGACAAGTTCCTAGTCCCTAAAGTCCAGCTGTGGTCGTTCCCTTGGCCGGCTATTCTAGATCTATTCCTCCCCAATCGGTGCCCTCCTTCACCTAGCGCCGTTCTACCTCAAGTCGTCGCTGTCCGACCTCCCTCCGACGGATGTTTACCCCGTTATGAACTAAGGTTCATGACATTTGGTATCAGAGCAGTCGATCCCTTTCTACGACTTCTGCTATCATAGTGATCAAGTTGTGGGGACTTCGTTGCCGTGGGGCTTCCAAGGGTTGCAACCATGGCCGTCACCACAGCTCGAGGACGAGCTGCTTGTCGAGGAGCGGAGAAGTTGTTATGTGCAGCAATACTATTCACATGAACAGTACCCGATACTGTATCACCGGGATTGGGAGGGGATTGCCTTCCCTAATAAGAATATCTATTTCTCTAGATAGTTGATTAGTTTCCTTGTATAGGGATTAGTTAATTGGAAAGATTATCTATTAGTTAGGAAAGTTATCTATTAGTTAGGAAAGTCGTCATTTAGATTGATTTTATCCATAATTGTTAGAAGAGTCCTCTATATAAGGAGGCCCATTGTATCTATTATCAAGGAAGCAAAGATGAATAGACAAGTTCCTAGTCCCTAAAGTCCAACTGTGGTCATTCCCTTGGCCGGCTATTCTAGATCTATTCCTCCCCAATCGGTGCCCTCCTTCACCTAGCGCCGTTCTACCTCAAGTCGTCGCCGTCTGACCTCCCTCCGATGGATGTTTACCCCGTTATGAACTAAGGTTCATGACACAAACCTAATACATAAATAAAACAAATGGAATTGAAAATTGATAATTAAAAATCTAAACTCAACATAATTACTAAATATATATTGAGGAATTAAGTAAAGCATGTTTTGCAATTTCTCACAACAAGTAATGATAATCAACATTAAATCGAATGGTTTGAAAGACTGCATTTAAATTAAATCGATTTCTTGTTTTCGCATGCATTTCAAAAATCATGTCATTATGCATACATTAGTATCGTCGTTCTCATTTTCCCGGTTCGACCGACCGCATACAAAACATCTGCGTGGTCCATCCTCTCTCCTGCTAATTCTTTTCTCCCCACCTCATTACCATTTATTTTTGCTCATTTCCTTGTCCCAGCCGAATCCCAAATCCACCCTCTTGCCATTTATTTTATCCCAACCGAGCAGCCCACAACACTTTTCTCATTTTTTATGTAGCACCATTCCCACCCCACTGTCATCACTTCTCTCCACGCCACTCATTTTTCCCTAGCCAAGAGCCCACTTCTAGTCGTTCTTTCTTCCCCAAGTTTAACACTACTTCGTCTCCCTCACCTTCGCTCCTTCCAATCACTCCCAAAAATCTGAAAACTCTCAATGCATGTGACACCATCGGGTTCCTCATCTCATTAGCTTTCCTTTTATCCAATCGGTTTTCGCGTGCGAGCTCTTTTGAGCAGTATGCAAGGAGGGAGGAAGGAAGACACCAATCTCTACACAAATCCAATGGGCACAACAAATGATTTAAACTTAAAATTTCAGGCAACTTAAAATTAGCAAAACCGAAAGAATAAATAGCTGTCGCATGATGCAGTCTAATGGAGCTGGTTCAGAGATTAAATGGCATGATCTTAATGCAATGTAATCATGCATGCATACCACACGTATGTTTGCCTTTTTGCACACAAACATTCCAAGGATGTTAATAAACATTTTGATGAGTACAGTACAATGTGAATGACGGGTCACTGGCAACATGAAGCATCAACATATAAAACATCCTAGTTACTTCTGTGGCACAGTGATCCATACCTTGTGTGATGACGGTGAATCCAATTCTGTAAAGTAAGTCCCTACCCGACAATAGTGACAAATTTTCAGCTTGCAGTAGTATTGTTCCATATCTGACAACGACGACATCTTTTCAATACTTCTGTTTTAGCAAGTTCAGTACCTTGTTAGATGTTGTCATTCTATAGACTAAAATATCTTCCATAATCCTAATTACTCGGTAGTTAATGGTAAGCACAAATTTTAGCAATTCTAACAAAAATAACCATAAATTGATTACAATGTTTATGCCCTGATCTTGTATTTGCACATGCCAAAACATCAGCTACATAAAAATAATACGGCACGAAAAGAACCATACAAAAATACAAATCATGGTCTAGAAAAGGAAGGAAAAACATATTATTGGTACATATCCATTCCACATTAGCTACACATATGCACATAAATACATATACACACAGATGGAGGATATATCAGGATCTGTTACATTTAGTACATCAGACAGTTCAAAGCAACACAAACCAATTCAGAAAGATGAGAAAACGTCCTTTCTGAATCAGCACACCTAAAAAGATTAAAAAAAGTCCTAATATACATATACACATTATGTCTCACGGCACAAAGCAAACATACAACAATATACATATGCACATTACATACATATCAAACCTAGCAATTGCAGTACTGAAACCTAGCCCTAATACCCAAGCTTCAGATCCAGCATCTCGTTCAAGCTGCTGCCTTGATCGCTCTTCCGCTCTAAACGCGGCCCCGGTGGCGGCAAGTTGAGGTCTAGCACGGTGGCCTTCGCCACCGCCGCCGCCTCGGACATTGCGGACCCGCTACTGCCGGCAGTAGCAATCGTCGTCACCTCCGCGCAGGCCCTCTCCCAGTGGCATCGCTTGTGGCCGCCGAGCGCCTGCCCGCTCGCGAACCCGCGGTCGCACACGCTGCACTTGTGGTCGTCGCACTTGGCTGGCCCCAGTGCCGCGGCCGCCGACGTGCCGCAGCTCTCCCTCGCAGTAGGAGAAACAGCAGCCACGCTCTTCTTGCCCTTGCCAGCGCCGAGCGGCGCGCCTGCCAGCAAGAGGAGGCTGGCGGCGACCTCGCGCTCCTGCACGGTGAACTGGTCGGCAGAGGCCGCGGCGGATGCGTGGCGGAAGTGCGGCGGGGGCGTGATCCCGCGCCACTGGCGCTCCGGGTGGCAGCGCATGTGGCCGAAGAGCGCCTTCCAGGACGGGAAGCGCTTGCCGCACTCGGTACACGGCGGCGTATCGCCGGTGGGCGAGGACCGCACCCGGGCGAGCGCTGCGGCGGCGGCTCCCTCGGGCCTCGGCCTCCGGGCGTGCGGCTTCGGGGAGATCAGCGCGTAGGGAAGCGGAGGTGGGGGCAGCGCGAGCGCGAGCGTGAGCGTCGTGTCGTGGTGCTCCTGCTGCGGCGGCGGCGAAGGAGGAGGAGGGGGAGAGGAGTACGCCATGGCGTTGGAAGGGCCGGCCGGGGAGGTTGGGAGGGGCTCGAGTGGAAGTTTGGGAAGCGGTAGTGGGCGGGGCCTATATGTACGCGCGCGCTGTGTGTGATGTGATGTCATGGTGGTTTTCGGCGGTTGCTGCGTTGCATGCCGATATGCTTGCTGCGGCGCAATGCATGCACCGGGCCAGTCGTCGGGGAAGTTGGTGTGGTCGCCTCCGGATCCTCCTCCTCCCGACGGCTCCATGTATATATTATATATGGAGTACCTAACTAAGCAAGCGAGGTAGCTGATGATCGTGTTGATGCATTTTCACTACACTGTATTTTCCTTTCTCTGTGTATTGCTTTCTGTCTTCCTGCATGTTCTGCATTCGGCCTTAGCAGTAGGAAGTAGTGGTCTGCATTAGTTGCGTCAGTTACTGGTGGAACGGGTCTCTCGGATTATGATCAATTCAGAGGGAGTAACGGGCCATCAATTGCATGTAAATAATTGCCATGTATTCAGTAGTGAATAAAAGGAAGAAAAAACTGAAAAGCTGCAAGAAGTTACGCGCGGCACAAACATGTGTATTGCTCTGTTCTGAACTTCTCTGAATATCCACTGTAGCGCATACGAAAAGCTCCAGAACACTGAATTTCTTCTCTGAAGTTCAGTGCATTTCTGACAGATCGATCTCGATATCTAATCAACAGAGGGAGAGTGAGCTAGCTAATTAATGAGCATGCAATTGAAGCAAATGGTGATCCAGTTAAGGGATTAATTCTTCAATTGGAGAGCTGGAGCTGTGGTAGCTGCAGCACAGTATGTGGTGGGCTTGGGCTTGGGATGTTAAGAATGATGGTATTGAGGGGAGAAGAGAAGGGGAGGGGGGGGGGGGGTTTGGTGTAAAAGGAATGAATTACTAGTACCATACTAACTAGTAAGCACACAGAGAAAAGAAAAAGAGGGTGGGAAAGGGCAAGGCCGGCGGGGGCTTGTCAAGTCAAGTGTCAACTAGGGCTGTCGGGCGCGGGGTGCGCAGCAAGCTGGTGAGGCAAGGCAACCAGGGGTCTTTGGTCAACGCTTGCGACTTGCCCTACCCAAAATTTTGTCCTGGGTCTGCCCCTGTTTGGGGTGCCATCAACTGCATGCGAGGATTCATGCGGTTACCCGCGCATTTGAGACTTTACAGTAGTTGGCTTTGTTGCATGCAGTGGCAATTTCAAACGAACCCATAAAGATAGAAACACTTGTGAACGCTATTGAGAAATCATCGCTGGCGAGTCCAATCCGATCAAATACTCATAGGAGAATCACATAGAACAATGCAAGAACAAATAGTAGATTGATCATAGAGTTATGTGGACTTCTTTTTTCTCTTTATTTTCTCTTCTCAAAGGTATGTACAATGGTTGGATGTCCCCTCCTATATATAGTCTAGAGGTGGATGGGGAGTCCACCATAGGCCAGGCCTGCAAGGCCTGGGCCCAGGTTTTCTAACACTCCTCCTTGGGCACTCATCCGACATATTCATGTCCCATCAAAACTCTACAAAAACCTAGTGAAAAAAATTTAGAGAAAGAGTATATAAAACACGTTTTGTTGCGTTACACGAATTGGCTCATTAAAAACCTTAGTCGAGAAATTTCAGGAAAACTCGTTAAGGGAAAAAGAGTACCATCCACCCATATTGGACCCTGGGCGTGGAATACCCGAAGACCCTATGTGTATACCGTGCTAGCCCCAAGATTAGTGGCTAGCACACATATTCACAACATTTGGCAATCACATCCATACATACACATACAAAAGTAATGAAAATGGTACTCTACTTAAGCTATTACTAAACATTATTATATTCACGGCCGACCGGCCAAGTAAAAAGCAGTAGTCAGAATAAAATATAGCAGCGGAAGATATATAGTAGTAGCAAAAGTCAAGCGGCATGCCCATCTGATCCACAGGAAACCGACATGGAACAAGACTTAGGTAGACCCATCACCGAACCCTTCGATGCCGGGAGCAAAGAACTTGTCGTTTGGCATCGGTTCCTCTACAAACACTAAACCAACAACAATAGCAAGATTGAGTACAATGCGTACTCAGCAAGACTTGTAGTGTATTGCGAAATTTTAGTAAATGCAAGGCTATCAAGAGATGGCACTTTTACAAGTTATTTTGCTTAAAGCCATGGTTGTTTGCAATAATCATAAGTAATAATTTGGAACGAAATTTATAAAAGCAGTTTAAGAAAAAGTAAATACAGGACAGTAAGTAAAGAACTGAATAAAAAATGATAACAACACTCACAACCCTACTCAGTTGCAAGAAAAAATATATTGATGTTCTGCCATGGCATGGCACTGACAAATTCATATTCAGCCATAGAAATGGCAGTACTGCTATAGACATAGCAAATCAACCATAGACATGGCAATCCTGCTACAGACATAGCAATCCAGCCATAGAGATGACAGTTAACTCAACAAATCAAAACCCCATGTCATTACCCTAATCTTTTGTGACAAAACAATTTAGAAATCAAAGCAACCACCATACCAGCCGCACTAAGCACACTCATGACCGCGAGTATGGCTATTCGAATAGTTTATCACTCTATAGAGGTCTACAACTTTACCCATAGTACGCAGTATTCTAGTTGCCTAGAATATCATTGATCACTTTCAAAGGTATACAGCCTAGAGTTCGCGGCGCAACCTTTACATTATCTAGCCCTAACCTTGAACTAGCCTTGCGAATGATTATCCCCAATTACTCGGATAGAAACCCGTAGTATGAGGAGTCCTCACTCAACGGATAGAAACCCATTGAGTGAGTCCCTCACTTGACGGATAGAAACCCGTCAGGTGAGTCTTTCACTTCATCTGAATAGAAACCCGTGGGAGTGAGCCATTTGTAGTTGTGACGGTAATAGAAATTGCTCGCATTGCTCCTGCCTACTATCATGCAAGGCTAAAATTCGATAACTTATTTAGCTACAGCCACCCCATCCTAGCACATACGGTTGTACGATTAGATCTTAGTCCTGGATTTGCTAGCTTCAGTCCTTAATCGATTACGGGCGAGAACTCCACCCTAGCTACTAGTGAGTCACAATCCTCACTTTTTTAGAATAAAATATACCTTGCCCACGTCTAAAGACTAAGTTTTCATTTTATTTTCATAAAATAATAGAGATATCCTCTTCAGACATTTTTCAACATATCCCAAATTCTCAAATTATCATATCGTCCTTTTATAAATTTTTCAGAAAATCTATCGCTCTAGTTGCATTTGTGTGATAATCGCACTCAAAAATTCCCAATTGACATTTACATAATGTCTAGCCCATATTCTAATGGTTACAACAGTAGGTATCAGTATTTCAAAAGGATAAATGCAACAAATAGGATTACAACTACCATTTTCCCAATAATAGCATTTTTCATACAGAACATACACGCATGCATAATAGAATTTACAAAACAAAGTACAATAATTAAAATACTAAGATCAACATGATCAAAGGAGGTGCTTGCCTTTCTCTTGCTGTTTTGGAGATATGGTGGATTAAAAGTCGCAATAATAACCTGAATAATTAATGTTTAAAAAGAGCCGAAAACGAATTAAATAACATTCAATAAATTCAACAGAGACCAAAATTAAATATTTTTACATATTCAAGTATATGATGATTTTAGATGAATTTAGGGACAAAATAAATTTGGAGTTTTGTAGCAAAAGTTATTAAGGTTTCATTTTGGTTCGGTTGAGAAAATCAAATAAAATTGAGAAATACGCTTTCCAGTGGAGAAAGCGTAATCCCGAGCAAGTTCTACAGAGGTTTACGCTTTCTAGTAAGGGAAAGCGTACTATCCTCATAACTAAAAATGTATTTTCAATTTTCATTTGATTTTTGTTAAAACCGACAGGTGGGGTCCACTATCAGTGGCACGGTCTACGTGAACAGTGCGTAGACCAATGGTCTATATGCATAGTGTGTGGTCCATGAGACCAGCGACTGTGTACTTAAGCGGTGTGGGGCCCGCCTATCATAGACTCATTAATAAATAATGTTTTAGTTAAGTTTTACTTTATTTATTCTCTTGGTCCCACTCATCAGCACTCATTAAAACTAAATCGATAGCTAAACATCACTTCGTGTTTAATGACAGGGATTAGGCAATTGATGACGTGCTATAGTGCCATCACCATTGTGCTGCACGGTGGTGCTCACGACCACGCATGTCGCCGGCGTTGTGGTGATCGCAGAGGTCGGAGAATAACCAAAATGAAAACATTGAGCTAATGTGCACCCATCGGCACTAACGGTGTGGTCGAAGATGGCTCCTAGGAGTGGCACGCCAGCATCGATGTCGGGACCCAAAAATACAATTCTGGACCCTGTGTGTATACTGCACTAGTCTAGGATCACGCTAGTGCACACAGTGGCAACATCAATAAAATATCATTTCCATATACAAAGGTGACTAATAAATAGGCAAATAATAATAAGTATCAGAGTAAAGACCTTAAGGTCAAAACTTACAATTAATGCCTCAAAAGGCGAATAGCTCAATGAAGCTGCAGTGAAACGTAACAGAATAACTTTAGTGAAGCCCATCCATATGCCCACAGGCAATCGGCTGGGGTACGCGACCTAGTTCTCCTCGATCCTTGAAGTAGACCTTGTTGACCGACGATTCCTCCATTTCTGTAGATTTGGGTGCAAGTTTTACAACAAGCGTGAGTACACAACCGTACTCGCAAGTCATACCACAGAATGCAATTTATAGATTCAAACTTATTCCAAAAGAAAAGGTTTCTGTGGTTATTTTGCAGAAATACAACATTTGCAATTGAATATGAATAATAGATTGAAAGCATAATTCAAAACAAATAGACAATATTAATTTAACAGTTGTTTTCACAAAGACACATAGCGTAACCAAATTCTTTCACACAGCCATATGACTTAAATCACATAGCTGTCCCTTCCCAATAGTTTTATGAAAATCTACCCTCGTGTGAAATCCCCGAGCATGTCCATGATCGCGGACGCGGCTATTCGAATAGATTGTTTAACACTCTGCAGAGGTTGTACACTTTACCCACAAGATGCAATCAACTGGATCAGAGCTGATCACAACAAAACCTTTCAGAAACTTCATCTCAACATTGACACTCCCGATGTGCTTACAAACCGCTATACCAACCCAAACGAAGTGCTTTGGCATAACACACATTGTTGGACAGGGACACGGCGAACGCCCCGTGATGCGACTACCTTGTAGTACACACCTCCACCCATAGCCTAACCTACAGCCTGAGTAATCAATGCCAAGAATCCATAACCTACTAAGTTACGCCCGTCCCATCAGGCATGTGGTCGTACAGTAAGACTCAGTTCAATGGTGCACAAAGTTAAGTCCTTAATTGACCAAGGCAAGAATTCCATTTTCTAACTATGCCACAAAGATTATCATTCTCATTCACAAAGTCCACCATATCACGTAGTATCCACCACTTGCCTCAGTCTAAATCCTTTCCCACCCTGTTGGTTTAGTGCAACACATGCTATCACAAAGTAATAACACATAGCACACATAGTTTATGACAAAGTTCTATAATCACATAGCCAAATTTATAATTGCAACTCAGGTGATGATGATGACTCGTTGCATGACTAAGCCATCTACTTGTACTAACCAACCCACGTTGGTAATACCATAGCACCAACTAAATATGAACCAATCTAGGGTGACAAAATATCATGACATACAATAGACAAAGTGGATATAACAAATTGGATTAATAGCTAAACCCAAAAACATTTAAATCATTACTTAAAGTAAATGCAATAATTTGAATCAAAGTAATTTTGAAAACTAATATTTCAATATGATCAAAGGTATAACTTGCCTTGCTATAGCAATGATGATCTTATTTTTCTTCAATCCTTTACTTGCTTGATCTTCAGCTCCTTCGGACGATTCAAACGATATTGAATTTAGATGAATTTAGGAACTTGAACGGGTTCAATCGGAATTCGGATGAAGAAGATATGACTCTCGAATGATTGGAATTCACATGAAATGATAAAAAAGCTCTACAGAATATTCTCAGAATATTCTATTCCGAAAATATTAGAAAAAGACTGAGTGTATGACAGGTGAGACCAACTGGTATTTATGAATTTCTAGAATTAAAATAATTCCAGAAATAAGGTAGAGAGAGTGACAAGTGGGACCAATAAGATAAATGACTTTTCAAGAATTAAATTACTGTAGCACGTGGCAGGAGAGAGAAAAGGCTGATTTTCGGAATTAAAATAAAAGGCCAAAAAAAACAAGGAGATCAAATAATAGCAAACAAATCCGAAAAAATCTCAGAAAATACCCAAAAATTCCTTGAAACACAAGGAAGCCAAATAACACAAATTTTTATTTAATTAATGTTTATATTAGTCAAATTAAATATTTTTAATTTAAGAAAATTCTCAATTAAACTTTATTAATTCAAATAAAATTGGTGAAATTTTCCAGGGACCTAAACTACTCAAAAGATTTTTGAAAAGCCAAATTTTGGGACGTTACAAACCTCCCCCCTTAAAGGAATCTCGTCCCCGAGATTCAGGCCGGCTACAGAATATGATAAGGAACTCAGCCTTCGGGTTCACTTCTTGCTTTCAAATTGCTTTGACTTTGACAGAATCGCTCTTCTGACCACTTATAGAACAACGCCTTGCTTCTTGCTAAACATCTCGCTTCACTGAAAACTTGACAAACTGGCTCTTGGCTGGAAGGCATCTTGAAACTCGATTGCATCTAACGGGGCTGCTTGATCGGTGATTGAGGGCACTTTTGGAGTGGAGGAAATCTTGCTGCTGACTGGCAACTCAGGTTAGCAAACTATCTCTTCTTCCGCGCTTCGGAATCTGAACTAACTGACACATTTTTGTTGCCTCTGTCATACACTTCTTAGCACAGAACTCCAATAGGTATTATGAAGATAGACATGGCTGCGAGGGTGATAATCTGCATAATGTTCGTAGCTTTTCTTGTTGAACACTACTACTTAAATTTCATTTAAGATTAAGGACCCTTAGTCTTCTGCTTCATGATTCATGCAACATCCACATACTTTGTAATTTGATCTGCTCCTAGCTGAGCGATGACTTGCACAATCAACCACTGTGAACTTTAGAGGGTGACAACTGCAACTGGCTGACATCTGGGTTGTAGAGAGACTCTGCACACAACACTTACTTACTCGACTTGGTACTATGAGTTGAGGCACAGTGCTGAACTGAAATGACCATTCAAGCTTCATATAGACTCTGTCGCTAATACAAGATAAGCTGGGATCCTTGGTCTGACACTGACTTTTCTAACACGTCGTGCAAATTGACCATCTCTATAGATCTGACACTACACCCATGCCGACGAATACCATATCTGTCGTATACAACCTCTGTCGTATACCACTCTGCTAGACAGTCTCCAAACTAGATGACATTGACAGCAAACTTGTGTCAAATGATCAACAATCACCTTTCAAGAAGTTACATCCCGATTAGGTCCTGGGAGATCCCTTATCTGAATTCTCAGGGATAGAAGTACTCTGACTGGCCTCCAATATTTTAGCTGACTTTCTGACATACCAAACACATGGTAACCCATTCTGCGATATTTCGCTTTATTTTGGATCATCACAGTTCAACTTTGAGATCTTTGTACACCTTAGTACTTTTAGGGAAAATGGAATGCTTGCACTCAAATGTTGGTTTGAGCATCAACTATTTGAGTTTCTCCTCATTAGATATGCAGATATGCTCATTGATCCATGGATCATTCTGTTCGCCTTCAGCGGGTTCTCACGCTTTCCTTTGCTTTACATGAGGACGAATTTTCTTGACAAAGCTGTCATCTCACTGTCTGGTCAGCACTGATCTTTAGCATCAGTTCAAATTCTGGGTTTCAACAGATATCCTTGCAACTGACTCAAGATCCAACTTCTGAATTTCACAGGTAACCTTGGCTGACTAATCAACAGATTCTTACGGTAACTCTTCTGTTTCAAAGTATCTGCCATTTGTCTTGATCGTCCGCTTTGAGGAACGGATTCCAACCTCATGGTTCTCAATCCAATAACCATCTTTGTTGCTCCACGGTAGCAACTTTAAATTATGACTAAGATAATTCACCACCTGAAACTTCTTAACACACCAATTCTTGGATGTTCTGTGATAAAAGCTATCAAGGTTTTCTCTGGTATCTGGCAATATGAACACTGAAGTTGTGATTAATCTCTTCTGAAATTCGTACAAACTCGGTTCACTTCTAGCGCCCTGGGCGAACTTCTCTTCTTACAACCGGTGAGGGGTCTTGGCTAACTTGAAACGACTGTCTCATTGATCTTCAACTGACACTGTCTCAAAATGACTGTTTCACTGGTATTCAACTAACACTGCTAAGCTGATGGGATTGATTTGACACTGCCTTTTTCTGATAAAGTCATCTGATCTACTCTATGCGAACTCTTTTAATAACTTTTGTCATAGTTCACCTCTAACGTAATTCCTTCTGAAATTAGCTGATCCTGGGTACCAAGTCAGAGACAAACTTAACTTCGAATACGGTTGCATGTTGCATAGATCACTTGCAATGACAATTGCATATTCTCTTGCGGATACGGACATTATTCCATGGTTAAATCCTTCAACTATTTACTGTTATTTCATAGCTATGCACAAGACTGAGTTGGAATTCAACATCACATTCCATGTTACAGCTCCATGGCCTTCAATCAATATGACTCAACGCCTTGTTACTCGACTTGCAAAGGCATATGCTGAGAAAGGCATCCAATGATTTAATATCCAATATTTCCTTTTTCTTCGTAACTTGCATACAAAGATGTCCACCTTTTTGCTCTCAAATAGAGGAGAGGTTACAATGGTTCCCTGAGTTTACTGCTACTAACGGAGGCATGACTCTACATGATCTGGTATCATCAATCTAGACTTTCTTGGTAACATCATCGCACAAACGTCTCTTCTTTGATTGCTTCGCTGGACACACAGATCCGGCTGTATTGCCACCTGCTCTGGGAGTTAAAATATTGACTAAATTGACTTCTAGTATTCTTGCATCTGGAGTTAGTGACTGGTTCCACTGAGGACACTGGCTGATGTAGTGACCTTCTGTAATACTCCGGAAGTGTGAGAAGTCAAGAATCGGATTAATTAAAATTAATCGGTAGAGAATTATTTAATCGGGGAAGAATTTTATTTTCAGAATTCGTCAAATCAAGTTGAGAGAGGGGCTTTTCCGCTGTTCTCATCCAATTGGGCCTGGGCCTTGGCCCATCAAGCCTTCTTGTGGCCGGCCAAAGAGGGGGGAGGTGCCACCCTCCCCAAACCCTAGCCGCCCCTCCCCTTTTCCCCTCCTCCCACATGCAGCCGCCCCTTCCCTGCTCCCTTGCGCCTCCCCTCAGCCCAGGGTGCTGCTCCCTTGCGCCTCCCCCTGTTTAGGCTGCTGCCCATTGCGCAAGAAGGAGAAAGAGAGGAAGAGAAGAAGGAGAAGAAGATCTTGTGTGGGATTGGTTCAGCAAATTCTAGCAGTTCTACAAGGGTAACGAGATGCCTTCCCCGCTGGTTGATCCATAGTAGATGCGAAACCGATTAGAATTGTTGGTTAAATGTTGGGCTGCAGAAGATTCGATTCTGTCCAGTACCTTGCGTGGGGATTTTCGTGTATGTAGAGGCTGAATTTTAAGATTCCATCTGCTAGAGTTATGTGGGTTATGTCGTTATCTTTCAGTAGCCGCGAAGATCACTCAATTCCGAGGTCTGAGTCAAAAGTTATGATCGTTTTAGTATCTGCTGCCAGAAATCTGACGAGAATAATCTGTCTGGTTATTTCCTAAAATATGAAAGGGAATTTGGTAGAATCTGAAAGTTCACCCAACTAGGTTATTGTAGGTAATTCGATAACCTTTTCAGATTGATAAAGAAAAATCAATTCGGAGTTACCTATTAAAAGTTATGGTCATTTTAGTTTTGCTGTTCGATTGTGTAGGCAGTTTCTGTACTGAAAGTTCAGACAATGGTTAGCCTAATATTTTGGCCGAATTGGTTTATCATGTCAACTAGAGTATTGTAGATTATTCAGTTAAGAATCTACAGAAATTGGGTTTACCTCTTTTTGACTTCCAGTTCATGAGTTATGTCAATTACCGTGCCGCTGTCCAGAAACGGTATATGGCAGGAAACGTTGTTTTTCAGTTTCAGCTTTGTAATCTCGTTTTGAGTCGTCAAGTAAGCGATGTAGAATGCCGATTAGTAGCGCTGGGTATATATGTCCTTATTGGTATTATTTTACTTTTTTAGGAGGTGAAGCCTCAGGTTTAGGAGTATCGCTTTGCCGCTAACGCGCCGCATCGTGGAAGGCAAGTAAATGTAGCGGTTGTGCTACGGTTTAACCCGTTTTTCTTACTACTTGCACCATACATGATTGACGTAATGTTAAATGATATGCCATGGTTACATGTTTTCTAAGTAAGAATGTGGTAGCAAGATATTAATCAATTGCTATGTTTGGATGAGTTTGGGTAGTATTGTGGTAATTCGCTTAATGAGCCAAATGCGGATTATGAAAAATAAACTCAAGGTGGACATGTTGATAATTCCTTGTGGTTATTTTCATGATGATCATGTGGTGGTCTATGTGATAGAGTTCCATCTAGATCGATTGATTTTGATCTTGGTGAATCGGTTGTGTGTTATGTGGTAATGGTCTTATGACACGTTGGTATTGTGCTTAATGAGACACATGTGGATTATGAGAAAATATTCATGATGAGTATGTTGTTGATCTTCGTGGTTAAATTCTTGTGGTTTATGATTTTCATATCATTCATGACATTTGCATTGTGGATGTCGCCGCTTATAGCCGCGACCGTACCGGTACAACATCGTGCATTGCCGTAGCACGATGCATACCTTTACCTTGTTGGGTAAAGGTGCAGTGGAGCATAGCATACATATGCATTACATTGTGGAAAGATCATTTGCATACTTGTGCAAGATATTGAGGTGAAGTTATTTTTGCAAACAAACGCAACTTCATAGTTGCAATGTGGAAATTGACTCATGAGAGTCTCTTGTGGTATGAGTAATGTGGTTGTGGTTGTGGAGTGGGGGTTCATCCCTTGTGGTATGGTAGAGGTTGTGATTGTGGCATGGGATTCTTCTCTCTTGTGGTAATTGTGGATAGCAGTTGTGGATGCGAGAAATAGTAAAGTTATGAGGTAAAACATGTTAATACTTTATTGTCATTGGTAGTGGTAGTGGTGATTAACATGAAGCAGTTGATCAAGATTCAATTGTTATCATTTTACTATCATTGGTAGTAAATATGGTTGAGGCTATAATTGTGATCATTATGGGGATTGGATATTGATGCTTAATATCTTTGTAGTTTAATTAGCTTGTAAATGAATGTGGATTCACATTATGGATGTGGACATATGGATACTTTAATGATGTTGTATATTTGTTTGTAGTCCGAATAGCACATTAAGCAGTTTGCTTGCTTGAGATTTTTATCTCACCCTTGTTTCCCCCTACTGTGATTGTTGAGCATTCATGGGATGGGTAGAGCGGCTCCACAATAATGCACTTGGCTCATCAACTCATGTTGTAATAAAGTAGATGAAATTCTAGCCAAATGCTTAACTATTTGTGGATGATTATGTTATTTAATAAGGATGAACTTGTGAACCATTCTTTGATTAATCTGCTAGAGGTTGTTTAATTATTGAACTTGTTACCGTTATCTTTATTCCCTTAGTTGTTTATGCTTCCGCTAATGCTTCTTGTCTAGAGTTGTTGCGAAATAATTTATCTTGAAATTATTGGCTAGTCAGATAGTGGTTTAGTAGCATTCCGGGTAATGTGGGTCTGAGGTGTTACAGGTTGGTATCGAGCGGGCTTTAGGTCCGTGGTAATTAAAACATTAAATTGACACCTTTGGTGCACAGTAGGATGGGATGGGTCAAGCGTTGCATTCGTGCTTTGACATGTTATATTGATTATTCATGCTATGAGATAATCTTGTATGTTTATGTGTTGTTTCTATGACGCTATTAGTGAGGATAGTCAATGATAAGAGGTAGGCTTTGCGTTTGTTGCCTTGGGTATTGCGGTTTATACCCGTTCGTGGTACGGGGATATTGATGCTGATTACCTCGGGTAACTTAGTTGCGGATGTCATGGGTAAGTTTCTTAGAAAAGTGTTATCCTCCTTGAATTGATGTTGGCGATTCTTGGCCTATTGCGATTAATGATTTTCTCGGGTTAGCCGTTTATTGCGCTTGTTGGTTGTCATTAGGCCTCTAATTGTTCTTGAGGCCAAGTATTGTTTCTTTACGATTGATGGGTTGTTTGACCGCTCGTGAGCGGTGCTTTTGAGAGATGGTATTTTCCATGTTGTTCCATCTTTCTTGCCGAAAACATGACTCTTGTATTTCGTTTGATTTTTTTTTGAGAGAGAATCAAAGTTTACGTGGGAAGTTCATTAACTTGTGGAAGCATTGGCTCTATGCATTTCTTCTGAGTTATTTCGACTTTTGAAGTTTGATTTTCTCCGTAGAAGGGAGTGTTAAAATCTCTTTATGATGTTTTGTTGTGTTTAAGTAGTAGGTGGCAATTATGTAAATAATTGATAGATTGCGAATTATCAAGTTGAAAAGTTAGTGTGGTACATCATTAATTTCTACTGACATCTTTAGAAGTGAAGTTGATTAATATGATGTTGTCCTGTTGTAGTTTCTTGAAGATTTGTGGCTAAGAATTTAGCGATACATGTGTAGAACTCATGCATTTATTAAGGGTTATGAAAAACAATTGTTTTGACTATTGTAGTGTTTAATTTTCCCAACTTGTTGGATAGATTGGATTGATTGATCTTAAGTAATTAATCGACCATTCGGGATGGTCAAATAAGGAGGTGTTGGAATATTGCCTTAATAAGATTAACCTTAATTATGTCCTCTCTTTACATACTTGATGAGCATGTACAATCATTAAAGTTATGTAACTTTACCATGCTAGATTGTTGAAACATGTATACGTAAAGGGATGAAGGTTGATGTATTGACTTGTGGAATCTTGTCTTATAAAGCTGGTATTATTGATGTTTAAAGTTATTTTATTTTAATATCTTAACATAAGGTGGAGTATCGAATCAGGTCTTTATTGTCTTTGTGATTGCAAATTAGAGATAGGATCATTAATGCTATCTTGATGAAAAATTAATAATCAATTATTGACAAGAATGGCTAGAGTGTAATTACTTTTGCTAAACTAGGTTGAGCATCGATCTGAGATAAATGTATGGAATCTAATAAGAGATTCATACTAGCATGTTTTGTGAGGTTGTTATGTTCTATTATCATCTTGTTAAAGAGTTTGTTTTAATATGATGGCTTATGCACTAGGTTTAACTAGATTAAGTAGTTGGAATCTTATTTGGATAATAAGAACATGATGAAGTGATTATGGTGTTGAATGTTTTAAAAATTAAAGGAATTGGTTAATTCCATAATACTAATTGAATTGAAGGGTGTGAGATTTACTGTTGGAATCTTTTTGTACCTTATGACTTGTGTGATAGCCGAGGTTGCTTTGAGTAAGCGACATGTTGAAGGATCTTTTGGTTTTTATCCAATCTCGTGTTGTGGTATTCAAGCATCCTTTGTTGGAAATGGCGGGATGTTGTAATCAAAGAAAATTGCTTCTTATTGAAAGGAAAAGTTGTACTAGAAGTATTTGAGGTACAGTTGATCTTATCTTGTGTTTTCCAACCTCATTGCTATTTGTTTTTCTTTTGGTCTTTTGGCTCTGTGATGATAACCATTTTCTCGTATGCTGGAATTTATTTCTTCTTACCTCTTGTTCTAAGAACATGGTAATTGTTGTGGGTTGCGAAGCCTTTGTTTGGTCGTGGTTTTGGGATAGAGTATGATTTGCGGGCAGTGAGAGTCTATCTACAATGGTGTAGATGATGTACTCAATTGAGCTAATTGTTGAGGTGGCCAACTTGAGATAAATGAGTTGGTGTGTTGGGTAATGATTTGAAAATCCTTGGTTCAAGGAAGTTAAATTATTAAAAGAAATGAATTGGGAAATTATTGTTATGTCAAGTAATGCGACGCTCTCTTGATTCTTGTTTATGCTGTGTGTTTATGGCAGAGACCATTTGCAATTTGAGTTGACGTATGTTGAGGCGTAGTCTTTTCCAGTTAGGAAAAGAAATTGATTGTTTTGGTCTGTCGAGTGATTTTTTTTTCACTCTTAGCTTATGTGGTGTGGTTCTCCAATTGTCTACTTGACGAGTAGAAATATTTTGTGGTGAATCCTTTGATTTGGATCGTGGTCCTTTGAAGGAAAACTAGTTGCTAGTGTGATGCTTGATAATCCTTTTCTCTTCTGTTTTTGGGTTATATTTGTAAATTATATCGTTGTGCTTCTAGTAGAATTATGTGAGTGGAATTGGTGATCAAATTCTTGAAATTGGTTTTAATGTGTTATCCTGAGTATATTTAATAAGAGGAAAGTGTTTTAAGAAAGAGGATGGTTTTAGAAAGTGGTCTTAATAGTTATTATGGAAATTTTGCCAAAATGGCAGGACTGTTGCTGCTCTGGGGCCGACAAAAGAGTTATGCGTTTGTTCGCGCGAGAGTTGGATTTTGCGGTGGGAAGCCTTGTGCTCCTTCTCGTGTCTCCGACTAAAGGTATTGTTCGTTTGGTACCACCCTAAGCTTAGCCCGCAGTACATCGGTCTTTTTTCAAGTGGTTGCTCGGGTGGGTAGTTTGGCTTATCGTTTGGAGTTGCCAAACTCTTTGAGTGGTGTGCACAATATTTTCCATGTGTCTATGCTTTGAGAAATACTTGCGGATCCGAACACAAGATTGACTGAGAGCAGTCACGATGGAGCAGATCTCACTGTGGAGAGTCGGCCAGTTCGTATCTTGGATACGTCGGAGCGGGTCTTGAGGAATAAGACCATCAAGTATGTGAAGGTCCTTTGGACGAATCAGTCGGAGAGAGAGAGTCTACGTGGGAGCTGGAGGATCTTTTGCGAAAAAGTACCCCGAGCTCTTCGAGGCTGGTGAGTACTCCTAGTTTGGAATGCTGTTTGCTTGTTGTTCTTTTCTTTGTGGTCTGTAGAGTTGGATTCGAGGGCGAATCCTTTTAAGGTGGGAAGAATGTAATACTCCGGAAGTGTGAGAAGTCAAGAATCAGATTAATTAAAATTAATCGGTAGAGAATTATTTAATCGGGAAGAATTTTATTTTGAATTCGTCAAATCAAGTTGAGAGAGGGCTTTTCATTGTTCTCATCCAATTGGGCACGGGCCTTGGCCCATCAAGCCTTCTTGTGGCCGGCCAAAGGGGGGGGAGGTGCCACCCTCCCCAAACCCTAGCCCCCTCCCTTTTCCCCTCCTCCCACATGCACCGCCTTCCTGCTCCTTGCACCTCCCCTCAGCCAGGTGCTGCTCCCTTGCGCCTCCCCCTGTTTAGGCTGCTGCCCATTGCGCAAGAAGGAGAAAGAGAGGAAGAGAAGAAGGAGAAGAAGGAGAAGAAGGAGAAGAAGATCTTGTGTGGGATTGGTTCAGCAAATTCTAGCGGTTCTACAAGGGTAACGAGATGCCTTCCCCGCTGGTTGATCCATAGTAGATGCGAAACCGATTAGAATTGTTGGTTAAATGTTGGGCTGCAGAAGATTCGATTCTGTCCAGTACCTTGCGTGGGGATTTTCGTGTATGTAGAGGCTGAATTTTAAGATTCCATCTCCTAGAGTTATGTGGGCTATGTCGTTATCTTTCAGTAGCCGTGAAGATCACTCAATTCCGAGGTCTGAGTCAAAAGTTATGATCGTTTTAGTATCTGCTGCCAGAAATCTGACGACAATAATCTGTCTGGTTATTTCCTAAAATATGAAAGGGAATTTGGTAGAATCTGAAAGTTCACCCAACTAGGTTATTGTAGATAATTCGATAACCTTTTCAGATTGATAAAGAACAATCAATTCGGAGTTACCTATTAAAAGTTATGGTCATTTTAGTTTTGCTGTTCGATTGTGTAGGCAGTTTCTGTACTGAAAGTTCAGACAATGGTTAGCCTAATATTTTGGCCGAATTGGTTTATCGTGTCAACTAGAGTATTGTAGATTATTCAGTTAAGAATCTACAGAAATTGGGTTTACCTCTTTTTGACTTCCAGTTCATGAGTTATGTCAATTACCGTGCCGCTGTCCAGAAGCGGTATATGGCAGAAACGTTGTTTTCAGTTTCAGCTTTGTAATCTCGTTTTGAGTCGTCAAGTAAGCGATGTAGAATGCCGATTAGTAGCGCTGGGTATATATGTCCTTATTGGTATTATTTTACTTTTTTAGGAGGTGAAGCCTCAGGTTTAGGAGTATCAGCTTTGCCGGCTAACGCGTCGCATCGTGGAAGGCAAGTAAATGTAGCGGTTGTGCTACGGTTTAACCCGTTTTTCTTACTACTTGCACCATACATGATTGACGTAATGTTAAATGATATGCCATGGTTACATGTTTTCTAAGTAAGAATGTGGTAGCAAGATATTAATCAATTGCTATGTTTGGATGAGTTTGGGTAGTATTGTGGTAATTCGCTTAATGAGCCAAATGCGGATTATGAAAAATAAACTCAAGGTGGACATGTTGATAATTCCTTGTGGTTATTTTCATGATGATCATGTGGTGGTCTATGTGATAGAGTTCCATCTAGATCGATTGATTTTGATCTTGGTGAATCGGGTGTGTGTTATGTGGTAATGGTCTTATGACACGTTGGTATTGTGTTTAATGAGACACATGTGGATTATGAGAAAATATTCATGATGAGTATGTTGTTGATCTTCGTGGTTAAATTCTTGTGGTTTATGATTTTCATATCATTCATGACATATCATGACATTTGCATTGTGGATGTCGCCGCTTATAGCCGCGATCAGACTGCAGACAACATCGTGCATTGTCAGAGACGATGCATACCTTTACCTTGTTGGGTAAAGGTGCAGTGGAGCATAGCATACATATGCATTACATTGTGGAAAGATCATTTGCATACTTGTGCAAGATATTGAGGTGAAGTTATTTTTGCAAACAAACGCAACTTCATAGTTGCAATGTGGAAATTGACTCATGAGAGTCTCTTGTGGTATGAGTAATGTGGTTGTGGTTGTGGAGTGGGGGTTCATCCCTTGTGGTATGATAGAGGTTGTGATTGTGGCATGGGATTCTTCTCTCTTGTGGTAATTGTGGATAGCAGTTGTGGATGCGAGAAATAGTAAAGTTATGAGGTAAAACATGTTAATACTTTATTGTCATTGGTAGTGGTAGTGGTGATTAACATGAAGCAGTTGATCAAGATTCAATTGTTATCATTTTACTATCATTGGTAGTAAATATGGTTGATGCTATAATTGTGATCATTATGGGGATTGGATATTGATGCTTAATATCTTTGTAGTTTAATTAGCTTGTAAATGAATGTGGATTCACATTATGGATGTGGACATATGGATACTTTAATGATGTTGTATATTTGTTTGTAGTCTGAATAGCCTGTTAAACCAGTTTGCTTGTCGAGTTTTTATCTCACCCTTGTTCCCCTACAGTGATTGTTGAGCATTCATGGGATGGGTAGAGCGGCACCACAATAATGCACTTGGCTCATCAACTCATGTTGTAATAAAGTAGATGAAATTCTAGCCAAATGCTTAACTATTTGTGGATGATTATGTTATTTAATAAGGATGAACTTGTGAACCATTCTTTGATTAATCTGCTAGAGGTTGTTTAATTATTGAACTTGTTACCGTTATCTTTATTCTCTTAGTTGTTTATGCTTCCGCTTAATGCTTCTTGTCTAGAGTTGTTGCCGAAATAATTTATCTTGAAATTATTGGCTAGCTGTAGAGTGGTTTAGTAGCATTCCAGGGTAATGTGGGTCCTGGGGTGTTACACCTTCCTTGCGACAACTGTAACATACACGTGGCAGACATTATGACTTGCCTGATGATATTGCACTGGAACGACTAATCTTCTTGAAGGTTGAAGTTTGACGCTTTGCAGGGCATCTCTTGGCATAGTTGCCTTGCTCACCACATTCAAAACACACTCTTGATGATATTGGCTCGCTTCTCTTTTGAGGTGGGTTGCCAAGGTCAACATCCTGCCTTTGTGATTCTTTAGCTAACATATCTTGTACTGACAATGGTTTGCCTTCTTTTGCTAATGTTCTGACAGTAGCTTGAAAATTTTCTCGCTGACGTTGCGTTGCAGAAGTCAACACGGAATACATAGGGCACTGGCTTGGACAATGATCATCGCTTTCACACAAGAAACATGTGATCTTGATCATGGGACATTTTCCAACGGAATGGTTTCCTTCGCAACTGGAACAATTGATATTGTGCTCATCACCACTATGGCCTATTTCTCCACAGTGGGTACATGCACAATCTTTTGACTTATCTGGTTGGCAGTATTTCAACTGACAACGGCTAGATTTGGTGTAGGATATCGAAATAGCAGGTTTCTCTTGATCACTTATGCTTGATATTGCATGCTGTTGGCACAAAGCGGTGGTGAACTCTGCCCAAGTGATGGTGTGCTCGTCCTGATGGACGACACGAAATTTTTCCCACCAATCTAATGCAACTCCTTCTAATTGATGAGCAGCATAGAAAACTTTCTCATTATCGTTGCACTCGCACAATAGTTAGCTTTTCTTCTATGGTGCAAATCCAAGATTCTGCTTCATTGAGTGTGGTTGACCCTTCAAAGATAGGCGGCTTGGTCCTTAAGAACTTCACAAACTTGAGCTGAGGGCGCGCCGTTGGGATGGCAATGAGTTGTGCATGATTGCAAATGGTAATATCGTCTGATGGCTGCATCTTCACTTGCATGATCTAATTCTGGCGACAGGGAACTGGCTCGGGTTCTGATGTGTCACTACTGGCACTGGAGATAGTTGTTGGTCATCGTCTGCTCTGGTACTGACACTGGTGACGGTACGATGATGTAATACCCGAAAGTGTGTTGAGCCATTTATCGGGGAAGATTAAATATTTCAAGAGAAAGTTCAGTGGATCTTCGGGAGGGACCAAAGGGAATTTTCGCATTTCAGCTATTAGAGAAGGGGTTAACCGCTGAATCACAGCAATTTGGGCTTGGGCTTGGCCCATGTGGGCAAGGGGTGGCCGGCCAAAAAGGGGGGGGCGCCACTCCCCCCAAACCCTAGCCGAACAGCCCCCTCCCCCTCTCCCACGTCCCACTCCCTTCCTCCCTTGGTGGCCGCCACAACCACCCCTCCCACGCCCCTTCCCCCCTGGTTGTCTTCCTCCCTTGCGCCTCCCAAGCCCCTCCAAGTCTTCCCCCCTTTGCTGCCGGCTAGAGGAAGGAGAAGAAGCAGCCGGCCAAGGAGGAAGAAGGGGAAAGAAGAGAAGGGAGAAGAAAAGGGAGAAGAGAAGGAAGAGAGGAGAAGGAAGATCTTCTTCGGGGCCTGTTCGTCGTTGTCCATCACGTCGTCAAGGGTAGCGACGGGTTTCTTGTGTTGTGTGTAGTCATTAGAGGCGTTTGCTGTTAGATGGATTGGATCGGTTTAGTTCTGTTCAATGTTCAATTCTGTCCAGAATGTTGCGCGGTCAGTTTCGGGTGTTTAGAGGTAGAATTAGGGATTTTGATCTCCTAGAGTTATTTATATATTGTTCTTAGCTTTCAGTGTCCACCAAGATCGCGCAAATCCGATTAACGGTCAGGAAGTTATGAATTTTTTAGTATCGCTGCTCCGTTAATCTGTCAGTTTTGAACAGTCTGTAGGAAATGGGATGAATCTGCTAGTTAAGGTCGAAATCAGAGGACCTTAATATAACGAAAAATGTGGGTAATATCTATACCTTTTCATAGAGTTAAAGAACACAAGATTTGGACATTCGTATCAAAAGTTATAGAGGTTTTAGTGTACTGTCCAGAAAGATCGAGGTGTTAATTAATGTTCTGTAGTTGGGCTTGGTAGAGGCAGTTTTTGGCAGAATCAAAAGGGCTCCCCAACTAAGTTTATTTAGGTAATTTAATTACCTTTTCAGAAAGTCTAAGAACATCTTATTTGGACTCGTGAAAAGAAAGTTATGTATTTTTACAAGTTGACTGTCCGCAGCGCGCACCGAATTGAACGCCAGAAACTAGAAGTTGGGGAAACACTTGGGAGATTAGCGAGTTTAATTGTGTTGTTTTTTTGTTCTTGGTTCAGAATGTGGGCCTTAGATTGGGGTTATCTTATGTTCAGGTGGGAACGTGGTCCCAGGGGCAGCACCCTCTTCGCGTTCACCATTCTCGCACGGTTGAGGCAAGTATTCGGGCTATAGTACCTTTTATGTTGCATGATATGTTTGTGATGGATCGTGATCGTTTTAGCCATGCATTCCTGTTTATGAGAAGAGTTACTGTTATCTTGATGACTGCTAGTTATGATTAAAGATTCTTTAGCATGTCGTTGATGGTTACATGTTAATGTGAATACGTCGAGTTCCTGTATTTGAAAGATGTTGTCATGGTGCATATGCATGTTGAGTTAGATGAGACTTGGTCTTGTGGTAACTAAGTTTTTATTGTTGAGGTCCCCATCATGCCATGACGGGCTTGAGGTCCACACATTCGTGGAATGTGGGCTATGAGCAAAGAGGTCCCCATCGTTAAGACGATGGGCAAAGGTCCCTATACATGTGGTGTATAGGCTCTTGGTCCCTGTGCAAGAGGGCACAGGCAAGGGTATTCATTGACGGATGGATACCCCGCATTACCAGTAAAATACGAAAAGAGTTAAAGTTCAAAAGGAGCATTGCATTGGTTGCATTTCTTAAGCTTAATGGCTATGGTTAGTGTAATGTTTTTATGGATTATTGTTGCTATGATTGAGTTCTTGTTTATGGCCTTGTTGGTACTTACTGAGTCTTTGGGCTCACTCTTGCTTTAATCTGTTTTAGGTACAACTGGCAGGAATGACATGCATGGGAGGGAGTAGATGTTGGATGCACTCATTATCTCACAATCTTTAGGCGGTTGCCACTTAGCTTCATCTCAAAAATAATTAAACTGTTGGAGTAGATGTCTAATTTGGTTGAGTATCAGATTATTTGTAATAATGAGGTTTGCGAGTCTTGGTTTTATTCATTAGATTATCATGCAAGTTTGATTGAACTTGACTATGAAGTTATTATTGATAAATGCCATGATTTATTGTTGAAACGTCGGTAGTGCTGATTAAACAAAGGAGACTCTGCCGAGTTTTTGTAATTTGTGCTAGATTAGTTTTATTCCGTAGCATTCCAGGCTCTTTTAGAGTTGGGGTGTTACAGATGACTTGCTTGATTATTCTGATTCATCAAATTGACTAAGGTAGCGGTGGTCTGATTCTGCTGGGTCATCCTGTTGTTCATGTTCTGCATCATCGCAATCATGAGTTGAGTCTGAGCTACCAAGAATTGTTCCATGACTGGATCTGCTACTCCTGGTACTCACAACTATCCACTGGGGTTGACAACACCGAGCCGCACATCGTCTCAAGATTATCGACACGGTGGCTTCACTGGGTTCTCCATCTGCCGCCGACCGGGGCTCATAGATGCGAGGGAAAAGCATAAGGTAAGGGAAGACAATCTACTAAGGGGGGCAGGTTTAACCCAAAGAACACCAAGGAACACACAAATAGCCAAAAAGCTATTAAGAAGCATAAAACTCACAGCCAAACTACACCGAAGAAGGGAAACAAAGATCTAATCGTCTAGTCGATTAAACTCTAACTTAACAGGGCGACTTGGTTCAACACATGGGAGGAACCTATGTTGATTTATCCTATATGGTTGGTCTAAAGAAAACTCGATTTGATCACGGTCTTCATCAAACGTTGATTACTTGCGATCCTTGCAGGCGAATCTTGGAAAAAGACAGGGTGACGTACAACTTCTTCTTGGTCTTCAATTTTTGCGACGCTCTTGTCTTGAACACTTGGGAAGATGTCGATACGTTGTTGTTGGTTGCATGGACTTTAAACAGTTGCTCAAAACAACTCTTGGGCATCCACCAAGATATTTGACATGGATAACGATGACTATAGAAGTTATGGGGGGAGAGAGTCCAATTTAATACTCCAAATGGTGAGGACGAATATAGATGAGAAAGGAATAGAATGGAAGAGTATAGAAGCTAGACAAGTTGAGAATAGCACATCATTAAGATTTTTTATTTCTAAAATAAGTTTTGAAGTTTTCCTTACAAACGGCCATTCTAACTAAGGTCACGACCTACAGTCAATATGGCTCTGATACCACTTCTGTCGGAACCCTAAAATACAATTCTGGACCCTCTATGTATACTGCACTAGTCCAGGATCACGCTAGTGCACACAGTGGCAACATCGACAAAATATCATTTCCATATACAAAGGTGACTAATAAATAGACAAATAACAATAAGTATCAGAGTAAAGACCTTAAGGTCAAAGCTTACAATTAATGCCTCAGAAGGCGAATAGCTCAATGAAGCTGCAGCGGAACGTAACAGAATAACTTCAGTGAAGCCCATCCATACCCACAGGCAATCGACTGGGGTACGCGACCTAGTTCTCCTCGATCCTTGAAGTAGACCTTGTTGACCGACGATTCCTCCATTTCTGTAGATTTGGGCGCAAGTTTTACAACAAGCGTGAGTACACAACCGTACTCGCAAGTCATACCACAGAATGCAATTTATATATGCAGGCTTATTCCAAAAGAAAAGGCTTCTGTGGTTATTTTGCAGAAATGCAACATTGGCAATTGAATATGAATAATAGATTGAAAGCATAATTCAAAACAAATAGGCAATATTAATTTAACAGTTGTTTTCACAAAGACACATAGCCTAACCAAATTCTTTCACACAGCCATATGACTTAAATCACACAGCTTGTCCCTTCCCAATAGTTTTATGAAAATCTAGCCCTCGTGTGAAATCCCCGAGCATGTCCATGACCGCGGACGCGGCTATTCGAATAGATTGTTTAACACTCTGCAGAGGTTGTACACTTTACCCACAAGATGCAATCAACTGGATCAGAGCTGATCACAACAAAACCTTTCAGAAACTTCATCTCAACATTGACACTCCCGATGTGCTTACAAACCGCTATACCAACCCAAACGAAGTGCTTTGGTATAACATACTGTAACAGCCCAATTTTCAAATTTTAGTAAAAATTAAAATTTATGTATTTTTGTGGAATTTTCTGAAATTTTAAAAGCTTTTTGTAGATATTTTAAAGTCAAAACAAATTTATTTGCAAAAGTAAAAGCGAACATAAAGTTGGAAATAATTTTATTAAGTCCAAAATAAGTATGGGAATTTGTGAATTTTTCCATAATTTTTGAAATTATTTTGCTATTTTCTAAAGCTAATTTGAATTACCAGAATTAAATTAAATAAGAAAAACAAAAGAAAAATAAAAAATAGCCTTGGGCCGAAACCCAAAGGCCTCGGCCCAAAACCTCCTCCCGCGTCGGCCCATTTGGCCCGCCCGTTCTCTCTCTCTCTCTCCCTCACTCCTTAGCCCCACCCGCCAACCTCCGCCCCGTCGCCGCCAGGTGGACCCACCCGCACCCTCTTCTTCCTCCTCCCCTTCTTCCCCGCGTCGCCTCGTAACCGCCGCCATGACCGAGTCGGGGGAGCTCCGAATTCGTCGCCCTTTCCTCCCCCTCTCTCCTCATAGTCGTGCGCAACTGCTCCCGCACCTCACACCGCCCCCACTTCCCCCTCAACCCCCCTTCTCGCTCACGTTCTCGCCGCAACGATCTCTTCCCCCTGTGCCCCCCGACCCCTATAAAAGGGAGCACCGGGAAGCCCTCCTCCTCCTCAACACAGCGCCCCCATTCATTTCTCTTTTTCTCCCCCGAGCTCGCCATAATCTGGAGTTTTCGCCGCTGGCCGCCGTGAGTCTCCACCACCTCTTGCGCCGCCGTCACCGCCCCATCGGCATCGCCGCCCACACCATCGTCATCGCCTCGTCGCGACGCACCCCGTGCGCGCACCCGCGTCGCCGAAGCACCGCCCGAGCCCCCGCGCCGCCGTGAGCCGTCTTGCGCCGCCGCCTCTCACCTCGCCGCCGGCGTTACTTCCACGCATTTGCGCCACCACGGAAAGCATTGCACTCCTCGCACTGCCCTCTTCGCATTGAGACCCTCAGCGGAGCTCGCCGTGGCGCGTAGCGCCAGCGAGCTCAACGCCGAGCGCCGCCGCCGCCCATGCCGACGTGGCATTGCCACCTGGCGGCCACATCACCACGTTTGCCAACGTGGCGCACGCGTGGCGTCCCGTTGTCACATCCCCAGATTAATAAAGAAGTTTATTATGCATCTAATTAGCATGCATCATGTTTTGAAACATTTTCATTTAGTATTGCACTTGGAAAATCTCAAAACACTTATTAAGCATACACCTTAAGTTGAACTCCAAACTAAAAATTGAAATAATGCTACTAAAGATCCTTTGGAAATAATTTATTCAAATACTATATTAATTATATTGAATTAACATAATTTTTCCCAAATTTTTGGGACTGATTTAAACCCTAAGAAAATTCAAACATAAATTATAGACCTACATCAAGTTTGAATTTAAGTTATATACAATATATCATGAACAGTAGTGTTAAATAATTTTTATGGACACTAGGTTGTCCCAGGAACCCCCACAAATTATTTCACGATTTTAGGGAATTTATTTATATTTTTAAGCCTCTGGTCAAAGTGGAGAAACAATTCAAATTATCAGTCAAACCTTGAAAACCTAACCGGTCGCTACTGTTCCTCGGGCTCGAGTCCGACTCGGTGAAACGGCTCGGCCCAACCACCTAACTGCACCATCGCATGCAGCCGTCCGATCTTAGCCCAACGGTTCAGATCCTGCTGCTTTTTAGACAGTTCAACACAACACGAGAAATCTCATCCTTCCGATCCAGATCGAACGATCCCCTTTCAGCCACGTAACGCCGGTTTACCCCGCACCTTTAGTCACTGGCAAAATGGGACCGCCTGTCAGGCCTTTCTCCTTCCTCGCGCAGGGCGCGCTCAGGCGCCGTAGGCCACGCGGCCGCGCCTCTCTGCTCCCGGCCGTTGGCAAGCCGTTAACAACGTCAACCACCGCCTATCCCGACCACTCCTAGAGCTACGCCTAGTGACGCCGCCTTCGCTCCGTCACTCTTCCCGGGATAACACCCCCTGCTCACCTCTCCTTTCACTCACTTCTTCTCCCAGCCGCGAGAAGAAGGGAACTCTCCTGTGCTCTCCACTCCGGTAAGCCTCGACCGGGTCATTCCTCTCGGTTCTACACTCAATGCCTTCTCCATTTTACCTAACCCCAGACTTTGGTTTGGTTCGTAGCCTTGGTTTTGTCATCGTCGCTCTCGGTGCTCCAGCGCGCACCCGAAGGTCTCCCCGAGGTCATCTTCATCTCCGTGAGCTCTTCTTCTGTTCTTTCGCGTCACGATGTGTCCTATGATCTAACTAAGTTTTCCCCTCAACTAATTTCTTGATTACTATTCAGGAGCGCTTGCATTTCGAGCTAACCCTTTTTCGGCCGAAAGAGCTATTCACCGTCCCATTGCCATCCTGGTAAGCTAGTCCTCGTTTACCTTCATCTACACCACCTACATCACCCACTGAAGTCGTTTCCACTTCCATCTTTCAGTGAGTTTGCCTAGGGAGCTTGTTCCCCGTGGAGCTTGACGCCGCCGCCACCATTACCGTGGATAACCCATCCCCAAGCTTCTCCGGTCTCTCCTTAACCTCGGTGAGCTTCAGCATACACCTCTTTAGCTTGTGCGCACGCTTGTTTGCACACCGCGGAGCTCATCTTGCACTGCCGCACGACACCGTAGGGGCACCACCGCCATCCCGACGCGCGCTCGCCCACCGCGATCGCCACCGTCACTTTCGGTGATGCACTTGGCTATTGTGGACCCGCCTTGTCCTTGGCCGTTGCCATGGCTGGATCGCCGCGAGTCGCCGTGAAAACGCGGTCGTCGCTGCTGTTGTCGGGCCGTCCGGCAAAAGCCCTGTAGCGCGGCAATTAGAGTTAATGACGTGGTTAAGTGCTGAGGTTAAGAGTTAATCTATCGCTTACATGTGGGGTCTCAATTAGAAAACGGTTGGGACAAATAAAGGCTTGCAGAGTATGACATGTGGGCCATATGGCCATAAGTGGAAGCGTAGATTGTGAAGTATGTTTTGTTTAAGGAAAAGCGTATTCTTGGTATGTCTAGAATGAGTTTGCACGTTCGTGAGTAGAAGACGTATTATCTGAATTGCGCTTTCAGCATAGCGCAGCCGAGACCGAGTCAATGCTGACTGGGTCAAAATCTTGACCCCGGTCCCGCCCGTCGGCGACTGCGGCTAGCGCGTGGCCGGTAGAAAAAGTAGTAAATGCTTTATGAATTTCGAAATCTGTTATTTGCACACTGAAAATTGGCATTAACTTATAAAATACATAACTAAATCACCTTAACCCCAAAATGGGTGAAACCACTTCTGATAATTTTCATATTTAATGAACTTTGTATAAAATTTGGTTTCAACTTTGTCTCTGTAGCAGAGAGCTTTATTTGGAAATTAATCCAATAAAACCATTATTTTTACAATAGGAAAAGGACTGATAACTTCAAAAATGCATAAGTAATTATTGGAAACTCCAAAAATAGTGAAATCAGTTTTGGTAATTTATATTTCAAATGGATTTAATTATAAAAATGGTCTCAAACTTACCTCTGTCACAGAAAATATAGTTTGAGGAAAATGATCTTAAAAGACATTATTTTTGTACTAATAAAGCTGATAACTTTAGAAATCAATAACTAAATCATGAAAACTCCAAATGGAGCAAACTCAACTGTTTTGAACTTGTGATAATATTGCCCATTTAGTCATGTAACCCTTGTATTCACCACTGCCCTACAAATTTTCACTTCATAATTAAATTACTCAAAACGGGCATATTGAAATCTGAAATTTAAATCACCATAACTTCCGCATACTAAATCAAAATAAAATAATTCTTTCACCAAAAATCATCTAAAATCATGACCTAACTACTGTAGAAAAATCAGGCATTTTTGAGCATTTTGGTTTTTGAGTTGTTTTCTCGGTATTTATTTGATGTTATAATTATTTAGATCCCGAGCATATTGATATCAACACTTACCCTACTGATAGTGAGCAGCTACTGTACCAGCAAGGCAAGCATCATTTGAACTTTCTTTTTGCATCATATTTGATCCCAGTTTTGTTAGGATAGATGCAATGATAATTGCTTGCATGCTATTTTGATGTTGTCGCTATTTTTGTGATGTGTAGATTAGTTATGTCCTAATTCATTGAGGTTATCCTTGAATTATTCCAGCACCACATGCTTAAGATAGGATGTGTGAAATTATATTATTCGGGTTTGCTTAGCCATGCAAGTTTAGAACCGGTAGTTTGATTGTCGGGAATAACCCGACAATTATGGGATACACACAACTTTCCTTACATATGTTTGTTTCAGATCTTTGTATCTGTTTTATGAGTTAAATTTTGACATTTTAAAAGAAGTTCTTGGTCTGGACAAGTGTTGGTTAGTGATGGTGCTTTGTGCACAAGCATTGGGTAAGTGGAAGGACTTGTCTGGACAATTAAGGACCGAACGTTGAGTACCTGCTGTTCAAGCAACACTCGTGCTGCCACACACGGGTTGGGAGCCGTATGGTTAAGTCGGGGGAAGGTTTTGTTGTGTTGGGTCCCACGGTGGTGAAATTGTAAGGACATGGGACCGAGAAAATCCCATGTTCCTTTTGGGCCGATAGGGCATAGAGGCCGTAACGTCTTGTGTTCCTAGGAGCCCTGGGTTGAGGGACTTAACCCAATGGGATCTTCTTGCTAAAATGACCATATCTTGATTTATCTTGTCGGCACACCATAGGAAGTGTGCTATATTCGAGGCATCCGAGGCTAACGGGCTAATCAAGTCGTGTGGTAAAGTAGTACACCTGCGCAGGTATAAATCTATTCGAATAGCCGTGTCCACTTATGGACGACACCGCTTGAAATTTGTGGCTGCTTATTGTTAGACTTTTAATTAAAATTGTGGTTGAACTTGGTATTCGCCATGAACACGGATGTTCATGTGTTTAGTACATCAAAGTGGGCTGCCACTTTGGTCCTTGTATGATTAAATTGTTTATTATCTTTGAAATGCTTTACCATATGCTTTACTTCTACTTCAAATCTGATTTTTAAATGGGCACATGAAAAACTAGTATGTGTAGGATGTTAATTGTTGCGTCTCTTTACAAAACTAAACCAATATGAGCCATCCTTTGAATGACCCTTATGCATAACTATTTTTATTTGTGTAAGACTTGCGAGTACACTTGTACTCACCGGATGTTTGCCGGCCTTTTCGGTGAGGAAGATTATGAGTCCGACGATCTTGTTAGTGTTGACTTGGGTGACACTAACGAGTAGTGTGCTATCATTTAACCCCACTCGGTTGTCGATGGGTGATGGGCATACCACTACTGGTCTTTTGCTTTATTTATTTGCTTCACTGCTACTTGGTACTTTACTTGAATTTGGCCGGTCGGCCGTATGTAATAAGCTGTAGACCTTAACTATTATGCAGTATGTCTTTTTAATCTCGAGTTGTATACGTTGTATGGATGTCAACAACGTTGGATGAGGGTATGAGTATATTGGTCGTTGATCTTGGGAGCCAATATAAGTCATACTCGTTATTGATGAATCCCCATTTAACTCACTAAGTGTAGTGCTTCGAATCAAAAAGGGAATCGACAATCATGTAGCGCTCGCAAAGGAGCAGCGCGCATGATCGTTGAGGCTCTAGTATTCGGCTAAGCCTCTCACATGGATAGAGTTAAATTGGAATTCATTTCCCGGAGACCCGTGATTATGTCCCTAAGACCTTGTTTAATCTCGGTCTTATGGAGATAATTACGGGTCCCCTAGAAAAATAAATCGGAAAATCTAATAAACTACAAATTAGGTTTTAAATATATTTAAACTTAAAAAATTCATAACTTTTGCATCTGAACTCCAAATTGGGTGATTCAAGTTGCAAAATTTATATAAAATCATAATCTAGCTAACTAAACCAAACTATTTCAGTTTGGACTTAATTTGAACTATGATTTTGAATTTATTTGAATTTGAATTTCAATTTTGTCATATTTTCGCGTTTAGACTTCGACGACTCCGGGGAGTTCGACCAATTCGAAGACCTAGAATTCCAAGACGTCAACGAAGGCAAGTTACACCATTGACCATATTGCCCCTAGTATTTTAAGTTATTTTCAGCTTTTAAATTATTTAATGCATGCATATGTTTGTATAAATATTTTAATGTCCTGTTTTATATATAGTTACTCCCATGTTTAATTGTATGGCCAATTTGAATATTGTACTTGACTACCTTGACACCATAGACAAAATATTATCAAAACTAGACATATGCTTAGCCAGGCTTAGTTCACACTTAAAGAATTTGGGAGGGTTTAACCAAAAAATTTTACAAAATTGTTTCCAACTTGACATTGTGGTATTGTTTTACCGCATGGATTTATAAAGATAGTTTTATTCAAAATAAAATTAAAAATAGGTTTGGACTTGGGCGAAATGGTCGGAATGGTGGGTGGAGGTTTATGCACGGGATTGATCTGGTTAAGATTAAGGCCCACGATTAGTAGGAATGACGCCCAATGTGAGGACCCCGGTTTATTCGGCTTGTACTGCTTAACCATCCACTTGGTCCTAGCAGTACAAATCAAATGAACCAAGCCTCGAGATATGTATATTTCCCAGAATTGCAGTATACACACCCCGTTACAAAATCATGCATCAATTCCATTCATTCACATAGAACCAAAACAAGCAACAACTGAAAGACATACATAATATAAAGAGTTATTACAAAAGAGAGGCCGACCGGCCAAAGACATACAACTAGATAAGTACACAATG